>JAOPSE010000001.1:59309673-60008006 GCA_029449295.1 Zea luxurians
CAACGCCGCTTCCTTGTTTTTCTCCTTCGGTTACGTCAAAAAAAATATATACAAAAAAAAGAAAAGAAAGAAAAAGAAAGAGAAAGGATAGAACTAGAGAACAAACAAAAAAAGAAAGGGGAAAGGATACAAAACGGTTGTCTCATCTCTGTCGTTTTCGTTCGAAAATTCCCGCCGATTCGGATGTCCTGTAGTAAAACGACCATAACTTTTCCCTTGGAACTCTGATTTCAGTGCACTTTTTTTCCAGAAAGCTCTCGAAAAGTTCTATACAGGTCACCCAGCGTAGCGCCAGGTGATCGCTCCAAAAAATCAAAAAAAAATTGTTAAGGCAGTGTACCGGCGCTGGGAAGTTTTCTGCACACTCTTGCTAGCCTTCATCAGTAATTCTGCATTGCCACATGTTGGGGGCCTTCGGCTTCCGAAGGTCCTCAAAAACATGATTTAACAATGTTTCTGGAAGTATAATGCATGAACAGGTATCTTCGGACTTGAGGTAAAGCCACAGTGTGAAGAAGCACAAAAGGAATACGAAGGATGGCACAGAGCCGAAGCTGTGCGCAGAAGAGCTTCGGCATTATAACAGAAAAGGAAACCGACTTAAAGATGAAAAGGCTATTTAGACCTCGACGGGTTAATATAGAGTTATTAGCAAATGTAAAGGACATGGGTGTAATTTTACATGGGCTGCGTCCCATGCCTATAAATAGATGAACAGTGCTCCCGTACTGTTCACGCGGACTGGGTATTTGCTTTCGTATTATGCTTGTATTTTCACCTTCTTTCAAGCCGAAGGTACACTTGTAATTTGTTATCATTTCTATTTTCCCATAGTGATAAAATAGAAATGAGTTAATAATAACATATGACTGTTTACATCATCTTTCATGTTTTATATGATTCTTTCTTCACCATTATATGTTGCATTGATGAAGGTATGCCCTTCACAACCTTCATCCGAAGATCATTATATCCCAAGGGAAATAATGCTTCGAAGGACGAAGGACTATAACGTTTAACATGTTCTATGTTGCCTTGTTCTTAACTCATAGTATTTGAGAACAAGTCCCCAACATTGGCGCCCACCTCCGGTGAACCCTTTTCGACCACCTTCGGCAAGCATCGACCTTCGTCATGCCGCCAAAGAAAGCTTCAACGATAGGGGCTGCCGCTCTGCAGCCGCTGGACCTGAATCAGGACACCCTTTCTCTTCGAGAGGCACGAAGCCAGAAGAGGAAGGCCACCAGTCCAACGCCCTAGGAGGACAACTTGGACCAAGAGATCAGGAATATGGAGATGCTCCATCAGCAAGTGCAAAGGAAGAAGGAAAAGATGGCTCGGCTAGCTGACCTACAAAGGCAGATAGACGAAGCCACTGAAGAAGTTCGTCATCTTGCTCAAGATGAGCAAAACCGAAGGCCCCAGCACAGAGAGCTTCATCAAGAGGGCTTCTTCAATGAGGATGACTGGTATGAGGATTTCCATCATGGAAATTTTGCTTTTGATGATGCTTCTCCTCTGTCAGTAGAACTACAGGCTACACCTTGGCCCCCGTCTTACAAGCCACCCCAGCTCCCCATGTATGACGGACACTCAGATCCGAAGCAGTTTCTGATGAGCTACGAAGCGACCATATCTTCGTATTGTGGCAATACTGCAGTCATGGCGAAGTCTTTCGTCATGGCAGTCAAGAATGTTGCACAAACCTGGTACTCCTCTCTTCGGCCAGGAACAATCACATCATGGCAGAAGCTGAAGGACATGCTGATCACCAGTTTTCAAGGGTTTCAGACGAAGCCGGTCACCGCTCAAGCTTTGTTCCAGTGCACCCAAGATCACGAAGAATACCTTCAGGCGTATGTTCGAAGGTTCTTGCGTCTGAGGGCACAGGCGCCAATGCTGCCCAATGAAATTGTCATTGAGGCCATGATCAAGGGGCTTTGGCCAGGACCTACAGCCCAATACATTGCCAGAAAACCCCCTCAGACTCTGGAGAAGCTGCTCCAAAAGATGGACGAATACATTCGCGCTGATAATGACTTTCGTCAGAGAAGGGAGGAAGCTTACAGGTTCTCCAAAATGACCAGGGGCTTCAGAGGGAGAATCCACCCAAGGCACGTCAGGTCGATCCACTCCGAGGCCGCAATATTCTTCCCAAGCTTCGGGACAGCAACAAAGCTATCATCGGCCTTCAGCTCCAAGGAGCAGAGGCGCCAGGGGCTTCGGTGGAAGGTTTGGGGATCAGCCCAGGAAAATTTATTGTCTATTTTGCGGTGAGGACAAGGACCATACTACAAGGATGTGCCATGTCACCATCCAGAAACAGAAGGAGATAGCAGAAGCTGCAGCCCAACAGAACCAGCCGAAGCAAGTTATGCATACTGCTTCGTATCATTCACCGTATATCCCAGAGTATGTGGGTAACCATCCTGCAGCTTCTGTTGCTTCGGTAAGTCAACCTCAGGCATCTTGGCAACAACCTCCACCTCCACCACCAATGCAACGAGGCCAGCAGCTAGAAGGGAGCCAGCACACTCACCAGCAACGAGACTTCAGAGACGAGTCCGAAGCTCGCACAGTCAACAACACTGTGCCAGAATCGAAGCACATCTACTAGAAGATATCCTACCTCTGCAACAGTTTTTTGCATTCGCCATCATTTCCTTTTTAATAAGGGACAATCATTGAAAGCACAGTTTCTTTTATTGTTTTTAGATTCTTGTAAAAGCTTCGTTATTGTCATGATATAATATACCTTCTTCACAGACTTACGGAGTCCGAAAGTTGCCGAAGCATGAAAATTCGTTCCTAATAGAACTTGTGGCTACAAAAAATATCTCCGAAAGTCGTTCTATGGAACGCAGCGTAAGCTTGCCGAAGCTACAAAAAGTCGTTCCTAAGGGAGCGCAGTGTAAGTTTTCTGCTCAAAAGTCGTTCCAAAGGGAATGCAGAGCTTACAGCGAAAAATAAACACTGATTTCGCCGATATATAAGGCGAAGCGCGAAAAGTCAACGTGAATATCGCCGAAATAGAAGGCGAAGAAGTTCAAAAGACATTCCTAAGGGGATGCAGAACTTACAGCGAAAAGTCAACGCTGATACACCGAAAAATAAGCGGTGAAGCCGAAAAATAAACGGCAAAGTGATTGTGTATACCACTGAGGGAATATGTGTGTATCTTCAGCACGAATATCATTTTGCATAGCATAACATAATCACATCATTCGCATAGCATAACATCATACATCATATCGCATCAATGGCATAAGAAGGGGATATACTATTGATCTTCGGAAATTGCTTCGAAGAAGTTGTACCAAGGCACAAAATGTTTTGAAGAAGTGCAGCTTCATCAATTTTAATGTGGAAAGAAATTTATTGCTCACGAAGCTTAATGTTTTTATGGAATATGGATTTTCTTCACGAGGCATGAAAAGAAGGGAAGGTGTTTTTTCGCCTAAGGCTCAAAAATGGTATGTACGTAAAGTTTCAGGAATCGTAAAGAATTGAGTCACAAATAGCTTATATATTACATTTAAGACTACAAGATGTTACACACTTTGTTCAGCAAATATTACATTCCAAATGTTTTACAATAACAGCTATTCTTCTTTTAAAACGGCTTCTGCAGTTTCGTTTAACAGTTGAGCAACAGCTTCGTCCAAAATAGCTTCGGCCATTTAATGATCTCATCTTCTTTCTTTGCTTCTGGGTCGACCGTTGGCTCGAAGAGCTCCAGGGAAGGAGATAGTTCAGCTATGGTAGAAAACGTAAATAAGTTCGAAGTCACAAAATTAGAAAATAAAGTTAAAAGTTATTAAGCAATACCTATCCGCCTCTCGAGTTCTGCAACTTTCTCAGCTGCCCTTGTTGCCTCTTTTGCATCGTGAGAATCTTTCTCGCTCTTTTTAATTATCTTGTGGGCCATCCCTTGGCCACCATTCTCCCAGATGTCAGTGAAGAATTTTCCGCCAACTAAGCTTGCTTCGGCCGAGGGGTCTTTTGTATCTTCAATGGATAAAGTAGCTTCGGCTTGGGCCAAAGCTTTCACATGCTCGCAACCGGACTTCTCCAAAATAGCCGCAATCCCTCTGGCACCTGAGAAGGCGCAGACACCCCCACGACTGCTCAAAATTTCCTCAAAAGCTTCGGCCTCGTTGCTGATCCAGTCAATCGGGCCCTCAGGATCGCCTCTTACGAAGTTATCCTCGCTAGAGTATGCGCCAACTTTGGCGAAGCTAGTTTTTATTTTATCTACACATTCTATAGATTTTTCATAACATTTCTCTTTCGAAGAGCGAAGCTCTACAACTGTCTTCTCCCAATAATTTTTCCAATAGTTACTGGCGTCTCGGTCAGCTTCGGCGATAGCGCATTTCAAATTCGCTTCAGCCAGCTGTTTCCGAAGATCTTCAATTTCGCATTTTTGGGCTTCAGATTGGGCTTTGTAAGTAGCTTCGTCTTCTTTTATCTTATTCACTAATGAGTTTAATATTTTATCTTTTTCAAGACCTTCGTTCCTTAGTTCAATTACTTTGGAACGAAGGTTGCTCAAAGCTATAGCACATCCTTCGTCTTCGGCACTTTTTTGCGCCTTGAGGGCGTTGCTAAGAATAAGGCCCTACAAAAGGAGTGCGGTATTAAGTATAAGCAAATGAAAAATTTTGTTTTTAAGTACAAGAATCTAATTCTCTCACCTTTAAGCTATTGTATGCTAAGCTGTCGGCCAGTTCATCTTTTGATAGCACCGAGAGCCCCTCTTCTAGAGTCGGGAATCCGAAGCTCCTGCTCATCTCCCGGCAGACAGAAATCTCTTTGTTGTCCGGGAGACAATACAAGAAGTCTTCTTCTCCGCTGTCGTTGAATATTAACGCCTCTTTCGGATATTTCAGTCTCTGGGCATAACATTGGGCTTCTCGCTTCTCTTCTGCAGATAACCTCTTTCCCGAAGCATGTCGTACAATATAATCGAGAGCTTTGGAAGATGCTTCGGGAATAGGAATGGCAGTTTTTCCAGACAAAATTTCTTCTGCAGCCTCTTTTTCCCTTTCTTCTCTAATTTCCAAGGATTTCTCCTTGGCGGGCTCTGAGGGCCCAGCTTCGATCTCGACTTGGCTCTTGACAGCTTCGGCTTCGCATAGTTTTGTCTCAATTTGTGTTTTCGAAGCTTCGACAGTCTTCTTTGGAGTAGAGCTTGAAGTTTTTATTGATTCTAGCACATCTAGTATGTTCACCATCCGCCTTCTCTTGGGAGTCGTTGTAAGATCCTTTTGTGCCTTTGGCATTGTCACCTCTGCCGAAGGGCTTATAACTTCTAATGCCTTCGTTTTCTCGACCGCTATCTCTTAAATATTAGTGGCCTTTGACTCATCTGATTTGGCTGATGACGCCTTCGGCATTGCAGCCGGCTCTTCAGTTTTTTGTGTAATCACAGGTTCTTTGGCTTCGGTCGCTGAAGATGTTTCACCGCCAAATTCGGGCACTATGGCCGGTTCGATGAAGCGCGGTCGGTGAGTAAGGACTTTCACCTTTTTGCTCTTCGGCGCGGGCTCGCTTGGAGCAGCTGAAGCATCGTCTTTTCTAGAAGTTGCATTCTTCCTTTTTTGCCCCCGCGTCGGGTAGCGGTAGTCAGGGTACATGAACCCAATAGCATCAAAAACTCTATTTAGTCTCTTCTTTTTTCCGGCCTCCGAAGGCCGTAGATAACGCATTGTCCTCCGCCTTGGAGTACGGCCCAAGTAGATCATCACTTGTAGCTTCGACGCTTTTCAGCCAGTTGTCGTCTGGCTCGATAAACTGGTCTCCAAACCTGAAGGTATATTTTAGTCGAACCAAACCACCTTCGTGAGGATTGCTGATGGTTTTTTTGGCATCTCCCAGTTGGCTACCAATGGCCATATCCTATAGGCCACGTGCTCTTGTACTAAGTCTCTTGTCCTGATGAAAGAGCAGACTAAGCCGAAGGCCTTGCGACATTCTTCGGCCGCTTCGTCAATTTCTACCTTCGGTTTCCGGAGGCCAAAGTGTTGCCAGATAGGGCGCATGATGATCCCTTTTATATCCTCTCGTGCCTTTAAATCATTTTTCACATAGAACCATTCTTTCATCCAGTCTCTGGGCCATCTTTTCCGAAAGGTTGGCATGGGGCAGCTTGACCCAGAGCGGGCAACAAAGCTGTAGCATCCAAAATTGTTATGATACTGCTCTTTACCCCAGGGTTTTGTCTCATATAACAGTTCGTGCATACTGCAGAAACTTTTTGCATTTGGCTCCAAGTCCTGACTCCTCACAGCCCATACGAAGATCCCCATTCTTATGATTGCTTCGGGCGTAATTTGATGAAGGTAAACCTGGTATATCTTCAGAACTTCTACCACAAAACTGCTTAAGGGGAACCGAAGTCCAGCCTTGAAGAAGCTTCGGAAGAACATGACTTCGTTCTCTTCGGGAGTAGGAGAAGTCTTGTCTCCGTTGTCAGCCCTCACAATAGACACATCTCGGAAATACCTTCCCTTCATATTGTCGAGATGATTCTATTTAATAGTTGATTTTTCGAAAACTGTATGACTTGGTCGCCAGGATCGATCTTCGGAGTCTTTGCCACCACTTTCCACATCATAACTGTCTCTATCACCAGTGTCTTTAGATAAACCTTCCAAAATCTCCCTAGTAATCTTCTTTGTATTTGTCTTCGCTATTGATTCAAGAAAGCCAAGATTCTTCTCCTCATAAAGGCTCAGCTTCGTTTCAGCAACAGCTTTTTTATCTTGAGACATCTTCAGAAATGCTAAAAAAGTACTCTCAAAGCCGAAGCTTAAAAATTTTTAAAAGCCAAGCAAATGTTGGTGCGCAAGAGCTAGAGATTGAGTAAGCAAGAGCAGATGGCAAGAAAGCGTGCCAGATGAGCTCGCGGTGCGCTCTTATTTATACACCTAATGCGTTGAAAACTAGAAGGACCCGCTTGTCAGTGACTGTTGCTATTCTAGCAAAGGGAAGGTGTTTTTTCGGACCTTCGGCTTAGGGCCTTCGTCCATATTGCAATCTGAATTTATCATTCTAACAAATTAATATTGCGAGGGGCTACTGTTGGGGGCCTTCAGCTTCCGAAGGTCCTCAAAAACATGATTTAACAATGTTTCTGGAAGTATAATGCATGAACAGGTATCTTCGGACTTGAGGTAAAGCCACAGTGTGAAGAAGCACAAAAGGAATATGAAGGATGGCACAGAGCCGAAGCTGTGCGCAGAAGAGCTTCGTCATGATAACAGAAAAGGAAACCGACTTAAAGATGAAAAGGCTATTTAGACCTCGACGGGTTAATATAGAGTTATTAGCAAATGTAAAGGACATGGGTGTAATTTTACATGGGCTGCGTCCCGTGCCTATAAATAGATGAACAGTGCTCCCGTACTGTTCACGCGGACTGGGTATTTGCTTCCGTACTACGCTTGTATTTTCACCTTCTTTCAAGCCGAAGGTACACTTGTAATTTGTTATCATTTCTATTTTCCCATAGTGATAAAATAGAAATGAGTTAATAATAACATATGACTGTTTACATCTTCTTTCATGTTTTATATGATTCTTTCTTCACCATTATATGTTGCATCGATGAAGGTATGTCCTTCACAACCTTCGTCCGAAGATCATTATATCCCAATGGAAATAATGCTTCAAAGGACGAAGGACTGTAACGTTTAACATTTTCTATGTTGCCTTGTTCTTAACTTATAGTATTTGAGAACAAGTCCCCAACACCGCAGTTTTTCCCATCCATCCTTTGCACTTGTGGCCAGCAATATAGTTTCGTGTTTTGCACTATAATTCAACTTTGCATTATTGTTTGATCGTGCTAATCCTTGACTTGAGTGCATCCTACCCAGAACTCCACATATTTCTACGACGAGCAGGTTTCTGTTTCTCCAGGCAATCGCTCATCCAATCTTTCACCGATTCCACCAGTTGGTTGCAGTTCACCCCTGTGGCTTGGTAAGAACGGATAAGAACTTGGTAACAACATTCCATTGAGCGAGTTGTCACCACCATTCTCCTGTTGTCGTCGGTTTTTTTCTCCTTTTGGTGTTTTAGTGTTTGCGCTAACTATGGTAGGAGCACACAACACGGTGGATGTCAAGTTGCAGGAAGTAAGGGGACAAGTTGATGGACTTGCTGCTGACATTAGGACGATGCATGAACGGCTTGATTCAACGGTCACTTCGACAACCGCGCGTTTCAACCAGCTTGACCTTGCTCAAACGGTGACTCGCACCACACTCGACACCATCCTGGCACGCCTTGATGCGTTGACCACAAAGATGGAGCAGGACTATGGTGGTGACACTGAGCAGGACGATGGAGATCGCCGTGGTCGTGAACGCCGTGTGGTTCGTCATCCCCCTAATGACTCATTTGCTAAGATTAAATTTGAAATTCCATCTTTTAATGGTAAATATGATCCTGCTGCATATCTTGATTGGGAATTGGAGGTAGAACAAAAATTTTCATGCCACGATATTCCTTCTAATAGCCAAGTGAAGGCTGCCATTAGTGAATTTACTGATTTTGCTTTAATTTGGTGGCGTGAGTATAAACAAAAACTTCCCATTAATAGTGTCACTACTTGGACCCAATTAAAAACTGCCATGCGCCATAGATGTGTTCCTTCCTATTATGCCCGTGATTTGCTTAACAAAATGCAGTGTTTTCAACAAGGTTCACAATCTGTTGAGGAATATTACCATGAGTTACAAAATGGTATGCTTCGTTGTGGTTTGGTTGAGTTGGATGACGCTGCTATGGCACGTTTTCATGGTGGTTTGAACAAGGAAATTCAGGATATACTTAATTATAAGGATTATTTTGATATAACCACATTGTTTGAATATGCTTGCAAAGCTGAAGTTGAAGTGCAGGGACGACGATCAAAGACATATATTAACTCTTTTGCAGGCTGGGGTTCGACACACAGCTCAACTCCTTCCAGCCCTGCACCTTCTACGCCTAGCACTACACCGCGCTCAGGGACGGCCAAGCCAGCGGTGCCCCTGCCAAAGGCGCTGTTTCTTCCACAGGATGTACACGAGATATTCAGTGCCATCGTTGTAGAGGGTTTGGGCACATAATTCAGGAATGCCCAAACAAGCGTACCTTGCTTATACGTGACAATGGTGAGTACTCTTCAGCCAGTGATTCCGAGGAAACTAGTCATGCTATGATTGCCACTAACCATGTAGAAAATGAGGAAGTCCACGTTGATCCCATCGATGCCGATAGGTTTGAGAGTCTTGTTGTGCAGCGTGTTCTCAGCACACAGGTTGCCTAGGCTGAAAAAATCAGCGACACACTCTATTCCATACCAAGGGCATTGTGCACGAACGGTCGATTCGCATCATCATCGATAGTGGCAGCTGCAACAATTTGGCAAGTACAGCTTTGGTAGAGAAATTATCCTTGCCCACTCATGCACACCCACATCCGTATCACATTCTATGGCTTAATGATGGTGGTAAAATAAAGGTAACACGTTCGGTACGTGTCCCCTTTTCGCTGGGTTCTTATTCTGATTATGCTGATTGCGATGTTATTCCTATGGAAGCATGCTCTTTGTTATTGGGTCGACCTTGGCAATATGATACTGATAGTTTACATCATGGTCGTTCAAATCATTATTCTTTCATGTTTAAAGGCCAGAAAATAATTATACATCCAATGACCCTTGACCAAAATTTGAAAGATGATCTTACTAGGGCTGCTAAAACTGCACAAGTCAAATCGACATCAGCCGCACCTATTAAATCTGAAATCAAGTTGCACTCTCCTGTTTTACTTGCTACACTTGCTGATTTTGATGATCTCCATGAAGCTCATATGCCCTGTTATGCACTTGTATGCTTGTGCATGCTTGTTCCGCTTGATGATGCACCGTCTTTGGATATACCCCCTGCTGTTGTTAACCTTTTGCAGGAGTATGCTGATGTTTTTCCTACAAACTTACCAATGGGTCTTCCTCCGCTCTGTGGCATTGAGCATCAGATCGATCTCATCCCCAACGCTTCTCTTCCGAACCGCGCCCTATACCAAACAAATCCAGATGAGACGAAGGAGATCCAGCGCCAGGTGCAGACGCTGCTTGATAAAGGTTACATTCGTGAGTCTCTTAGCCCTTGCTTGGTTCCTGTTTTACTCGTTCCAAAGAAAGATGGGTCATGGCATATGTGCGTAGATTGTCGTGCTATTAATAACATTACAGTTCGTTATCGATATCCTATTCCACACCTTGATGATATGTTAGATGAGCTTAGTGGTGTCGTTATTTTCTCTAAGGTTGATTTGCGTAGCGGTTACCATCAGATTAGAATGAAACTCGGTGATGAATGGAAAACAGCTTTTAAAATGAAATTTGGTTTATATGAATGGTTGGTTATGCCATTTGGATTGACTAATGCTCCCAGCACCTTTATGCGTTTAATGAATGAAGTTCTACGGGCCTTCATAGGTTTGTTTGTTGTTGTTTATTTCGATGATATCCTTATTTACAGCAAGTCTATAGAGGAGCATTTAGAACATTTGCGTGCTGTTTTTGATGCTTTGCATGCTGCTCGCTTGTTTGGTAACATGGAAAAGTGCACATTTTGCATGCAACGTGTCTCGTTTCTTGGTTATGTGGTTACGCCACAGGGCATTGAGGTGGATAGCAGCAAGGTTTAAGCCATTCAGGACTAGCCTACAGCAACGACAGTCACGCAAATTCGAAGTTTTCTTGGACTTGCAGGATTTTACCACTGTTTTGTACGTGATTTTAGCTCCATTGCTGCCCCTTTGCACGAACTCACAAAGAAAGGTGTGTCTTTTGCTTGGGACCCCCCACAAGAAGAGGCGTTCAACACTTTGAAAGATAAGTTAACCCATGCTCCACTCTTACAATTGCCCACTTTCAGAAAGTGTTTGAACTTGAATGTGATGCTAGTGGTATTGGGTTAGGTGTTGTTTTGTTACAAGAAGGAAAACTGGTTGCTTATTTCAGTGAAAAATTAAGCGGTGCTAGCTTGAGATATTCTACTTATGATAAGGAACTTTATGCTTTAGTTCGCACTTTACAAACATGGCAGCACTACCTTTTGCCTCGTGAGTTTATAATTCATTCTGATCATGAGGCTTTAAAACATATTCGTACCCAAACAAATCTGAACCATCGTCATGCTAGTTGGGTAGAATTCATCGAGTCCTTTCTTTACATCATTAAACATAAGAACGGGAAGGAAAACGTCATTGCTTATGCGTTGTCCCGTAGATATACCATGCTTTCACAGTTAGAATTTAGAATCTTTGGCTTGCAAACTATGAAAGATCAATATGTGGATGATGCTGATTTTAAAGATATCTTTATACATTGTAAGGATGGCAAACCCTGGGGAAAATTTCACATACAGAATGGATTTTTGTTTCGCGCTAACAAGTTGTGTATTCCAGCAAGCTTGGTTTGTCTTTTGTTGCTACAGGAAGCTCATGGAGGCGGTCTCATGGGGCACTTTGGCGTTTACAAGACACATGAGGTGCTGGCCGCACACTTCTTTTGGCCCCGGATGCGCCGTGATGTTGAGCGTCTTGTTGCACGTTGCACTACTTGCTAGAAAGCTAAGTCATGTTTGGGCAACCATGGTTTGTATATGCCTTTGCCTGTCCCTTCTTCTCCTTGGCTTGATATTTCTATGGACTTTGTTTTGGCTTTCCGAGAACTAAGAAGGGGAGGGATAGTATTTTTGTGGTTGTTGATAGATTCTCTAAAATGGCTCACTTTATACCTTGTCATAAAATTGATGATGCTAGCATTGTTGCTGAATTGTTCTTTAGAGAAATTATTCGTTTACATGGTATTCCAAAAACAATAGTCTCTGATCGCGATGCTAAGTTTCTAAGCCATTTTTGGAGATCTCTTTTGAATAAATTGGGAACTAAATTGTTGTTTAGCACTACTTGTCATCCTCAGACTGGTGGACAAACTGAGGTAGTAAATAGAACTTTATCTACCATGCTTAGGGCTATTTTAGACAAGAATTTGAGACGTTGGGAGGATTGCTTGCCTCATGTTGAATTTGCTTACAATCATGCCACGCATTCTTCTACAAAGATGTGCCCTTTCCAGATTGTTTATGGTTACATCCCTAGGGCACCTATTGATTTGATTTCACTTAATGCTGCGAACGCCCCTCATGTAGATGTTGCTGCACATGTTGAACAAATGATTACCATACATGAACAAACGAAACAGAACATTGCTGCTACTAATGCAAAAAAATCAGGTTGCTGGTGATATGGTTTGGTTGCACTTGAGAAAGGATCGGTTTCCTACTTTGCGCCATTCTAAATTAATGCCTCGTGCTGCTAGTCCTTTTAAGGTGCTAACAAAGATTAATGATAATGCTTATATCCTTGACCTGCCTGCGGAATTTGGTGTTTCCACTAGTTTTAATGTTGCAGATTTCAAACCATATATGGCCGAGGATGAGGAGTTGCCGTCGAGGACGACTTCACTTCAAGAAGGGGAGGATGATGAGGACATCACCTGCAACATGAGTACGACTACACCAGCAGCACCTCCACATCAAGCGCCACTTCCTTTATTAGCTGGGCAAATCACTCGGGCCCGTGCCAGAGATCTTAACTTCGTCATGCTACTGAAGAATGAGGGCCCAGAAGAATAGACGACCAGCCCAACTGCGGCCCATAGTGGACGACCTAGGGTTGGCCGCCACTAAGGGCTACGCCCCCTCTCTCTATTTATCTAGGAGCTACGCCTCCTTTGTTCGGTGAGTTTTGTTTTATGTTAGCTTGAGCTACTCTCGAACACGCGCAAATCAGTGCTGTCTTCGTGTATTCAGAACTCCACCCTTGAGTACTAAATTAGATTGCTCACATCTTTTTCTTGTTCGTTCTTCGATTGCGCACCGGAAACGATCTTCGTGATTAGGCCGATCTCGCATCAGCAAGGTCGGTATCCACAGGGAGTTGGTTCAGCGATAGCATTGGCGCCTTGGGCTTGCTCGTCATAGTCGGATCGTGAGGGTCATCTTCCGCCAAATCAGAATTATCTCCACTCACCGAAAGATCGGGCACTTCAGCTATATCAGACAGCCACATCTCTCTTCAGCCCATAGCACTAGTACTTCTACTTCAAGTCCTGATACATCTTAGTGCTACCAGGATGAATAGAATAATCAGAGTCATGGGCTTCCTTCAATATAGTCTCTCGAAGGCTATCAATCTCAGGAACACATATCCGGTTCTTGAACCATACTGTGCCTTGCTCATCCTCCATAAATTCTGGACCTCTACCTTCAGCAATAAGATCTTTGATCTCTTGAATTTTAGCATCACCAATCTGACCCCTGCAGATTTCTTGCTCCAAGGTAGGTTCCACTTCAATAGTGACTCCTTCAGTGTGTGCAACTATTCCTAGGTTGAGTCTCCTGAAATCCTCAACAATCTCATCGGGTAGCTTGGCAACAATAGCTGCATGGACGTGTTCCTTCTGACTCAAGGCATCCGCAACCAGATTCACGTTGCCTGGGTGATAGTGAATCTCCAAATCATAATCCTTTATGAGTTTCAACCAACGGCGTTGCTTGAGATTGCAAGCAATCGAGAACAAGCAAGAACAAGATAACAAGCAAACACACACGGATCTGATAAAGTTGGGGTCCTGTTTCAAGTATTCGGATGGTCTAGCCGACACACGCGTTTACAAGGAAGTAGCAAAGGCTAAACTTACATCAAACAAAACCCGAGTTCTTTGGTGGCTGCTAGTTGCTTAAATAGATAAATAGAAAGAAGGAATTCAGGTGGAGTCATGAAGTTCTCTCGGCAGTTCCTGGACGCCTCAGGTGTAATCTCCCATTAATTCTTGATCCACAAGCAATTAGACGAAGGGAGCTTTCCAACAAGTACTTATTTGCATTAAATGGCCTTGGGAGTTGGAAGATATGCCCCATTTAAACTTGTACTTGATGCAGTTACGGAATCCCCTCGGGCTGGTGGAGTCATGAAGTTCTCTCGGCAGTTCATGGATGCCTCGGGTGTAATCTCCCATTAATTCTTGATTCACCAGCAATTAGACGAAGGGAGCTTTCCAACAAGTAGTTATTTGCATTAAATGGCCTTGGGAGTTGGAAGATATGCCCCATTTAAACTTGTACTTGATGCAGTTACGAAATTATCTCGGGTGCAACAGCTTTTATTGCCTTGTTGTCTTCTCCACTCGAAGATGGTTCACCTCCCAAACACCTGAGCATAATAAAGTCATAGCAAGGCTTTAGTACCACATTTAAAGAAGAATTAGCTTCAACAGCAAGAAACGAGTTCACCTTATAATTAAGTTTACATGCACAAGCTCGTGTCATTGGTCCCTGATTAGCTACGAATGGTGAAGTGATCATTGGTGTGGTTGTATCAACGGCAGCGATGTCCTCATCATCCTCCCCTTCTTACAATAGAATCGTTCTCAACTCTAGCATGTACTCCTCACCCAAGTATGTGGTCAATTCTGATGATGTGATTGCCTGATTTGGGGATGTTGGAAATATCATTACTTGGTCCCCAATCAACTTCTTGGTTCCTCAAAGCCTTCCTTGTACCCTTAACACATCGCTTGATCCATGTAACAAGTTCTACAAATAAAAGTATACACACTTTATGGCGCAATATCAATGATTCAAATATATCGATGGTAGTTATAATGTGGAAGAGTTTCACCTTCGCAGCAGGAGCCATTGACATGGTCATATCTGAGGAGGTTATGTTCTCATCATTCTCCCCTTCTTGACAGCAAACTGTCCTCAGTTTTGCATCATGATTGATGTTCATGACTAAGGTTTTATCATGATCTTCTAAAAATAAACCTGAAACTTCTACTAAAGTACATGGAAACAATAATTTCTCCATTTCTTGAGAACATGCCAATATCTTATTTCTGCAATGTGAAGAAACACTATATATTGATGAAATATAAACTCTATGCACTAAAAATTGTCATGTATTGTTGTACTTGCTAGCAAAGTAAAATATAGCATGAGAAGGACAAGGCATAGTTGATCTATCAAATAAAATATTGTCCAAATTACCGTGCTCACAAAGATCATCAAACTCAATATAGCCCCAAGTATTTAAAGAAGAGAGCAACTTTAGTTCATTTTTGTTTGCAATGCAAATGACATGTTTAGCCAAATCATTTGGTTCAATAACAGATGTAACATGTTCATTTACTAGTTGTTGCCTTAGTACATGTGAATTATTATCCCACAAATCTTCACTATCACAAGGGTCAGCAATCAATTCTTCTTGTGATGATGGAAAAACTACAGCTGGTTTCACTATTGTGTTCTTGATCAGCATGTAGAGCAGACGCAAAAGAGGAACTATGTCTCACATGTTCAGTGCTTGTATAATTATATAATAGAATCTCATTTTCAGCTTTACATGCAAGCAAAAACAAGTGAGAAATGTGTTTGTATGCTTCATGCATGACTATAGTTTGAATTTTAGAATTGAGTCCTTTCATGAACCTAGTCATTACATCTTCCATGCATTCATCCAAACCAGCAAACATGTACAAATTTTAAAATCATGATAATAATCTTTCACAGTCCTAGCACCCTGTTTTAAGGTGTCTAATTTAGAAAGCAAATGATCAGCATAGTATGCAGGAATGAATGCAGCTCTAAAATGAAGTTTGAAGTCTTCCCAAGACTGTGGAACTTTGTTGTGCCTACAAATGTATTTCCATTCCATCAATGCATGCTCAGTTAACACATTAGAGACAATATAAATCTTTTGTTTTTGAGATAGACCATGCTCATCAAATTCCTTATCTACCTTTAGCTCCCAATCAATGTATGCATGAGGATCAAATTTACCGGCATATGAAGGCAAGTGTTGAATGATGCCTTGAATATAATGTTTGGTTGGCTCAAAAATATCCATATCACCTGCCATGTTTAGTAAAGACAAGAAACAATAAAAATATCTTTGATCCTATAAACTACTAGGAATCATAGTTGTAATCTCTCACTCTCAAACTGGTTAAACAAGTTCATACAAGTTCTCACCACGCAAAGCAGGAGGCGCTGGCAAACAGTAAGAACAACAACAACTGTGGCTGCTAGCACAACCTGGTGGTGTTGTAGAAAAATTTGTGGATTTATAGGTGGTTGCTAAAACAATAGTTCCAAGGAATAGCTAGTACCATGTTAGCCACAACAAGTTGAATAAACGTTCCACAATGGTGCTGTGTTGGTCCTAGTCCAAACCGTAATAGAGACGCGAGCCGTTACACAAATGATATCACCAAATACTCAAAATAGCAAGCTGACTTATAAAATTGTGAAATGGTGGCACACAAACTGTCTTTGTTCTGTTGCACTTGGAATTTTATCTACCAATATTCTTACTGCGATTTTTTGTACGTGCTTTTTTATGATCAGTGCGACTTTTTTTTGTTTACTTGCCTTTTCCTTTCCCTTGTTTTTTTTGAACAACAGCAAAAGAACAGTTAGAGAACTAAAAATGGTGATCTAACAAGGTGGCGCGAACTCGAAACTCTAGCAGCAAGAAACTTTGGATCAGCAACTCGACACAATGAAGCAACTGTGAATTCAACAAGTCAAAAACTAAGTAGCAAAGCAAAGGCTCAAAATGTTTTTGGAAATATTTCTAAACTAAACTTATATTTGGCAAAAGTGGACTGTAGGTAAATAAATAAGAAAGATGGAGATCTCTCACCGAGCAACCTGAATTTTGATACCACTTGATAAACCCAACTGGTAGAAGGGTGCCCGATCTTTCGATGAGAGATGATGGAGGTGAAAAACTTGTTGGAGAACGACGTTGGCTGCCCAACTACCACAACCAAGATGGTGTGGCGCCTTGAGCGACAGGTACACCGTCTCCTGATAACTATGATTTGTGGTTGAGGTCAACGTTGTGCTATCCGACTACAACAACCACAAGGGTGCTGCGCCTTAGCGATAGTTACTAAAAGGGAAATAGGGTCACACCTTTACCAATATGAATTTTGGTGGTTGAATTGCCCAACACAAATCATTGGACTAACTAGTTTGCTCTAGAAAATATGTTCTACAGGTGCCAAAGGTTCACAACAAACCAATACAAAGATAAAAGAAAGGGTTCAAAACAAAGGAGCAAAGTATACCGAAGGCAGCCCTGGTCTGGCGCACCGGACTGTCCGGTGTGCCACCGGACAGTGTCCGGTGCACCAGGGAGAATTATATCAAACTTGCCAGTCTCGGGAATTTGGGAGGCCGCTCCGCTATAATTCACCGGACTGTCCGGTGTGCCAGCGGAGCAACGGCTACTTCGCGCCAACGGTCGTCTGCAGAAGGCATTAAATGCGCTACAGTGCGCACCTGCGCGCACAGAGGTCAGAAGAGCGCCAGAAGGCGCACCGGACAGTCTACAGGACCTGTCCGGTGCACTACCGGACTGTCCGGTGGCCCCACAAGTCAGAGCTCCAACGGTCGAACCCTAACGGTTGGGTGACGTGGCTGGCGCACCAGACTGTGTCTAGAGGCGCACCGGACTGTCCGGTGCGCCCGTCGACAGAAGCCATCGCCAACGGCCATTTTGGTGGTTGGGGCTATAAATACCCCCAACCACCGCACATTCATGGCATCCAAGTTTTCAGACTTCACACCTCATACAAGAGCTATAGCATTCAATACAAGACACAAACAAAGAGATCAAATCCTCTCCCAAGTCCGGAATCACTCCAAACAAATTAGTGACTAGAGAGAGAGACATTTGTGTTCTTTTGAGCTCTTGCGCTTGGATTGCTTTTCTTCTTCCTTCTTTCTTATGCTCAACTCACTTGTAATCAAAACAAGAGACACCAATTGTGTGGTGGTCCTTGTAGTGGACTTAGTGTCCCATTTGATTGAGAAGAGAAGCTCACTCGGTCTAGGTGACCGTTTGAGAGAGAGAAAGGGTTGAAAGAGACCCGGTCTTTGTGACCACCTCAACGGGGAGTAGGTTTGCAAGAACCGAACCTCGGTAAAACAAATCACCGTGTCTTTGGTTGATTTCTTTGGTTGATTTGTTTTGCGCCCTCTCTTTCGGACTTGGTTATATTTCTAACGCTAACCCCCGCTTGTAGTTGTGCTTAAGTTTATAATTTTCAGATTCCGCCTATTCACCCCCCTCTAGGTGACTTTCAATTGGTATCGGAGCTTGGTGCTTTATTAGAGCCTAACCGCTCGAAGTGATGTCGGGAGAACACGCCAAGAAGGAGATGGTGACCGGCGACAAGCCCGTTACAAGCCACGGGAAGGCTCCATCGGGAGAGTCCCACAATAAGGGGAAGGAGAAGGAATCCCCTTCACACAAGTTGCATCGAAGTGGCGAAAAGAAAAAGAAGATGAGGAAGGTGGTCTACTACGAGACCAACTCTTCATTGCCATCCACCTTCGTCTCTGACACGCCGTCCGTAACTTCTAAGCGCCATGAGCGCAAGAAGTTTAGTAAGATTTCGCTACACTACCGTCTCATTTCTAAACGTACTCCATTACTTTCCGTTCCATTAGGCAAACCACTGGTTTTTGACAGTGAAGATTATAACATGTGGAGTGATAAAATGAGGCATCACCTAACCTCACTCCACACTAGTATTTGGAACGTTGTTGAGTTTGGTGTACAGGTACCATCCATAGGGGATGAGGACTATGATTCAGACAAAGTTGCCCAAATCCAGCACTTCAACTCATAAGCCACCACAATACTCCTCGCCTCTCTAAGTCGAGAGGAGTATAATAAGGTGCAAGGATTGAAGAACGCCAAAAGGATTTGGGACGTACTCAAAACGGCGCACGAAGGAGACGAAGTGACGAAGATCACCAAGAGGGAAACGATCGAGGGAGAGCTCGGTCGATTCATGCTTCACCAAGGGGAGGAGCCACAAGCGATGTACAACCGGCTCAAGACCTTGGTGAACCAAGTGCGCAACCTCGGGAGCACCAAGTGGGATGACCATGAAATGGTCAAGGTTATTCTTAGATCACTCGTATTTCTTAACCCCACTCAAGTTCAATTAATTCGTGGTGATCCAAGATATAAACTAATGTCTCCCGAGGAAGTAATAGGTAAATTTGTGAGCATTGAACTAATGATCAAAGGCTCCAAAAAGATCATCGAGCAAGGCGCATCCTCCTCCGTACCCGAAGCACAACCCGTTGCATTCAAGGCAACGGAGGAGAAGAAAGAAGACTCTACACCGAGTAGGGTCCCCATCGACACCTCCAAGCTCGACAATGAGGAGATGGCGCTCATCATCAAGAGCTTCCACCAAATCCTCAAACAAAGGAAAGGGAAAGATTACAAGCCATGTTCTAAGAAAGTGTGCTACAAATGTGGTAAGCCCGGTCATTTCATTGCTAAATGTTCATTATCTAGTGATAGTGATAGGGGCGACGACAAGAAGGGAAAGAGGAGAGAAAAGAAGAGGTACTACAAGAAGAAGGGCGGCGATGCCCATGTTTGCCGGGAGTGGGACTCTGACGAGAGCTCCACCGACTCCTCCTTCGACGAGGATGCCGCCAACATCGCCGTCAACAAAGGGCTCCTCTTCCCCAACGTCGGCCACAAATGTCTCATGGCAAAGGACGGCAAGAGGAAGAAGGTAAAATCCAAATCCTCCACTAAGTATGCAACATCTAGTGATGAGGCTAATTCTAGTGATGATGAGGATGATTTGTTTACTCTCTTTGTCAACTTAAACATGCAACAAAAAGAAAAATTAAATGAATTGATTAGCGCTATTCATGAGAAGGATGAACTCTTGGATAGCCAAGAGGATTTCCTAATTAAAGAGAACAAAAAGCATGTTAAAGTTAAAAATGCTTATGCTCAGGAGGTAGAGAAAAATGAAAAATTAACTAGTGAGCTAAGCACTTGCCATGATATTATTTCCAACCTTAGAAATGAGAATGCCAATTTAATTGCTAAGGTTGGGAAGCTTGATGTTTGTGATGATTCAATTGTTAGTCTTAGAAATGATAATGCCCATTTAATTGCTAAGATTGACAAATTGAATGCTTCTCTTTCTAGCCTTAAAATTGAAAATGAAAAATTGATTGCTAAGGCTAAAGACTTAGATGTTTGCAATGCTTCTATTTCCAATCTTAGAGATGAGAATGATATTTTGCATGCTAAGATTGTTGAATTAAATACTTGCAAACCCTCTACATCTTCTATTGAGCATGTTACTATTTGCACTAGATGTAGAGAAATTAATGTTGATGCTATTCATGATCACCTAGCTTTAATTAAACAAGAAATGATCACATAGCTCAACTTAGTGCCAAAATTAATGAGCATGACTTAGAAAATGAGAAATTTAAATTTGCTAGAAGCATGCTCTATAGTGGGAGATGCCTGGTATTAAGGATGGCATTGGATTCCAACAGGGAGACAATGTCAAGCTTAATGCCCCGCCTAAAAGATTGTCTAATTTTGTTAAGGGCAAGGCTCCCATGGTTCAGGATAACGAGGGTTACATTTTATACCCTGCTGGTTATCCCGAACACAAAATTAGGAGAATTCACTCTAGGAAGTCTCACTCTGGCCCTAATCATGCTTTTATGTATAAGAGTGAGGCATCTAGTTCTAGGCAATCAACCCATGCTAAATTGCCTAAGAAGAAAACTCCTAAAACATCAAATGGTCATAATGTTTCATTCAAAACTTTTGAAGCTTCTTATGTACTAACTAACAAATCAGGCAAGGTAGTTGCCAAGTATGTTGGGGGCAAACACAAGGGATCAAAAACTTGTGTTTGGGTACCCAAAGTTCTTGTATCTAATGTCAAAGGACCCAAAACAGTTTGGGTACCTAAAATCAAGAACGAAATCTGTTTTGTAGGTTTATGCATCCGGGGGCTCAAGTTGGATCATCGACAGCGGGTGCACAAACCATATGACTAGGGAGAAAAGAATGTTCTTCTACGAGAAAAACCAAGATCCCCAACGTGCTATCACATTTGGGGATGGAAATCAAGGTTTGGTCAAAGGATTTGGTAAAATTGCTATATCACCTGACCATTCTATTTCCAATGTTTTTCTTGTAGATTCTTTAGATTACAACTTGCTTTCTGTTTCTGAATTATGCAAAATGGGCTACAACTATCTTTTTACAGATACAGGTGTTACTGTCTTTAGAAGAAGTGATGATTCATTAGCCTTTAAGGGAGTGTTGGAGGGTCAGGTATACTTAGTTGATTTCAATAGAGTTGAACTCGACACTTGCTTGATTGCTAAGACTAACATGGGTTGGCTCTGGCACCGCCGACTAGCCCATGTTGGGATGAAGAATCTTCACAAGCTTCTAAAGGGAGAACACATTTTGGGACTAACAAATGTTCATTTTGAGAAAGACAGGATTTGTAGCGCATGCCAAGCAGGGAAGCAAGTTGGTGTTCATCATCCACATAAGAACATCATGACGACTGATAGGCCATAGGAGCTTCTCCGCATGGATTTATTCGGCCCGATTGCTTACATAAGCATCGGCGGGAGTAAGTACTATCTAGTTATTGTGGATGATTATTCTCGCTTCACTTGGGTATTCTTTCTACAAGAAAAATCTCAAACCCAAGAGACTTTGAAAGGATTCTTGAGACAGGCTCAAAATGAGTTTGGCTTGAGGATCAAGAAAATAAGAAGCGACAACAGGACGGAGTTCAAGAACTCACAAATAGAAGGCTTTCTTGAGGAGGAGGGCATCAAGCATGAGTTCTCTTCTTCCTACACGCCACAACAAAATGGTGTAGTGGAGAGGAAGAATAGAACTCTATTGGACATGGCGAGGACCATGCTTGATGAGTACAAGACTTCAGATCGGTTTTGGGCCGATGCGGTCAACACCGCTTGCTACGCCATCAACCGGTTATATCTACACTGAATCCTCAAGAAGACATCATACGAACTCCTCACCGGTAAAAAGCCAAACGTTTCATATTTTAGAGTCTTTGGTAGCAAATGCTTTATTCTTGTTAAAAGAGGTAGAAAATCTAAATTTGCTCCTAAGGCTGTAGAAGGCTTTTTACTAGGATATGATTCAAACACAAGGGCATATAGAGTCTTTAACAAGTCCACTGGACTAGTTGAAGTTTCTTGTAACATTGTGTTTGATGAGACTAACGGCTCTCAAGTAGAGCAAGTTGATCTTGATGAATTAGATGATGAAGAGGCTCCATGTGTCGCGCTAAGGAACATGTCCATTGGGGATGTGTGTCCTAAGGAAGTTGAAGAGCCTCCACAAGCACAAGATCAACCATCCTCCTCCATGCAAGCATCTCCACCAACTCAAGATGAGGATGAGGCTCAAGATGATGAAGAAGAAGATCAAGAAGATGAGCCACCTCAAGAAGACGACAACGATCAAGGGGGAGATGCAAATGATCAAGATAAGGAGGATGAACAAAATCCAAGGCCGCCACACCCAAGAGTCCACCAAGCAATCTAACGAGATCACCCCGTGAACACCATCCTAGGAGATATTCATAAGGGGGTAACTACTCGATCTCGTGTTGCTCATTTTTGTGAACATTACTCTTTTGTTTCCTCTATTGAGCCACATAGGATAGAGGAAGCACTTCAAGATTTGGATTGGGTGTTGGCGATGCAAGAGGAGCTCAACAATTTCACAAGGAATGAGGTATGGCATTTAGTTCCACGTCCTAACCAAAATGTTGTAGGAACCAAGTGGGTCTTCCGCAACAAAAAAGATGAGCATGGTGTGGTGACAAGGAACAAGGCGCGACTTGTGGCCAAGGGATATTCACAAGTCGAAGGTTTGGATTTTGGTGAAACCTATGCACCCGTAGCTAGGCTTGAGTCCATTCGAATATTATTAGCCTATGCTACTTACCATGGCTTTAAGCTTTACCAAATGGACGTGAAGAGTGCCTTCCTCAATGGACCAATCAAGGAAGAGGTCTATGTTGAGCAACCTCCCGGCTTTGAAGATAGTGAGTATCCTAACCATCTCTATAAACTCTCTAAGGCGCTTTATGGGCTCAAGCAAGCCCCAAGAGCATGGTATGAATGCCTAAGAGATTTTCTTATCACTAATGGATTCAAAGTCGGTAAAGTCGATCCTACTTTATTCACTAAAACCATTGAAAATGATTTGTTTGTATGCCAAATTTATGTTGATGATATTATATTTGGGTCTACTAACAAATCTATTTGTGAAGAATTTAGTAGGATCATGATTCAAAAATTCGAGATGTCTATGATGGGGGAGTTGAAGTATTTTCTAGGCTTTCAAGTGAAGCAACTCCAAGAGGGCACCTTCATCAGCCAAACGAAGTACATTCAAGATTTACTCACCAAGTTTGGCATGAAGGATGCCAAGCCCATCAAGACACCCATGGGAACCAATGGGCATCTCGACCTCGACACGGGAGGTAAATCCGTAGATCAAAAGGTATACAGGTCGATGATAGGTTCTTTACTCTATTTATGTGCATCTCGACCGGACATTATGCTTTCCGTATGCATGTGTGCAAGATTCCAAGCTGATCCTAAGGAAGTTCACCTTAGGGTCGTAAAGCGAATCATGAGATATTAAGTTTATACACCTAAGTTTGGTCTTTGGTACCCCCGTGGATCCACTTTTGATTTAATTGGTTATTCAGATGCTGATTGGGCGGGTTGTAAGATCGATAGAAAGAGCACATCAGGGACTTGCCAGTTCTTGGGAAGATCTCTGGTAGCTTGGGCATCAAAGAAGCAAAATTCAGTAGCTCTTTCTACCGCCGAAGCCGAGTAAATTGCCGCAGGCCATTGTTGCGCGCAATTGCTTTGAATGAGGCAAACCCTTAGGAACTATGGCTACAAATTTATCAAAGTCCCTCTCCTATGTGATAATGAGAGTGCAATCCGCATGGCGGATAATCCCGTTGAACACAGCCGCACTAAGCACATAGCCATTCGGTATCACTTTCTGAGAGAACACCAACAAAAGGGGGATATCGAGATAGCCTATATAAACACCAAAGATCAATTGGCTGATATATTTACCAAGCCGTTAGATGAGCAATCCTTTATCAAACTTAGGAATGAGCTAAATATTCTTGATTCCAGGAATTTTGATTGATTCTTTGCACACATAGCTCATTTATATACCTTTGATCATATCTCTTTTATGTCTATGACTAATGTGTTTTCAAGTGTATTATTATGCTTAGTCATAGATATTGAAAGGGAAATGGAGTATTAGGCAAAGAAGGCGCTTCCACTCAACTCCATCAACATTTGTCGGTACTCCGCATCATTCTCGACTTTGGTATAATCTTTACTTTTATTTATGTGTTTGCCAAAGGGGGAGAAAGTTTGATGAAAGGGCTTATATCTCACTCACAAATATCCGTTTTTGGCGATTTATGCCAAAGGGGGAGAAAGTATGAGCCCAAAGCAAAAGGACCGCACCACCACCAAATTTTAAAAATAATGTTTTTCAAATTGATATCTTATTGTGTTCAAAAGGGGGAGAAAGTAGTATCTTCAAAACTTACAAAACCCTCTTGAACACTAAGAGGAGAATTTTATTTAGGGGGAGTTTTGTTTTAGTCAAAGGAAAAGCATTTGAAACAGGGGGAGAAAATTTCAAAATCTTGAAAATGCTTCTTTCAATCTTATTCATGTACCTTTGACTATTTGCAAAATGTTTTGAAAAGAATTTTACAAAGGATTTGCAAAAACAAAAGCCGTGGTGAAAATGTGGTCCAAAATTTTAAATAAGAAGAAAACCATCCATGCACATCTATTGAATTAAGTTTATTGATTTCAATTCCAAGCAACCTTTGCACATACATTATGCAAACAAGTTCAATTCTGCACTTTTATATTTGCTTTGGTTTTTATTGGCATCAATCACCAAAAAGGGGGAGATTGAAAGGGAAATAGGGTCACACCTTTTCCAATATGAATTTTGGTGGTTGAATTGCCCAACACAAATCATTGGACTAACTAGTTTGCTCTAGAAAATATGTTATACAGGTGCCAAAGGTTCACAACAAACCAATACGAAGATAAAAGAAAGGGTTCAAAACAAAGGAGCAAAGTATACCGAAGGCAGCCCTGGTCTGGCGCACCGGACTGTCCGGTGCACCACCGGATAGTGTCTGGTGTACCACCGGACAATGTCTGTCACACCCGGTTTTAGAAGGCAAACCGAATGCAAACCATGTACGTGTCAGGATCAGCAATTCACGTACACAGCAGTTACATAACATGGACACCATCACACAGTGCTTAAATAGTATCAAAAGGGGAAATAATAGTCGATTACATCATACGTCTGAGACGTCCATATGGTCCTTACAATAAATCAAAGTGCGAAAACGAAACGTAGATAACCGCGGCCTTCACAGGCAGCCGACTGGGGGTTGCCGCTAACCCACACCTAGAACTCGTCGTAGTCTTGGAACTCCTGGAAGTCTCCTTCCACAGCTTCATCTTCTCCTGAGCAGCGGTTGCAATGCTGACAACCTGGGGGGGTTGGTGTGTAGAGCAAGAGTGAGTACACATCAACATACTCAGCAAGTATCCTGTTTAGCTGTAGTGGACTAGCTTTATGTGGAGGTAAGTCAAGCGGTTGCTTTTAGTTGGTCAGATTATTATTTACTAGTAGAAAGCCAGGTTTTAACATTAGCCCAAGTTATTAGCCCGATGTACCCTTTCCAAACGGAAAGAATACCACTTACCAGCACCATAGACGTAACCAAAACCATCAGTCTCATTGCCATCTGTAAACCAAAATGTCTCTGATCAAGTACCACTAATCATTGGAGCTCCCTTAGCCGCTCATAACCGCGAGCACGGCTGATATATTAGTTTTCAAACACTCTGCAGAGGTTGTGCACTTTACCCACAAGTCGTGATTCCCTCTTGCCTCGGGCCGATCAAACCCTTAAACACTACCAAGGTGAATAGGCAGGGTTTCACTACGTAGCCTTTACAAAGATTCTCCGGGGCTGTAGCCGCCCGTTAGGTTTCCTAAATGTACCGCACTCCTCCCCAAGGGGCAAATCAACCTTGGCAGAGCGAGCCGCATACACCGAGCCCCATTGACGGCACGACGGCGAAGCGAACTACACCCCGGATCCTCTAATTATTCAGCTAAGGGCGTCCCACTCCACCCTCATGGTTGCACTATTTTCCCGGGCGGTCATCCATAGAACAGGTCCTTACGGAGAGGCACTCGAGAAACCGCTCGAGCCCCCTTGAAGACCACAAGTATAACATCATAATAAGAGAGGGGAAAACAGCGTATCATAGATAATCTCATCATGTTCATTGATTAGAGTTTGAGCAATAGCATAAAGCTAAACGATAATAATCCGACCCAAATAGGTAAACAAGGACATGGATAACAAAAGCTAGTCAATCCTTAAGTATAAATGTGTAATGCGGGAGGTGAATTAAAGAATGAATAGGACAGAGATAGGTCAAAGGACACTTGCCTCCACCAACCGACTACTGCTCAGGGGCTTCTCCTGTGAGTTCCTCGGGCTCTTCAACCGGATCGTTCTCTATGCGATTGCAAGCATACATACATCCATCCATTCAAATTAGGAAACAAACAGTACACCATACAAGGGAACAAATAAAGTAAATATGCAAAGAATATCACATACGATAATGAATTTACCATGGTTAGAAAGAGGCGGGGAAAGGTCTCGCGAGGGTTAAAGCTTATGCCCGAGACGCACTACGGGTAGACGAACAACTAAATGCTACGTGCTCTAGTTCCAATTGGTTCTAACAAAAGAATTAGCTACATGCACTAATGTAAACGTGACCACTTTTAGTAGATTAACATTGAATGAGATAGACGATTAGCTATACAAATTAACTAACGTAACCAATTTCCAAATTTAGACTCCTATCTTATTAATAAAAACACGTGATTAGCGCGCATAGGATACGGGGGGGGGGTAGACGGGGGCTAGGGGGTAGACGATCGTGTCGCGAGCGTGACAGGGCGCTATGCGTCGCGTCGCGAGCACGACGAGCTACGCCAGAACGCTGTGCGAACACGCGCACGAGCAAAGCCACACTTAACGTGCCGCGAACGAGTCGCGCACGCGTCGGGGCCGTGCGCTGGCCGAGCTCGAGGCCGCGCGCCGAAGGCACGCTGGGTCGAGCTCGAGGCCACGCCGAGGGCCGTCGCGACGCGAGCAAGGCACGGCGGGGCGAGCGGGCAAGCATGCCGGGGCAAGCGGGCACGGGTGAGTGAGGACACGGTCGGTCACCACGTCGGGGCGGGGACGGAGGCGGGTTCGCTGGGGGCCGGCCGAACGCGGGGCGGGGCGGTTGGGCCGGGGCCAGGGCGCGGGCGGCCGAGCCGAGGCTGGGGCGGCTGAGCCGGGCGGGGACGGCCGGGCCGGGAGCGAGCGGCCGAGCCGGGCGGGGGCGGCCGAGGCCGGGGTCGGGCGGCCGAGGTCGCCGGGGGGGGCGGCCGAGCCGGGCTCGCCGGAGAGCGGTGCGGGGAGGGCGGGCGCGGCCGAGCCGGCCGAGGCCGGGCGAGCGCGAGGCGAGGGCGGGGCCGCGGGCGCGGGCGACCGGAGGGCGGGGTCGGGGCGGCCGAGGGCCGGGGTGGCCGGGGCCGAGGCGGGCGGCGCGGGGCGCGGGGGAGGGCGCCGACGGGAGGGAAGGAGGAGGGAGGGGAGGAAAGAGGGAGGGGGAGGGAGGAGGAGGGGAGGAGGGAGGAGGGAGGGCCTCACCAGAGGGGAGGACGGCGGCGGTGGCGGCGGGGAGGGGCGGCGGCGGCGCGGGGGAGGGGCGGCGGCGGCTAGGGTTAGGGTTAGGGTGAGGGAGAGAGAGAGAGAGAGGGAGGGGATTTTTGGAAAAAAAAAAGAAAGGGGAGGGGGCGGTTGGGCCGGCTGGGCCCAAAGGGGGAGGGGGGCGCGCGGCTGGGCCGCCGCGAGGCCCACGCGGGGGGGATGGGGGGCGGCTGGGCCGAAAATGGGGAAGGAGGGGGAGAGGTGAAGAAAAAGGTTTTCTTTTTCTAAAATCTATTTTCCTCTAGATGAATGCATTCACATTTTTAAACAATCAAAAGGTATGCATGGTTCGGCATGGTGCATCACACAAAATAAAATATTTTAGGGTTTTGCTTTACATGGGATCTCAAGCCGAATCCCGCTATACTTTGGAAAAGGTAAAGGTTTAGCGAGGAGAAAAGGGAAAAGGAAAGGGTAACGCCTGAATTTGGTGAGGGAAAAGAAGAAAAAAAATCTACCCCCAAATTCAGGGCGTTACAAACCTATCCCCCTTAAAAGAATCTCGCCCTCAAGATTCAGGGTTGGCTAGCAAAGAGCTCTGGGTATTTAGCCAACAGATCATCTTCACGCTCCCAGGTTGCTTCTTCCTCTTAATGGTGATTCCACCTGACTTTGCACATTCTGATGGTCTTCCTTCGGGTGACTCTGTCTGCAACCTCAAGGATTTGCACTGGCTTCTCAACGTAGGTCAAGTCCTCCTGGACTTCAAGACCTTCCACTGGCAACTGCTCTTCTGGCACACGCAAGCACTTCTTCAACTGAGACACATGAAAGACATCATGCACAGCAGACAAATTTTCTGGCAGACGGAGCTGATAGGCCACTTCTCCACGCCTTGAGAGAATTTGGTACGGACCAATATAGCGGGGTGCTAGCTTGCCTTTGACCCCGAACCTTCTGACTCCTCTGATCGGTGACACTTTCAGATAGACAAAGTCTCCGACTTCGAAACTCAGCTCTCTTCTTCTTGTGTCTGCATAGCTTCGCTGCCTTGATTACGCTATCTTCAGGTTCTCTCGAACCATCTTGATGTTCTCTTCGGCTTCAAGCAAAATGTCTGGCCCGAACACTTGCTTTTCCCCAGGCTGATCCCATTGCAACGGAGTTCTACAACTCCTCCCATAGAGCGCTTGAAATGGTGACATCTTCAAACTGGCCTGGTAACTGTTGTTATAGGAAAACTCTGCATAACGCAATCGCTTATCCCATCCGGACTGATCTTGCAGCGCACAGGCTCTCAACATATCTTCAAGAATTTGATTGGTCCTTTCAGTCTGACCATCTGTCTGTGGATGATAAGCTGAACTCAAATTCAGATGTGTGCCCAAGGCCTCATGCAACTGCTGCCAGAAATGAGAGGTGAACTGCGTTCCTCTGTCTGACACTATCTTCTTTGGCACACCATGAAGACAAACGATCCGAGACATATACAATTCTGCCAACACTGCACTGTTGTAGTTGGTCTTGACAGGTATGAAGTGGGCTGACTTGGTCAAACGGTCCACTACTACCCAAATGGAATCGTAGCCGGCTCGAGTGCGAGGCAATCCGACTATGAAATCCATACCGATTTCATCCCATTTCCACTGAGGAATTTGCAACGGTTGCAACAATCCAGCTGGTCTCTGGTGCTCTGCCTTAATTCTTCGACAACTATCGCACATAGCCACATGCTCTGCGATTTCCCTCTTCATTCCGTACCACCAGAATTTCTTCTTCAGATCCTGATACATCTTCTCACTACCAGGGTGAATCGAATAAGCAGTCTCATGAGCTTCCTTGAGAATCAACTCCCGAATGGATTGGACATTGGGAACGCATAAGCGGTCTTTGAACCATATCACACCTTCTGCATCTTTATGAAAATCTTTGCCTCTGCCATCTAGAATCAGTCGCCGAATCTCACTGATCTTTTCATCATTCTTCTGCGCTTCTTTGATTTCTCGCTCCAGGGTAGGTTCCAACTCAACTGTGACTCCTCGCGAATTGTTCAGAAATCCGAGACTCAACCTGTCAAACTCCTTGGCCAACTCATAAGGCATCAAATGAGCGACCATCAGATTGACCTGACTTTTCCTACTCAAAGCATCTGCCACTACGTTCGCTTTGCCTGGATGGTAATGAATCTCCAACGCATAGTCTTTGATCAACTCTAACCATCTTCGCTGCCTCATATTCAACTCTGACTGAGTGAATATGTACTTCAGACTCTTGTGGTCTGTGTAAACATCACATTTCTGTCCATATAGATAGTGCCTCCATGTCTTCAGTGCGTGAACCACTGCTGCCAACTCTAGATCATGGATTGGGTAATTCTTCTCATGAATCTTCAGCTGTCGGGACGAGTAAGCCACAACTCTTCCCTCTTGCATCAATACGCATCCCAAACCTGTGTAACAAGCATCACAGTACACAGAGAAGGGCTTGTGCACATCAGGCAAGACTAGGACAGGCGCTGTTGTCAACTTCTCTTTCAGCGCTTCAAAGGCCTCTTGACATTTCTGGGTCCACTTGAACTCAACCTTGTTGCCTAGCAACGCTGTCATTGGTTTCGCAATCTTCGAAAACCCTTCAATGAATCGCCGATAATATCCGGCCATTCCAATGAAGCTCTTGATTCCTCGAGCATCCGTTGGCGCTTTCCAGTTCAGAATGTCTGCCACTTTCTTCGGATCCACAGCCAATCCTTCTTTGTTGATTATGTGACCCAAGAACAGGACTTCATTGATCCAGAATTCACATTTGCTCAACTTTGCATACAACTGGTGCTCTCGCAATCTCTGCAATACCGTCCTCAAATGATCTGCATGTTCTTCCTCGCTTTGAGAATAAACTAGAATGTCATCAATGAATACCACCACAAACTTATCAAGATAATCCATGAATACACTATTCATCAGATTCATAAAGAAGGCCGGTGCATTTGTCAAACCAAAAGACATCACAGTGAACTCATACAAACCATACTTGGTAATGAATGCCGTCTTCGGAATGTCCGAAGGTCGAATCCTGAGCTGATGATAACCCGACCTCAGATCAATCTTGGAGAACACACTGGCTCCTCTCAACTGGTCGAACAGATCTTCTATTCTGGGCAAAGGGTACTTATTCTTGATCGTGACTTCATTCAAAGCTCGATAATCGATACACATCCTTTTGGTGCCATCTTTCTTTTCCACAAATAGGACAGGGGCGGCCCAAGGCGAGGTGCTTGGTCGGATGTAACCTTTCTCTGACAGTTCGTCAATCTGCTTCTTAAGCTCAACCAACTCTGGTCTGGATATTCGGTAAGCTCTCTTAAAGATGGGGGCGGTTCCAGGAAGAAGCTCTATGGCAAACTCAACTTTCCGCTCTGGTGGCATACCCGGTAAATCCTTTGGAAACACATCTGGAAATTTAGATACAACCTTGATACTCTCAATTGGGTCTGCTTCACTGCTATCGATAGCCATCTGATAACAACTTCCTCTCTTCGGCTCAGGCGGGACTAACTCGGTCACCACTTCCTCTCCTAGTGGGGACACCAACTTGATTGTCCTTTTATCACAACTGATAACTGCCTGATACTTATCTAGCCAATTTATCCCTAGGATGACATCTATTCCCTGAGTACCCATTACTATAAGGTTAGCGGGAAACGCTATCCCCCTTATTTCCACACTTACATTCAAACATATGCTATCAGCTCGAATTCTACCACCGGCTGAGTCAATTTGAATGGGGGTTGACATGGTAGTAATTGGAAGATTATGTGCTTCTACCCATGATGCAGTAATGAAAGAATGCGTTGCTCCAGTATCAAATAACACTTCTGCAATATGGGAGTCGACTGGGAACGTACCTACTATCATGCTGGGGGTCTCCTGAACTGCTTCAGCCTCCAAGTGGTTCAGTCTTCCATGATTGTAGCACGGCTGAGGGCGATTGCCTGCTCCAGGCTGAGACACATTCTGCTTTGCTGGGTCATTGGGGCCTGACTGCTGCTGGGCTGCCTTCTTCGGCCATTGCATCACCCAATGGCCTTGCTCTCCACAGTGGAAACATGCTCTGTTTCCAACCTGAGCTGGTGCTGCCTGATTGTTCTGCTGGCTTGCTGGGGCAGGAGGACGAGGTGCCTGCTGATTCTACCTCTGAAACTGACCTCCTGACTGATTGCTCTGACGGTTCTGGTACTGGTGCTGAGGATACTGCCTTTGGAACTGCTGATGCTGCTGCTGCTGAATGGCGGCCAGAGTCTGACCGATGGCTTGAACTGCCTGAGTCTGCATCAGAAACATCTGCTCGATGGACATCGGGGGCGGGGGCGGCAGGTGCTGCTGCTAGGGCACCTCATCCTACGGAGCGGCTCGCTCCTGCTGAGCACGCCTTCCTCCTCTGCGCCTGTTCTCTGACATCTGCAGAATGCAACCACACATCAGAACTGATCTTGCAAATCTTGCAGCATAAGAAAAGAGTATAGAATTCTTCAACAGCACTGAACAGATGAGCATCTTCACTGATCTCCAACACAGACCAACACAGCTTCTCAGATAAAGAGGAAAGTGGAATAAAAGGTTTCCCAACTATATAACTAACTCCATTAACATATAACAGGTAAACCATAATGCAGGGGATACCCACACTCTGGTGACAGTCATTACAAAGATCCAAACCAAACATAGCTCATCATGACAAACATAAATGCACAGGATATAGCAAACTACCCTGTCTAACTAAGACTAACTAAAAGCGAGACTAACGCTAAGACTGTAGCTTCTACGTATATATTTTGTATTAATTACAAGATCTGACTCTAGCGATCTATGGTTCTAGATTTATCTTGGTCTTGCAGTCGGGATTGCCATAAGACTGGCGTCCACGCCGAGGTGAGCGGTACGGGTGCTGAGTCCCAACGGGAGCGGGGGAACCATCATCCAAGTGATGACGTTCCGCGCGCTCAGCCCGCAGCAGGGCAATCTCAGCACGAGCCCTACTCAGCTCGTTTAGTGCATGGTCCAGCTCCGTGTTTAGCACGGCGGCTAGGTTGACTGTGCTACTCAACCTAGGATTGTCCTCGACAGCAGGTGAAACAATCACGCCTCCTGTGCTGCCAGATGGACGGCGGGGGTAACACTTCAGGTCGAGACCGTCAGCTACCCCACCGAGAACCGAGCAGTAGTGCGAAAGCGCACGCCGTGCAGCATCTTGCATGGCTGCCTCAGCTGAGTCCCGCTCAGAGATAGAATAGTGCTCTGAGCAGGCCTCTGCACCCTGGAGACTGTTCTCCGAACGGCGCACCAAGCAGGTCGCCTCCCAGCGGTCCGGGTAGACCGCGCGACTATGCTGGTAGACCACACAGCGATACTCGATGGACCAAGTATGCCGGTTAAGTGCCCGACGTAGCAGGGTGTCGAGCGCATCGTGGAAGTGACACCCGCGAGCAGCGTCGCGAGTTGTAACACCCAGTTTTAAGGAACAAAGCCGGGTGCATCTCATACATGCGCCAAGAAGACAACATATATAATAACAGAGTGTATAGAGATAAATGTCATAAAACATCAGAGTATTTATTACATAGCGGAAGTCTTATTACAAAATGAAGTAATAAAGATAAAACAAACTAAGGATCGTCGGCGCCAATGTCGACTGGGAAACGCCACCTAGATCAGATCGAACTCCTCAGTGTTAGGCGGCTCCTCCTGAACCACCTGATCTTCTCCTGTGGGGGGGTGTGAGACAGCAAGGGTGAGCTCACACATGATCATAGCTCAACAAGTTGTGGGGAACCAGTGGACATAAACTCACAAAGGTGTGAGTTCATGTGATGTGTAAGGCTTAATCAAAGACAGGGGTTAAAGCTGAGCATTGCTTTTAAATAGTTGGTCAAAATTTTATTAGCAATTACTAAGTGTAAGTAAATACCAAACCATAAGTAAAGTAATAGAACAAAATTAATAATAAACCCATGCAATGCAAATGACAAAATTGAATTTAAGTTCCATAATTTAAACATCAGAGAGTCCTGAGCTGCTCATGACCGCGAGCTCGGCTAGTATACCAGTTTTACACTCTGCAGAGGTTGTACCCTTTACCCACAAGTCATGTTACCCATCTGCCAAGGGGTCATGAATCCCATACACCTCTACCTAGGAAGCGCGGCAGGGCAACACTACGAGGCCTTTACAAAGTTCCACTAGCTTCCGAAAACCCGCTACAGTTTATAGGAAGATCCAGTACAGGGTTCCTGGCTGACTGCCATCCCAGCAAAATCAACCAGGGACCTCCCCGCACTGACCTCTCCCCTACTGCCCTTGCCCCTTTCGGGTAAGGTAGTCTTCCACTAGCTTTCCTAATTAGTCAGCCAAGGGGTCCCATTCCTCCCTTGTGGTGGCACGTGGTTCTCAAGTTAAGCTCTATGTTCCAATTAACATTAATGATAACAACATGAACATAAACAGAATAACAACAAGAATTGGAACATAGAGGTAATAAATGATTATCCCAAAACCATATAAAGCAATAGCAAACTACCCAAGTGATTCAGGGGTAAACAAGGTAATGAGATAAACAATCTAGGGTGTCCTATTGGGTCCCATCAAAATTAACCTATGCATGGATAAGTGATATAAAAAAAACATTATTGGGTAAAAAGTGGTCAAGGGCACAACTTGCCTTCAATGAGCTCCTGCTCAGCTACTTCAACCTGCTGCTCACCAGTATCCTCAGCAACGGGCTCTTCTACTCGCCACAATACAAACAAGCACAGGATATAGGGAAAATTAACATTACACCAAGCATGTAAACAAAATACACAGAAATATTCTACATATTAAAATAAAATCCTAGGAACAGAAATCATATTTTTCTGAGTTATAGATTTTAAGTTATGCATTTTCAAAGGTTTTATGTGTTTTAAATAGGATTAAGTGATAAATAAATTTCTTTCTGTTTTCATGACATAACAGAGGCTCTAGGTGCTAGAGAATAAAATTACAAAATTTTAGGAACTGGAATGGATCAATTTGGAGTTAGTATGAATTTTCTATGAATTATTGAAGTTCTAGCAATTATTTTCTTATTAAAAATCCATTTTCCAAATCCTTTATTCGATTTAATTAAGCTCTGGACTGGGCGTCAATTCCTGGAAAACCCAGGGGGTCTGGCGTAAGATTACCGAGACTCAGAGAATAGTGCTCTCTGGACGGCGGGTTGATTCAGTGAAACCCGAGGGGCTCTTTACTAAATTTACACGGCGAAGGGGTAACTTCTAATCTGGACCGTTCGATCAAACGTGGATGGCTCGGATTAGATCCACGCCTCACCCGAACCGGTATGCATCTACAGCCGTTGGATCCGAGATCTGCGGTCTGAGTTTAATGAAGCTCGGGCCACCCAGAACCGACCGATCCGATCTAACGGTCCCGATCGATCACGCGAAAGGGTACGCCCTGATCTAATCTTAGCCGTTCATCGCCGAACCGACGGCACACGAATTCCGGCCGACCCCCGCCCAACTCCGGCCACCGGGATACACCCGCGCGCGGCGGCACCATGGCAGAGATGCCAATCGTGTGAATTGGTACACAATGTCTACGCATCTCAGGTGCAAAATGAAATTAAGAGAATGGCGAACTCGAGGAGCGCATCCATACCACGATTCCGACGGTCTCCGGCCCGGTTCACGGCGCACGGTGAATCCACGGCGACGGCGAGGAATTAACAGTCCGCAGCAGGCGCTCCTTGCCAACGGATGGTTCCTACACATGTGGCGGGGGCGTGTGGAGTTGCAGACCAATTCGCCGTGGCCGATAATCCGACCAAGGCCCGATTCAACGGTGGCGGCGCGGCTCCAAGCTTGCGGCTGTGAAAAGGGTCGGCGATGGAGGCTTGGACCTACGACTACGGCGCAAAAAGGAGCCACGAGTGGAGAGGAGGGGGCGCAGCTTATGTGGGAGGGGGAGCCGAGCAGAGTTCGTCAACAGACGCCGAGATTCCCGGCGCGCCCCCGCCATCAGCGGCAAAATCGTTGAAGGAGACGACGGACTCGCGGGTGAGCGACTGACGGGGTGGTCCCACAGGTAAGTGATCCGCGGCGAGGGGATGAGCCAAATCTGTGGGGTCCACATGCCAGTGGCTACGTCGCTAAGGAGGTAGGAAGCGGGCTCGCCTGACGACTTGGGCCCGCCGGTCAGTATACAAGAGGAGACGCCCAGTGCGACTGCACGGTGGACCCATGGTGTCGGCGCCTTTTTCCTGGACGGGCTCGCGTGGAGAGGAGGGTTGAGCTGGGCCGAATTCAGGTGTACGGCCCACAAAGCCTCTTTATCCTTTTCTTTTTATATTTTCTGTTTTCTTTTCTTTTTATTTTTCAATTCCCAATTTGAATTCCAAGTATGACTTTGAATTTGTACTCAAATTATAGATAAATTTTAATCATACCAGTATGGTTGAGTTTGTGTTTTTATAAATTTTGTTTTATATTTTATATTATTTCTTTCTTTCTTTCTCCTTTTTCCTCAAATCCTCTTCTCATTGTCATTTTATTTCTATGTTGTCACCAAATGCACACACGAATAAAGTATTCAGCATCATGCAATGATTTAGTAGCATATCTTTTTATTAATTGTTTTTGGACATGGTGTTCTCATATGATGGTGCATAAAGATCAAACTCACATGAAGAGAGAAATTGTTTTCTCTATTGGTATTTTATCTAGCAATTACAAAGTGGGTGTTACAAATCCTACCCCCCTTAAAAATAATCTCGTCCTCGAGATTTAAGAAGAACTAGAGAAAAGGTGGGGAAAATCTATGCGAAGCTCTTCTTCTCTTTCCCAAGTTGCTTCATCTTCACCGTGGTGACTCCATTGGACTTTGCACATCTTTATCACCTTATTTCTTGTAACTCGAGTCAATGTATCCAAAATCTTGATCGGGTATTCCGTGTAAGTCAAATCACCTTGAACACTGAGCTCTTCCATTGGTAACTGTTCCTCGGGAACACGGAGACACTTCTTAAGTTGAGACACGTGGAACACGTTATGCACATCCGATAGGCTAGCAGGTAACTCAAGTTGGTATGCCATCTCCCCAACTCTTCTAAAGATCAAGAATGGTCCAATATAGCGAGGGGACAATTTTCCCTTGACTTTAAATCTCCTCATTCCACGAAGTGGTGACACCTTGAGATACACATAATCTCCTTCTTCAAATTCCAGTGGTCTCCTTCTATTATCAGCATAGCTCTTTTGCCTGGTTTGAGCCACTCTCAAATTCTCTCGAATTATACGAACTTGTTCTTCTGCTTCTTGAATCAATTCAGGCCCAAAGAACTGTCTCTCTCCAGTCTGATCCCAATATAGAGGAGTCCTGCACTTCCTCCCATATAAAGCTTCAAAAGGTGACATCTTCAGACTGGCCTGGTAACTATTATTATACGAGAACTCAGCATATGGTAGACTTTTATCCCAACTTCCTCCATGCTGAAGGGCACAAGCTCTCAACATATCTTCCAATACTTGATTAGTCCTTTCAGTCTGTCCATCAGTCTGAGGGTGATAAGCCGTGCTAAAATTCAACTTCGTACTCATGTTCTCATGAAAGCTTCTCCAAAATCTTGAGGTAAACTGCGAACCTCGATCAGACACGATCTTCTTTGGTACTCCATGCAAACACACAATCCGAGCCATATATAACTCTGCTAGCTGAGAACCTTTATAAGTAGTCTTCACAGGAATAAAGTGAGCTACTTTAGTCAATCTATCCACAATAACCCATATAGCATCATATCCTTTCTGGGTGCGAGGCAATCCAGTAATGAAATCCATACCAATCTCTTCCCATTTCCACTCGGGTATCTTCAGTGGATGCAGTAGTCCAGCTGGCCTCTGGTGTTCAGCCTTAACTCTTTGACATACATCGCACATAGCTACATGTGCAGCTACATCTCTTTTCAATCCATACCACCAATATTTCCGTTTCAAATCCTGATACATCTTGGTACTACCAGGATGAATAAAATAATCCGAGTCATGGGCCTCCTTCAATATAGTCTCTCGTAGGCTTTTAATATCAGGAACACACATCCTGTCCTTGAACCATACAGTGCCCTGCTCATCTTCCGTGAATTCCGGAACTCGACCTTCAGTAATCAGATCCTTAATCTCTTTTATCTTTGCATCACCAATTTGTCCTTTGCGGATCTCTTGCTCTAAAGTAGGTTCCACATCAATTGTAACTCCTTCAGTATGAGCAACTATCCCCAGGTTAAGTCTCCTGAAATCCTCAACAATCTCATCGGGTAGCTGGGCAACAACAGCTGAATGAACATGCTCCTTGCGACTCAAGGCATCTGCAACCAAGTTTGCCTTGCCCGGGTGATAGTGAATCTCCAAATCATAATCCTTAATAAGCTCCAACCAACGACGTTGCCTAAGGTTGAGATCCTTCTGAGTGAATATATACTTCAAACTCTTATGATCCGTATACACTTGGCACTTGGTCCCCATGATATAATGTCTCCAAATCTTAAGTGCATGCACAACGGCTGCCAATTCCAAGTCATGAGTGGGGTAGTTCAATTCATGTCTCCGCAACTGACGAGAAGCATAAGCAATCACATGTCCTTCTTGCATGAGCACACATCCTAAGCCTTGGCCACATGCATCGCAATAGATGTCGAATCCTTTCTGTAGGTCCGGCATAACCAATACTGGTGGCGACATCAACCTCTTCTTCAATAGATCAAAGCTGTCTTGACACTTCTCGTCCCACTTAAATTCCCTTCCTTTCTCCAAAAGCGAAGTCATAGGCTTGGCAATCTTAGAGAATCCTTCAATAAACCTCCGATAATATCCAGCAAGTCCTAAGAAACTTCGAATCTCAGTAACTGTAGTGGGTACTCTCCACTCCATTATCTCCTTAACCTTAGCAGGATCCACTGCTATTCCTCCATTAGAAATAATATGACCAAGAAATGGCACTTCGCCAATCCAAAACTCGCACTTGCTGAACTTAGCATAGAGTTGATTATCTCGTAGCTTCTGTAGCACCATCCTCAGATGTTCCTCGTGATCACTTTCACTCTGAGAATAAATAAGAATATCGTCGATGAATACCACGACGAATCTGTCCAAATACTCCATAAACACCTTATTCATCAAGTTCATAAAATAAGCTGGTGCATTAGTCAATCCAAACGACATAACTGTGAACTCGTATAATCCATATCTAGTCGAGAACGCCGTCTTGGGAATATCCGATGGTCTAATCCTCATCTGATGGTAACCGGATCGGAGATCAATCTTCGAAAATACTCTTGCACCTCTCATCTGATCGAATAAATCCTCAATACGGGGCAACGGATACTTGTTCTTCACCGTAACATCATTAAGAGATCTATAATCCACACACATCCGTTGCGATCCATCCTTCTTCTGTACAAACAAGGCCGGTGCTCCCCAAGGTGAGGAACTCGGACGAATGTACCTAGCCTCTTGTAACTCAGTTAACTGCTTCTTAAGTTCCTTCAACTCCTCTACGGACATCCTATATGGTCGTTTAGAAATAGGGGTGGTTCCAGGTAAGAGGTCAATAACAAACTCAACTTCTCTATCAGGTGGCATCCCTGGTAACTCCTCTGGAAAGACATCCGGAAAATCTCTAACCACCCGGATATTGTCACCAACAAACTCTTCGGGCATAAAGAACATTGCACGCATGGATGAGGAGGTTACTGCAATGTTAACTTGAAACCTTTCTCCTTTTGTAGTAGTGAGTTCTACGGTACCTCTACCACATGCTATAACGGCCTTTGCCTTTCTTAGCCATGACATACCAAGGATCAAATCTATACTACTTGACTCCAATATTATAGCAGTAGCTCCAAATTCTCTACCCATAATGTTTAATGTCAATCTACGGGTCATTTGATTCACCTCAACAGGTCCTTTAGGTGTAATTACTCTCATGGGTTTTCTCATATTGTCCAACACATATGCCCAAACCAAAATCTCAGCATGACGCATAACTTTATTAGCAACTCATGGGGTCAAATAGACCTTTTTATTCCTCCTAAAATGGTATCATACCGAATACTAACTAAAGGAACATGTAGATCTTACAAATAGTAGTAATTTATATATATGTTTATGTAGCTTGGTGGAGCTGGTGGTGGTGGAGATGGTGGTTGCTCTTGTCGTTGTCTCTCCAACCGTGATTGCCTTATTTCTTGCTGTATCTCCAGACGGGCCTGACGTATTTCCTCGCGTTCTTGTCTTATCTGGCTTTGCATTTCGGTCATCATGTCTGTCAATTGCTGTATTACCAGCCTTTGGGTTGCGATCACTTGCTCGGTTTCAACAGGTGGGGGATTTGGAGGATTCATTTCTGTTTGCTGTTGCGTGATAATCTTTCCTTTCCTGGTATTGACCATCTGAGTTAGATACATAAGGTAAGAAAGAGCAGTAGACAAGGCAGTAATTACAATCATGTTACTTTGGGGGACTTATTAGCTAAGTAGATTAGTGTGTTACCTACTAAAGCTAATTCAACACTATATGGTGGTACATACTAAGATGTCCATCTATAATTCAATCAATCAAAGAAGCAAATCAGGCATTTAGCATCAGCACAATCAGCCAATATTTTTAATAGAGAAAATAGTTTTAACTTTTGTTTTGGGTTCCCTAACTCTTAAGAATGTCATAGGGGTAGGGATTCCAAGGTTTGAAATCCATCTTGTCTTAGAGTAGAAAAGGTGAGAATGATCAGAGTAGAACAGTAGAAGGTGAGACAAGATCAAGATGAGTGTAGAAAGAATCAGAGTAAGGTGAGTGTAGAATGAATCAGAATGAGATAAGTAGGTAAGGGTTTGTCCATTTCTATCTAGGTCTCGTCCTACAGTCAACATTTCCTCTGATACCACTTCTGTAACACCCGGTTTTAAGGAACAAAGCCGGGTGCATCTCATACATGCGCCAAGAAGACAACATATATAATAACAGAGTGTATAGAGATAAATGTCATAAAACATCAGAGTATTTATTACATAGCGAAAGTCTTATTACAAAATGAAGTAATAAAGATAAAACAAACTAAGGATCGTCGGCGCCAATGTCGACTGGGAAACGCCACCTAGATCAGATCGAACTCCTCAGTGTTAGGCGGCTCCTCCTGAACCACCTGATCTTCTCCTGTGGGGGGGGGGTGTGAGACAGCAAGGGTGAGCTCACACATGATCATAGCTCAACAAGTTGTGGGGAACCAGTGGACATAAACTCACAAAGGTGTGAGTTCATGTGATGTGTAAGGCTTAATCAAAGACAGGGGTTAAAGCTGAGCATTGCTTTTAAATAGATGGTCAAAATTTTATTAGCAATTACTAAGTGTAAGTAAATACCAAACCATAAGTAAAGTAATAGAACAAAATTAATAATAAACCCATGCAATGCAAATGACAAAATTGAATTTAAGTTCCATAATTTAAACATCAGAGAGTCCTGAGCTGCTCATGACCGCGAGCTCGGCTAGTATACCAGTTTTACACTCTGCAGAGGTTGTACCCTTTATCCACAAGTCATGTTACCCATCTGCCAAGGGGTCATGAATCCCATACACCTCTACCTAGGAAGCGCGGCAGGGCAACACTACGAGGCCTTTACAAAGTTCCACTAGCTTCCGAAAACCCGCTACAGTTTATAGGAAGATCCAGTACAGGGTTCCTGGCTGACTGCCATCCCAGCAAAATCAACCAGGGACCTCCCCGCACTGACCTCTCCCCTACTGCCCTTGCCCCTTTCGGGTAAGGTAGTCTTCCACTAGCTTTCCTAATTAGTCAGCCAAGGGGTCCCATTCCTCCCTTGTGGTGGCACGTGGTTCTCAAGTTAAGCTCTATGTTCCAATTAACATTAATGATAACAACATGAACATAAACAGAATAACAACAAGAATTGGAACATAGAGGTAATAAATGATTATCCCAAAACCATATAAAGCAATAGCAAACTACCCAAGTGATTCAGGGGTAAACAAGGTAATGAGATAAACAATCTAGGGTGTCCTATTGGGTCCCATCAAAATTAACCTATGCATGGATAAGTGATATAAAAAAACATTATTGGGTAAAAAGTGGTCAAGGGCACAACTTGCCTTCAATGAGCTCCTGCTCAGCTACTTCAACCTGCTGCTCACCAGTATCCTCAGCAACGGGCTCTTCTACTCGCCACAATACAAACAAGCACAGGATATAGGGAAAATTAACATTACACCAAGCATGTAAACAAAATACACAGAAATATTCTACATATTAAAATAAAATCCTAGGAACAGAAATCATATTTTTCTGAGTTATAGATTTTAAGTTATGCATTTTCAAAGGTTTTATGTGTTTTAAATAGGATTAAGTGATAAATAAATTTCTTTCTGTTTTCATGACATAACAGAGGCTCTAGGTGCTAGAGAATAAAATTACAAAATTTTAGGAACTGGAATGGATCAATTTGGAGTTAGTATGAATTTTCTATGAATTATTGAAGTTCTAGCAATTATTTTCTTATTAAAAATCCATTTTCCAAATCCTTTATTCGATTTAATTAAGCTCTGGACTGGGCGTCAATTCCTGGAAAACCCAGGGGGTCTGGCGTAAGATTACCGAGACTCAGAGAATAGTGCTCTCTGGACGGCGGGTTGATTCAGTGAAACCCGAGGGGCTCTTTACTAAATTTACACGGCGAAGGGGTAACTTCTAATCTGGACCGTTCGATCAAACGTGGATGGCTCGGATTAGATCCACGCCTCACCCGAACCGGTATGCATCTACAGTCGTTGGATCCGAGATCTGCGGTCTGAGTTTAATGAAGCTCGGGCCACCCAGAACCGACCGATCCGATCTAACGGTCCCGATCGATCACGCGAAAGGGTACGCCCTGATCTAATCTTAGCCGTTCATCGCCGAACCGACGGCACACGAATTCCGGCCGACCCCCGCCCAACTCCGGCCACCGGGATACACCCGCGCGCGGCGGCACCATGGCAGAGATGCCAATCGTGTGAATTGGTACACAATGTCTACGCATCTCAGGTGCAAAATGAAATTAAGAGAATGGCGAACTCGAGGAGCGCATCCATACCACGATTCCGACGGTCTCCGGCCCGGTTCACGGCGCACGGTGAATCCACGGCGACGGCGAGGAATTAACAGTCCGCAGCAGGCGCTCCTTACCAACGGATGGTTCCTACACATGTGGCGGGGGCGTGTGGAGTTGCAGACCAATTCGCCGTGGCCGATAATCCGACCAAGGCCCGATTCAACGGTGGCGGCGCGGCTCCAAGCTTGCGGCTGTGAAAAGGGTCGGCGATGGAGGCTTGGACCTACGACTACGGCGCAAAAAGGAGCCACGAGTGGAGAGGAGGGGGCGCAGCTTATGTGGGAGGGGGAGCCGAGCAGAGTTCGTCAACAGACGCCGAGATTCCTGGCGCGCCCCCGCCATCAGCGGCAAAATCGTTGAAGGAGACGACGGACTCGCGGGTGAGCGACTGACGGGGTGGTCCCACAGGTAAGTGATCCGCGGCGAGGGGATGAGCCGAATCTGTGGGGTCCACATGCCAGTGGCTACGTCGCTAAGGAGGTAGGAAGCGGGCTCGCCTGACGACTTGGGCCCGCCGGTCAGTATACAAGAGGAGACGCCCAGTGCGACTGCACGGTGGACCCATGGTGTCGGCGCCTTTTTCCTGGACGGGCTCGCGTGGAGAGGAGGGTTGAGCTGGGCCGAATTCAGGTGTACGGCCCACAAAGCCTCTTTATCCTTTTCTTTTTATATTTTCTGTTTTCTTTTCTTTTTATTTTTCAATTCCCAATTTGAATTCCAAGTATGACTTTGAATTTGTACTCAAATTATAGATAAATTTTAATCATACCAGTATGGTTGAGTTTGTGTTTTTATAAATTTTGTTTTATATTTTATATTATTTCTTTCTTTCTTTCTCCTTTTTCCTCAAATCCTCTTCTCATTGTCATTTTATTTCTATGTTGTCACCAAATGCACACACAAATAAAGTATTCAGCATGATGCAATGATTTAGTAGCATATCTTTTTATTAATTGTTTTTGGACATGGTGTTCTCATATGATGGTGCATAAAGATCAAACTCACATGAAGAGAGAAATTGTTTTCTCTATTGGTATTTTATCTAGCAATTACAAAGTGGGTGTTACACGAGTGATGGGTCGAGCAACCCATCCTTCCGGCTCATGGTCAGTAGAGAAGTCGGTGTCGTGGCTCGGGCTGTCGTCGCCACCTCCGTCGTCTGGGTCTCCTCCAGCAGCTACTCCAGGGGCTGGGGCACCCAGTGGTGGTGCAGGGGGCGCCTCCAGGGGAAGCACAGGGGAGCAGCTCCTCACGGACTCTATCTCCTGCTGAAGCGAGAAAGAAGAGCCCTGCTGCTCCTGTCGTCGACGTTCCTGCTCCTCATGCAGACGGTGGTGCAGCCTCTCCAAGTGGCTGGACTGACCGGCCACGGGACGGCGAAGCGGACGCTCCGCAAGGCGGGAGGGTAAGAAGGGGATGACGGACTTTCGTGCAGTGTGTCTAAGTCGAGCCATCTACAAAAGACACCGCAAGCAAAAGAGTGAGAACAGAATTAATATGACCAGCAAATAATGAATCATAAATAAATGAAGGATTAGAATAAAACAAAATTTTCAGCAAGGTATAATATATAGTAGAACATAGGTTTGGTCGATATGACCAACTTTTGAAGGGGTACCAAAGTCAAGGCAGGGACAGAGGTCTATAACCCTTAGAACAACCATTCTACTCTAGGTTAGCGGTCCTACAGTCAGCACGGCTTTGATACCACTTATGTCACACCCGGTTTTAGAAGGCAAACCGAATGCGAACCATGTACGTGTCAGGATCAGCAATTCACGTACACAGCAGTTACATAACATGGACATCATCACACAGTGCTTAAATAGTATTAAAAGGGGAAATAATAGTCGATTACATCATACGTCTGAGACGTCCATATGGTCCTTACAATAAATCAAAGTGCGAAAACGAAACGTAGATAACCGCGGCCTTCACAGGCAGCCGACTGGGGGTTGCCGCTAACCCACACCTAGAACTCGTCGTAGTCTTGGAACTCCTGGAAGTCTCCTTCCACAGCTTCATCTTCTCCTGAGTAGTGGTTGCAATGCTGACAACCTGGGGGGGTTTGGTGTGTAGAGCAAGAGTGAGTACACATCAACATACTCAGCAAGTATCCTGTTTGGCTGTAGTGGACTAGCTTTATGTGGGGGTAAGTCAAGCGGTTGCTTTTAGTTGGTCAAATTATTATTTACTAGTAGAAAGCCAGGTTTTAACATTAGCCCAAGTTATTAGCCCGATGTACCCTTTCCAAACGGAAAGAATACCACTTACCAGCACCATAGACGTAACCAAAACCATCAGTCTCATTGCCATCTGTAAACCAAAATGTCTCTGATCAAGTACCACTAATCATTGGAGCTCCCTTGGCCGCTCATAACCGCGAGCACGACTGATATATCAGTTTTCAAACACTCTGCAGAGGTTGTGCACTTTACCCACAAGCCGTGAATCCCTCTTGCCTCGGGCCGATCAAACCTTTAAACACTACCAAGGTGAATAGGTAGGGTTTCACTACGTAGCCTTTACAAAGATTCTCCGGGGCTGTAGCCACCCGTTAGGTTTCCTAAATGTACCGCACTCCTCCCCAAGGGGCAAATCAACCTTGGCAGAGCGAGCCGCATACACCGAGCCCCATTGACGGCACGACGGCGAAGCGAACTACACCCCGGATCCTCTAATTATTCAGCTAAGAGCGTCCCACTCCACCCTCATGGTTGCACTGTTTTCCCGGGCGGTCATCCATAGAACAGGTCCTTACGGAGAGGCACTCGAGAAACCGCTCGAGCCCCCTTGAAGACCACAAGTATAACATCATAATAAGAGACGGGAAAACAGCGTATCATAGATAATCTCATCATGTTCATTGATTAGAGTTTGACCAATAGCATAAAGCTAAACGATAATAATCCGACCCAAATAGGTAAACAAGGACATGGATAACAAAAGCTAGTCAATCCTTAAGTATAAATGTGTAATGCGGGAGGTGAATTAAAGAATGAATAGGACAGAGATAGGTCAAAGGACACTTGCCTCCACCAACCGACTGCTGCTCAGGGGCTTCTCCTATGAGTTCCTCAGGCTCTTCAACCGGATCGTTCTCTATGCGATTGCAAGCATACATACATCCATCCATTCAAATTAGGAAACAAACAGTACACCATACAAGGGAACAAATAAAGTAAATATGCATAGAATATCACATACGATAATGAATTTACCATGGTTAGAAAGAGGCGGGGAAAGGTCTCGCGAGGGTTAAAGCTTATGCCCGAGACGCACTACGGGTAGACGAACAACTAAATGCTACGTGCTCTAGTTCCAATTGGTTCTAACAAAAGAATTAGCTACATGCACTAATGTAAACGTGACCACTTTTAGTAGATTAACATTGAATGAGATAGACGATTAGCTATACAAATTAACTAACGTAACCAATTTCCAAATTTAGACTCCTATCTTATTAATAAAAACACGTGATTAGCGCGCATAGGATACGGGGGGGGGGGGGGGGGGTAGATGGGGGCTAGGGGGTAGACGATCGTGTCGCGAGCGCGACAGGGCGCTATGCGTCGCGTCGCGAGCACGACGAGCTACGCCAGAACGCTGCGCGAACACGCGCACGCGCAAAGCCACACTTAACGTGCCGCAAACGAGTCGCGCACGCGTCGAGGCCGTGCGCTGGCCGAGCTCGAGGCCGCGCGCCGAAGGCACGCTGGGCCGAGCTCGAGGCCACGCCAAGGGCCGTCGCGACGCGAGAAAGGCACGGCGGGGCAAGCGGGCAAGCATGCCGGGGCAAGCGGGCACGGGCGAGTGAGGACATGGTCGGTCACCACGTCGGGGCAGGGACGGAGGCGGGTTCGCCGGGGGGCGGCCGAACGCGGGGCGGGGCAGTTGGGCCGGGGCGCGGACGGCCGAGCCGCGGCCGGGGAGGCCGAGCCGGGCGGGGACGGCCGGGCCGGGCGCGAGCGGTCGAGCCGAGCGGGGGCGGCCGAGGATGGGGTCGGGCGGCCGAGGTCGCCGGAGGGGCGGCCGAGCGGGGCAAGGCGGTTGAGGCCGGGGGCGGCCGAGCCGGGCTCGCCGGAGAGCGGCGCGGGGATGGCGGGCGCGGCCGAGCCGGCCGGGGCCGGGCGAGCGCGAGGCGAGGGCGGGGTCGGGGGCGGCCGAGGGCCGGGGTGGCTGGGGCCGAGGCGGGCGGCGCGAGGCGCGGGGGAGGGCGCCGACGGGAGGGAAGGAGGAGGGAGGGGAGGAAAGAGGGAGGGGGAGGGAGGAGGAGGGGAGGAGGGAGGGCCTCACCGGAGGGGAGGACGGCGGCGGCGGCGGGGAGGGGCGGCGGCGGCGGGGAGGGGCGGCGGCGGCTAGGGTTAGGTTTAGGGTGAGGGAGAGAGAGAGAGAGAGAGAGAGAGAGAGGGGATTTTTGGAAAAAAAAAAGAAAGGGGAGGGGGGCAGTTGGGCCGGCTGGGCCCAAAGGGGGAGGGGGGCACGCGGCTGGGCCGCCGTGAGGCCCACGCCGGGGGGAAGGGGGGGCGGCTGGGCCGAAAATGGGGAAGGAGGGGGGAGAGGAGAAGAAAAAGGTTTTCTTTTTCTAAAATCTATTTTCCTCTAGATGAATGCATTCACATTTTTAAACAATCAAAAGGTATGCATGGTTCGGCATGGTGCATCACACAAAATAAAATATTTTAGGGTTTTGCTTTACATGGGATCTCAAGCCAAATCCCGCTATACTTTGGAAAAGGTCAAGGTTTAGCGTGGAGAAAAGGGAAAAGGAAAGGGTAACGCCTGAATTTGGTGAGGGAAAAGAAGAAAAAAAATCTACCCCCAAATTCGGGGCGTTACAATGTCCGGTGCACCAGGGAGAATTATATCAAACTTGCCAGTCTCAGGAATTTGGGAGGCCGCTCCGCTATAATTCACCAGACTGTCCTGTGTAACACCGGACTGTCCGGTGTGCCAGTGGAGCAACAGCTACTTCGCGCCAACGGTCGTCTGCGGAAGGCATTAAATGCGCTACAGTGCGCGCCTGCGCGCGCAGAGGTCAGAAGAGCGCCAGAAGGCGCACCGGACAGTCTATAGGACCTGTCCAGTGCACCACCGAACTGTCCGGTGGCCCCACAAGTCAGAGCTCCAACGGTCGAACCCTAACAGTTGGGTCACGTGGCTGGCGCACCGGACTGTGTCCGGTGGCGCACCTGACTGTCTGGTGCGCCCGTCGACAGAAGCCATCCCCAATGGCCATTTTGGTGGTTGGGGCTATAAATACCCCCAACCACCCCACATTCATGGCATCCAAGTTTTCAGACTTCACACCACATACAAGAGCTATAGCATTCAATACAAGACACAAACAAAGAGATCAAATCCTCTCCCAAGTCCGGAATCACTCCAAACAAATTAGTGACTAGAGAGAGAGACATTTGTGTTCTTTTCAGCTATTGCGCTTGGATTGCTTTTCTTCTTCCTTCTTTCTTGTGCTCAACTTACTTGTAATCAAAACAAGAGACACCAATTGCGTGGTGGTACTTGTAGTGGACTTAGTGTCCCATTTGATTGAGAAGAGAAGCTCACTCGGTCTAGGTGACCGTTTGAGAGAGGGAAAGGGTTGAAAGAGACCCAGTCTTTGTAACCACCTCAACGGGGAGTAGGTTCGCAAGAACCGAACCTCAGTAAAACAAATCACCGTGTCATTCGCTCTATTTCCTTGGTTGATTTGTTTTGCACCCTCTCTTTCGGACTCGGTTATATTTCTAACGCTAACCCCCGCTTGTAGTTGTGCTTAAGTTTATAATTTTCAGATTCCGCCTATTCACCCCCCCTCTAGGCGACTTTCAGTTACACCAACTCCTGTTGTTGCTGCTCTTGTCATGCCATGAACAGCCTTGAACCCGCAAGCAATCGAGAACAAGCAAGAACAAGATAACAAGCAAACACGCACGGATCTGATAAAGTTGGGGTCCCGTTTCAAGTATTTGGGTGGTCTAGCCGACACACGTGTTTACAAGGAAGTAGCAAAGGCTAAACTTACATCAAACAAAACCTGAGTTCTTTAGTGGATGCTAGATGCTTAAATAGAGAAATAGAAAGAAGGAATTCTGGTGGAGTCATGAAGTTCTCTTGGCAGTTCCTAGATGCCTCGGGTGTAATCTCCCATTAATTCTTGATCCACCAGCAATTAGACGAAGGGAGCTTTCCAACAAGTACTTATTTGCATTAAACGGCCTTGGGAGTTTTTGGGGACTTGTTCTCAAATGCTATGAATTAAGAACAAGGCAACATAAAATGTTAAATATTAATGCCCTTCGTCCGCTGAAGCATTATTTTTCCAAGGATTTAATGAACTTCGGACGAAGACCATAGTGAAATATCACGAAGGTCATACCTTCGTGATTAAACTTACAAAATAATATGAAATAATATATAAAACATGAGACATTAAAGATAGGTGTATTAGAAATAAGTAATATCATTCACATATTTTATTATATTAACATAAAAATGTCAGAAAATATAAATACATTTATACCTTCTTCTTGACAGATAACAATTCCCGAGCAATGTGTTTGCAATTACAGGAAATCCGTGAACAATAAAGGAATACTGTTTACTATTTATAGACATAGGACACAGCCTGTAAGGAATTACAATCATGCCCCTTATAAAAGTTTACAACAATGACTCAGACCCTTTTGGACTAAAAGGTCATTCTATCTTTAAGTCGGTTCGATCCTTCGTCTTCGGGCATGCTATAACATCGAAGCTTCATGAGTGGTAGCTTCGGTCATCATGTATAAGCAGCTTTAGTCGAAGCTGTTTCTTCCTGCAGGACCTTCGGCGACGAAGCATGGTCCCAACAGTAGCCCCTTCGCGGTGCTAGATCGTTTTTTGTAACGAGCTTGATCCGTGAAAAAAGTCTCTTAAGCTTCAGAAAGTCGAAGGTCCGAAAAACACCTTCCCTGAGCTCGTTGCCGAGAAACGATACAGTTTTCGAGCGCGGAGCGGTCCTACCATGCAGGTTCACCTTCTTGGTTGTTGCGGCCCACCGCGTAGTGGGTGCGAGTGACTGTTTGCCCGGTGAAAAAATCCTGACGATTCACCTTCTTACCTGCAGCACTATATAAACAGACAGGTAGGTGTGAAGTTACCACGGCATTCATTGCTATTGCACTGTTTTGCTGCCAAAAATTTAACCATAGCCGAAGCTTGATTTTTGCATTCAAAACGAAGCTCCAGTTTGAGTTGTGCTTCGTCACGAGGATAGCTTCAGAAAAAAGGTTATTGACTTCCAAAGAATTTTTTCAAGAAAATTTAAAATCAAATGGCCAGAATACGCTCTACTGCTAGGGTTGAGCGTGATGGAGACGAGACCGAAGCCGTTGAAACTGTTCCAATTTCTGAAGCGATGAGGCGTTCCGGGCTGGTTCCATCAGAAGACACACCTGCTACCGAAGCAACGCAGGCTGATGTTGAAGAAGTTGATTTCGAAGATGAGTACAACTGCGGGATGCCAAGCAAACCTAGTCATTTGGACTTTGGAAAGTCCACCATCTCTGAAGCTGATCTTCTAAAATTGGTGAAGCTGGGCTACTTTAGTGAAACAAAAAAGGAGCTGGTTCGTTTTGGCGGGGAGGAGATTACTCTAAAGCCGGAAAAGAATGAAGTGGTTGTGTTCAAAAGCTTCTTTAAAGCAGGATTAAGATTTCCTTTGAATGTGATGATTGCTGATGTGTTGAAGAAGTTTGGGGTTTACCTTCATCAGCTAACCCCTAACGCTATTGTTAGATTAATTGTTTATATTTGGGCCCTTCGTAGCCAGGGAGTAGAACCGTTCGGTGAAGGTTTCTGTCGAGTCCATGAACTACACTATCAGACAAAAGCCAGAGGAGATGGTCTTCATGAAAATTTTGGATGTTACAACTTTGCTTATCGCAAGACTTCGAAGTTTCCAGTGATAAGCTACCGAAGCAAATGGCCAGCCGGATGGAAATCTGAGTGGTTTTATGTTAAAGTTGATAAAGATGAAGATAAATTGGTCCAGAGTCCACTAGAGCTAACCTTCGGAGAGACGAGGCCCCGATGCAACATGATAAGTGGAAGCCCGAGCCAAATTGCTTTGGCTGAATTTCGCGTGATTTTAGATCATATTGGCACTAGAGACTTGGTGCAGGAATTTCTGGCTTTTAAAGTGTTTCCAACAATGAGGGATTGGGAGATGCCGAAGCTTGAGGGAGAAAAGAAAAAGGGGGAATTTGTTCGATTGCCATATTACTACAAGTTTAAAAAACACTTTAAAAAGCCCTGCCAAGAGTGGCTGGACACAATCGAGATTATGTGCAACGATATCCTCAGAAATTACTCTAAGAAAGAAGATCAGTTGATGACTGCAGCCTTCGGCACTCGTCCGAAGCGAAGATTGAATCGTGTGCTAGATGCTTTGAATTTTGATTACCCTGATTACGAGCAACTGGGCGGAGATGCCGAAGGCCCAAAGAGAAAGAGGATTGCCAGCGCCCTGGACAAAGAAAGCACCAAATTGGCCAAAAAGGAAAAAGAAATTTCTGAAAAACTGAGCCCTGGACCGAGGGTAGTTGTTTCAAGGAAAAGAAAAGATATATCTCCAAAACCTGCATCTCCAAAAACAAAGACGTCGGCCCAGGAGGAGGAAGCTCCTGCGACACCTTCTGCTGCCGAAGTGGAAGAGATTCTGAAGGTAATGACTGAACCCTTGCCTGTCAAGCTAAGCCCGCTGGCACCGGAACTGACGAAGTTTTTTCAGAAGGGCAAAGAAGCTTCGGCAGCAGAAAGTCCCGCAAAGCCGAAAAAACGAAGAATTATCCAAGTGGCTGATGTCATTCATCAGACACCGCCACCGACCTCGGCGTCAGTAATTGTCACTACCGATCCCACAGCCATCGAAGCCGAAACCGCCGGAGCCGAAACCGGAGGAGCCGAAGCCACCAGAGTCGAAACCACTAGAGCCGAAGCCACCCGGGCCGAAGCCACCGGGGCCGAAACCGGGACCAACGAAGATCCTAATCTGGAAACTACACTTGAAGATATTGACAATATGCTTCTGAGAATGGCTGAAGAAGAAACTGCTGCGGTTACAGTGAACACGGCAACAGAAAAATGAAAAGAGCAGATTGAAGACATTTTGGAAAAAGAAGATTTTAATTTTCAAGATATACTTGGACAAGAGTTGTCAGACGCTGAAAAAGAAGAGCTGAAGAAATATGCTATATCCTGTGGACACAAACCAGGGTCTCTGCTATTTGGTGGAGTCAATGAAGGGAAGCTGAGATGCCTTCGGAACCGAACCGAGGCCAAGGTTGTTAGGACCTTCTCCAAAAGCGTTGGCGTGCCGAAGATTGAAGCGGACCTCTGCAGATACCAGCGACAGCATATCGCCGGTAGCTTGCTCTATGCTAATTTCAAGGTAAAAAAAAGTCTCAATTTTTTATTATTATATATTTTTTATTTTGAATTATGTTGTTTTCTGACGAAGGTTGTTTTGGTAGAGTATACTTCTAAGTAAAGTGCTGAGAATGCAACAAGATCTTGAGGATGAAAAGAACGAAGCTACTATCAAAGATCTAGAAAGCAAAGTCAAAAATTACGAAGCTGCTTTGAAGGAAAAAGACTCCATTGTTCAAGATCTTAAAATCAAAGTTAAAGGTCACGAAGCTACCTTGGAAAAGAAGGACTTCATCATTCATTCTATGGAAGGTTCATTGGCTGAAGCCTAAGCCGAGAATAACAGGTTAAACAATGAATTACTCAAAAAGTCGGAAAAATCTGAGCAGGAAAAGAAGAACCTCGAAACAAATCTCAAGACCGAAATCGAGAAGAATTCAAATTTGCAAAAATCATTGAAGGAGCTTCAAGAGAAATGCTTAAATTTCGGCAGCCGATGCGTGCAGCGGCTGAAGGATGTGTTTCACTCAATTGGAGCCAGCTCTGATACATTTACACTTTCAGCTGAAAACCTGCCCAGCACCCTAGAATACATTGAAGGCGAGGTTGATGCACTTGACGAAGTTATTGCTGGGCATGCTAACTTCTGTGCCCTGCTAGCTTCTCGAGGCACAACCACCGCTTTCCTAAGGCTGGCTGTACGCACGGAAAAATTGTAAATAGGCCAAACTTCAGTTTGTCACCAGCAGATTTGGTTGATATCCCAAGCCTAGCTCGAAGCATTGGAAACAGATTTATGACTCAGATTTGGGTGAATGGCGGGCGAAAAATGGCTGGTGACGAAGCTCGGAGCCACCTTAAGCCGGTGAGAAACTTATACTTGTTACTTTCACCTTCTCCTTGAAATTTGCACCTTTCTTATTCTGCTTTAATATATGCAGGATGATGAAGCTGAAGAATGACGGGCTGAATCTTAACAGTTGCTGTAAAAGACTTTCCTGCAAAAAATTCTGAAGAGAACTTTGTAATATAATTGTGGAAAAAACTAATGTAAATTTGTGCATACCTTGTAATATACCGTTTCTCCTTTATCCGTGTACAATCTGCTTTGTTGCGAACGAAACTTTTCTTTTGAACCGAAGGCGAAAAACACCTTCCCTTCTTTTCGTACACAACGAAGCATGAAAATCTCCTCTTTCTCCGAAGTTTTTCCTCATAGCCGAAGCATTTGCCTTTTCTGTATGATACGATGATGATGATCCTATATATGTCTAAATGAATGTTTATGAATGCAAATGTCATGATGTAATGCATTGTGCAAATGATTATTTGAATGTACATCCAAAAAACCATAATCATAGCCCTCATTCCCTTGAGAATGACTCAAATCTTTTTGCCGTTTATTTTTCGGCTTCACCGTTTACTTTTCGGTGTATCAGCGCTGACTTTTTGCTGTAAGCCTCCCTTAGGAGCTTCTTCGCCTTTTACTTTCGGCGGAATCAGCGTTTATTTTTCACTGTAAGCCTCCCTTAGGAGCTTCTTCGCCTTTTACTTCCGGCGGAATCAGCGTTTATTTTTCGCTGTAAGCTCTGCATTCCCTTAGGAACGACTTTTGAGCTTCTCCTTCTTTTCTTTTTTCATTGCACTCGATGGTGCGTTGTCAGCTTCTACATTTACATTTTTGGGGGATATCACTCTTATAGAATTGAAATAAAGAAAAGAAAAATTACATGTTGTGGCCCCATTAAAAACCTTTCTCGCCCTTTGGAAAGGAAAAGGGTGCCATAAGGAAAAACTAAAACAACAATAAAAAATAGAAAAGATTACATCAAGTTACACATAATACTGCCAAAGCTCATCCGCATTCCACGATCTAGGAATGTCGTTGCCGTCCATATCCTTTAATCTGTAGGAATCGGGTCTTGACGAAGATACTACCAGAAAGAGGCCTTCCCATTTTAGTTGTAGTTTGCCCACTGTGTCTGGGTTGGCCACTCTTCGAAGCACCAAATGTCCTGGCTTAATGTTCTTCAACCGAACCTTTCTATCACGCCATTTTATTGTTTCGGCTTGGTATTTATTGATGTTTTCCACAGCCTAAAGCCTGATCCCTTCTATAGCATCTTTGTCCACAGAACAATAAGCTTCGTCTATCGCCGAAGCCACTGTTCTTATTGATCCTGCCTTAGCCTCTTCTAGGGTTATTGCTTCATCACCAAACAACAATTTGAATGGTGTAAAACCTGTTGACCTTGATACTGTTGTGTTGTGGCTCCACACCACTTTAATTAATTCTTCTGGCCACTTTCCCCTTGGCTGATTGAATATTAACTTCATTATTCCTATCATTATGATGCCATTAGCCCTTTCAACTAGTCCATTTGATTCCGGATGTCGAACTGACGCAAAATGGATCTTTGTGCCAATTTGGTCACAAAATTCTTTAAAAGCTTCGGAGTCAAACTGCGTTCCATTGTCCACAATGATAGCCTTCGGCACTCCGAAGCGACAAACAATGTTTTGCCAGAAAAACTTTTGAACAGTAACTGAAGTTATTGTGGCTAAAGGCTTTGCCTCAATCCATTTAGAAAAATATTCCACTACCACTACAACATATCTTAAATTTCCTTGTGCTGGTGGTAACGGCCCTAACAAATCAAGGCCCCACCTTTGCAACGGCCAAGTGCGTTGTATTAACTGAGTTAGAGATGAAGGTTGTTTTTGATCTCTTGCACATTTCTGACAACCTTCGTACTTTTGGACTAGTTCCGCTGCATCCGAAGCTGCTTTTGGCCAATAAAATCCATGGCGAAAAACTTTTCCCAGCAAAGGCCTAGATCCAATGTGAGATCCACACAAGCCTGCATGTATTTCCTTCATCAATTCTATACCTTCGGCTCTGGATAAACATTTGAGTAACGGAGAGCAGACACCATGCTTGTACAGCTCCCCTTCTATTATTACATATGGACGAGCTCTTGCCTCTATTCTCTTGTTATAAGCTTCGTCATCTGAAAGAAAATTACCCTTAAGGTAAGAGATGATCTCAGTTCTCTAGTCTTCACTATAAACAGGAGATATGTTGAGGATCGCTCTTTCAAGAAGTTCAATCGAAGGTGCTTTTATTGTTTCAAAAAATATTTCCGAAGGTAAGGGCAGCCCCTGTGCTGCTGACTTGGCTAGCAAATCAGCATGCTCATTTTCTCCTCGAGGAATATTTTTTACAGAAAACCCTTCAAAGGAAGCTTCAATCCTTCGGACAGTATCTAGATATTTCTCAAGCTTCGGGTCTCTTGCCTTACAACTCTTGTCAATATGACCAGAGATAACCTGAGAATCAGTTTTGAGAACCGCCCTTCTGATTCCCATTGCCTTTAACTTCCGAAGACCCAAAAGTAAAGCTTCGTACTCAGCAATGTTATTTGTGTAGCTAAAATAAAGTCTTGTTGCGTAGCAAGTTTTAACTTTGGAGGGTGCGACCAACACAGCGGCTGCTCCTGCTCCGAAGGTTCCCCAAGAACCATCGCAGAATACTGTCCATGCTTCGGCATCTTTATTTGCCTCTTCTACTTGAGCCCCTGGCGTCCAGTCAGCAATGAAGTTAGCTAACGCCTGGGACTGAATCGAAGATCTGTGTACATAATCAATGCAGAATTCATTAAGTTCTGCAACCCACTTTCCAATCCTTCCAGTAGCTTCTCTATTTCTCATAATGTCCTTCAATGGTTGTGAAGAAGGGACAATTATGTTGTATGCTTGGAAATAATGCCGAAGCTTTCTAGAAGCCATCAAAACAGCATATAGCACCTTCTCCAATTCTGTATAATTTTTCTTTGATAAACTAAGAACTTCAGATACGAAGTATATTGGAGCTTGCTTCTTGATTTGCCCTTCAAGCTTCTCTTGGACAAGTGCCGCACTTACCGCTAAGTGCGAGGCTGCCACATATAACAACAGAGGAGCCCCTGGCATTGGTGGAGTTAGCGTTGTTAGGTTTATCAAATATTGCTTCAGCTCTTCGAAGGCTCTCTGCTGGACCGGTCCCCATTGAAAAACTTCGGCTGACTTCAGCACTTCGAAAAATGGTAAATTTCTCTCTGCTGATCTAGATATGAATTTGTTGAGAGATGCCAATCTTCCTGTCAATCTTTGAGCCCCCTTCTTTGTACTGGGTGGTTCCATTCGAAGGATAGCTTCGATTTTATTTGGATTAGCCTCAATCCCTTTTGTTGAAACGAGGCAGCCAAGAAATTTCCCTTTCTTCACCCCGAAGACACATTTTTCTGGATTCAACTTTAAACCGGCCTGTCTGAAATTAGCAAAGGTTTCCTGGAGGTCAGTAATGTGATTCTCTTGCTTCGTGCTTTTTACAATGATATCATCAACATAAGTTAACACATTTCTGCCTATCTGAGACTGAAGAACCTTCGCTATCATTCTGCTGAAGCTTCCTCCAGCATTCTTGAGCCCCTCAGGCATCCAAAGGTAACAATATGTTCCACTAGGGGTTATGAAGCTGGTCTTCGGCTCATCCTCCTTCTTCATCCAGATTTGATGATAGCCTGAATAACAGTCCAGCAGACTCATAAGCTCTGATGAAGCTGCTGCATCAACTAAGGAATATATCCTTGGCAACGGGAACTCGTCCTTCGGACAGGCCTTGTTGAGATCGGTAAAATTGATACACATCCTCCATTTACCATTGGCCTTTTTTACCATAACAGTATTAGCCAGCCATTCTGGGTATTTTACCTCTCTGATAACTCCAGCACTGAGAAGTCTTTTCACCTCATTTCGAGCACCTTCGGCCTTGTCATCAGACATCTTCAAAAGCCTCTGCTTTCTGGGCTGAAGGATGGATCAACATTAAGCGAATGTTCAATAACATCCCTGTTAACTCCGCAAAGATCATTAGCCGACCATGCAAAGACATCTTTGTTGTTGAACAAGAATCTTATCAAGGTTTTCTCTTATTCCTCAGACAATTGAGATCCCAGCAGCACCTTCTGCTCTGCGATATCTTCGCATAAAAGCATGGGTTTCGGCTGATCGGCTGAAGCAGCCTTCTCCCTTCTATGCTTGTACTGCTCACAAGCTTCGGCTTCATCTATGTTATGGATTGCCTTTGAATCAGTCCAATTCCCTTCGGCCTTTCTGGCGGCTTCCTGACTCCCATAAATAGCAATAGGTCCCTGATCCGAAGGTATCTTCATGCAAAGATATGCTGGATGAAGAATTGCTTCGAAGGCATTGAGTGTTCCGCGACCAATGATAGCATTGTAAGGATACTCCATGTCAACAATATCAAACACAATTTGCTCAGTCCTTGTGTTGTTGACGAATCCGAAGGTTACTGGCATGGTAATCTTACCAAGTGCTACAATCTGCCGCCCTCCGAAGCCACAAAGAGGGTGTGTAGCATCATGAATCTTGTCTTCGGGCTCTTGCATTTGTCTGAAGGCCTTAGCAAATATGATATCTGCTGCACTGCCTGTATCAACCAAAACATTATGGACCAGAAATCCTTTGATCACACAAGAAATAACCATGACATCATTGTGTGGGTAATCCTTGAGCTGAAGATCCTCTTGAGAAAAGGTAAATGGGATGTGAGACCATCTTGATTTGATGAAGGGTCCTTGTACCCCTACATGTTGTACTCTTCTCTGTGCCTCCTTCTTCTGTTTCTTGTTAGCCGGCTCTGAGCATGAACCGCCTGTTATCGGGAGAATCAGCTTTGGAGCCGAAGCAGTTCCAGCTTGGTTCTTGAACGAAGCCATTGTCTCAAGAAAGTGGAAGTGAGTTCACCGGAGGTGGGCGCCAATGTTGGGGACTTGTTCTCAAATGCTATGAATTAAGAACAAGGCAACATAAAATGTTAAATATTAATGCCCTTCGTCCGCTGAAGCATTATTTCCCTAAGGATTTAATGAACTTCGGACGAAGACCATGAGTGAAATATCACGAAGGTCATACCTTCGTGATTAAACTTACAAAATAATATGAAATAATATATAAAACATGAGACATTAAAGATAGGTGTATCAGAAATAAGTAATATCATTCACATATTTTATTATATTAACATAAAAATGTCAGAACATATAAATACATTTATACCTTCTTCTTGACAGATAACAATTCCCGGGCAATGCGTTTGCAATTACAGGAAATCCATGAACAGTAAAGGAATACTGTTCACTATTTATAGACACAGGACATAGCCTGTAAGGAATTACAATCATGCCCCTTATAAAAGTTTACAACAATGACTCAGACCCTTATGGACTAAAAGGTCATTCTATCTTTAAGTCGGTTCGATCCTTCGTCTTCGGGCATGCTATAACACCGAAGCTTCATGAGTGGTAGCTTCGGTCATCATGTATAAGCAGCTTTAGCCGAAGCTATTTCTTCCTGCAGGACCTTCGGCGACGAAGCATGGTCCCAACAGAGTTGGAAGATATGCCCCATTTAAACTTGTACTTGATGCAGTTATGAAATCCCCTCGGGCTGGTGGAATCATGAAGTTCTCTTAGCAGTTCCTGGATGCCTCGGGTGTAATCTCCCATTAATTCTTGATCCACCAGCAATTAGACGAAGGGAGCTTTCCAACAAGTACTTATTTGCATTAAACGGTCTTGGGAGTTGGAAGATATGCCCCATTTAAACTTGTACTTGATGCAGTTACGAAATTATCTTGGGTGCAACAGCTTTTATTGCCATGTTGTCTTCTCCACTCGAAGATGGTTCACCTTCCAAACACCTAAGCATAATAAAGCCGTAGCAAGGCTTTAGTTCCACATTTAAAGAAGAATTAGCTTCAATAGCAAGAAACGAGTTCACCTTATAATTAAGTTTACGTGCACAAGCTCGTGTCATTGGTCCCTGATTAGCTACGAATGGTGAAGTGATCATTGGTGCGGTTGTATCAATGGCAGCGATGTCCTCATCACGTGTCCTTCTTGCATAAGAACACATCCCAAGCATTGGCCACACGCATCACAATTGATATCAAATTCCTTCTGTAGATCTGGCATAACCAACACTGAGGTGACATCAATCTCAACTTCAGTTGATTAAAGCTATCTTGGCACTTCCAGTCCCACTTAAACTCTCTCCCCTTCCCTAGAAGTGAGGTCATAGGCTTAGCAATCTTAGAGAACCCTTCAATAAATCACTGATAATAGCCTGCAAGTCCCAGGAAACTCCGGATCTCAGTAACTGTACTAGGTTTGCTCCACTCCACTATCTCTTTGACTTTAGCAGGATCCACTGAGATTCCACCATTAGAGATGATATGTCCAAGGAATGGCACTTCATCAATCCAGAACTTGCATTTGCTGTACTTGGCGTAGAGTTGATTATCCTGTAGCTTTTTTAGCACCAATCTCAGATGTTCCTCATGATCACTATCACTCATGGAATAAATAAGAATATCATCGATGAATACCACGACAAATCTGTCAAGATACTCCATGAACACCTTATTTCATCAAATTCATAAAATAGGCTGGTGCATTAGTTAGTCCAAATGACATAACCGTGAACTCATATAAACCATATCGGGTTGAGAAAGCCGTCTTGGGAATATCAGAAGGCCTAATCTTCATTTGGTGGTAACCCGTTCGGAGATAAATCTTCGAGAATACCCTTGCACCTCTCATTTGATCAAATAAATCTTCAATGCGGGGTAACGGATACTTATTCTTCACAGTAACATCATTAAGGGACCTATAATCCACACACATCCTTTGTGATCCATCCTTCTTCTGTACAAACAGAACCGGCGCTTCCCAAGGTGAGGAACTCGGACGAATGTACCCAGCCTCCTGCAACTCCGTTAACTACTTCTTAAGTTCTTTTAACTCTTCTACGGACATCCTGTATGGCCATTTAGAAATAGGAGCAATCCTAGGTATGAGATGAATGACAAACTCAACTTCCCAATCTGGTGGCATCACAGGTAACTCCTCTGGAAAAAAGATATCAGGAAAATCCCTAACCACACGGATGTTGTCGCCAACAAACTTCCCATCTACTAGAAATACGGCAGGTTTGGTAGACGCAGTTACTATAATTTCAAATTCAAATCTTTCTCCTTTAGAGCTGGTGAGTTCTACAGTACCCCTAGCACAATGTATAATGGCCTTTGCTTTTCTTAACCATGACATACCAAAGATCAGATCTATACTGCTTTCCTCTAATACTATAGGGGTAGCCCAGAATTCTCTTCCCATAATTGTCAAAGTTAATCTGTGTGTCATATAGTTTGCCTCAATAGGCCCTTTAGGTGTGATTACTACCATTGGTGTTTTCATATTTTGCAGTGGTAACTCATTTGTGTTGGCATATCAAGCAGACATAAATGAATGTGTAGCACCAGAATCAAATAATATTACTGCAGGAATTGCATTAATATAAAACATACCAATAGCGATGTCAGCTCCTTCAGCAGTAGCATCAACACTGACTTGATTAACCCTGGCAATAGTGAATCCCTTGCCAGATCCTGGAGTCTCCTGCTTTTTTTGAATGGGTGTAGTAGCAATCCTCTGCGTACAAACATTAGCATAATGCCCAATCTTACCACACTTGTAGCATGTGGTACCTGCACTCTGTCCTGAGAATTTCGCCGGGGTGCCAGTTGGGGCAGCCTAACGAGTCGGTGGAGTCCCCTGTGGTGTGTACTGAGCTGGGCGCTGGCCTCCTCCAGTGCGAACCTGTGTACCCTAGGGTGGAACATAGTGAGGACAAACGCTGCTGCTCCCCTGACCCTGGGATATCGCCTTCCTCTTCATGTCCCTAGCTGAACACGCTTGTGTTCAATGGCAGGGCTTTGTTGAGCAGCCTCTGAAACGACGGAAAGGTATGAGCCACTAAAGCATACTGCAGAGGTCCGTTAAGTCCTTCAATGAAGTGTTCTTGCTTTCTCTCATCTTCAACCACTTCATCCGGTGCATATCTGAAGAGCTGAATGAATCTATCGCAGTACTCCCTGACTGACATGCTCCCCTACTTCAGTGGTAGGAACTCTTTCTTCTTTATCTTCATTTGTCCAGCAGGTATGTGATAGTTCCTAAACTGAGTAGCAAATTCCGCCCATGTGATAGTATCAGCAGTATCGTGGGCAGCAGTGTAAGAATCCTACCAATCAGCACCAGGACCAGTAAGACAACCAGAAGCATAGAGAACCTTCTCCCGGTCAGAGCACTATGCAATAATCAGCATCTTCTCCATAGACTTCAGCCAATCATCAGCGTGTAGAGGATCTGGAGAGCTGGCGAACGTCGGTGGCTTGTGGCTCATGAACTCTTAGTGCTTGTCCTGGGGTGGAACTGGTGGTGGTGGTGGCTGTGGTGCTTGCTGCTGTTGCACCCTTCGCTCTTGGCGCATCTCCTCCCTCTCTTGGCGCATCTCCTGACGCTCCTGTCGCATCTACACAAGCATATCTGCCATAGTGTCAGCCATCTGTTGCATCATCTGCATCAGGGCTGCAACCACTGGATCAGTTCCGGCTGGTGGAGGATTCGGAGGATTCATCTCTGCTTGTTGTTGTTGCAGTCTAAGTACCCTCTGGTTTAATGGGTTGGCAGGTAGATCAATTCCGCCTCTCTTCCTGGTATTGACCATCTGAGTTAGAAACACATGGTAAGGAAGAAAGAATTGTAGACAAGTCAAGTAATTACGAGACATGTTACTTTGGGGTTTTATTAGCTAAGTAGATTAGTGTGTCACCTACTAAAGCTAATACATTAGTTTATGGTGGTACATGCTAAGATGCCCAACTATAATGTTTCAATCAATCAAAGATGCAAATCAGGCATTTATCATCAGAACAATCAACCAACATTTTTTAAATAGAGAAAATAGTTTTAATTTTGTCTTAGGTCTCCTATCTCTTAAAAGGGGTCATAAATGTAGGATTCCAAGGTGTGAAATCCATCTTGTCTTAGAGTAGAAAAGATAAGAGTAAACAGAGTAAAACAGCAAAAGGTGAGACATGATCAAGATAAGTATAGAAAGAATCAGAGTAAGGTAAGTAAGTAAGGGTTTGTCCATTTCTATCTAGGTTTCGTCCTACAGTCAACATTTCCTCTGATACCACTTCTGTCACACCCGGATTTAAGGGATAAAGTCGGGTGCGTCTCATATATGTGCCAAAGAAGACAACACATATAATAACAGAGTGTATAGAGATAAATGTCACAATATCATAAAAGTAATTATTACATAGCGAAAGTCTTACAAAATAAAAGATAAATATAAAGCAAACTAATGTCCATCCTTGGTGCCACAAAATCAACTAGGAGACGCCATCTAGATCAAGTCCAACTCCTCATTGCGTGGCTCCTCCTGGGCCACCTGTTCTTCCCCTGTGGGGGTTATATATCGCAAGTGTGAGCTTACAAAAGATCATAGCTCAACAAGTTGTGGGGAATAATGTGCATGAACTCACCAAAGGTGGGAGTTCATGTGATGTGTAAGGCTGATCAATAATTGGGATTAAAGCTGAGCATTGCTCTTAATAAGTTGGTCAAATTTTATTAGCAGTTACTAAATGTAAGTAAATACCAAACCATAATAATAATATAACAAAATTAATAATAAATTCCATGCAATGCAAATAACAAATTGAATTTAGTTCCATAATTTAATCATGTGTGAGTCCTGAGCTGCTCATGACCGCGAGCACGGCTAGTATACCAGTTTTACACTCTGCAGAGGTTGTACCCTATACCCACAAGTCATGTTACCCATCTGCCATGGGGTTGTATGGGCCCCATACACCTCTACCAAGGAAGCGAGGCAGGGCAACACTACGAGACCTTTACCTAGTTCCACTAGCTTCAGAAAACCCGCTACAGTTTCTATGAAGAGCAATGCAAGAATCCCCTGTCTGACCACCATCACAGCAAAATCAACCCGGGAACCTCCCTACACGCCTACTCCCCTATTGCCCTTGCCCTTATCGGGTAAGATAGTCCTCCACTAGCTTTCCTAGTAGTCAGCCAAGGACGTCCAATTCCACCCTTGTGGTGGCACGTGTTTCTCAAGTTAAGCTCCATGTTCCAATTAAACATAATGATTTTGACATGAATAATAAATAACATAACATAATAATTGGAACATGAACATAATGTAATATTAAACCCAAAACCATATAGAGCAATAGCAAATTACCCAAATGATTTAGGGGTGAACAAGGTAAAAGGAAACCAGTCTAAGGTGACCTATTGGGTCCCATCAAAATTAAACCTATGCATAAATAAATGATTATAAAGAACATTATTGGGTAATAAAAGTGGTCAAGGGCACAACTTGCCTTCAATGAGCTCATGCTCAGCAACTTCTACCTGCTAAACACCGGGATCCTCAGCCACTGGCTCTTCTACTCGCCACAATACAAACAAGCATAGTATAAAGAGGAAATTAACATCACACCAAACATGTATACAAAATACATATTAATAGTCTACATATTAAAATAAGATCATAGGAAAAAGAATCATTAATTTTGGAGTTATGGATTTTAAGTTATGAATTTCCAAAGGTTCTATGTATTTGGTATAAGATTAATTAGGAGATCAATTTTAATACCATTTTCATGTCAAAACAGTGCTACTGAGTTATAGATGATACTAATACAAAACTATAGGAACTGGAATGGGTCAATTTGGACTTAATATGAATTTTCTTGAGACTATACAAATTCTAGCAATTATTATTACATTAAAATCAATTTCTATATCATTTTCCTTGATTTTCCATTTCCCTGGACTGCGCGTATAATAAACAGAAATGCAGGGCCCTGGCGTAAAAATCCCTAAGACTCAGATCTATCCCGCAGTGGACTGCGGGTTGTTTTCCCCAAAACACAGGGGCTTACTTGTTAAATCGACTGGTCGAAGCGTTATTCACAACCTCAGCCGTCTGATCAAGTGTCTACGTTCTAGATTAAATCATGTTATAAACAAAGTGGTACGCGTCTCATGCCCTTAGATCAGAATCCAACGGTCAGAGTTCTATCTAGCGTTGATGGCACCGTAGACATCCGATCATTAATCGACGAGCAGGATACGCCCTACCGAAACGGTCTGCGTGGGCTGATCAGAGTCGTCGTTTATGGGATCGACGATCCACGTTCTAATCCCCAAATCCGAGCGCGCCCATGCGACGGAGCTTGGCTCCCGCGGCGAATAGCTCACCGGCGAGCGCGCAATCCGTCCAGCCACTACCCTCGAGCCCAAAATTAAACAGCGCTAAACATTGAGAAGGGCATGGCGAGTAGGATGAATGTGGGTTTTACCGTGGTTGAGTGCTGGGGAGATGTTGGCCACACCGCAGAGCGGGCTGGTGGCGGTGATGGGTTCTGGCGAGGAATTCACCGTGAACCGCGAGTACTTTTCCCCCAGTAGTGCCAACGAAACTTCCACCACACCCTAAAGAAGCTTCTCCATTGACGCAATTGGCCCGAGTTCCTATGGTTTTTGTGTTCCATGTCGGCGGCGGGTTTCACCCGTGCGGTGCGCGGCGACGTAGTGGTGGTGGCGAGCAGTTGAGGAAAATACAGAGGGGATAAGGTAGGAGGGACATGGCTTGAAAGCCTTATACCCAGGTCGAGGCTCTGGAATCGGCGCGAGGTTGGTTCAGCGTGCGCTGATCCGATTTTCTCGACGAAGCTGCGCAGATCGTGCGCGAGGTGGGCAAAGACGCACGGGCCCCGCATGGAAGCGACATCGTGAGATGACTTGGGTCACTCGAGACTGCCAAGTGGGGTCCGTGTGTCGACACCACACGGTGGTAGTGAGTTGCACCCGTGAGTGAATGACAGGGCGGTCCCGAGCGACAGATACTCCAGCGGCGCGGCGTTTATGCGAGTTGGCCGACGCTGACGAGGTGGTCCTCGTGTGTCAACCCGTTTGTGCGCGCGAGAGCAAGAAGCTGGGCCATGTAGGAGTGTTAGGGTAAGTGGGCCGGTAGTCGGTTTGGGCCCAGGTGGATTTACCTTTTTTCTTTTACTTCTTCTTTCTTTTTTCTTTTCTCTTCTCTTCTCTTTCAAATTTAAATTTCAAATTTGAATCTATATGTGTGAAGTTCATTCTCAGATCAAATGTACAATTTCAAATATTAGTATAAACAATGTTATATCTACATATACATCCATATCCTTTATTTTGTATGGTTTTTCCTTCTCTTTCTCAAACTCTAAAATTCTAATTTAAGTCTAAATTCTATTTTGAACATTAATGTCCTTCTATAACATTTTATTACTAACATATGCACACACAAATAAACTCCAGCATGATGCATGTATTATTTTTGGTGTCATTAGTTAATTAATGGCTTTTGATGTGATTGTTCACATGTTATAACAAATGGAGGCAAAAATATATATGTAAAGCAACTATATTTTCTTTTTACACTTTTTGGGTATTACAAGTATAAGACCCGACTAACAACCCGACTTCTAGGGCATTTAACTCCAATTCATGTACCATTCTTGGGCTAGGCTACTTAATCAAACTTAAACTACTATAGTAGCTCTACAACTTTGTTGTGGTGACTCATGACAAGTTCCTCATAGATCAAGAGATACAGAGGCTTGAAGTTGGCCTGTTAACACTGTTTTCGGAGTTAAGAACATGGATGCTCTTGGATCTTTTGCAATTTACCCCAATTTTCACCACAAAACTTGGAAATCCCTAAACATGAAAGTTGTTTAACTTTTGTTACTCTATCATCTTGATGTATACACTTTTGGCTAATAGTGCATAGAAATTGAAATCATCCAATAGGGCACTAATTAGGGTTTTAGGGTTCCAAAATAGGGTTTTGCGTGTTCTAGGGTACATGTGGCACTTACGCTCTCTAAGCTTAACCTTTCTTGAACACTTCTACCAACTTGTTGGGATCATACCTTAGTGCTGATCTCACAAGGCCATAGGTCTCTAATTCTTATGGAGCCTAGGGTCAAGAATTTGTTTTACCAAGTCAGAGCATCACATCACATGTTTGTGTTGAAATTTTAGCCTAGTGGATGCATCCTAGGTGTATCATACATAATGAAATGCCAATGCATATGATGTCATGCCAAAGTTTTAGTTCTCGTAACACCAGGGGTGTTATAGGGGATGTGGGGGTGCGACGTGGCCGGACTTCTCGGCGTGCGTGCGCGCGCGGGTCAGCGGCGATTGTGGGGAAGACGGGGCTAATAGGCGGTGTCGTGGTGTCAACGGCTGTACGCGAGGTGGCTGGCGAGCGGGACCCGCGGGGTAGAGGCACGGGCGCGCGAGGGGGAAACGGGCAGCGACGCTGACCGTCCGTGTGGCAGAACCTCCCAAGTTATTGGGCCCACATGCACCTGTCCTTGTCGCAAAGACCTCAGACTGCTATGCATGTGCACCAAACAACTTAACAGGATCCGTTTGATTGCCCCAAGGACACCGGATAAACCACTTACAACCAGGACCGCAGGATTAAGTAAACACAAATCAGATACCAACAATTTTGCAGCGGAAATCTTATTACCAAATTTTACAAGTTACAACAAGTTTACATTGTATATGATCGGAGTGATTACAAAAGTGATTCAAAGAAATAACTTTGAACTGTTATAAATTATTTGTACTTTTGAAATATATGCTAGCTCAAGTGACCATCCTCAATAAGAAGTATAGAAGAGTTACTTAGACTTATAAGAAGGTCGAGCCCACCGGCACTTAACACCATCATCAGCAGCACAAAACTATAACCTGAAAAACAACAGGGAATAAAACCCTGAGTATGGAATTACTCAGCAAGACTTACCCGACTAAAGAAAAGACTCTCAAGGGTATGCTGGTTTCAAAAGGGATTCGAGGAAAGGCTTATCAAGAATCAAGGACTCTGTTTTGCAGAAAAGCTTACTATGAGTTGATCCTTAAAATCCATTTTTACTTGTCAAGTTAAGTAAAGTTACCTGCATCTACAATTCTTTCTATCCTAGTTCAAGCACTTGGCCTATACTAGCCGTCTTTTTATCATCCCTTCAGTTCACTGGATTGCTACGTGTAGGGCAGTGACCAAGTCTTCATGTCCGAGAAGTAACGGTGATCTGAATCGATTAATACCCAGCTGGGGATCTCCAATCACATGACATATGTAGCACTTAACCCTTGCATATGTCAACTCGCCACCGGGGTTCTTAAGACCAGATCAGGTTCACGCCAACCGAGAGCACAAATACACCACCGTCCAGCCTCTTGCCACGAAGGGTACACGCTACTCTCGCCATCTCTCCACTCCCATTACGTGTTGTCTTATTCTGGTATTAGTCTGCCCGAGGCAAAGCTTACCCATGATGAGGCATGTGACTAGTTAAAAGGTCCTCGATCAGCAAGCCTACATCGAAACGGTCCTTAATCGACTCAGACGGAGACACTACACTGAGACTCCCTTCTCGTGCAAGTCAACCGCCTGGTCTCAGCTTTATCATTTAAAACCCAAAGTTTGGTACCTGGCAGAGGTACATCTTTTCCGATGTTGAACCCATCACAGCCATGATGGATTCACCATCAAGTTTTATTTTTGAGAACTTCCCATCCAATCTGTAGCATCATTTTTGTTTTAAAACAAAACATTTTATTTTTCTAAAGCAAGGCTAAGCATCAAAAATCTTTTTCATAAAAGGGTATCAAGGAAGGGTATTCAATTTTCTAAGGAAGGAAATGCATCAACGGTTTAACACACAACTCTTATCACCTAATGCATCAAACAAGGTGATAAAGATTTTAAAACAGCAAGGAGGTGGCAAATGCACCGGGGCTTGCCTGAATAACACTAGGTTAGTGTTTGTTAGGCGATGTCCACTTGACGATCATCCTTGTCCTAGCACTTGACCAGGCAGGTTCGTCCATCAGTATCACCATGCGGAGTATCCCGCGCTTGTGGTCGACTTGGCTCGTCTTCCGCATCACGCGATTAATTATCGTACCTCATGAGATGCACAATGCACATGTATGAGCATAAAGTAACCGGATGATACAGAAACGAGAATCAAATACTTAGCGGCAAGACATCGACACAATCCTACGTAAGCACTAGACACCTATAACTCACTAAACACAACAATCACGATTTTCTAGTTTTACTAAATTTAACTCAAACATCAAGGAACAATAAATTATACGCATGTCAATTTTCCTTAGCTAAGGCCCAACAACAGAAGACTATCAAACCTAGATTCATTAATTAGGAAAACAATAGACCATACGTGTTCCACCTTTCTATTTGACTAAAGCATAATACCGAAAGACTAATTACTTAGACTCATTATTTTGGAACACGAAACTCGAAGTATGGACCGAAACAACTCAACTAACTATTTAAACTACTCTTTTTGAATTAATCCTTAAAAAATCCTAACTAATAAAAATCACACTATACTTAATTTATCAAGTAGAGCATCATCACACCACTCACTAGATAAGAAAATCGTCAATCATATCCTACTCCAACATTATCGATCACAAACATAGATGACACTAACTACTAGCGCAGGACATCGACTTCATCTTACATGCACTAAACACAATTAGCATCGACGAAGTTATCGACAATAGCATAAAATATTGAATTTAACCTACGCGTCACCGAAATACTATACTCTACAAAATAGAACTAGTTCGAATATATTCGACAACTAAACTCCTCGAAGCACACCTCGCATCACTGGTATTTCTAATTTAAACTTCATACACAAACTAAGCATCTTATTTCATGATCATAAAATCTATAGTAAAAATAGTGATTTGGCTCACCGTTATCAACTTGATTCAGTGTTTGCGGGAACGACGACAGTCTTCGATTGAAGTCTTCGATCAAACAGCTAACGAGTATGGAACGGAGCTTCACTTTCTTTTCCATCCACAACTCTTGCTCTTGGAATCTCTCTATATTAAGTAGAACTCCGCATAAACGGTGATGATTCTTGTTCTGGCCTTTCGCCGAGCACTTGGGCATCGACCAGGGACTTGCTTCTCTATATCTTCTTGGGATTCTTTTGTCGGCACGAACACAAGTTGGAGACAGCACGTAGGGACTGGCATCGAGGCGGGTTGACCGAACGACGACGACAAGACAAGGGAAACAGGGGCGCGCTTTACCGTCAACTAAAACCCACGCCGGACCGAGCAGAAAGCACAGGACCACGGCAAAGTGAGCGTTCCCACGAAAGAACACAACCACACAGACGCGGCCAGGGACTCGACAATGCAGCGATTGCGAGCTTGAGCAGAGGGCAGGACTAAGCTCGGCAATGGGACAGGCTATGCACGGGGAAAAGGCAGGGCACGCGTAGAGAAGAGTGCCAGCGTGCGGCCATGGGTGGACAAAGGAGCAGGCGCGCGCACAGGAAGATCCACGGCGCGGTGGCCATGGCCCGAAATTGAGCTCGGCACGAACAAAATCCGAGCAGGGAGCACCAGGGATGGCCAGCAGAGGAGGTTGCACGCACGGGGAGAGATCTCGGCACGGTAGCCATGGCCGAGCAGACAAGGAGCTGGGCGCCGAGTTGGAGGGAGAGCGAGCTAGACGCGTGATGCAGGGAGGAAGCTTCGGCTGGGCTGGGCGTCAAGCGCCAGGGAGACGGACACCGAGCTGGGCTGAAACCAGGGGCGCGGCAAGCTGACGGCCAGGGGACAGGCGCGCGCCATGGCAAGGGATCTCGGCTGGGGCGGCGACTGGCGAGTCCGAGCACCAGGAAAGAGCTCGCGCTGGAGCTCCAAATCGACAGCGTGAGAGGTGAGGAGGGCGTGACCATGGGGAAGATGGAGCGCGTGCATCCATGGGAGAAGCCAAGGACGACTTTGACGTGGGGAGGGATGGAGGGAGCGGCTGGGGAAGAGAAGCAGCGTGCACAAGAAGCAAGCGCGCAGGGGAGCTGGAGCCTGGGCAGGGACGTGCGCGCACAATAAGATGGAGCAGGGAGGACGCTCCGCGCGCAACGCAGGGAAGAAACACGGCAGGATTTTTCTTTTGAAGAACCTAGGGGCGGCGCAGATATAGGCTTGAGGGAGAGCGGAGAAAAATCTCCAGCTACAGCGCGTGGTGGTGGAAAAGAATCAGCAGCGGGCGACTGGAAAAATCAAGCAGAGAGAGTTGAGAAGATAAGCGCGCGCAGGGAAAAATCAGACAGTTGTGGAAAAGATCTAGGAGGAACGTGGCGGCAGATTCTTTTTTGTATTTTCTTTTCTCTCTTTTTTTTAAAAGAGATCGCAGATATTCTCGATTTTGTTGCCAAAAGAACGTGCTGAAGAAACAATATTGACTCCAATATCCAAACGAGATTTGATCTGGTTTAAAATCAGATGAACATACGTCTAACATCTGAACACCTGGTTCCACAGCCAGGATAATTTACCAGTGAATCGGAGCTCAATTTTAGATCCTTGTACGCGATTTCACGGTTGACGAGTGGGAACCGAATTATTTGCACCGAAAACCTTAGTCGACGAGTTCTGGTTAATTTGTTCGGGGTAAAATCATCCGAGTGGGTCGGGCTTCTGAATTTGTATTCGCGCGAGCGATGAATTTTAAATAATCACCAGACACACCGATTTTCAGAACAGCTATGTTCCGAACAACACAAAAATTTAGGAAGAGCCCGGATAGATAAAAATAAAAACGATGTCAAATTCGCGACAGATGAAACAGATGCGATATTAAAATCGCGATAGACGAAGATGATTAAAATTTAGCATTCTGTTTTATCCACTGATATTATGTGCCTAAATTCATACTCGTTATCGAGCGGAATATAAACATCTGGGGTGTTACAGTCCGGGACCGCTGCGCAGAGGGACAGCGGGGGCGCGCACGCTAAGGGAGTGGCACCGATACATTGGCCCCACCGGGCAGAGGGAGAGAGAAGGCAGGTGCGCGCGGGCGCAGGCTGGGCCTAAGTGGGTCGAAGGAAGGGGGGCTGGGCTATTTTCTTTTTTCTTTTATTTTGAATTTCTAATTCCTTTTCTTTTTATTTTATCTTTTGAACTCAAATCCAATCAATCCACAAATTCAAATTTGAATATTTCAAACATGTGCGTCAACCAGAAATAAAGTTTAAGCTCAGCATGATTGTCGGTGTCTAGTGTCTGACCGCACACCCGGGGATACCCTCGTGGTGCTTTTGGGTAGGACAGTGTTGCTGATCGTAGCTCAATGGTTCGTGCTAGAAGCATGAGTAAGATAGAGATAGGCGATTTTCTGCAGGTTCGGGCCGCTTTGAGAGGCATAATACCCTACTTCATGGGGTGGCTCTATATGTGTCGTGTTTTACAAGTGGCGTCTCTAGAATGGAGAGGTGCTAATGAGATAAAAATGATGTGGTACCCCCTAGGCCTTATATACACGACTGTGGGATACTCCTTACACACACGATGATCATACTCTTCCAGCTTATCTCCCATCAGATAGCGAACCAACTTAGCTTATCCCAAGGAAAACCTACCGAATCCATCCCGATCTATCCCCGACGTTCGAGGGCGTCGGGCGCGGGAAAACGGACGGTTCCCCTGAGATTATGCGTAGCCCACGGACGACCCAGGCACGAGCCCATTGCCTTCTTGGGTCGACCCATTTCACTTGTAATCTATGTCCGGTCCATGACGAGACGACCTTGTGGGGCAACTGGTCTGTGGCCCCATGCAAGGGTCTTTCGCCTTCTAGTGGACCCGGGGAATATCTGTCCTCCACAATAATGCAAAAATTCATGTCTCCTTTAGGTTTCACCTACTAAAGTAATAATACATCTCCAAATAAATAGACAAAACTCTATTAAAAGGAAGAGGAGGGAAATCTATAGAGAGAGGAAAAGAGGTAACACCTGAATTTGGTAGATATTAGAGAAGAAATTTTATACCCCTAAATTCAGGGTGTTACAATTCCAAGGCTGCTCTTAATCGTGAGCACGACTGATATACCAGTTTCTAACCTTCTGTAGAGGTTGCACACTTTACTCACGAGTCGTGATCCCTTTTCAACCTGGGTTTGCAAGACCCAGTCTTCACTACCGAGGTTAATGGCTAGGGATTCACTACGTAGCCTTTACAAAGATTCTCTTAGTGTGTAGCCACTTGTTAGGTTTCATCAGTCATACAAACATAGTACTCCTCCCTAAGGGGGTGACTAACAAAACCAAATCGAATGAACCTCGGCACCCACCCTTAGCAGAGAAAGCACTATGCCCGAGCCCCCATTGATGGCACAATGGCGAAGCAAACTACACCACTAGGTTCCTCCAATTAATCAGCTAAGGACATCCCATACCACCCTCATGGTTGTACTGTTGTCCTGGGTGGTCTCTCAATGAACAAGTCCTTACGGAGAGGTACTCGGAAAACGGTCCGAGCACCCTAAAATGCCACAAGCTCATAATCATAATCAGAATGAATCATTGTATCATAGAGTAATTCTTATCATGTTTGTTGATTAGGCTAAAGCACTAGCATGTAGCTAATCATAATAGCCCAACCCAAAACGTAATCAAGGATAGGATATATAGAAAGCTAGCCAATCCTTAGGTTAATCATTGTATGCGAGACAATGAAATATAAAGTAAATAGGATATAATAGGTCAGAGGACACTTGCCTTCAGCAAACTACTGCTGCTCAGGGGTTTCTCCTGAAACTCCTCAGACTCCGCGGACGGAACGTTATCTAGGCGAGTACGAACATACATTCAACATTCTTAAAATAGAAAGGAACAATACACTATACAAGGGAAAACATTATAAAACGTGCAACACAAAATAGAGCCCGCTTCTACGGTCACACGAGTAAAAGAAATGCTGAGATTGGAGCTACGATTGAGAAGTTATCGCGTTTACGTTATACAAATAAGAACTAGAACTACAAATCTGAACTAGAACTACAAATATGAACTAGAACATTTAATTTGACATTTATCAAATGAAAACTAGAGCTATTACCTAGTTTTCATTAATTTGCTACACTAACAACTCTTGGTTAAATAATAATTTAAATAATATTAGCAACTCTAAGCGAGGGGAAATGACGACACAAGACGAAGTGCGAGACATGTGAAATAGCACCACATCATGCGAATAGCACACGCACAGCACGCGAATAGCACACGGACCAACGCAACACGCGAGGACTATAAAATAGACAACACGTTTATACTAAACAATTATTAATAAAGAATATTTCAGCTACTATTAACCATGTTGATGTTTATTTATAAACACGCAAGTTGAAAACCCTAAATTAGATTTAATTGGAATGCTACTTTAATAATCATTGGTCAAATAAACATTTAATAAATTATTTAAAATATGTAACAACAGAGAATAATACTTCTAACATGTAGAATCTAACGCAACTTGAACGGACCGAAACAGATTTAAAACGCAAAAGATATCGCATTTTTAAATTAGACTACTTCTCTGCACACAGTTTTCAAATATTCCAAAGGTTATTTCACAAAATCACCATCTCCTACCTCCAACCACCTTCAACCTTGCGGAGAGAGAGAAGAAAGCATGGGGAGAGAGGAGGGGCCGACCATGGGGGGCATTGGCCGTGGAGAGGGGGCGCGGGGAGGGGCGGGGCGCGCCGGGAGAAGGGGAAGGAAAGAGGATGAGAGAGAGGGGGGCTGCGCACATGTGACGAGAAACAAATAAAGAACTTGGAGGACAATGGAGATATCTCACAAGAGAAGACGAAGTTCACCGGAACCGAGAAGAAATTGGTCGATTGACGGCGAACCGAAGGTCAGGTCGACGAATCGAAAGCACTAGGATGAAGCTCTTGACGAGACGAACGCATAGATACTTTCGAATTTCACCAACGACGTTCGAATTGAAAGTAATTGCTTGTCGCCTTGTCGGAGTTGTCACTGGAGTTGGAACCACCCGAAATTTCAGCAAGCAATTCCGGGAATTGTGGATCGAATCTAGGGAAACGGTTTTGAGATTTGGAAAGGGCTCAACGAGAAGGTTTCAACCATATATATATTGCTAGGGTTTGAAGATATTTTATTTTTTTGTAATAATCCCATTTTTAAAATTAAAATAATTCCACAAAAGCTGAAATCATTTTTAATGTACGAAAAATATCTAGAAGGCTTAAAAAATTCTAGGAAAATTCCTAGACATGATTTGGCACCCAATGAAGTCAAAAAACATATTTAGAACTTTTGAAATTGTTTTTAAGTTCTTCAAATAAATAGATTTTTGGTTCTTAGAAAATAGAAATTTTTTTAGAAAAGTATAAAAATTTATCGAAGACTTCTACAAGATATATTAACATGTTTGAAACACTTCTTGCACTTAGAAACACTTTACAAAGCATGAATGCAATAACCAAAGCACCACCAGGGCTCACTTCACTATATAACAAAATAACTCTCTATTATTTTAGTAAAGGGAAAAGAAAAACGAAGAAAGGAAATAGTAACACCTGAATTTTGAGTATAAATCAAAGAATTTTTAGGCGCGGAGTCCTCGGCGTGTGCATGGGGCACATGAGCGGACAGTTGGAGGGGACGGGGATGACAGGTGGGGTTGGGGTGTCAGTGGGTGTGCGCATGCGAGGGAGCAACAGGCGCTGATAGGGTGAGGCCCACAATATAGAGAGAGACGGGAGAGCGGGTGCGCGGGTGAGCGAGGCGGGTCTTGGGCTTCTTTCCCTTTTCATTTTGTTCTGAATTTTGATTTCACTTTTCTTTTATTTCTCTTTTGGGGTTCAGATCCAAACATGCCACAAAATCAAAATAAACATCCCAAGCATATGCATCAAAAAGTTTGGGGTTCAGCATGATGCAACATTTCATAATCATTTGGGGTTCAAATATAATTACACCTTCAAAGAAAATAATAACTCTCCTTCTAAAGAGAAAAGGAAATGGTGTCACACCCGGCTTTAAAGGACAAAGCCAGGTGCATCTCATACATGCGCCAAGAAGACAACATATATAATAACAGAGTGTATGGAGATAAATGTCACAGTAATCAGAGTATTTATTACATAGCGGAAGACTTATTACAAAATAAAAGAATAAACATAAAACGAACTAAGGATCGTCGGCGCCAATGTCAACTGAGAAACGCCACCTAGATCAGATCATACTCCTCGCCTTGTGGCTCCTCCTGAACCACCTGCTCTTCTCCTGTGGGGGTGTGAGACAGCAAGGGTGAGCTCACACATGATCATAGCTCAACAAGTTGTGGGGAACCAGTGGACATAAACTCACAAAGGTGTAAGTTCATGTGATGTGTAAGGCTAATCAATGATAGGGGTAAAAGCTGAGCATTGCTTTTAAGTAGTTGGTCAAAATTTTATTAGCAGTTACTAAATGTAAGTGAATACCAAACCTTAAGTAAAGTAATAGAACAAAATTAATAATAAACCCGTGCAATGCAAATGACAAAATTGAATTTAAGTTCCATAATTTAAACATCAGAGAGTCCTGAGCTGCTCATGACCGCGAGCACGGCTAGTATACCAGTTTTACACTCTGCAGAGGTTGTACCCTTTACCCACAAGTCATGTTACCCATCTGCCAAGGGATCGCGACTTCCCATACACCTCTACCGAGGAGGCGAGGCAGGGTAACACTACGAGGCCTTTACAAAGTTCCACTAGCTTCAGAAAACCCGCTACAGTTTATAGGAAGTTCCAATGCAGGGTTCTTGTCTGACTGCCATCGCAGCAAAATCAACCAAGGACCTCCCTACACTGACCACTCCCCTACTGCCCTTGCCCCTTTCGGGTAAGGTAGACCTCCACTAGCTTTCCTAGTTAATCAGCCAAGGGCATCCCATTAAACCCTTGTGGTGGCACGTGTTACTCAAGTTAAGCTCTATGTTCCAATTAACATTAATGATCTCAACATGAACATAAATAGAATAACAAAAAGAATTGGAACATAGAGGTAATAAATGATTATCCCAAAACCATATAAAGCAATAGCAAACTACCCAAGAGATTCAGGGGTAAACAAGGTAATGAGATAAACAATCTAGGGTGACCTATTGGGTCCCATCAAAATTAACCTATGCATGGATAAGTGATATTAAAGAACATTATTAGGTAAAAAGTGGTCAAGGGCACAACTTGCCTGGCACTTGAGATTCCAGGTACCAACTTGCTTTTCAGATGACACGTGTCCTCGCGCTAGTCGTAGCAATACAAACAAACATGTTATAGATAAAATTAACATCACACCAAACATAAGAATACACTGCATAATAATGATCTACGCGTTGCTACGAGACTAACGCAACTTGAACGGATCAAATCAGAATTAAAATGAAGGAGTTATGAATTTATGAAGTTTTAAGTGTTCGATAACAGATTAAATAGGATATTAATTTTAATATGGCTTTCATGTTAAAACAGTGTTACCAAGGGATAAACATAATTAATACAAATTATAGGAACTAGAATGGGTTAATTTGGACCACATATGAATTTTCTATGAATAAAATGAGTTTCTGGAATTATTTATATACTAGAAATCATTTTCTATAATTATTTATTTATTTTCACTGCTCCCTGGATCTCGCGCACAAAAACAGAGAACAGCCGGGTCTAACTCATAAAAATTCTTAAGACTCAGTGAACACCGCCCGAGGATGGCGGGTTAATTCCTACTTTAATCAGGGGCTCATGTGCAAAAAGGCCAGGCCGAAGGGGGTACCGGGTAACTAGAGCCGTCCAGATTAGATCTAGCGGCGAAGATTGGATCTGGCGTGTTATGTACTGGTGAGCAGTGAGGACCATTGGATAATGGATCAACGGTCCAGGTCACATTTGAACGCGATCTAATCCTACACGTTGGTAAATGATCCAACGGTAGAGATAGGCTCTAGTCGGGTTGGCCCTATCTTCCAATCCTGGCCACTGATAAAATGATCTACGGTTCATGGGTTGTCTTCCACCATAGATAGCTGAGCGCAGCAGATCCCGCACCAGTGGCGGCTGCCCCCAACGGTGGAGACCATCACCGGTGCCTCCATCCAATCGAGCACCAGAACTCCACTTTCCCCTACGGTTTGTGCTACGCAGAGCAGACTAGCAAGCGAACCAAAGGGTCCAGAATCTCACCAGGGATCATGCCGAGGAGACCTTCAACCATGGTGCAGCGGCTTGGTGATGAGCACTGGATTGAAGGAATTCCGCAGAGGCCCTGCCCATCAGCGCACCATGGTGAACCGTCCGAACACCGATGGGATCAAGCGCTGCGACCCTGTGTCCCTCGCAGCTTCACTCTGACGACGACGGCACGCTCGCTGCAGCGAGGAAGCCCTGGATTGGGCGCTCAAGGTTCCTGTGCTTCCTGGTGGTCAACGGAGGGCGAAGTCTGACACTTATGTAGGCCTCCCAGCGGAGAGCCCGACTGTCCGAGTATGGCGCGATAGCGCGGCGATAGAATCAGCATGGTTGTTTGCCGAGCAGTGGAAGGGAGATCTCCAGGCAATATTAGCGTGGCCAGATCCAAATTTCCACGGACTACTCCGTCTTCTGCGCGCGCGTCAGGTAGGAGGAGCACCTGTGAAGCTAGGCAGTGGGTCCCGCCAACGGCTAGCCCCATCCGCGCTACGAATAGGTGCCGCGCTGCGCGAGGAATTCTGTTACACTGCCTACGATCCTGGAGAAAAGATAGGGAGGTGGAGAAGATGGACCTGACCGGTGGGTCCCGCCCTGAAGCAGCAATGCACACTCGGCCATGTGGCTGTGAGGATGACTGCCACGGCCCACTCGTCATTGGGAGAGAGCGTGAGGCACATGGTGGGCTGGTTTGAGCCGTCCGGATGTAAGGTGAGATTGGGCCAAAAGTGAGGTAGCAGGCCCAACGACGTCTTGCTTCCTTTTTTTCTTTTTTTTTATTTCAAATATGAATTTGATTCAAGTTTAAATTCCTGGTTTCGAAAATGCATCAAACCAGTACTTCATCATGTGTTTGCATAAATATTTCATTTACCTTTACTGTATTTATTCATTCGTTAATATTTTAAACTTTATAGCTAAAGGAATAAATAGCTTAATTCAAATTTTCTTTCCATTCTCTTTTATTTTCTATTTCCATGTCATTTTGTTTTCAATTTAGAGATTATACCTCATGTGTCCATTAACATATTAATATATTTTTAATGACACATTTATTTTATTATTCACAAATGCACAATCCAATAAGACTCATCATGATGCACATATTAATTTAAGTGTCATTAGCTAATTAATGACTTTTGAAGTGTTGATTCACCAAAACATGTGTGTAAATCAACTATGTTTTCAATTTTACATTTTTGAGTATTACAAATCCTACCCCCCTTAAAAAGAATCTCGTCCTCGAGATTTAGGAAGGACTAGGGAAAAGATGGGGAAAATCTATGCGAAGCCCTTCTTCTCTTTCCCAAGTAGCTTCATCTTTTCCATGATGTCTCCATTATACTTTACACATTTTTATAGTCTTATTTCTTGTAACTCGAGCCAAAGTGTCAAGAATCTTGATAGGGTACTCCGTGTAAATAAAACCACCCTGAACATTGAGCTCTTCCATTGGTAATTGTTCCTCAGGACACGGAGACACTTCTTGAGTTGAGACACATGGAATACATTATGTACATCTGATAGATTATCAAGTAGCTCGAGTTGATAGGCCATCTCTCCAGCTCGCCTAAAAACTCTGAATGGTCCAATGTAGCGAGGGGACAATTTGCCCTTGACTTTAAATCTCCTCATTCCACGAAGTGGTGACACCTTGAGGTTCACATGATCACCTTCCTCAAACTCCAGTGGTCTTTTTCTATTATTAGCATAGCTCTTTTGCCTGGTCTGAGCTACCCTCAAATTCTCCCAAATTATACGGACTTGTTCTTCTGCCTCTTGAATAAGCTCAGGTACAAAGAATTGTCTTCCTCTAGTCGTATCCCAATATAGAGGAGTCCTGCACTTCCTGCCATATAGAGTCTCGAATGGTGACATCTTCAGACTGGCCTATTAACTATTATGAGAACTCAGCATAAGGTAGACTCTTGTCCCAACTACTACCATATTGAAGGGCACAAGTTCTCAACATGTCCTCCAATACTTGATTAGTCCTTTTTGTCTGTCCATCAGTCTGAGGATGGCCGAACTAAAATTCAACTTCGCATCCGTATTCTCATGAAAACTTTTCCAAAATCTAGGGGTAAACTGTGATCCTCTATCCAAGACGATCTTCTTCGGTACACCGTGTAGAGACATAATCTGAGCCATATATAACTCTACCAATTGAGATCCCTTATAAGTAGTCTTTACAGGAATGAAGTGAGCCACTTTAGTCAATCTATCCACAATCACCCATATAACATCATATCCTTTCTGGGTGCGAGGCGATCCAGTAATTTAATCCATACCAATCTCTTCCCACTCCCACTCGGGTATCTTTAGTGGATGCAGTAGTCTAGCTGGCCTCCGGTGTTCAGCCTTAACTTTTTGACACACATCGCACATAGCCACATGTGTAGCCACATCTCTCTTCAATCCATATCACCAGTATTTCTGCTTCAAATCCTGATACATCTTGGTACTACCAGGATGAATAGAATAATCCAAGTCATGGGCTTCCTTTAAAACAGTCTCACGAAGGCTTTCAATCTCCAAAACACATAACCGATCCTTGAACCATATGGTGCCTTGCTCATCATCCGTGAATTCCGGACCTCGTCCTTCAGTAATCAGATCCTCAATCTCTTGTATTTTAGCATCACCAATTTGTCCTTTGCGGAATTCTTGCTCCAAGGCAGGTTCTACATCAATAATAACTCCTTTAGTGTGAGCAACTATCCCCAGGTTAAGTCTCCTAAAATCCTCGACAATCTCATCGGGTAGCTGGGCAACAACAGCTGAACGAACATGCTCCTTTTGACTCAAGGCATCTGCAACCAAATTTGCCTTGCCCGGGTAATAGTGAATTTCCAAATCATAATCCTTAATAAGCTCCAACCAACGGCGTTGCCTCAGGTTGAGATCCTTCTAAGTGAATATATACTTCAAAATCTTATGATCCGTGTACACATGGCACTTGGTTCCCATGATATAATGTCTCCATATCTTAAGTGCGTGCACAACAGCTGCTAATTCTAAGTCATGAGTGGGATAGTTAAATTCTTGTTTCCACCACTAACGAGACGCGTAAGCAATCACGTGTCCTTCTTGAATGAGCACACATCCTGTAAGGAAAATGGACCTCGGGCCTTTTGGCTAATTAAGTTTTGGTGTTTGATGAACAACACAATCAGTGAACTAATAAGTTTTCTAGTGTTTGTGTTTATAGTTCACAGGATGCGAAGAGAATTGGACCAAGGCAATGAGGATGCAACACCTCAAAAGAAGACATAAAAAGATGCATAGGAGTCCAATACTCAAGAACAAAGAAGCCCGAAGAAATCAGCGAAGAAATCCAAGAAAAGGGCTGTCAGCCAGCGCCTGGTGGCGCACCGGACATTGGTGTCCGGTGTGCACCGGACTGTCCGGTGAGGAACCGGACAGTCTGCGCAGAGAGGCCACAGACAGGCGCTCTCTGGCTGTAGCACCGGACTGTCCGGTGTGCACCGGACTGTCCGGTGTGCCAACGGGCAGACGGCAACGGTCGAATCCAACAGTCGGATCCAACGGTCGACTGCTACAGGCGCCAACGGTCGGCTGACGTGGCAAGCACCGGACACTGAACAGTAGATGTCCGGTGTGCACCGGACTGTCCGGTGTGCACCGGACTGTCCGGTGCACCCGACGACAGAAAGCTGCTGCTTTCTGTCCAACGGCTAGTTGAGGGTGTGGAGGCTATAAATACCACCCCAACCGGCCATTCTCAAGTGTGAGAGCCCAAGCAACATACCAAGGCACATAGTGCACATTTCCAAGAGCTCAAACACCCAAGTGCTTAATAGAATCACTCGGTGATTAGCGTAGGTGCTTTGCGAAGTGCTTAGGTTAGTTAGACCGCTTTAGCGCTTGCTCTAGGTGAACCCTAGATTGTTGAGTGAGTTTAGATAAACCTCACAACTCCTCGGCTCTTGCGCGAGCCGTTGTAATTGTACCGAGTGGGGCGAGAGTCTTGCGAGACCGTGACAACCGCGTTTGTGTCACGGCCGCCACCGTGTACCGGAGGGAACGAGGCCCGCGGCGTTTCGGCCGGAAGCTCGATAGTGGAGACGGCGGGGAGCGTCCGAGAGGAGCCGGAAGCGGAGCACCACTTGCGCGTGGAGAAGGCCCGCGGCTCTCTACGGAGTCACTCGACCGTGGTGCTTGGCCCTCGCGTGGGCTTCCCTTTGCGTAGGGGCACCAACGAGGATTAGTCGGGACCTTGCGTGGTTCCGGATACCTCGGTAAAAATATCGGCGTCATCCACGAGAGTTTGCTTCTCTACTTGACTCTTTACATTCCGCATTTATATTAAGCATTTAAGTTTCAATCTTGTAGTCATACTTATTTAGTGTAGATTGAAACTTAGCCTTTTGCGGTAGAGATAGCAACACTTAGACAAAACCTAGTTTGCACATTCTAGTTTTGATTATTTGCATAGGTTTTGCTCTAGGGATTTAATTGTGGCCTAGTTTAGTAAAAGTTTTAGAAGTCCTAATTCACCCCCCCCCCTCTTAGGCGTCATCCGTTTCCTACAATTGGTATCAAAGCCCGATTTGGCTCATTTGAAACGCTTTAGCTTCACCGCTAAAAGAGCCGACGCTGTTTAGAGGAAGGGATGGATACCCATAGGCCACCACACTTTGACGGCACTAACTTCCCATATTATAGTGCTAGAATGGCTTGTTACCTAGAGGCCGTTGATCTAGGTGTTTGGAGAGTCACTCGTGACGGGATGAAACCCCTCAAGAATCCCGAGAAACCCACCACGAGTGAGGAAAAAGAAATTCATTTAAATGCTAGAGCCAAAAATTGCTTGTATGAATCTCTTAGCATGGATATTTTTAATCAAGTATTTACCTTGAAAACTGCTAATGAGATTTGGCTAAAATTGCATGAGCTCCATGACGGCACATCCAATGTCCGTGAGCAAAAACATTGCCTAGTCTTAAATGAGTATAATTCTTTTGCCATGAAAGATGATGAGCTTGTTAGAGACATGTATTCTCGTTTGAATCTAATTATCAATGAGCTCAATTCTATTGGCATTAATAAGCTAGGTGATGCGGACATTGTGAGGAAGATTATCTCCCTGCTACCACAACAAAGATATGGGAGCATCATCACCATCCTTCACAACATGGAGGACTTGAGCAACATGTCCCCGACCATTGTGATTGGAAAAATCGCGGCCTTTGAGATGTCGCGAAAAATGAGTCGGGGAGAGGAGCCAACTTCCTCAAGACCATATGCTTTTGCATGTGATGAAAGGAAGGGCAAAAAGAAGGCTCCCACTCCAAGTTCCTCAAGTGAAGAAGAGGAAGAAGAAGGAAGTGATGATGATGAAGATAATCAACCATGTACATCATCCTCCGAGGACGAAGAAACAATCCGACGCGTCGGAAAGGTAATGAGGATGATCCGCAAGATTAATCTAATGGGTGTGCCCCTGCAGGTCGAGGATCTTCTCTTTAACATTGACAGGAAAAAGCAAAGGAAGAGAGGATGCTTCGCATGTGGGGAGAAGGGCCACTTCAGGGACAACTGTCCAAATATGGCCAAGCCCAAAAAGGAGAGGAGCAAAGGCCAGGCGCTAACAAGTGTTAGAACTTGGGATGATTCTTCAAGTGAAGATGAACCTCCAAGGATGCGCAGCCACCGGTCCTCGTCACGATCATCACGGTCATCACACAAATGCCTTATGGCAAGAGGTAACAAAAGCATTCCATCCTCTAGTGATGAAAGTAGTAGTGATGATGAAGGTGAGGGAAAGGCCTCTCTAGAAGAACTTGCGGAAGCCGTTAATTTTTTCCAGGATGTTTGCACTAAGCAAAAAGCTCAACTTAAAACTTTGAAAAATAAGTTGGTTAGCTCTCAAAATGATTACAAAGGTTTGCTAGAAAAATTTGAAACTTTTGCAAACTTAAATAGTGAGCTATCAACTAAAATTGAGCTATTAGAATCTAGTGCTCCATCCACTGCTACCGATGATAGCCTTATTAAAAAGAATGAAAAACTTAAGGCTAAGTTAGCTAGCTCTCAAGAAGCTATTGAAAATTTGCTAGAGAAGATGGAAATTCTTAGCATACACAATAATGAGCTAACTACTAAGCTAGAAAACATTGGTAGCACCCCAGCAGCATCTTTAGTTGAAATACCTGAAATAACTAAGAAAGATGCTTCTACTTCATGCTTTGATTTAATTAATGATTCTAACCCCTGCAACCAAGTCGTTGTTGAGAATATTGTTGTAGAGACATGTACGGATGAGGTTGCAAAGGAAAATGAACAATTAAAGCAAGAAGTGGCTCGCCTTGGCAAGGCTTTGTATGACAAGAAAGGCAAAGCCAAACAAATCCGACCTCCACAGGATAACACCACTGCGGGAGTGAACAAGCCTGTAGAGGGAGAAACTGTGATTTGTAGGCTATGCCACAAGGAAGGTCACAAGTCTTTCCAATGCAAGGCGATGACCGGGGATAAACAAAGGCAAAAGCTCAAGCAAAAGCCATCAAGCAAAATCTCCAACACCTACATCAAAAAGGTGAACAAAAAGGATGCTACACCATATTTGATCAAGAAGAAAAAGAACGGAAAGGTGATAGCAATCAAGGCCAACAAGCAAGCCAGCAAAGGAAAAGGGGCCAAACGCATCTGGGTGCCAAAGGAGATAATTTCAACCATGAAAAGCACCAAGAAGGTTTGGATCCCGAAAGGGAAGTGAGTGGACCAAAGGTCATCGGGAAATTTGGAGACTTGGCAAAATCGGGATGTATATCATGGGGTACATCATATTGGATCAAGTTTATTGCCAAGTGGGTTAGTGAAAACTTTGGACCCAAATTTCCCACCCATGTCTAAGGTAACTAGTTTTATTGTATTCTTCATTTTTAGATATGCGTATCTATTTACCTTCTATCTAGTTTACCTTTCTTGCCTAGTATTACAATTGTTATGTACTTTTGTTTAAAATCATGCATACTAGGTAAATCACATGGTAGGATTGCTTGCTTTCAATTCATATGCTTAAGCAAACCTACATGGTTTAAAATGTTTTAAGCACGGCACATAGCTTTTATATCACTCCATAGTAAATGATGCATAAATTGAAAATTTTGATTTCTACAAAGTGTATCATTTAACTTATATGTGCCAAAGTTTGGATTATAGATAATTTGCCCCTCTTGATATCAAATCAAAGTGCATGTCTCCTACAAGTATTCAAAACTTGTATGCACACCTTTAGGGGGAGGTTACTCTATAATCTAACACTTTGAGACTAACACCTTCTCAAGTCTATTTCATGTGATAGTCTCATTGTAAGGAAAATGAAGTCCCCGGAGAAAGACAACAATCTTCCACTGCAAAATCTCCAAGAACTCTCATGGCTCTCAAGCTCACCATTGACTTTCAATTGGTATCTTTTGAGACTACATTCAGTATCATTTACATGTCTTCTCCAATATTTGATTAGACTATATTTCATATCATATGCTTCCATGTTGCTAAAAATGCATAAGTAATTAACTCATATTCTGTTACCTATGCATAAGGGAAGTTAGTCTTTTCAAATCATGTCTTGCACCTCTAATTTTCACGTGCTTTTTCCTAAGTAGAGGATCTCTGTCAGGAGGAGTATTTCTTCATCTCTAAAGGGGGAGAAAAACTCTTTCTAAAAGAGAATACTCATCTAGGGGGAGTAATCTTTTAAGGATTCCTTCATGTGGTATCATTCATGGTTTAATTTAATATCCTTCTAGTGATATCATTTGATACAATTCTTGACGAGGGCAAGCTTTTATTTACTTCCTACATGCTTTTAATGTCTTCCTTTTCGGTGGTTGATGCCAAAGGGGGAGAAGTTTAGGGACCAAAGCAATGAAAACTATATCAAACACCAAACACCACAAATTTAAAATTTCATATCTTCAAATAAGTTCTACAAGTGGTTTTGGTTATTTGGTCCAAAAATAGGAAGTAAGTGAATTATGGAGTTAGGGGGAGGCTTAAATCCATAATATCACATTGTGGGGACAATCATGCATCTTAGCAAGTAGATTGCATATTTTCACTCAAATACTTGTATTATTTGCTTGCTTTGGTTGTGTTGTCATCAATCACCAAAAAGGGGGAGATTGTAAGGAAAATGGACCCCGGGCCTTTTGGCTAATTAAGTTTTGGTGTTTGATGAACAACACAATCAGTGAACTAATAAGTTTTCTAGTGTTTGTGTTTATAGTTCACAGGATGCAAAGAGAATTGGACCAAGGCAATGAGGATGCAACACCTCAAAAGAAGACATAAAAAGATGCATAGGAGTCCAATACTCAAGAACAAAGAAGCCCGAAGAAATCAGCGAAGAAATCCAAGAAAAGGGCTGTCAGCCAGCGCCTGGTGGCGCACCGGACATTGGTGTCCGGTGTGCACCGGACTGTCCGGTGAGGAACCGGACAGTCTGCGCAGAGAGGCCGCAGACAGGCGCTCTCTGGCTATAGCACCGGACTGTCCGGTGTGCACCGGACTGTCCGGTGTGCCAACGGGCAGACGGCAACGGTCGAATCCAACGGTCGGATCCAACGGTCGACTGCTACAGGCGCCAACGGTCGGCTGACGTGGCAAGCACCGGACACTGAACAGTAGATGTCCGGTGTGCACCGGACTGTCCGGTGCACCCGACGACAGAAAGCTGCTGCTTTCTGTCCAACGGCTAGTTGAGGGTGTGGAGGCTATAAATACCACCCCAACCGGCCATTCTCAAGTGTGAGAGCCCAAGCAACATACCAAGGCACATAGTGCACATTTCCAAGAGCTCAAACACCCAAGTGCTTAATAGAATCACTCGGTGATTAGCGTAGGTGCTTTGCGAAGTGCTTAGGTTAGTTAGACCGCTTTAGCGCTTGCTCTAGGTGAACCCTAGATTGCTGAGTGAGTTTAGATAAACCTCACAACTCCTCGGCTCTTGCGCGAGCCGTTGTAATTGTACCGAGTGGGGCGAGAGTCTTGCGAGACCGTGACAACCGCGTTTGTGTCACGGCCGCCACCGTGTACCGGAGGGAACGAGGCCCGCGGCGTTTCGGCCGGAAGCTCGATAGTGGAGACGGCGGGGAGCGTCCGAGAGGAGCCGGAAGCGGAGCACCACTTGCGCGTGGAGAAGGCCCGCGGCTCTCTATGGAGTCACTCGACCGTGGTGCTTGGCCCTCGCGTGGGCTTCCCTTTGCGTAGGGGCACCAACGAGGATTAGTCGGGACCTTGCGTGGTTCCGGATACCTCGGTAAAAATACCAGCGTCATCCACGAGAGTTTGCTTCTCTACTTGGCTCTTTACATTCCGCATTTATATTAAGCATTTAAGTTTCAATCTTGTAGTCATACTTATTTAGTGTAGATTGAAACTTAGCCTTTTGCGGTAGAGATAGCAACACTTAGACAAAACCTAGTTTGCACATTCTAGTTTTGATTATTTGCATAGGTTTTGCTCTAGGGATTTAATTGTGGCCTAGTTTAGTAAAAGTTTTAGAAGTCCTAATTCACCCCCCCCCCCCTCTTAGGCGTCACCCGTTTCCTACACATCCTAATCCTTGGCCACACGCATCACAATAAATGTCAAATCCCTTTTGTAGATTTGGCATAACCAACACTGGTGGTGACATTGATTTACTTCTTTAATTGATCGAAGCTATCTTGGCACTTCTCATCCCACTTGAACTCTCTTCCCTTCTCCAGAAGTGAGGTCATAGGCTTAACAATCTTAGAAAATCCTTCAATAAATCTCTGATAGTATCCTACAAGTCCCAAGAGGCTCTGAATCTCCATAACTGTAGTGGGTATGCTCCACGCCACTATCTCCTTAACTTTAGCAGGATCCACTGAAATTCCTCCATTAGAAATAATATGACCAAGAAATGGCACCTCGCCAATCCAAAACTCGAATTTACTGTACTTGGCGTAGAGTTGATTATTTCGTAGCTTCTGTAGCACCAATCTCAGATATTTCTCATGATCACTATCACTCTTGGAATAAATAAGAGTATCGTCAATGAAAACCACGATGAATCTGTCCAGATCATGAACTCCTTATTCTTTAGATCCATAAAATAGGCTGGTGCATTAGTTAGTCCAAATGACATAACGGTGAACTCATATAAACCATATCGGGTTGAAAAAACCGTCTTGGAATTATCCGATGGCCAAATCTTCATTTGATGGTAACCCGATCGAAGATCAATCTTCGAGAATACCTTTGCACCCCTCATCTGATCAAGTAGGTCCTCAATACGGGGAAACAGATACTTGTTCTTCACCGTAACATCATTAAGTGATATATAATCCACACACATTCTTTGTAATCCATCATTCTTCTGTACAAACAGAACCGACGCTCCCCAAGGTGAGGAATTCGAACGAATGTACCTAGCCTCTTGTAACTCTGTTAATTGCTTCTTAAATTCCTTTAGTTCTTCTATGGACATCTTGTATGGCCGTTTAGAAATAGGAGCAGCCCAGGTAAGAGATTAATGACCAACTCAACTTCCATATCTGGTGGCATCCCTAATAACTTCTCTGGAAAGATATCCGAAAACTCCCTAACTGCACGGATGTTGTCACCCACCAACTTCTCATCTACTAAGAATGTCGCTAGTCTGATGGTGGTAGTTACTGCAATTTCAACTTCAAATCTTTGTCCTTTGGAACTGGTGAGTTCTACGGTTCCCTTAGCACAGTGTATATACTGCCTTTGTCTTTCTTAACCATGACATACCAAGGATCAAATCTATACTGCTCTCTTCTAACAGTATAGGGGTAGCCCATTGGGGTTAGAAATATAGGGTAAGAAAGGAAGAATTGTAGACAAGGCGAGTAATTAAGAGGAATATTACTGCGGGGGATTTATTAGCTAAGTAGATTAGTGTGTTTTCCACTAAAGCTAATACATTACCTTATGGTGGTACATGCTAAGATGCCCGTCTATACTATTTCAATCAATCAAAGAAGCAAATCAGGCATTTATCATCAGAACAATCAACCAACATTTTTTTAATAGAGAAAATAATTTTGTTTTTTTTTCTTAGGCCTCCTATCTCTTAGAAATGTCATAAGGGTAGAATTCCAAGGTGTGAAACCCATCTTGTCTTAAAGTAGAAAAGATAAAAATGATCAGAGTAGAACAGCAAAAGGGGAGACAGGATCAAGATAAGATGAGTATAGAGTGAATCAGAGTAAGGTAAGTATGTAAGGGTTTTATCCATTTCTATCTAGGTTTCGTCCTACAGTCAACATTTGCTCCGATACCACTTCTGTCACACCCGGCTTTACAGGACAAAGCCAGGTGCATCTCATACATGCGCCAAGAAGACAACATATATAATAACAGAGTGTATGGAGATAAATGTCACAATAATCAGAGTATTTATTACATAGCGGAAGACTTATTACAAAATAAAAGAATAAACATAAAACGAACTAAGGATCGTCGGCGCCAATGTCAACTGAGAAACGCCACCTAGATCAGATCATACTCCTCGCCTTGTGGCTCCTCCTGAACCACCTGCTCTTCTCCTGTGGAGGGGTGTGAGACAGCAAGGGTGAGCTCACACATGATCATAGCTCAACAAGTTGTGGGGAACCAGTGGACATAAACTCACAAAGGTGTAAGTTCATGTGATGTGTAAGGCTAATCAATGATAGGGGAAAAAGCTGAGCATTGCTTTTAAGTAGTTGGTCAAAATTTTATTAGCAGTTACTAAATGTAAGTGAATACCAAACCTTAAGTAAAGTAAAAGAACAAAATTAATAATAAACCCGTGCAATGCAAATGACAAAATTGAATTTAAGTTCCATAATTTAAACATCAGAGAGTCCTGAGCTGCTCATGACCGCGAGCATGGCTAGTATACCAGTTTTACACTCTGCAGAGGTTGTACCCTTTACCCACAAGTCATGTTACCCATCTGCCAAGGGATCGCGACTTCCCATACACCTCTACCGAGGAGGCGAGGCAGGGTAACACTACGAGGCCTTTACAAAGTTCCACTAGCTTCAGAAAACCCGCTAAAGTTTATAGGAAGTTCCAATGCAGGGTTCTTGTCTGACCGCCATCGCAGCAAAATCAACCAAGGACCTCCCTACACTGACCACTCCCCTACTGCCCTTGCCCCTTTCGGGTAAGGTAGACCTCCACTAGCTTTCCTAGTTAATCAGCCAAGGGCGTCCCATTAAACCCTTGTGGTGGCACGTGTTACTCAAGTTAAGCTCTATGTTCCAATTAACATTAATGATCTCAACATGAACATAAATAGAATAACAAAAAGAATTGGAACATAGAGGTAATAAATGATTATCCCAAAACCATATAAAGCAATAGCAAACTACCCAAGAGATTCAGGGGTAAATAAGGTAATGAGATAAACAATCTAGGGTGACCTATTGGGTCCCATCAAAATTAACCTATGCATGGATAAGTGATATTAAAGAACATTATTAGGTAAAAAGTGGTCAAGGGCACAACTTGCCTGGCACTTGAGATTCCAGGTACCAACTTGCTTTTCAGATGACACGTGTCCTCGCGCTAGTCGTAGCAATACAAACAAACATGGTATATATAAAATTAACATCACACCAAACATAAGAATACACTGCATAATAATGATCTACGCGTTGCTACGAGACTAACGCAACTTGAACGGATCAAATCAGAATTAAAATGAAGGAGTTATGAATTTATGAAGTTTTAAGTGTTCGATAACAGATTAAATAGGATATTAATTTTAATATGGCTTTCATGTTAAAACAGTGTTACCAAGGGATAAACATAATTAATACAAATTATAGGAACTAGAATGGGTTAATTTGGACCACATATGAATTTTCTATGAATAAAATGAGTTTCTGGAATTATTTATATACTAGAAATCATTTTCTATAATTATTTATTTATTTTCACTGCTCCCTGGATCTCGCGCACAAAAACAGAGAACAGCCGGGTCTAACTCATAAAAATTCTTAAGACTCAGTGAACACCGCCCGAGGATGGCGGGTTAATTCCTACTTTAATCAGGGGCTCATGTGCAAAAAGGCCAGGCCGAAGGGGGTACCGGGTAACTAGAGCCGTCCAGATTAGATCTAGCGGCGAAGATTGGATCTGGCGTGTTATGTACTGGTGAGCAGTGAGGACCATTGGATAATGGATCAACGGTCCAGGTCACATTTGAACGCGATCTAATCCTACACGTCGGTAAATGATCCAACAGTAGAGATAGGCTCTAGTCGGGTTGGCCCTATCTTCCAATCCTGGCCACTGATAAAATGATCTACGGTTCATGGGTTGTCTTCCACCATAGATAGCTGAGCGCAGCAGATCCCGCACTAGTGGCGGCTGCCCCCAACGGTGGAGACCATCACCGGTGCCTCCATCCAATCGAGCACCAGAACTCTACTTTCCCCTACGGTTTGTGCTACGCAGAGCAGATCAGCAAGCAAACCAAAGGGTCCAGAATCTCACCAGGGATCATGCCGAGGAGACCTTCAACCATGGTGCAGCGGCTTGGTGATGAGCACTGGATTGAAGGAATTCCGCAGAGGCCCTGCCCATCAGCGCACCATGGTGAACCGTCCGAACACCGACGGGATCAAGCGCTGCGACCCTGTGTCCCTCGCAGCTTCACTCTGACGACGACGGCACGCTCGCTGCAGCGAGGAAGCCCTGGATTGGGCGCTCAAGGTTCCCGTGCTTCCTGGTGGTCAACGGAGGGCGAAGTCTGACACTTATGTAGGCCTCCCAGCGGAGAGCCCGACTGTCTGAGTATGGCGCGATAGCGCGGCGAGAGAATCAGCAAGGTTGTTTGCCGAGCAGTGGAAGGGAGATCTCCAGGCAATATTAGCGTGGCCAGATCCAAATTTCCACGGACTACTCTGTCTTCTGCGCGCGCGTCAGGTAGGAGGAGCACCTGTGAAGCTAGGCAGTGGGTCCCGCCAACGGCTAGCCCCATCCGCGCTATGAATAGGTGCCGCGCTGCGCGCGGAATTCTGTTACAGTGCCTACGATCCTGGAGAAAAGATATGGAGGTGGAGAAGATGGACCTGACCGGTGGGTCCCGCCCTGAAGCAGCAGTGCGCGCTCGGCCATGTGGCTGTGAGGATGACTGCCACGACCCACCCGTCATTGGGAGAGAGTGTGAGGCACATGGTGGGCTGGTTTGAGCCGTCCGGATGTAAGGTGAGATTGGGCCAAAAGTGAGGTAGCAGGCCCAACGACGTCTTGCTTCCTTTTTTCTTTTTTTTATTTCAAATATGAATTTGATTCAAGTTTAAATTCCTGGTTTCGAAAATGCATCAAACCAGTACTTCATCATGTGTTTGCATAAATATTTCATTTACCTTTACTGTATTTATTCATTCGTTAATATTTTAAACTTTATAGCTAAGGGAATAAATAGCTTAATTCAAATTTTCTTTCCATTCTCTTTTATTTTCTATTTCCATGTCATTTTGTTTTCAATTTAGAGATTATACCTCATGTGTCCATTAACATATTAATATATTTTTAATGACACATTTATTTTATTATTCACAAATGCACAATCCAATAAGACTCATCATGATGCACATATTAATTTAAGTGTCATTAGCTAATTAATGACTTTTGAAGTGTTAATTTCACCAAAACATGTGTGTAAATCAACTATGTTTTCAATTTTACATTTTTGAGTATTACAAATAGGGATTAAGAGAGAAGAGAAAAAATGAGTAACACCTAAATTTGTGGATATAAGTAAAGAAATTTTATAACCCCGAATTCGGGGTGTTGCAATCACGCTCGACCGACTGACCTATGGGCTTGCTCGCCATGCGCGCTATGTCTTTCAGATGGCTCATGGACCATAACCAAGTCGTGATGACCAGGGGGATATCTATCCCCCACACCGCGGGTATAGCCCGAATGGTCCATGGTCAGATTAATTCGGGCAAGAGTCCTTATTTCATGCGTGTTTATCCATTTAACCACACGGGAATCTTTTGGGATACGCTTAGGAATGGGTACTCCCCCCCTATATGTGAAGGGGTACGACCAATTGGAACACAACAAAGTCGATCCAAATTAATACAATCTACTTTATTTGCTTCGTTGTTCATCGTTCTAGGAGGAGTAATTTAGACCTAGTTTAGCCTTTCCCCAACCCCAAATCTTCATCCCTTTTCTACTCTACATCGTCTAGTGATATCCCGGGTGGCCTACCGATCCTAGGGCATCCACTGGAACTCTCCTCCCTGACGGGGTCCCTACCGGGACGAATTCTAGGGTTTTCTGAGGATGAAGACGACCCTGCACTGTCGCGAACCATTCGGGCCTACAGCGCGGACCGTCCATTGCGGCACAGGGAGGAGCCGCTTCTGAAGCGAGGTCGTGGACCATCTGTGCTCCCATTGAGAGCACCGTCAGACAGTTCACCGTCAGATGTTTGGCCTAAATCGGAGCAAACACTATGTTTATGGTGTGGCCACCACGTATATTAGAAAGAGTGTGATCAGACGTGTTTCAGAAATACTGGAGATGGAAAGTATGCCGTAGAGGTTGAAGCCGGAGCACCCCTTCATGACCAACAACATGTCGGACATAAAAGATTATTATCAATATTACTTTGAATTTCCATAAAGTTTACAATTGAGTTTGAGAGAATTAATCTGCGCAAAAAATGTTACTATAACCGAAATTATGAAGTCTTTATAATTAGACATACTTTGTTTGGTATTTGTTTCCCCAGATTAACCGGAGAACTGGGTCGATTTTTCCATCCTCGTTTTATGTGTTATACCGTAGGCTGCTTTATACTCAAATGTAAAAAGGGAACTGCAAAATTATACATGACATAGTCCACACGGGACCAGAGTAGCTAGCGTGTTTGGAATACCACCTGTAGCAACAGAAACTGACCCGATCTGACTGGAGGCACTACGCGGATGAAAAGGTCAGCTCGCCAACCGCCCCGCCTCGCTGCCGTTGAAAGAGCATCGCGGTCGGTCCATCTACCCGTCGGACCAAGTATACTAGTCACAGCATTTATACTAGCACAATGCTAGTCTACAACGGAAAGCAAGCTCTGACGTCTGACGTTACGTATACCTTGTCACAGCGGCATTTCCTTGCCACCTACCGCGCTCCCGTACGTGGATTACACATACTCATATCATCCTATGCTAATGCTATATATATGCGCCCAAATTCAACCCGAAGGATCCATTCATCACAAGCTCTAGTTTTCCAGCTCTGCAGCACACAAGCTAGTTAAGCTCCTGCAACCTCCAAGAAACTAGGCAATCGTTTCCTCCTCTGCTTCAGTATCTCCCCTTCCAGCAGTAGCTAAGCTGCCATATGGCGACAAGCAGGCTTGCGCTCGTGTCCGTGTTTGCAGCAGCCGTCCTGCTGGGCATGGCGTCGGCGGCGACCTACAACGTCGGCGAGCCGGGCGGGTCCTGGGACCTGCGTACCAACTACGGCACCTGGGTCTCCTCCAAGAGGTTCCACCCGGGTGACCAGATCGTGTTCAAGTACTCGCCCCAGGCGCACGACGTGGTGGAGGTGAACAAGGCGGACTACGACTCCTGCTCAATCGCCAGCCCCGTCGCCACCCACAACTCCGGCAACGACGCCATCGCCCTGGCCTCCCCTGGCACCCGCTACTTCATCTGCGGCTTCCCTGGCCACTGCGCCGCGGGCATGAAGATCCAGATCGACGTCGTGCCCAGCGCCAACTCCCTCGGCCCCGCCAGGGCTCCCTCCGCCAACTCTCCCGTCTCTCCCCCGCCCATGTCAGCGCCCTCTTCCGCCGCTACCAAGGCCACCGGTTTCGGCGCCCTTGCCGCCGTCATGATCGCCGCAGGCCTCATGGCTTACTAGATACTCTGTCGCTTGCTGCGTGCATTTAGTTTTGCTTAGATATTATATATACGTTGTATTGTATTCTTTTGAGAGATCAGAGTTCAGACGAATGACATGGCATACATGTATTTACATAAAGACAGATGACTATACATTATTCATATTGTATATCATTCAGGTTTCGCTGTTCGGTGTATGTATCGATATTAATTCAGATAGATAGAGATGACTAGTAATTTCCTGGCATAGTTTTCTCTTTGTTGTTCCGATTATAGATATGAATGTAATGAATGATTAGTATTTATTGGTCAGCCTGAAGTAGAGGTGTAATCATATCGGATACGAACTTCATATTTGTTTTCATTTATATTTTTTTCTTCAAAATCGAATTGGATTTAGATATTATTAAGTTGCGTCGAATAAGATTTGAATGAATATCGAAATCTTAAATATAGAATATAGATACGGCTAAAGATCAGATATGGATCGGGTATTAAGTATCCGAACTCGAATATAAATTGGAGAAGATTGGTATGTATTGAGAGAGAATTTAACTTAGTAAGAATTAAAAATTACTCGATCTTTATCAATCCATATGCTTTGTTGGGTTATTTTAATTTTATGTAGATTAGAGTGGATTAGATGAAATTGAGATGTATTTTGATTTATTATGGATTTAAAATGACTTAATCACATCTAATCTATATGGTTTAGCATCAAAACGAAAAGCACCACAGACGTGGCCAGCACGGAAGTACCGCATCGAGCTGGTGAACAACGCAGCGCCGAGGTGGTGAATAACCGCTGGTCAGCAGCCCCGTGCCCGGGTGCGCCGAGAAGGATGTTGGCCGTGACGGCGCCCAGGTGTCACAGTTTACGGATGCCTAGGCTGGGATTAGAGATAGTAATGAGTACGCGAAACCCGAATACCCGACGGGATATAATCGATATGAAGACGAGTACGGGATGATACCCGTGGATATGTTAATGGGCAAAAACCTCTATCCGTTGGGTAGACGGGTACGAGTATGGATTGGTACTACCCATACCCATTTACCCATGGGTAAAATATATCCGCATCAATACCACTATAACCATCTAATATAGCTCATCTTATTTAAAATAAAACCCTTCTCTAGTTATCATTTGTCTAGATATCAAGTTATGTGATCATATGATTTGTTATATGTAAAGTTAAATTTTTTTTGTATGTTTATTTCATATTTTGAGTGATTGATATATTGGAATTTAATACTTTTCTATCGGTTATGGGTTACCCGATGTGTAAAAATATCTGCGCGAGTACAAATATAGGTAATATTTTATATCTATGAGTATAAGTATAGAATGATACTACCGACCGGTATGTATCCATTGCCCTAGCCTATCGACACCACCGTGCGCCACGCCAACCGGCTTGGCTTCCTCACAAGGACCAGGCGCTCGCCAACTACGCCCTGGGCTCCGCGCCTAGCTGCTTACGGCCCTTGGCTTTTGACCAATTCAGCCTGCCTTCTTAACCAATGCATGCAGCTCTTGCGTTTGTTGATTTGCACGTGTCTATTTTCATTTAATGAACATTACGAATAATCTCCATCAACTACAGTAGCATTAGAAATCAATTAATTACACTGTTGTTTTGGAGGCTGGTCAACACGGAAACCTAAAAGATATTCTATCCGATTTTTTATTTGACGTTTGTTAGTGTAAATTTAAGCTATCTAGCGTCAAATAAAAAATGAAGGTACTGTATATCACCAATAACCATCATGGATAAGATCTAAACCGACATAAATTGATATTTACATCGGTTTTGTCACTTATTCGCATTGGTTTAGGAACTAACTAATTACTAATTAGTCATCGTAAAGAAGTTCATAGATCATGATTTGTCGACTAATTTACATCGGCTATACATGACCCATATAAATTAAGCTAGGAAAAAGTTAATTTAAGTTGGTTTTTTAATGGTCAATATAAGTTATTCAATTTAATCTACAATGGTTTCCGATAGCCTAATTCATTATTTTTTACATATTTATTTTTATAAAAAATTCATTATTTTTGGCGGCAAAAAAGGGACGCCGAAAATAAAAAAAAAATTTGACTTATTATTTATTAATAAAATATTATAATTTTTGGCGGGAAAAATCCTCCGAAAATAAAAGGTTTATTAACCTAATATATAACTTATAGCACATTCTTATACTAACTTTTTTATAGCATAAATATAGTTTATAACTATCTCTCATATAATTTAGAATAATATATAAATATATTAATCTAATTATTTTGTGTCTAAATTCTAATTATTAAAATAGAATTCAATTTTAACGAAACAAACGAGATGATTTTGTATTTCTTTTCTCATATCATGTGCTTTTGCTTGGAAGCCCCTCGCTAATGCCAAAATTCATGGTTTTTATTATTGGAATGTACAATTCTTCTTTTTCCTTTTGCTAGTGCTAGACGATGTGTCACCGTCTCTCTTCTGTCAATGCCGGTGCTTAGGCTTTGATTTTGACCTAGGTTCGCCACTAAGATAGAGAAGCCTGTGCCAGATACGGCAGACAAAAATTCGCGCATCACCGGCCTCCAAAACAACCTTATGTCGTATACTCTAATTAATTGATTTGTATTGCTAGCCGATGAAGATTATTCGTAATGTTTACTAAATACTACTAAAAATAGACACGTGCAAATCAAATGCAAGAGAGAGCAGGCAGCATGCGAATTGGTCCTAAAGCCAAGGGCCGTCAGTAGCTAGGCGCGGAGCCCAGCGCGTAGCTGCTGAGTATCTGGCCGCAGTTGGCGAGTGGCTTAGGCCTTGTTTGGAATTATATATTTTTGTAGTTTTGAAACAATACTATGGTATTTGATGATACTATAGTATTAGAGCTCAAAAGGTGTTTGGTTTGTAGAGTCAAAACTCAGTTTTAAATACTATGGTTTACCCAAAACTGCGGTATTTTTGGAGTTTTTGAAACTCCACTCAGAACCTCAGTTTTCTTCTCTTCTCTCTACATATACTTTGTTTTTACAATAGAAGCAAACAGATCTCGGTTTTAAACAATACTATAGTTTTATTGTGATAAAGCAATACCGTAGTATTTATGTTATGTACAATTGTAAACTATAGTATCTCAAAACTATAGTAATTTAAAACTGCATTCCCAAACAGGCCCTTATCCTTGAGGAAGCCCAGCGGGTTGGCGCGGCGCAGGGTGGTGGCAAGGCCGGCCCCGGCGTCCGTGAACAGCGACACCTGGGCGCGGCCGCGGCCAACCTCCTCGGCGCACCCGGGAACGGGGCTGCTGACCAGCACCACCGAGCACACCTCCTCGGCGCCGCGGTTGTCCACCGGCTCGATGCGGTACTTCCCTGCCGCGTCCGTGGTGCCCTCCGCTGACCGCTCCACCGCGCCACTCGCGCTCATGTAGTGCCGGCACTCCAGCCGCACCTTGGCGCCCGCGATCGGCGTCGTCGCGTTCGTCTCCAACCCCGCCGGGCAGGTGTCGCAGTACACCGAGCCGTCCACGAAGAAGTCGTCGTCCCGCACCGCGGCGACCATGCCACCGCTAGTTGTCACCGCCGCCGCCGCCGTCACCACCGCTGCCGCGAGGAACACCTTAATGCGCAGTCGTCCCATCATCGTCCTAGCGGACCTCTGTTATGCACAAAGGGGTATATGTAGCAGTGGTAGGGGTGGGTAGCAAGCTGGGACGAACGTTCGATGCAGAGCAATTGTAGTAGCTTGCAAAGAAAGCAGAGGCCGTCCGTTCCTCACTATATGTCGTGACTTGGATCAAAAAATGCTGACCATTTATTCATTCATTCATTATTTTCGTATCTATAACCCGAACAATAAAGAGAAATGCATGTCCCGAGAATTACTAGTGACCATTCTCTGAAATATCGACACATACACCGAAGAACTAAAACTGAAGTGAATAATGTATATATATTCTGATCTCTCAAAAGAATACAATACAACGTGTATAATAATCCAATGGAAACTAAATATACGCAGCAAGCGACAGAGTATCTAGTAAGCCACGAGGCCTGCGGCGATCATGACGGCGGCCAGCGCGGCGAAACCTGTGGCCTTGGTAGCGGCGGAAGAGGGCGCGGACATGGGCGGGGGAGAGACGGGAGAATTGGCGGCGGGAGCGCTGGCGGGGCCGAGGGAGTTGGCGCTGGGCACGACGTCGATCTGGATCTTCATGCCCGCGGCGCAGTGGCCAGGGAAGCCGCAGATGAAGTAGCGGGTGCCGGGGGAGGCGAGGGCGATGGCGTCGTTGCCGGAGCTGTGGGTGGCGACGGGGCTGGCGTTTGAGCAGGAGTCGTAGTCCGCCTTGTTCACCTCCACCACGTCGTGCGCCTGGGGCGAGTACTTGAATACGATCTGGTCACCGGGGTGGAACCTCTTGGAGGAGACCCAGGTGCCGTAGTTGGTACGAAGGTCCCAGGACCCGCCCGGCTCGCCGACGTTGTAGGTCGCCGCCGACGCCATGCCCAGCAGGACGGCTGCGGCAAACACGGACACGAGCGCAAGCCTGCTTGTCGCCATATGGCAGCTTAGCTACTGCTGAAAGGGGAGGTAGTGCAGCAGAGGAGGAAACGATTGCCTAGTTTCTTGGAGGTTGCAGGAGCTTAACTAGCTTGTGTGCTGTAGAGCTGGAAAACTAGAGCTTGTGATGGTTTGATCCTTCGGGTTGGATTTGGGCGCATATATATAGCATAGGAGTATATGTAATCCACGGGAGCGCGGTAGGTGGCAGGAAATACACTTGTGACAAGGTATACGTAACGTACGTACCCTCAGACGTCAGAGCTTGCTTTGCGTTGTGGACTAGTAATGTGCTAGTATATTAAGCTGTGACCATACTTGGTCCGATCGAGTCGATCGAAAATTATTGTGTACACTTGGTCCGAGTCAAACATAGACGTATGTTGTTTCAACGGCGGCGAATCGGCAGCGATCGAGGCGGATTGGTTGGCGTGCTGACCTTTTCATCCGCGCCATGTATGTATTTGGCCTGTCGTGCCTCCACTCAAGATATGGTCAGTTTCAGGTGCCACAGGTATTCTAAATTCGCTGCTCTTCAACTTCAGTGCTAACTACTTCGATCCCGTGTTGACCCTGTCACACACAGAACTTTGCAGTTTCTTATATTTGCGTATATATACAATAGCTATAACCCATAAAATGTGGATGCATTACCGGAATTAGGCTCTCTTTGCCGAGTGCCCGGCGCTTTGCCGAGAGCAATTTATTGGGCACTTGGCAAAACAAGCTTTGCTGAGTGCCACTCTCGGCGAATAATGACACTCGGCACAGATCTCATTTGCCGAGCACAAAACGTCCGGCACACACTTGCGCTCGGCAAAAGAGTCTTTGTCCAATGTCAAGCTCTCAGCGAAACGAGACGCACGGCAAAGGACGGTCAGCAGCTATATATAGTTTGTGACCTTAACCTATGCCGAATGTTCGGAGTTGACACTGGGCAAATTAACTTATTTGCCAAATGTTCCCTGGTGGGCACTCAGCAAAGAGAGTGTTTGTCGAGTGTCTTTCCTTAACACTCGGCAAAATATTTTTTTCTTTTTTTCACCAAACTTTTTGTGGTGTGTTCCTATAGTATATAGACCTACATATTTAATTTTGGCACAATTGTCAAAGTGTTAGCTATAACTATTAGATTTAGTTCGTTTATTGAATTTCTTCAAATAGTTCTGATTTGAACTGCAAGTCACTCAAAAAATATAAAACAGTGAATGCAAAAATAATGTTCATGTTATTTAGCACAAGTTACAGTCTATTTCAAGAACAAAACAGAATTTTCAAATACCATGCTCACGAAACATGACCACGAACCTATGATCCAGTTGTTTTAAAATTGTATAAAAGACAAACAAAGTCATAAAATCATGAAACTTGTTGACATGTCATGATACCATATGTAGAGACTCTGATAAAATTTGACAGTGTTTCATAAAAGTTGTCATGCACTATATGTAGAAACCTAGTCCGCCTTCACATGAAATCATAAAACTTCTATGGAGTTTCAAACTTGAGATACTTATGTTTCTATGGGTCCGGTAATACTTATGTTTGTGAAACTTGGTTTGAACTTATGAGAGTTGTGGTCTTTGTGATACTTATTTTTGTGAAAAACATGTGAGATTTGTGGTTTTTCTAAGATCTGTGGTCTCTATTATGTATGTGATGATTCTGTGAACTTTATGATGTATATGTGATATATATATTTTTTGTTTGGATGGAATAATAAAAAAATAAAAAAGGGGGTTTCTGGTCACTTTGCCGAGTGAAGTGGCTAAAGCACTCGACAATGGGAAACGATAAAGCATATTGGCTGAGTGTTGTGGTCTCGGCACTCGGTAAAAGTAGCTCCCTTTGCCAAGTGTTAGTCGACGCACTCGGCACAGAGGACTGGCAAAGGGGTCCAATGGTGCTCCCTTTGCGGAGTGCTAGATAAGCAGGCTCTCAGCAAAGAAGCCTACTTTGTCGAGTGCCAGCTTATAGCTCTCGGCACAAAGGCTATCATGGAGGCCACTAGATCTTTCTTTGTCAAGTGCTAGTCCAGTAGACACTCGGAAAAGTCTCCTTCTTTACCAAGTGTCATTAAAAACACTCGATAAAGTCTCCGTCTCCATCACTTGTCGTTGTCACGGCTACTTCGATCCCATGTTTACCATGTCATACAGAACTTTGCAATTTCTCTTTTATATTTGAGTATATAGTAGCCTAAAGTATAACCCATAAAATGTGGATGCACTATCAGAATCAAGCTCTTTGCCGAGTGCTCGACACTTTATCGAGGGCAATTTAACGGGTACTCGGCAAAATAAGCTTTGTTGAATGTCACTCTCAGCGAATAATGACAGTCGACACGTACCTCCTTTGTCAAGCACAAAACACTCTGCACACACTAACGCTCGGCAAGGAGTCTTTGCCGAGTGTCAAGCTCTCAGCGAACGAGACGCACGACAAAGGGTTGTCAGCAGTCATCTATAGTTGACGGCTATTACCTATGTCAAGTGTCCGAAATTGACACTTGGCAAAGAGAGTTTTTACGGAGTGTCTTTCTTTGACACTCGGCAAAGTATATTTGTTTTCTTTTTTCACCAAACTTTTTGTGGTGTGTTCCTACAGTATATAGACCTACATGTTCATTTTTGGCACAATTATCAAAGTGTTAGCTATAACCATTAGATTTAGTTTGTTTAATTGAATTTCTTCGGATAATTTAGATTTGAACTGTAAGTCAGTTAAAAAATGTAAAACAGTGAATACAAAAATGATATTATGTTATTTAGCACAAGTTACACCTATTTTAGGAATAGACTAGAATTTCCAAACACCATGCTCACGAAACATCGATCCATGTTGTACATCCATTGACGGTCCATCTGTATTATTTTGTATAAATGTTGATGTGATCATTTATAAACATAATTTTTAAAAACTTAATTTCGTAATATTTTTTCACTATTATGATTTTTCCTAAATTATATTACTGTCATACATATTATAACACATATGAGAGGATGAACTCAATATTTTTCCCTAAATTATACAATCAACCATACAATTTAAGAAACAAAGCAAGTAACTATTTCAACCTTACTATATGCGAGCATGAATTTCCAAACCTTTTCTGACACATAAATGAGTGAAATCTTCAATAAAATTTAGAAAAAATGGACATCCCATCACATCCTTGAACCTTATGATGCCTTTAATTGAGTTCCTCTATATTCTTAGCACCAGCCTAAGGAGGCATGTGGTTTATAAAGTAGGAATATTAGTATCCATTAGTGTCTCTAACAAGTACTAATGTTGAGTAATCAATACTAATTAATGACACCAACAAATACTAATTTCTTTAACTAGTACTGGTTACTTAATATTAGTATCAGTTGGAGATACCAACTGGTACTAGTGTATTCTACGAGGACATGACAGTTAATATCGGTATTGATGCTTAATTCAATACCATTTCTAAAAGAACTGGTATTGATCTTCTCAGGCAAAAGCCCCATTCTCCACTAGTAGATGACTCCAACTCTAGCAAGAAAATGAAGATGGGAAAGAGAAGGCAAGGGGGAAGTGATGACATGAGGAAAGCATCTAGAGGAGACACACCTACAACCTTTATAAGAGTAGGCCACGATGATGGTGGTGGTACAACCTTTGTGGCAGCGATGGTGACACCTTTAGGGAGCGCGCGGGGGGGGGGGGGGGTGAGAGGTCATGACTCGCGCGCGCTTAGGTTTGTTCCTAGCTTTAGGAGACGTGGCTCGAGACCCATGTGGTTAAGCGTTGTCTTGGATCGAACCATTATGTGCTCATCCTTGCATAATGTGATTTTAGCATCCATGCGAATATTTCCCCAATGTAGGACGAGCACCTAACTTTAGGAGACATGCCAAGAGACCCACACGGTTAAACATGGTTTTCGATGGGAGAACATATCAGGTGCACATGGCACTTTTGTGCACCTGGTCCATAAATTAAATAATATCTATCAATCTCAGATCTAACGTCCTTTATTGTTATGTATATTTTGCAAAGAAAGTAGGGTAAAAGTGGTGGAGGATAGTAGTAGAGAATGTTCTTTGTAAAAATATACAAAACATAAAGGAACATTAGATTTGATATGGATGACATGATTTAATATGTACACTATGTGTATGAAAGGGAAATAGGGTTAACCTTTTCCCACAATTAATTTTGGTGGTTGAATGCCTAACACAAATATATGAACTAACTAGTTTGCTCTAGAATACATGTTCTACAGGTGCATAAAGGTTCAACATAAACCAATAAATATTCAAGCTAGGGATCAAATTCAAGGAGCAAAAGAAACCAAGTATGCTGTGGTCTAGCGCACCGGACTGTCCGGTGTGCCACCGGACAGTGTCCGGTGCACCAGGCCCGTACAGGGCTGAACCAGCCACTCTCGGTTTCCAGCAGGCGCACTCCGCTATAATTCACCGGACTGTCCGGTGTGCCACTGGACTGTCCGGTGCACCAGCGGAGCAACGGCTAACTCGCACAATGGTCGACTACAAAAACTGATAAACTGATGAACAGTGAACAACAGTGCGCGTAGAGTCAGAGCCGCAGATTCAGAGGCACACCGGATAGTGAACAGGACCTGTCCGGTGCGGCACCAGACTATCCGGTACCACAAGAAGACAACGACGCCAACGGTCGACTGCTCCCGAACCCTAATGGTTGGTGAAAGTCGCCTAAAGGGGGGTGAATAGGAGGAATCTGAAATTTATAACTTAAAAGACAAACTACAAGTCGGGGTTAGCGTTAGAATTAAAATCGAGTCCGAAAGAGAGGGCGAAAACAAATCAACCAAGAAATAAGGTGGATGACACGGTGATTTGTTTTACCGAGGTTTGGTTCTTGAGAACCTAGTCCCCGTTGAGGTGGTCATAAAGACCGGGTCTCTTTCAACCCTTTCCCTCTCTCAAACGGTCACCTAGACCGAGTGAGCTTTCTCTTTAATCAAACGGGTCACTTAGACCCCACAAGGACCACCACACAATTGGTGTCACTTGCTTTGATTACAAGTTTCTTGAAGAACAAGAATGAGGAAGAAGAAAGCGATCCAAGAACAAGAGCTCAAAGAACACGAGCAAAACACTCTCTCTAGTCACTAGTTGTTTGGAGTGGATTTGGGACTTGGAGAGGCTTTGATTCTATTGAATTGTGTCTTTTATTGATTGCACTAGCTCTTGTATTGAATGAGATGTCTGAAAAACTTGGATGCTTGGAGTGGTGGTGGTTGGGGGGTATTTATAGCCCTCAACCACCACATAGCCGTTGGGGAGGTTGTCTGTCGAAGGGCGCACCGGACAGTCCGAGCCACGTCACCCAACCGTTAGGGTTCTGAAGATTCTGACTGTTGGAGCGCTGACTTCATTTCGCACCGGACAGTCCGGTGCTACAACGAACAGGCACTGTTCATAGTCCGGTGCGCCTCTGACGCCTGCTCTGACTTCTGCGCGCACTGTTTCACGCACTGTTCACACTTTTGCAGACGACCGTTGCGCTGTTAGCCATTGCTCCGCTTGGTGCACCATACAGTCCGGTGGCACACCGGACAGTCCGGTGAATTATAGCGGAGCGGCGCCTAAGAAACCTGAAGGTGAAGAGTTCAGACTGTATGACCCCTGGTGCATTGGACACTGTCCGGTGCGCCAGATTAGAGTTCTCTTCGGTTTCTTTTGCTCCTTTCTTTTGAACCCTAACTTTGACCTTTTATTGGTTTGTGTTGAACCTTTATGCACCTATAGAATATATAATCTAGAGCAAACTAGTTAGTCCAATATTTGTGTTGGGCATTCAACCACCAAAATCATTTATAGGAAAAGGTTTGACCCTATTTCCCTTTCAATCTCCCCCTTTTTGGTGATTGATGCCAACACAAACCAAAGCAAATATATAAGTGCAGAATTGAACTAGTTGCATAATGTAAGTGTATAGGTTACTTAGAGTTAAACCAATTTTATTACTTCACTAGATATGCATGGATTGCTTTCTTTATTTGTCATTTTGGACCACATTTGCGCCACTTGTTTTGTTTTTGCAAATTCTTTTGGAAAATCTTTTCAAAGTCTTTTTGCAAATAGTCAAAGGTATATGAATAAGATTGCAAGAAGCATTTTCAAGTTTTGAAATTTCTCCCCCTGTTTCAAATGCTTTTTCTTTGACTAAAACAAAACTTCCCCTGAATGAAATTCTCCCCTTAGTGTTCAAGAGGGTTTTTCAAATTTTTGAAAACACTAATAACTTTCTCCCCCTTTTGAAAACACATCAAGATACTAATTTAAAAATTTCTTTTAAAAATTTGGTGGTGGTGCGGTCCATTTGCTTTGGGCTAATACTTTCTCCCCCTTTGGCATTAATCGCAAAAAAATGGAAACTTTGAGAGCCCTTTACTTTCTCCCCCATTGGTACAAGTAAATATGAGTGTAAAGATTATACTAATGTGAAGTGTGATAGAGTAACGACGAAGGGTAAATGATACCGGTAGAGTGGAGTGGAAGCCTTGTCTTCGTCCAGTACTCCATTTCCCTTTCAATCTATGACTTAGCATATAAACACAATTGGAAACACATTAGTCGTAGCAAATGAAAGAGATAAGATCAAGGGTATATAAATGAGCAATGTGTACAATGTTTCAATCAAAATTCCGAGAATCAAGGATATTTAGCTCATTCATAAGTTTGCTAAAGGTTTTCTCATCTAAAGGCTTGGTAAAGATATCGGCTAATTGGTCTTTGGTGTTAATATAGGCTATCTCGATGTCCCCTTTGTTGGTGATCCCTCAAAAAGTGATACCGAATGTCTATGTGCTTAGTGCGGCTGTGTTCAACAGGATTTTCCGCCATGCGGATAGCACTCTCATTGTCACATAGGAGACAGACTTTGCTCAATTTGTAGCCATAGTCCCTGAGCGTTTGCCTCATCCAAAGTAATTGCGCGCAACAATGGCCTGCGGCAATATACTCAGCTTCGGTAGTTGATATGGCTACTGAATTTTGTTTATTTGAAGCCCAAGACACCAGGGATCTCCCTAGAAACTGACAAGTCCCTGATGTGCTCTTTCTATCAATTTTACACCCTGCCCAATCGGCATCTGAATAACCTATTAAATCAAAGGTTGATCCCTTAGGGTACCAAATCCCAAACTTAGGAGTGTAAACTAAATACCTCATGATTTGCTTTACGGTCCTATGGTGAACTTCCTTAGGGTTGGCTTGGAACCTTGCACACATGCATACGGAAAGCATATTATCCGGTCGTGATGCACATAAATAGAGTAAAGATCCTATCATCGACCGGTATACCTTTTGATCTACGGATTTACCTCTCGTGTCGAGGTCTAGATGCCCATTAGTTCCCATGGGAGTCTTGATGGGCTTGGCATCCTTCATTCCAAACTTTTTAAGAATGTCTTGAATATACTTCGTTTGGCTAATGAAGGTGTCATCTTAGAGTTGCTTGATTTGGAATCCTAAGAAATATCTCAACTCCCCCATCATTGACATCTCGAATTTTTGTATCATGATCCTACTAAACTCTTCACAAGTAGATTTGTTAGTAGACCCACATATAATATCATCAACATAAATTTGGCATACAAACAAATCATTTGCAACAGTTTTAGTAAAGAGTGTAGGATCGGCTTGTCCGACTTTGAAGCCATTAGTGATAAGAAAATCTCGTAGGCATTCATACCATGCTCTTGGGGCTTGCTTGAGCCCATAAAGCGCCTTTGAGAGTTTATACACATGGTTAGGATACTCACTATCCTCAAAGCCGGGAGGTTGCTCAACATAGACCTCTTCCTTGATTGGTCCATTGAGGAAGGCACTCTTCATGTCCATTAGATATAGCTTGAAGCCATGGTAAGTAGCATAGGCAAGTAATATGCGAAATTGACTCAAGCCTAGCTACGGGTGCATAAGTTTCATCGAAATCCAAACCATCGACTTGTGAATAACCTTTTGCCACAAGTCGGGCTTTGTTCCTTATCACCACACCATGCTCATCTTGCTTGTTGCGAAATACCCATTTGGTACCTACAACATTTTGATTAGGACGTGGAACCAAATGCCATACCTCATTCCTCGTGAAGTTGTTGAGCTCCTCTTGCATTGCCATCACCCAATCCGAATCTCTTAATGCATCCTCAATCCTGTAAGGCTCAATAGAGGACACAAAAGAGTAATGTTCACAAAAATGAGCAACACGAGATCTAGTGGTTACCCCCTTATGAATGTCACCGAGGATGGAGTTCACGGGATGATCTCGTTGGATTGCTTGGTGGACTCTTGGGTGTGGCGGTCTTTGTCCCTGTACTTCTTGCTCATCTTCCTTGTCTTGATTATCTTCATCTCTCCCTTGATCACTGACCTCTTCTTGAGGTGGCTCATCTTCTTGATCTTCTTCTTCATCACCTTGAGCCTGATCCTCATCTTGAGTTGGTGGAGATGCTTGCATGGAAGATGATGGTTGATCTTGTGCTTGTGAAGGCTTTTTGGATTCTTTAGGACACACATCCCCAAAGGACATGTTCCTTAGCGCGACGCACGAAGCCTCTTCATCATCTAACTCATCAAGATCAACTTGCTCCACTTGGGAGCCATTAGTCTCATCAAACACAATGTCATAAGAAACTTCAACTAGTCCTGTGGACTTGTTAAAGACTATATATGCCCTTGTGTTTGAATCATACCCTAGTAAAAAGCCTTCTACAGCCTTAGGAGCAAATTTAGATTTTCTACATCTTTTAATAAGAATAAAACATTTGCTACCAAAGACTCTAAAATATGAAAAATTGGGCTTTTTACCGGTTAGGAGTTCATAAGGTGTCTTCTTGAGGATTCGGTGAATGTATAACCGATTGATGGAGTAGCAAGCAGTGTTGATTACTTCCACCCAAAACCGGTCCAAGGTCTTGTACTCATCAAGCATGGTTCTAGCCATGTCCAGTAGAGTTCTATTCTTCCTCTCCACTACACCATTTTGTTGTGGCGTGTAGGGAGAAGAGAACTCATGCTTGACGCCCTCCTCCTCAAGAAAGCCTTCAATTTGTGAATTCTTGAACTCCGTCCCATTGTCGCTTCTAATTTTTTTGATCCTCAAGCCGAACTCATTTGAGCCCATCTCAAGAATCCCTTTAAGATCTCTTGGGTTTGTGATTTATCCTATAAAAAGAACACCCAAGTGAAGCGAGAATAGTCATCCAGAATTACTAGACAGTACTTACTCCCGCTGATGCTTATGTAAGCTATCGGGCCGAATAGATCCATGTGGAGTAGCTCCAGTGGCATGTCTGTTGTCATGATGTTCTTGTGTGGATGATGGGCGCCAACTTGCTTTCCTGCTTGACATATGCTACAAACCCTGTCTTTCTCAAAATGAGCATTTGTTAGTCCCAAAATGTGTTCTCCCTTTAGAAGCTTGTGAAGATTCTTCATTCTAATATGGGCTAGTCGGCGATGCCAGAGCCAACCCATATTAGTCTTAGCAATTAAGCAAGTGTCAAGTTTAGCTCTATTAAAATCAACTAAGTATAGCTGACCCTCTAACACTCCCTTGAATGCTACTGAATCATCACTTCTTCTAAAGACAGTAACACCAGTATCACTAAAAAGACAGTTATAGCCCATTTTACATAATTGAGATACAGAAAGCAAGTTGTAATCTAAAGAATCTACGAGAAAAATATTGGAAATAGAATGGTCAGGTGATATAGCAATTTTACCAAGTCCTTTGACCAAACCTTGATTTCCATCCCTGAATGTAATAGCTCGTTGGGGATCTTCGTTTTTCTCATAGGAGAACATCCTTTTCTCCCCTGTCATGTGGTTTGTGCATCCGCTATCAATAATCCAACTTGAGCCCCCGGATGCATAAACCTGCAAAACAGTTTTAGGCCTTGTTCTTAGGTACCCAAACGGTCTTGGGTCCTTTCACATTAGAAACAAGCACCTTGGACACCCAAACACAAGTCTTTGAGCCCTTGTGTTTGGCCCCAACATATTTGGCAACTACTTTGCCTGATTTGTTAGTTAAAACATAAGAAGCATCAAAAGTCTTAAATGAAACAATAGGCTCATTTGATGTAGTAGGAGTTTTCTTTTTAGGCAATTTAACATGGGTAGATTGTCTGGAGCTAGAAGCCTCATTCTTATACATGTAAGCATGGTGAGAAACAGAATGAGATTTTCTAGCTTGAATTCTCCTAATCTTATGCTCAGGATAACCAGCAGGATATAAAATGTAACCCTCGTTATCCTGAACCATGGGAGCCTTGCCCTTAACAAAGTTGGACAATTTTTTAAGGGCATTAAGCTTGACATTGCCTCCCTGTTGGAAGCCAATGCCATCCTTAATGCTAGGGCGTCTCCCACTATAGAGCATGCTCCTAGCAAATTTAAATTTTTCATTTTCTATTTCATGCTCATTAATTTTTGCAATAAGTTGAGCTATGTGATCATTTTGTTGTTTAATTAAAGCTAGGTGATCATGAATAGCATCAACATTAATGTCTCTACATCTAGCACAAATAGTAACATGATCAACAGTAGATGTAGAGGGTTTGCAAGTATTTAATTCATCAATCTTAGCATGTAAAATAGTGTTCTCATTTCTAAGACTGGAAATAGTATCATTGCAAACAATTAAATCTTTAGCCTTAGAAATTAATTTATCATTCTCAATTTTAAGGCTAGAAAGTGTTGCATTCAATTTATCAATCTTAGAAATTAAACTATCATTTTCATTTCTAAGACTGACAATTGAATCATTGCCAACATCGCCGTCAATGAAGGCCTCCTCTTCCCCAATGTCGGCCACAAGTGCTTCATGGCAAAGGATGGCAAAAAGAAGAAGGTACAATCTAGAGCCACCCCCAAATATACAACATCTAGTGATGAGGGTAGCTCTAGTGAAGATGAAGATATTTGCTTACTCCTTTTTGCCAACCTTAACATGCAACAAAAGGAAAAATTAAATGAACTAATAGGAGCTATTCATGAGAAGGATGAACTCTTGGATAGCCAAGAGGAATTCCTTATTAAAGAAAACAAAAAACATGTTAAGGTAAAGAATACTTATGCTCAGTAAGTAGAGAAATGTGAAAATTTGACTAAGGAGCTTAGCATTTGCCATGATTCAATTATCGGTCTTAGAAATGAAAATGCTAGTCTAAATGCTAAGATTGATGAATTGAATGATACAATTTCTAGCCTTAGAGATGAAAAATGCTAGCTTAATTTCTAAGGTTAAAGATTTAAATGTTTGCAATGATTCTATTTCTTGTCTTAGAAATGAAAATGCCATGTTAAAATCTAAGATAGATGAATTAAATGTTTGCAAAACTTCTACATCTACTGTTGATTATGTTTCCATTTGCACTAGATGTAGAGATATGTTGAAGCTATTAATGATCACCTTGCTCTAATTAAACAACAAAATGATCATATAGCTCAATTAACTGCTAAAATTAATGAGCATGAGATTGAAAATAAAAAATTTAAATTTGCTAGAAGTATGCTCTATAATGGGAGATGCCCTGGCATTAAGGATGGCATTGGTTTCCAACAGGGAAGCAATGTCAAGCTTAATGCCCCTAAAAGTTTATCTAATTTTGTAAAGGGCAAAGCACCCATGGTTCAGGATAATGAAGGCTACATTTTTTATCCTGCTAATTATCTTGAGCACAAAATTAGGAAAATTCATGCTAGGAAATCTCATTATGTTTCTTACCATGCTTTTATGTATAAAAATGAGGCATCTAGCTCTAGGCACACCACTCATGTCAAATTGCCTAGAAAGAAAATTCCTACTGCATCAAATGAACATAACATTTCATTTAAGACTTTTGATGCATCATATGTGCTTACTAACAAATCAGGCAAAATAGTTGCCAAATATGTTGGGGGCAAACACAATAGTCCTAAGACTTGTGTTTGAGTACCCAAGGTGCTTGTTTCTAACGTGAAAGGATCCAAGACTGTTTGGGTACCTAAGAATAAGGCCTAAATTGTTTTGGAGGTTTATGCATCTGGGGGCTCAAGCTAGATAATTGATAGCGGATGCACAAACCACATGATAGGGGAGAAGAGAATGTTCTCCTCCTATGAGAAAAACGAGGATCCCCAACGAGCTATCACATTTGGGGATAGAAATCAAGGTTTGGGTAAAATAGCTATATCTCCTGACCATTCCATTTCCAATGTTTCTTGTAGATTCTTTAGATTATAACTTGCTTTCAGTATCTCAATTATGTAAAACGGGCTACAACTGTCTATTTACTAATGTAGGTGTTACTGTCTTTCGAAGGAGTGATGATTCAGTAGCATTTAAGGGAGTGTTAGAGGGCCAGCTATATTTGGTTAATTTTAATGATAACAAAGATGAACTCGACACTTGCTTAATTGCTAAGACTAATATGGGTTGGTTCTGGCATCGTCGACTTGCCCATGTTAGGATGAAGAATCTCCACAAACTTCTAAAGGGAGAACACATTTTAGGACTAACAAATCTTCATTTTGAGAAAGACAGAATTTGTAGCGTATGCCAAGCAAGAAAGCAAGTTGGCGCCCATCATCCATACAAGAACATAATGACGACGGACAGGCCACTCGAGCTACTCCAAATGGACCTATTCGGCCCGATCGCTTACATAAGCATCGACGGGAGTAAGTAATGTCTAGTAATTGTGGATGATTATTCTCGCTTCACTTGGGTGTTCTTTTTGCAGGAAAAATCATAAATTCAAGAGACCTTAAAGGGATTCTTGAGACGGGCTCAAAATGAGTTCGGAATAAGAATAAAAAAGATAAGAAGCGACAACGGGACAGAGTTCAAGAATTAACAAATTGAAGGATTTCTTGAGGATGAGGGCATCAAGCATGAGTTTTCTTCTCCCTACACACCTCAACAAAATGGTGTAGTGGAGAGAAAAAATAAAACTCTACTGTACATGGCAAGAACCATGCTTGATGAGTACAAGACTCCGGACCGGTTTTGGGCGGAAGCAATCAACACTGTTTGCTACTCCATCAACCGGCTCTACCTTCACCGAATCCTCACGAAGACATCATATGAACTCCTCTCTGGTAAAAAGCCCAATGTTTCATATTTTAGAGTCTACGAGAGTAAATGCTTTATTCTTGTTAAAAGAGGTAGAAAATCTAAATTTTCTCCTGAGGCTGTAGAAGGCTTTTTACTAGGATATGACTCAAACACAAGGGCATATAGAGTCTTCAACAAATCCACTGGATCAGTTGAGGTTTCTTGTGACATTGTGTTTGATGAGACTAATGGCTCCCAAGTGGAGCAAGTTGATCTTGATGAATTAGATGATGAAGAAGCTCCGTGCGTCGCCCTAAGGAACATGTCCATTAGGGATGTGTGTCCTAAGGAATCCGAAGAGCCTCCACAAGCACAAGATCAATCGTCTTCTTCCAACCAAGCATCTCCACAAACCCAAGATGAGGATCAGGCTCAAGACAATGAAGATAAAGATCAAGAGGATGAGCCACCTCAAGAGGAGGACAATGATCAAGGGGGAGATGCAGAAAATAAAGACAAGGAAGATGAGCAAGAGGTACAGGGTCAAAGACCGCCACACCCAAGAGTCCACCAAGCAATTCAACGAGATCACCCCGTCAACTCCATCCTTGGTGACATTCATAACGGGGTAACAACTAGATCTTGGGTTACACATTTTTGTGAACATTACTCTTTTGTGCCCTCTATTGAGCCATACAGGGTGAAGGATGCACTAAGAGATCCGGATTGGGTGCTGGCAATGCAAGAGAGCTCAACAACTTCACGAGGAATGAGGTATGGCATTTGGTTCCACGTCCTAATCAAAATGTTGTAGGTACCAAATGGGTATTCCGCAACAAGCAAGATGAGCATGGTGTGGTGATAAGAAACAAAGCCCGACTTGTGGCCAAAGGATAATCACAAGTCGAAGGTTTGGATTTCGATGAAACTTATGCATCCATAGCTAGGCTTGAGTCAATTCGCATATTACTTGCCTATGCTACTTACCATGGCTTTAAGCTCTATCAAATGGACGTGAAAAGTGTCTTCCTCAATGGACCAATCAAGGAAGAGGTCTATGTTGAGCAACCTCTCGGCTTTGAAGATAGTGAGTATCCTAACCATATGTATAAACTCTCAAAGGCGCTTTATAGGCTCAAGCAAGCCCCAAGAGCATAGTATGAATGCCTACGAGATTTTCTTATCACTAATGGCTGCAAAGTCGGAAAAGTCGATCCTACTCTCTTTACTAAAACTATTGCAAATGATTTATTTGTATGCCAAATTTACGTTGATGATATTATATTTGGGTCTACTAACAAATCTACTTGTGAAGAGTTTAGTAGGATCATGATACAAAAATTCGAGATGTCTATGATGGGGGAGTTGAAGTATTTCCTCATATTTCAAATCAAGCAGCTCCAATATGGCACCTTCATCAGCCAAACAAAGTACACTCAAGACATTCTTAAGAAGTTTGGAATGAAGGATGGCAAACCCATCAAGACACCCATGGGAACTAATGGGCATCTCGACCTCGACACGGGAGGTAAATCCTTAGATCAAAAGGTATATCGACCAATGATAGGATCTTTAGTCTATTTATTTGCATCTCGACCGAACATTATGCTTTCCGTATGCATGTGTGCAAGATTTCAGGCCGATCCTAAGGAAGTTCACCTTAGGGCCATGAAGAGAATCATGAGATACTTAGTTTATACTCCTAAGTTTGGGCTTTGGTACCCTAAGGGATCCACTTTTGATTCAATAGGATATTCCGATACTAATTGGGCAGGGTGTAAAATTGATAGAAAGAGCACATCAGGGACATGTAAGTTTCTGGGGAGATCCCTAGTGTCTTGGGCTTCAAAGAAACAAAACTTTGTAGCTCTTTCTACTATCGAAGCCGAGTACATTGCCGCAGGCCTTTGTTGTGCGCAATTACTTTGGATGAGGCAAACCCTTAGGGACCATGGCTATAAATTGAGCAAAGTCTCTCTCCTATGTGATAATGAAAGTGCAATCCGCATGGCAGATAATCCCGTTGAACATAGCCGCACTAAGCACATAGACATTCAATATCACTTTCTGAGAGATCACCAACAAAGGGGATATCGAAATAGCTTATGTTAACACCAAATATCAACTAACTGATATCTTTACCAAGCCACTAGATGAGAAAACCTTTAGCAAACTTAGGAATGAGCTAAATATTCTTGATTTTCGGAATTTTGATTGAAACATTGCACACATAGATTATTTTATATACATTTGATCATATCTCTTTCATTTTGTACAAATTGCATATTTCTTATTCTTCTTGTGCCAAAACTACGACTAATGTGTTTTTCAAGTGTATTTCCTTACTAAGTCGTAGATTGAAAGGGAAATAGAGTATTCGGCAAAGACAACGCTTCCACTCAACTCCATCGGTATTATTTACCCTTTGTCATTACTCTGCCATCTCTCCAATTGGTATAATCCTTCACTCATATTATTTTATCAATGGGGGAGAAAATATAAAAAGGGCTCTCAAAGTCTCTGTTTTTGGCGATTAATGCCAAAGGGGGAGAAAATATTAAGCCCAAAGCAAAAGGACCGCACCACCATTTCAAAAAATTTCGAAATGAAAGATTTAATTGGTATTCACAAATGTCTGTTTTTCAATTAGTATTCAAGACAATTTCAAATTGGTATGAATTTTCAAAATTGGCAATCAAAACCCTCTTGAAAGCTAAGGGGAGAATTTCATTCAGGGGGAGGTTTGTTTAGTTAAAGGAAAAGCATTTGAAACAGAGGGAGAAACTTCAAATCCTGAAAATGCTTCTTGCAATCTTATTCATATACATTTGACTATTTGCAAAAGAATTTTGAAAATACTTTGAAAAAGATTTGCAAAAACAAAACATGTGGTGCAAATGTGGTCCAAAATGTCAAATAAAAGAAAGCAATCCATTCATATCTAGTAAGTTTATCAATTGGTTTAATTTCAAGTAACCTATGCACTTAGCATATGCAAACTAGTTCATTTCTGCACTTTATATATTTGCTTTGGTTTGTGTTAGCATCAATCACCAAAAAGGGGGAGATTCAAAGGGAAATAGGGTTAACCTTTTCCCACAATTAATTTTGGTGGTTGAATACCCAACACAAATATATGAACTAACTAGTTTGCTCTAGAATACATGTTCCACAGGTGCATAAAGGTTCAACATAAACCAATAAATATTCAAGCTAGGGATCAAATTCAAGGAGCAAAAGAAACCAAGTGTGATGTGGTCTGGCACACCGGACTGTCCGGTATGCCACTGGACAGTGTCCGGTGCACCAGACCTGTACAGGGCTGAATCAGCCACTCTCGGGTTTCAGCAGGCGCACTCCGATATAATTCACCGGATTGTCCGGTGTGCCACCGGACTGTCCAGTGCACCAGCGGAGCAACAGCTAACTCGCGCAACGGTCGACTGCAAAAGCTGATAAACAAATGAACAGTGAAGAACAGTGCGCGCAGAGTCAGAGCCGCAGAGTCAGAGGCGCACCGGACAGTGAACAGGACCTGTCCGGTGCGACACCAGACTGTCCAGTGCCACAAGAAGACAATGGCGCCAATGGTCGACTGCTCCCAAACCCTAACGGTTGGGTGACGTGGCGGCGCACCGGACAGCCGCCACCGGACTGTACGATGCGCCCTTCGACAGCTGCCTTCCCCAACGACCATTTGGTGGTTGAGGGCTATAAATACCCCCAACCACCACAACTCCAAGCAACCAAACATTCTGAACATTGCATTCAATACAAGAGCAAAAGACTCCACTCCAAGACACAATCAAAGCGATCGACCCACTCAAAGTCCCCAAATCAACTCTAGTGCATTAGGACTTGTGAGAGGATCTCTTGTGTTCTTTTGTTGCTCTTCTTTGCTTGGCTTGGCCTTCTTTTTCTTTTCAATTCTTACTCTCAAGTGCTTTGTAAGCAAGGCAAGAGACACCAATTGTGTGGTGATCCTTGCAGGGTCTAAGTGACCCATGAGATTAAGGAAGAAGGCTCACTCGGTCTAAGTGACCGTTTGAGAGAGGGAAAGGGTTGAAAGAGACCCGGTCTTTGTGACCACCTCAACGAGGACTAGGTTCTTTGGAACCGAACCTCGGTAAAACAAATCACCATGTTCATTCGCTTGATTTCTATTTGATTTGTTTTCCCCTCTCTCCCAGACTTGACTTTAATTCTAACGCTAACCCCCGCTTGTAGTGTGTGCTTAAGTTTATAAATTTCAGGTTTCGCCTATCCACCCCCCTCTAGGTGACTTTCAGTGTATCAAAGCGCCATATGAATCTGATATCTTTAATACTATAATGCACTAGTTTCTACCGTTGTCGTGCATCATGCACAAAGCTCGTAGGTTTGTTCCTTCCCCCCACATCTCGCTTAACAAGTAGTAACATAGATAATCTTCCATGCATGTGATCAAATAAGAATGAAAAATAATAAGGCACCAGTTAGCACCGTTTCCACCGTAGTCATGTGTCACGCGTGAAGTGAGTAGGTCAGTTCCTCTCCCTCATGTCTCTCCCAAAAAGTAGTGTTGCAGATGAGCTTCCATGCATGTGATCAGATAAGAACAACAAAAATAAGATAGACTTGAATGCATGTGATCGGATAAGGACAACAAAAATAGGATATGGAAGCTAACTAAATAAGCACAAGAGTACACCCCCAATAAATTATTAATAATCCACTCATCTATCATCAAGATCCCTTTTTGCTACTCACACGCTGTCGCCGTGCGTGATGCCTGCATTGTGTGCTGGACCTGGACATGGTGAGCCGCATGGTGCAGCGCGTAGGATGAGATGGAGCACAGTCATGACGTGGTGTGCATCGTAGTGCAGAGCCGAGGCAAGCACCCGCTGTTGCAGGAGGTGGTGAGGGAGGAGGCATGACAGCAACATGGTGCGCATCGCGGTGCAGAGCTGCAACGAGAGCCCATTGCTACAGGAGGTGACGAGGGAGGAGGCGGAGTATGAGGAGGACCTCATGATAGTGGCAGACGAGATGACAAGAGGCTCGTCGTCGCCGCCACCACAAAATTAGCTTTGTGTAGATCGATTGTAGGTGAGAAAGACAAGGAGACTATTTAGTTTCTCATCATTCATGAATCTCTTAGCTAGCTACTTCATCATTGTCCAAATGACCAATTCTACGATTGAAATGAGAGGAATATGATAGATTGTCAGAGTCACTCATCAAATATAGTGCAAAACAACAACGATATCCTGTCGTGGACCCAGGCAAGTAGCAGTAAGCCCTGCTCGAATAATTACATCACAATGCATGTGCATTGTACTAGTGTTCCCTTTATTTGAAACCATTCTCCTCTCATCCTTAACAAATGTGATTTTAGGGTATATACAACCCAATTAAATGAGGGGTCTATGGGGGCTAAGTGAAAAAAATCTACATCACTCTCTATACATATTGTGCCTTGATTGCATTTATGACCTACATACTTAGGGTTATATCATGCAGTCTCTTAGTTGTCTTTTGTACTAAACTAATCTATGTCCTGCATTATATGAATATTACAAACCTTTCTTGGAGTCTATGTCAATTCATTTGTCGATAAAAATAATACTCTCTTTGACCCAAAATAAAAACTCGTTTGATTTCTTACTAGGTTCATACTATACTTCGTGTATGTATTCTATATATGTCTATATTTATTGTCATCTAGTTAAATATAAACATATAAAAGAAGAGCTAAAACGAATACTCTTTTAGTACGAAGTGAGTATATATCAACTATGTTTGTAACAATCAATACGCGTTATAGTTTGTTATGACAAGTCCTCCTTTCATCGATCGATGGGAGACAGGCAACATTATCACATTATATGTGTGAATGCACGCTGCGCTTAATTAACAATTTTCGATGAGACATGATGTTACGCTTGCTCGCCGGCGTGGCCGATAATGTCTGTTTGTTGCTGCTGCTGGTTGGGATTGGGAGCCGGTGGTTCGTTGGCAGCGGCGCCTCCGCCTGCGACCGTGAGGTAGTCGAGTGCGGTGACGACGTCGCTGATGGCGGGGCGCATGGTGGCATCCTCCTGGAGGCACATGGCTGCGATGGCGAGCGCCTGGTAGAGGCCTTTGGTGGGGTAGGCGCCCTTGAGCAGCGGGTCGGCCATCTCGGCGAACCGTCGCTTGTCCTTGAACCGTGGGGCGGCCCAGAGGACGAGGTTGTGCTTCTCTGGCGGCCTGGTGGTGTCGATGGCGCGGCTTCCGGTGATGATCTCGAGGAAGACGACGCCGAAGCTGTAGACGTCGGACATGGTGGTGAGCTTGCCCGTGAGCGCGTACTCCGGGGCGCAGTAGCCGTAGGTGCCCATGACGCGCGTGGAAACGTGGGACTTGTCGCCGACGGGGCCGACCTTGGCGAGCCCGAAGTCGGAGAGGCGGGCGCGGAAGCCGGTGTCGAGCAGGATGTTGGAGGCCTTGAAGTCGCGGTAGATCACGGGCGGGCGCGCGGTGTCGTGCAGGTACTCAAGGCCGCGCGCGGCGCCCTGCGCGACACGCATGCGCGTCGCCCAGTCGAGCGGCGCGCGACCCGGGGGCAGGTCCAGCAGGTGGTCCTCCAGGGAGCCCAGCGGCATGTACTCGTAGATGAGCATGCGGTGGTCGGCGTCGGTACAGAAGCCCAGCAGCGTCACCAGGTTGGAGTGCTTGAGCAGGCTGAGCATGAGCGCCTCCACCAGGAACTCGCGCGTGCCCTGCATGCCGTTGCGGTCCAGCTGCTTGACGGCCACCTCCGGGCCCGACGACGACCCCAGGCGGCCCCTGTACACGGGGCCGAACCCGCCCTCGCCCAGCAGCGACTCTGGCCGGAAGCCGCCCGTGGCCTCGGACAGCTCGGCGTACGTGAAGGCGCGCGCCGTGACCTTGCCCGCCTTTTCCATCTTGAGGATATCCTCGGCCACACGCCTGTGACGGTAGCTCACTGCATTGCATCGCATATGGCCATCGATCGATCACACCAATGACATGATTGCATTAATAATTTCCCATAATCTGAGAGCTGATCGAGATTAATGAGGTGGGTATGGTACCTGACTCGGCGACGATGTCGTTGACGAGGTCGACCAGGTTGCTGTTGTCGATGCTGTCGTTCCTCCTCCTGCTCTTCTCCTCGCCGGCGGCCTGCCGCTCGGGGGGGGCACGGCGATCGTTGTTTCGGCACGACGAGGGGGCAGAGGACGAAGAGGTAGCCGGGGACGAAGCAACAGCGTGATCGCTGGTGTGGGACTGGAAGCAACACAAGATGCCCATCGTCGTCGCCGTGCAAATTTGCCCGCGTCGAGTGATTAAGCGATCAGCTAGCTAGCCGCAATCGGAACGAATGCCTGAGCAAATTCGAACCAGACTCGAATTTGCCCAAGCATTCCCCCGAATCCAATCAGATTGGTGGATTGTGTACAAGTGACACGATGGCAATGCAGCGGCAAGCCGTGACCTCCGCCGGCCGGCGAGGGGACGGGACCGCACGAAGCGACTATCCAATTGGATGGAGGCTTGGTAACGGGAGAAGCAGCAGCGGCAACAACAAACACAAATGATCGGGTTGTCATGTTGCGACCATACGCACCCCGCCAAGACGCCAAAACTGGGCCAATGTGGCCACAAATAGCATATTGCCCGCGTGCTTGCAGGTTGCTGCCGTCCCTGCTGCTAATTTTGGAGCAAAAAACATCTGCTTCCCTAGATCTCCATGTCATTTAATATTTGGAGTCCATTCAGATGACACGATCTTCCACTCACCATGGAATTCAGTACAAAAGATTAACCACTCTCTGGATCCCCATCTTCCCCACGGCCACTGCTTGCAAGATTCACCTTAACCAGCTTTCTCTGGTCCTCATCATCTGATGGTGCTTCAAGATGAGCCTCCAGCAATAGGATCTTCCAGTCGTGATGCCGCAGAAACGAAAGCAGACCATCCTCTACACAACACAAGAGATTCCACCATCGTTTTTGTATAATGTGACTATTCAGGGCACAGCAAAGGAGAAAACTGAAAACAAACCTCCATCTCGGGTTGCCTTAATCTGGAGAAATCCTGACCCATGTGGCCCAGATACAGGGAATGTGCATGACACAGACCGCCGTCGATGGCCCACCTCAAGAGAAGCATCATACCACGGTCCTCTGACTATAGGCACTCCAATTGCTTCCACAACAGCAGGGTTGTCAGCAGCATGCTCAATTGCCTTCCTGAAAGCATTCAAACTTGTAATTTTTTCCCCTTTAAAACAAACAAAGAAAAATGCAATGTTACATCCACCTAAATTTCCACCACTGCATGAGACAACAATAGTATATATGGGAAATGGTGTGCATACGCATCTAGAAGAACATTATTAAGATAGCATAAACTTCATGGCTGAGGACCAAAGAAAAAAGATAACTATAAATCAAGATAAAAAGGAAAGTAAATTAAGATGGCTAGAATTTATTAAAATGTAAAATGAGTGCTAGAAATACGTTATTTACTCTGTATGACTAAAGCAATGGAGACCAAACACATGACACTGTGCGGACTTAACCCAACTGTTCTTGCTTTCCTTATAGAAAAATGCACCATTCACTAAACCAATAAATTACCATGCAACCAGATTGCAGGAGTGCCATTATGGTTCTCTCAGATGAATTCAAAATTCAAAGTGAGTGCTGTGCGATAAATTGTAATTAAACACATTACCATTGATATCCAATGGTGAGCATTTGATTGTTCCCAAAATGGATTCCTAAAGTTCACATGGCACTGATGCATGAACAGAGGCAAAATGTTTGGATATCCCTATGATACTCTAAAAATGGCAATATGTTTGGACCTCCCTTGATACTCCAAGGAAAAAGGCAACCATGGTTTTTAAAGCGGTAAGGTGAGACAAGGCGTTGGACCACCGCCTGGACGCCTAGACGAGGTAGGCGGGCAAGGCGTCTAGGCGTTGGACCTCCGCCTGGACGCCTAGGCGACGCCTTAAGAACAAGGAAGGCTGTTTGGGTTTGGGAACATTGCCCAAACTTTGCAATGCCTATTCCAGTTCAGTTCAATCCACGTGGGTTGAATCCTTCCCATGTCCAAACTCCAAAACCACGCGTGGCTTGGAGTGGACTGGAGTGCAGCTAAATAAGATGCGGAAAGAAATCACATCTCTTTGCTCCTGAGTAACCAAACTATCGAGTTCTAGTACTTGCTTACATGCAATTCAATTATCTCTAGTAACAGGAGAATAAAATACGAGTAAAGGCCTTCTAGCAGTTGTTTGCATGCAAATCAATTCTCTCTAGTAACTGGGGAGCGTAATATATGGTCTGTTTGATACACATGGACATAACTAGTTACTAGCTGGCTAAAAATTAGCTCAAATTTGCTATGGCTGGCTAACAACTAGTTAAACACAGCTAAAAAATAGCCATTCGCCCCAATGCATTAGAGCTAAAATTAACTAGCTAACTAACAGTTGGTTCATGGTATCCAAACATGCTCATGTTATAAACACAAGTGCAGATATATTGCAGGATTGATTTTGAATTTGGCGGGAGGGGGGGGGGGGGTGGGTTGGGAGCCAAAACAAAGAAGAAGCTGACGTTGTGCATCCATTGAAGATGGCGAGGTCGTTGACGGCGCTGAGCATGAGACCTCCAGCAAGGCTGATGGCCCCGATCGATACGACCCCCCGTGGCAGTGACCTCTTGCGGCTTTCACTGGAGTTGCTTCCTAACGAGCTGAAGCCAAAGTTGGCATGACGCGGACGATAAGACGAGAGATCTCGTGTCAGTTCGGGCATGGAATTTTGAAGGGAAGATTAGAAGATACAATTCTACCGGTAGAGAAGACGGCCGGTAAAGGCTACTGGAACTCGCGACTGAGAGATCCCGGTGAGTTTTCTCGCCGCCGCCGCCGCCCATCTCCACGGCATTTCACTTCTCCCCGCCGACGGAGAAGAGGATGGAAGCACGGAGAAAATAAGGAAGCCCAGCAAATTGCATCATTAATGGGCCTCAGCCTGGTATGGTCCGGCCCAAACCTGAATCACACTACTTATCTCCGCTGCACCTTCCGCGCCTGCCGCTTGCTGCTGCTCCAATCTGTCAGTGGTCGGCCGCGCTAACCCCTCAGTATAGAAGTTCAAACGGGCGGCACGGCCCGGTCCGACCCGGGCCCGATTAAGCCCGGCCCGATTAAGCCTGGCCCGACTAAGCCCAATTATTTATCCGTGCCAGGCCGGGCCGCCCAACGGGCTCGACCATCTGCATGAGCACGGCACGGATAAGGCACGATCGTGCCGGGCCGGCCCGATAAGCACGGCCCATTTACACAACCGGGCTAGCCCGAGCCCACACACATATAAATCCCAGTTTTCAGGTCAAAAAACACAACTATCACAAAATCTTCTATCTACTGTCTACTGTCTCAGGTCACAAAATGAAGTCACAAAATCACAGTTACTTCACAGTCTCACAGATTTCTCAGGTCACAAAATGAAGTCACAAAATCACAGTTACTTCAGTCTCATATACTATAAATACAGTTCACACTTCTCAGGTCACAAAATGAAGTCACAAAATCACAGTTATTTCACAGTCTCACAGTCACAGATAGTAGTAGTTAGTCTCATAGACTATAAATACAGTTCTCACTTCTCACTTCTCAGGTCACAAAATGAAGTCACAAAATCACAGTTATTACACAGTCTCACAGATAGTAGTAGTTAGTCTCATAGACTTTAAATAAAACATTAGAGATGTTTGTGCAATGACTGCCTCATTAAAAACCTTTCTAGGTAAAAACTCACACATCGTGAGAAAACCCTAGAAAGGAAAAAAGAGTACAACCCAGCTCTAATATAATTAGTTTATTGTTCAGTTACATCAATATCACACCAGATCAGCAGAGCACAAATGCAAGATTACAAAGTCTAGGGCTCTAAGGCCCTTGGGAGTCATCAAGATAAAGGCCTTCAAATGCATCTTCAAGTTCTTGGTCCTGGGTACAGTGTTGGCCTCTAGCTTCACCAAGTTCCCAATCTTTAACGCACAATAGCATCTCAACCATTTCTGGTGCTAGGCGTCGTCGTCGTTCCTCGATTATCCTGCCACAAAGGCTAAATGCAGATTCTAAGGAAATAGTTGAGACAGGAACAGAAATAATATCTCTAGCTAAAATGGAAAGAACAGGATAGGACAACTTATGTTCATGCCACCAGTTCATGATATTGAAGTCATCATCAAACTTTTGCAAAGTGTCACTGTCTAAGTAGGAGGACAGTTCTGTTTCAAGTGAACTTAGGCCAGCACTAGAGTGAGCTTGTTGAAGCAAAGCAGATGCTGATGTTCCACTACCAAGGTTAGGAGTAATAGAACTAGGGTATGCAAGTTCAGTAGAATCAGATGCATAAATCAATCCCCAGTTTTGTTTCCTCTTACCTGTGACAGCTGAGGGAGGAGGCACTCGTTGCTTAACTGCACCAAACTTACTATCATATCTATTAAACATTGTAGACAATTCATTTTTCACACGACTAAAATAAAGTGAGTAATCAGTACCACAAAGGCCAGATAAAATTCTCAAGATATTGCTGAAACCCCTTAGCTTGGCTCTAGGATCTAGTACAAAAGCAAATGCATAGAGCATAGGTATATCCCTCCAGTACTTAAGAAACTTAGACTTCATAGGAGAGACATCATTTCTAAGGAAAGCATCATTTTCATACTGAGTTAACTGTTGAACAATGTCAAGGATGTTATGCATTATAAGTGGAGATGTAAGATAATAAACACCAGAAAGTGTCACAGTAGCATCATAAAACAGTTCAAGGAACTCAAGCAACTTTTCAGCCACATACCAATGTGAATTTGTTAACAATTGAGGCTCACCTTGTTTTCTAGGGTAGTTAGTTTCCATGAAAACACCAAAAGTTTCCTTATAAGGAACTAAATGCTTAAGCATTAGGTATGTAGAATTCCATCTCACAGCCATGTCAATGCCAAACTTACGAGGGCGTACATTCATAGCAACACAATAGCTCTTAAATGCAGCAATGCGCTGATTAGAAGCATTCAAGAAGACAATTGCAGTTCTAAATGAATCAAGGTAAGGTTCTAGCCTTTTCAAGCCACACTTCACAATCAAATTGATAATATGACAGGCACAACGTTGATGCAAGAATAAAGTATCAACATAACCAGATAGTGATGAACTAAGCCTATCCATAGCCTTAGTATTAGAGGAGGCATTGTCTAAGGTGACAGAGAATACTTTATTTGCAACACCATAATCTTCAAGCACTGACAAAACCCTCTCAGCAATGTTCTCACCAGTGTGAGCTGTTTCAATTAGTCTAAGCCCAATCACCCTCTTTTCTAATACCCAGTCCTTAGAAACATAATGAGCAACCACACTAAGATAGTCCTCCTTAGCATTACCACTCCAAATATCAGATGTAATTACAATAGAAGAAATAGATTGTAAGCATTCAACAACTATCTTACGTCGATCATTGAAAAACTTAACAAAGTCCCTACAAGTTGTTTGTCTAGAGACTTTCTTAAAGACAGGATTATGAGATAACCTAATGTACTCCTCAAAAGCAGGCGACTTAGCAAAATTAAGAGGAAGATCAAGCCTAGCAATCAACCTACACATTTGAGTTCTAGCACGTTCAGGACAATAATCCTAGTTACGGACAGTACCATCAGGGTTAAATTTAAGCATTGACTGCTTGCCCTGTTTAGCAAGCTTAACTTTGCAATCACGTTGATGCCTAAGCAAATGACCAGTACCACTAGTCGACACAGCAGACAATGTACATTTGCACCAATGACACTTACCACCATACCTGATCTTCTTACCATCTACGGTTCTGTAAAGTGGTTTGAAGTCCTGCCACACTTTAGATGTGCAAATTCTTTTGCGCTTCTTACCATCAGCATCAGAAGTGGGGGCAGAACCATTGTCGGTAGCAGCAGCACCCTCTTCAAGGTCAATAGGGGTAGGGGTAGGGGCAACACTGCTCAGATCATTGTTAATGGACTGAGATGGAGCATTTTCTTCACTTGGAACAATCCTCAGATCATTGTTAATGAACTGAGATAGATTCTCTTCACCAACATCTCCATCCATCACAAATTAGAAAGCCAGAGGCCGGAGCACTGGTTCCGTCGCCTGTCAAGATGGTGGCACACACCGTTCCCTCACAACCTATCAAATAACAGCAAGGTCATGAGTTCATCACAGTCTCACAGAGAATAACAGATCAGGCACACTTACATTAAGTAATGGCGTACTAGACACAATAACCAAATAACAGCAAGGTCATGAGTTCACCTATGAGCTTGACGCGGCTCGTTAATGGCGTAAGCAGTAGGGTCAGAGCACCGGTTCCGTCGCCCGTCAAGATGGTGGCGCGCACCGTTCCCTCACGACCTACCAAATAGCAGCAAGGTCCATCACAGAGAAGAACAGATCAGACACACTCACATTATGTAATGACAGGAGGTACTAGATACAATACTCAAATAGCAACAAGCATGTTCCAACAAATTAATTAACGACAGCTAGGTCATGAGTCCATCACAGAGAAGAACAGATCAGGCACACTCAAATTTTGTAATGACAGGAGGTACTAGATACAATAATCAAATACCAAGCAAGGTCATGAGTTCATCAAAGAGAAGAACAGATCATGAGTTAATGGCGTAAGCAGTAATGACAACAACCATCATCCAGAGTCCAGACATCTCACCTCTGTGCTTGACGCGACTCGTTAATGGCGTAAGCAGTAGGGTAGGAGCACCGGTTCCGTCGCCGCCAAGGTGGCGCGCACCGATCCCTCACGACCTACCAAAATACAGCAAGGTCATGACCATGAGTTCATCACAGAGAAGAGCAGAGCAGATCAGGCACAACCACATTAAGCAATGACAGGAGGTACCAGACGCAATAATCAAATAACAACAAGCATGTTCCAAGAAATAAATACCCAAATCAGGAGCATATGGTCCATGAAGAGCTAGATCCAGACATCTCACCTCAGTTAGTTAGGGTTGGGGACTTAGGGTTTACGACATGTTACCTGGGCCGGTCAGATACTCAGATCCAGGTCGATGTAGAGACGGGGAGGATAGGATTAGCCGGAGAACGAGCACCAGAACTCTAGAAGACCGAAGATGAGAGGTGGAGCACGGAGCACCAGACGAGCGGTGGAGCGCCAGACGAGCGGTGGTCGGTGGAGCACTAGACGAGCGGTGGTCGGTGGAGCACCAGACGAGCGGTGGTCGGTAGAGCGCCGCCGCGCCGATGCGGTGGAGGCTTGGACCTTGGAGCGACCGAAGACGGAGGGCCGGTGCGCCGCCAGTTCGCGAGAGGAGACTGGAGAGGGGAGGAGGAGAGGAGAGCTGGAAAGCCACCGCGCGAGTGAAAGTGAATAGACGCTAGGGTTTTCCGTTTCGGGCGATAGAGGCTGGCGGCTGGCTTATGGGCTGGCTTCTGCTCACGCCGTAGACGGGCCGGTTTCAAAGCCCGATTCCGTCATGCCGTGCCCGGGCCAGCCCAACGGGCCGAAACCGCTGCCGAGCACAGCACGCGCTTCGTGCCGGGCTGGGCCCGGGCCCGTTTTCACTCGTGCCGGGCCGTGCCAGTCCCGGGCCGAATTAACGGGCTCCGTGCCGGGCTTTCGGGCCGTGGGCTTTCTGGCCATCTATACCCCTCAGCCCAACCAGCTTTGCTGCCTCCTCGCAACGGGACATCGGGCTTCACCTTATTTCTGAACAGCTTTTATGAAAATATGATTAAAGAGAGAATCTTGTTGTGTAAAAAATGAATATTATAGAGATTATATGTGTAGTAAGATGAAGTAGTCCAAAATGTTTAGGATGTAGAAAGCGATGGATTCCTACTATCAGCGACTCGACCGATTCTGTGTTCATGTTGATTTTAGACGGTTTTTACCAAAGTGATTTATTATAGAAGCGAGCTAAAAAGTTGAGGTGTTCGACAGTCTACAGCAGCTTTTGGTGGCCAGAAGCTAAAAAAGCTCAAACAAACAGGACCATCCACAGCCGCCTTGATCTCCTCTCCTCCCCATCCTCCTCCACACTGACGCGACGCCTCTTCGACGCTTGGTGATGTTGATGACGTCGATGACGTCAAAACTCAGTTGTTAGATTGTAGCCAGCATTTCAATTATATGGTCACTGTTGGTACCCTGAAACAGGGGTACCCCTTACTACAGCATGAGAACGCGGTGCCCACGCGGCTATCTCTAGTCGCGTAGTGAACAGCACCCGACCCCACCACGTGGACGGCTCCGAGGTCCGCCACGTGGCCAGAGAAGATGATATACTCCAAGATGTCAACAGTGGGTCCGGACCCCATGGGAAAGTGCCGGACCCCTGTACATGTAGACCGGACCCCCCGGGAAAGGACCAGGACCCTCACGGGCGCGACCTGGACCCCTGGGACGGGTCCCGGACCCCTCTGTGTGGGATCCGGGCCACCCACAGCCGGGTCCCGGGACTCTGGGACAGAGAATACCCAGGCCTTGCTCAAGGTCAGGCTGGGGTTCGGTGCCGACACATGTCCAGGCCCAGCCTGGTGCTGACACAGTGACGTAAGCCAGCGGGCGGAGCCTAACATAAGGCCTCCGGGTTGCGTGGCCCCTGCATTTATTGCGGATAAGGCACGCCGTCTGACATGCGATGTGCCGACTCAGCATTTAATGAGACCTATCTACTCTGCTGTCAGGCGGCGACCTGTCTATTCCACTTGCAGGCAGTGTGCCGCCTCAGCATTTAATGAGACCTGTCTATTCCGCTGGCAGGCGGTACGCCCTTGCTGCCGCGTGCACTGTGCTCATCATCACTCGCACATTGCCAAGGAAGCTTTCGCTGCATGCCAAGGCTACGCAGACCGCGGATACTAGGACGCAGGAAGATTGCACTGGCGACTAGCATTAGTTGCTCCAAGTATTACATCCGTTATGTTCCTAGGCCCACATGTCGGGGCTCAATACCCTTGTACGTGCCCCCCTTTGAGCTATAAAAGAGGAGGCACGCGACGTTACAAGGCACACACACTTGGACTCATTCAGACTCAAGCCAACCTAGACGCAACTCAAGCTCTCGAGCAATACAACACACAGTGGAGTAGGGTATTACGCTCCGGCGGCCCCAACCACTCTAAACTCTTGCGTGTTCATCCCGAATCCATCTAACAGGCAAAACGCTTAGGCCCCCTCCTCATCTTAGGATTTAGGGCAGGTGCATTCTGCCACCCAGCCGGATATTTCCTCTCCGACATTTGGCGCGTCAAGTAGGGGCTTGGCATTAGGTTTTTGCTTGTTTTCCTGCTCGACACCATGGTTCACATCATCGAGCACCACGACTTTGTCCCTGAGGACTTTCCCATGGAGGAGGAGGCTGCCTCTTCCACACCACGGGCCTCTAGCCACCCTGCGCCAGGTGCAGCTGCTGCTGTACGCTCTACGCGGTAGCACACTCCTGCGGAGACGTCCAGGGCGTCAAGGGCCGCTCTCGGTGCGCTACGCCATGAAACAGTGGCGTGACGACGTCGACCCGCTGCTCGGCATGGCGCACTCTGGCTCAGCCAGGCCTAGGCCTCACTCGTCCCGGCGTCAGCATGAGGCGTCGGCATCGGTGCGCTCGCCCTTTGTGAGGGCTGCGCCAACCGAGGACTTGCGGGCGGAGCTCAACCACCGGCGTGCAGGAGAGGACGCTCCAGACTCTCTGGAGGGACCAGATGACCTGCGGGCAGAACTCAACCGCTGGCGTGCGGGTGAGGATGCCCGTGTCTCTCTAGAGAGGGCGCGTGAGTGCCGACAAAACATCGAGGGTCGCAACCTCGACTACGACTTCGCTGCGGTTGCACTGCAGACTCCAACAGGCGCCCGGATCCAGGTGGGTGTCCCATTGGCCGGCGTGGGCTGCGCCGCACTCACGGACCATCTCCGTGCGGCGACCTGGCCATCCAAGTTCTGGCCACACCTACCGGAGAAGTATGACGGTACGTCCAATCCATCGAAATTCTTGTAGGTTTACGTCACCGCCATCATGGCAGCAGGTGGAAACACCACCGTGATGGCAACACACTTCCATGTTGCCTTGTCTGGGCTGGCCTAGACTTGGCTCATGAACCTTGCCCCAGGATCGATCTACTCCTAGGAGGAGCTCTACGCGCGGTTCACAGCGAACTTCGCTAGCGCTTACCAACAGCATGGCGTGGAGGCCCACCTCCACGCAGTGAGGTAGGAGCCCGGGGAAACTCTCCGGACATTCATCTCCCGCTTCACCAAGGTACGAGGCACCATACCTCGTATTTCAGATGCTTCCATCATCACTGCCTTCTGCCAGGGAGTATGTGATGAGAAGATGTTGGAGAAGTTGGCCACGCATGATGTGGAAACTGTCACAACACTCTTCGCTCTGGCCGACAAGTGTGCCAGGGCCGCCGAGGGCCGTGCATGGCACTCGGCACCATAGACCGGGGTCGCCCAGACGGGTGGCTCGGGTGCCGTCGCCCAGGATGGCAAAAAGAAGAAGAAGAAGAACCGCGGCTACGAGAGGTCGCAGGTTACCAGTCCAGTCGTCGTGGCCGCGGCTGGGGGCCAGAGCGAGCGCAACAAGCGCCCATGGCCACAGGGGGGCAACAGCGGCTCGTGCCCTATGCACCCCACCGCTCGCCACAGCGCCATAGAGTTCCGCGAGATAATCAAGCTCGCAAAACGCGTCAGCGAGCGGCGCGAGCAGTCCTCCAAGGACGGCTCCCCACCTCGTCGCCGACCTGGCAAGGAGAAGGCCGACGACGGCGAGGTGGTCGCCGGGGAGCGGGACATTGGGTACTAGTCGCTCGAGGGGTCCTGAAGGATGTCTTCACTGAGGGTTCCGACTCTGGTGACGAGAGCGACCGGTGCAAGAAGTTGTACGTCATGTATGGCGGTAGCTAGGAGCTCACCTCCCGCAGGAACGTCAAGTCCCTGCACAGTGAGGTCCTGTCGGTGACCCCAGGGGCCCCGAAGGCTGCTCCACATCAACAATGGAGGAGCACCACTATCTCCTTCGGAGCATCCGACTGCCCCGACAACACGTTAGGGGCGGTATACTACCACTCATTACCGCCCCTATCATCGCCAACCTGCGGCTGCACCATGTGCTAATCGACGGTGGGGCCGGCCTCAACGTCATCAGCCATGCTACATTCAAGCAGCTGCAGATCTCGGGGTCCCGACTGGGACCCTCTCGCCCATTCTCCGGAGTGGGCCCACAACCGGTGTATCCCCTTGGGAGCATCACAGTCCCGGTCACATTCGGGACAGAGGAAAACTTCCGCACAGAGAACGTCCAGTTCGATGTCGCGGAGGTTAACTTCCCCTTCAACGCCATCATTGACAGGCCAGCCCTATACCGGTTCATGGCTATTGCCCATTACGGGTATTTGGTCCTCAAGATGTCGTCCCCTGCCGGGGTCCTCACCGTGCGGGGCGACCGCGCCGCTGCGGTGGCGGCTGTCGAGAAGCTGCACGCCCTGGCGGCGGAGGCTGCTCGCCCCGACGACGGAGGGAGAGACCCCTCGACCTCCAGCACCAAGGCGCCAACCAAGGTGCCAAAGGTGCGGCCATCCGTGGCGGACGACGTTCCCGTCAAGGCCGTCTGGCTCACCGTGGATTCCTCCCAGACCACTCGCATTGCGGGTGATCTGGACGAAAAATAGGAACTCGCGCTCGTCGCCTTCCTCCAGGCAAATGTCGACGTGTTCGCATGGGAGCCGTCGTAGATGCCTAGGATCCCCAGGGATGTGATCGAGCACCATCTAAAGATCAACCCTGATGCCAGAGCAGTGAGTCAGAAGCCTCGCAGACAGTCCGTTGAGCGGCAGGACTTCATCCACAAGGAGGTCCAAAAGCTGCTTGTCGCCGGCTTCATCGAAGAGGTTCATCACCCGGTGTGGCTGGCCAACCCGGTCATCGTCCCCAAGGTGAATGGGAAGCTTCAGATGTGCATCGACTACACCAGCCTGAATAAGGCCTGTTCCAAGGACCCGTATCCACTTCCACGTATAGATCAGATCGTGGATTCTACCTCCGGGTGCGACCTGTTGTCCTTCTTAGATGCTTACTCTGGTTTCCATCAAATCCAGATGTCTAGGGAAGATAGGAAGCATACCGCTTTTGTAACAGTGGATGGTCTTTACTGCTATGTCGTTATGCCTTACGGTCTGAAAAACGCCTTGCCAACATTTGTGCGGGCGATGAGTAAGACTTTCGGGGACCTCATCAAGGACAAAGTAGAGGTGTACGTAGATGACATCGTAGTCAAGACTAATGCAAGATCGACCCTAGTGGAAGACTTAACCCTGGTCTTCGACAAGCTGCGGGCAACCCACACAAAGCTAAACTCGGACAAGTGTGTATTTGGGGTCTCCACAGGGAAGTTGCTGGGGTTCCTGGTTTCACACCAGGGCATTGAAGCAAACCGGAGAAAATCAGGGCGATTGAGGCGATGAGGCCTACGACTCGAATCAAGGATGTCCAGAAGCTTACGGGGTCGTTAGCCGCCTTTAGCTGCTTCATTTCAAGGCTGGCTGAGAGGGCGCTACCCTTCTTCAAGCTCCTGCGAAAATCCGGTCCATTCTCTTGGACTGAAGAGGCTGAGCAAGCCTTTCAAGAGTTGAAGCAGCACCTTGTGTCCCTGCCGATACTGGTAGCTCCAAAGCCAGGGGAGCAGCTATACCTGTACATCGCGGCGGCTGCAGAGGCAGTGAGCATGGTGCTGGTCATCGAAAGGATGGCACAAGAAGGCCAGGAACCTAAGGGCCCGGGACCAGCTACAGGGGTCCAGACCGTTCAGAAGCCGGTCTACTACGTCAGCGAGGTGCTCCATGAGGCGAAGACCAGGTACCTTGAGACGCACAAGCTCCTCTATGCTGTACTTGTTGCGTTCAGGAAGTTGCACCACTATTTCTAGGCACACAGGGTTGTGGTGGTGACCTCCTTTCCGTTAAGGGCCATCCTCCACAACCCTAACACCACAGGCAACATCGCCAAGTGGGCTGCGGAGCTCGTCGAGTTCCAGCTGGACTTCCAGCCTCGCCACGCCATCAAGAGCCAGGTCCTGGCTGACTTCATCGTGGAATGGACGCCTCCCCCGAGCGCCCCTAGGGGTCCAGATCCCGATTCGGACCCCACACCTGTGGAGCACAGGGGTCCGGTCTTCACCGAACCCCACTGGACGCTCTTCTTCGACGGATCTGCCTGTCAGCAAGTTGGTGGGGCCAGAGTGGTCCTCGTCGACCCAAGCGGAGATCAAGTGAAGTACATGGTGCACCTTGAGTTAAAGGCCACCATATGGCAGAGTACGAGGCACTTATCTTCGACTTGTCTACGGCCCTATCCCTGGGGATCCGCCAGCTCCTCGTGAAGGGGGACTCCCAGCTGATCATCAAGCAAGTACGCGGGGAGTGTAGCTGCAACGAGCCTAGGCTCGCGGCTTACCTCCTTCACGTAAGGAAGCTAGAGAAAGACTTTACAGCCCTAGAACTGCAACATGTTCCTCGGGCTGACAACTCGGCAGCAGATGACCTCTCCGTGAGGGCATCAACTTGGGCACCCATGCCTGAGGGCGTCTTCGAAAGACGGCTGCTGAGACCCACGGCCCAGCCTACCGAACTAGGCGAAGGGGGCAAGACTAGCACCTCGAAGCTAGCGGTCCCAGTGGCGTTACATCTACAGCACCCACCGAAGGCAGTGTGTGCTATAGGGGGTCCTGCCTATTCCTTAGTGCCACGGCTAGTGTCTCAGAGTGGTCCCGAAGCATGGATCTCTGAGATCTAGGACTACATAGAGGAAAACATCCTTCCTGAAGACCATGTATCCGCAGAGCGCATAGTGCGGTTGGCTAAACGCTACACAGTGGTGGAAGGGGATCTCTACCGTTGTGGCACCAACGGCATTCTCATGTGGTGCATTACCTAGGAGGAGGGTCATGAGTTGCTCACGAAGATCCATGGAGGAGAGTGCGGAAGTCATTCCTCATCCCGCACGCTGGTCGGTAATGCCTTCCGGCATGGCTTCTACTGGCCAATCGCCCTCCAGGATGCAGCTGAGATGGTAAAGTCCTGCAAGGCGTGCCAGTTCCACGCAAAACAAATACACACACCAGCTTAGGCTCTATAGATGATTCCACTCTCCTGGCCATTCACCGTATGGGGGTGGATATCCTGGGACCGTTCCCCAGGGCCGTCGGCGGGTACCGGTTCCTCTTCGTCGCCATCGACAAGTTCACCAAGTGGCCAGAGGCCACCCCCGTGGTCAACATCACCCAGGGTGCTGCTGTTGCTTTCCTTAAGTCAATTATCTGTAGATTTGGCGTCCCAAGCCGTGTCATTACGAACAACGGGACCTAGTTTACAAGTCGGCTTTTTCAGGAGTATTGCAAGGGCATCGGCACCTAGCTTTGCTTCATGTCCGTGGCTCATCCCAGGAGCAACGGCCAGGTGGAGAGGGCAAACGCAGAAATCCTCAGGGGACTCAAGACACGCACCTACGACTGCTTGAAAAAGCACGGTGCAAATTGGGTCAGTGAGCTTCCATCCGTGCTATGGGGGAACTGGACTACATGCAGCTGAGCCATCGGGGAGACCTTATTCTTCCTGGTCTACGGTGCCAAAGCCTGCCTTCCCTCAGAAATCATTATGGGCTCCCCACGGGTCCAGGCTTTCGATGAGTCTGTGCAGGAACAGCTGCGGCGTGACGATGTGGACTTCATCGACGAGCGCAGATGGCAAGCGGCGATCCGAAATGCACGGTACAACCAGGCACTCAGGCGCTACCACCAATGGTTCGTGCATAGTAGGGAGCTCCGGGTCGGGGACCTGGTCCTAAGACGAGTACTAAACCGAGAAGGGCTCCACAAACTCTCCCCCAGCCGGGAAGGACCCTTCAAGGTGACGGAAATATGCCGACCCGGGTGCGTCCGCCTTGCTACAACTGAAGGAGAGCCTCTTCCCAATCCTTGGAACATAGAGCATCTCCGTAAGTTTTTCCCATAATAACAAACCTGGAGACCCAGATTTCTTCCTTTGTAACTAGGTTGCGCATATATGTACGCTAGCTCGGTGAGGTCCACCCTCATAAACCCGGTCTGTTGGCCTACACTCATGTATATCAAGTTATAAATAAAAGATTCACCCCTAGATTTGTGTTTGTGGTGTCTTCAGTCTGCTTCAATTTACCAGCGCTATTTTTTATCCAACAGTTCCAACGCTTGCTGGTATAATGACATCCGAATTGGGTTGCCAAGCTTGCAGTTGGGACCCCTCGAGAGGGGGGTCCGGCAGCCTGGGGGCCAGTTCTAGAGAACGTGTACTTGTCTCCTAGGGTGGTCCGGAGCTGTGTAGCCACTTAGCCTGGTCCCGTATCCTAAGCCTGCACCTCCACCCCCCTATGACGGGTACCCTAGTATTTGGAGCTATAGTCCTGTGGGTCCGATAACCTGAGGTCTGGTTCTAAAGAATGGACACTTGTCTCCTGGGGTGGTCTGGAGCTATGCAGCCAATTAGCCTGGTCCTGTACCCTAAGCCTACATGCTCCACCACTCTGCGATGGGTGTCCTAGTATTTGGAGCTGTGATCTAGGGGGTCCGGGCACACGGATTGGCTTCCCAGACTAAGTCCTGCAGGTCCTATGGCATGAATCAAAGGGTAGAAGATACCAGCTGGCGGGCCCTATGGGTGCACTACTAAAACTTTCTAGCCAAGGCTGTGTGCAGGTCCAAGTCCCAGTCGAGGCTACCTCTTGGGGGCTAGGTCACAAATTCTATCTTAAAGTATGCTGGCATCCAGCCTCGACACGTCGAGCCTGCATCCCAGGGGGGCCGAGTACCGGGGAGAAGTTGGTAACGGCGACACAGCAAAGACAAATAGCATACAAATAAGTGCTAACGTTGCTTGATAAATAGTACTCAAAAGTATCTTACAAAATCAAAAAATATTACAAGTCGCACCCTAGCGGAACCCCCTGTTCTATCTCTGCAGAATGGACTACTCATCGGCAGGGTCCCGCTGGAAGCGCTCGGCTACCACCTCAACGGTATCTTGTACGCCCTACCGGGCGGCGTCTTCGGTGTCGGCCACCGGACCAGTGATCACCGGCTCCAAGGAGATGGCCGGGTCATGGCTCCGGAAGCACGTCAGGACGTACTCTATCACCGCCCGGTAGAGCCTACCGCCCTCGGCCTCCAGGTGGGCGCCAAGTATCTGGTCCAAGCATTGGAGACGGTGGGCGGCGGAATCCAGCACCGGGAGCGCGTCAGAGATGGACGCCGGAGGCCCTGACACCTGGATGGGGCTCACCCCTAGCGGCACTAGTGCCGTGCTTGCCTCGCCGGCCTAGGCGACGATGTGCTGGACCCCGGCGTGCTACTCCGCCTGGAGATCTTCGAGTGTCTTCTTCAGCGCTACCACCGCCTGGGGGCCCGGAGCCACCTGCGCTGCTTGGAACCGACGAACCCGCTCCTCCAGCTGCTTCTCCTTCTGCTCTGCCTCGAGCTCATGGTCAGCCAGCAGCTTCTCCCGCATTTCAAACATCTCCTCCCTGAAGGCGAGGTCCTTCTCCTGCTAGGCGAGATCTGTCGCCCGCTTATCTAGGGAGGCATCTCTTTCCTTAAGGGTCTCCTCGGTCAGGGCAATGCTGCTGGCCCTGTCATCCAGCTCCCGCCGCAGCCTTTGCAGGCTCTCCACAGCTGCGGTCTGTTAGGCCCGCTGCTCCTCCAGGATTTTGTTGAAGGCGTCCAGCTTGACCTGGAGCTCAGTGACGACCTCCTCCCTCTGGTCTAGGTGCTCCTCCTTCTTGGCCAGCCTCTTCTCCTTCCGGGCCACCTCCAGCTCCCTGGCGTACACCTTTTAGAGGTCCTTCTTGTAGTCCTTGCGGTCCTGCGCTAGCTCGGACCGCTCAAAGGCGAACCGCTGGGACACTGCCTTGGTGCGCTCCTCCAACTATGTATGCCAGTCGCTGAGGCGCTGGTGCTCGGACTCCAGCGCCTCCCATTCCTGTCGGATCGCCGCCTCGGTCTCCTGAAGGGCCTGATGCGCATGAGATAGCACCCGAGGGAGGGGAACCGGCGCTGCCTCTGGTTCGGCGTCGGACCGGAGCTGCCACCCAAAGATCACCTCCATCTCCTCCGGAGAGGGCGGCGGGATAGAGCTGGACGCAACCCCTGCGTCAGCAGGGGTAGGCGCAGCCGGAACCTCCTCGGCCGCTACCGACGGTGTACTCGACGGCGTTGCCGTCGTTGAGGCTGTGGTAGCCGTCGGCGCAATTGCAACGGCCGGGGGTGGATCGCTGGCACCACTCCCAGCGGACGCCTACTGCTGAGAGCCGGACCTGCCGGCGGGCATGGTGTCCGGCGGGGGAGGCACGCCCTTGGGAGCAGAGGGGGAGGAAGCCCTCGCAGGCAAAGGATGGGTTAAGACCCGTCGGCATGATAATTACACAACGCTACAAGAAAGGAGCTACACTTACTTCGGACCCTGGACCTTCCAGTGACCCTGGAAGCGGGACGCCCGCTACTGTTGCTGCTATTGTTGTTGTTGTCACTGCTGGTGCCCCTAGGGGACATCACCCCCAGGCGGTGGTGGTGGCGGCGGTGGCAGAGGACTGGTGCGCCTCTGCGTGCCCTAGGCCTAGGAACCGGTCTCCTCGGCCCCGTTAGCTGTCCTCTATCGCTTCTGGGGCAGGTCCGAATCAACGGGCGGATCCGTGACAAGTGCCCCGTCCGCGCAACGTAGCCGGCGTCGCCTCTCTTCCTCCGACCCCCCGGTGCCACCCGGGGCGGAGGAGCTGCCTGCAGACCCTTTGCCCTTGTCCAAGGGGCTGGGGGCCATGCGGGGAACTCTAGAACCCGCACCGACGGGCTGGGGACCTCCTGCCGATACACCGGGGATTTGGATCCCGCGGTGGGGGTCCCGGCCGCCAGTCTGGCGAACCGCCACACCGCTCTCGTCAAGGGTCGGCAGCCAGTCCAAGATCGCCGCCCTCAGCCCTACGTCGTTGCAGAGCGGAGGGATACCCTGGGGAGGGATTAGGATCTCAGGGATGAAGGACTCACCTGTGATCCCCTTCACCAGGACTTCCAGCTCGTCCCAGGACAGGTCGGTCCCCGGCCCGTGCTGGATCCGGCTGATGTTGTTTGGGCCGGTGAACCAGCAACACAGCCGCGCCCTCTGCTGCAGTGGCGCGATCCGGCGCTTCAAGAAATCGCCAACCACGTGCATCGCCGTCAGGCCATCGGTTGCCAGGCTCTTGATCCTATCCAGTACGGGCTCGAACCCTGGTGCCAGCGACGGCTTGGCCCTCCATTGCTTCCGGTCGAGCCTTGGTCCATCGCTCAGCAGCGCGAGGCGGTTGTTGGCCTTGGTGCTGACGATCACCTAGTCGACGCGCCAGTTTTCCCACCTTGCGCCGGCAAGGGAGGATATGTAGGCGCCAGCCAAGTCCGGCCTTGTTTGTAAGTAGTAAGCACCGAGGTGGTCCTTCGCCTTCCTCGACCTCACCAGCACAAAGAAATGGCGAAAGAGGGAGGTGCAGGGCGCCACCCCCACGAACATCTCGCACAGGTGGGCGAAGATGGCCGCCTGGAGGATGGAGTGGGGGGTAAGGTGCTGAAGTTGGAGCCCGAGCTCCTCCAGCAGCAGCAGGAAGAACGACAAGTTTAGCAGCGCCAACCCGCAGGAGAGGTAGGAGACGAAGAGCACGAACTCCCTAGCGGCGAGATCACCAAGGGGAGTGGCGCCGACGCGGATCTGCCTGGCGAACGCCGGCGCGCTCCATCCGAGCAGGTTGCGCACCAAGTTAAGAGCCCCCTTGTTCTAGAAACGCTCAGGATGAACCAGCGAGGCCATGGCGACTGCAGCGGCAAAAGGCAGAAGAGCGCAAATGCAAAGGGGCGCGGAGGGCTCGGAGGCGAAAGGGCACAACAGTGGGAGAGAATGCGAAAGCGTAACTACTGCACGCGAGGAGAATCCTTTTTAAGGAAGGCTCCCCCGCTCGCGCCCCGGGAAATTCCGTCCGACACGCACCTAGCGCTCAAGCGACCCAGCCGTTGGCATGGGGGCCCCGGCCCACAAGTCATGAAGCTGGTGCGCCAGTCTCCGAGTGCAAAAAAGACGAACCACCGCGCAAGGAGCGAACCGCTGCGCACGATCGTGTGCCACCTCGGGGCCGCCGAGGGGGAATATTTTTAACCTAGGCAGCGGCAACGAGGGGCCCCAAGCATGGCCCGACGAAACCGCCATGTGTGGGGGCCACACATCAGTCAGCCGCGGGGATAGACAGTTGATGTGACTAATGGCAGACTGAAAGCACGAGCGCGCCGAGTTAATGCAGCACGCGCTAAGGTGGTGCCCCAGTCGCCGGTCATGCCATGTTGACGCAAGGTACAAGTTTTGGCCCCACCTGCAGGCTCGCATCCTCCCCTGAGGTGGGCCCGGGGGCCACTGTCGGTACCCTGAAATAGGGGTACCCTTTACTACAGCATGAGAACGTGGTGCCCACGTGGCTATCTCTAGTCGCGTAGTAAACAGCACCCGACCCCACCACGTGGACGGCTCTAGGGTTCGCCACGTGGCCAGAGAAGACGATATACTCCAAGATGTCAACAGTGGGTCTGGACCCCCATGGGAAAGTGTCGGACCCCTGTACATGTAGACCAGACCCCTGGGAAAGGACCAGGACCCCCACGGGCGCGACCTGGACCCCCAGGACGGGTCCCGGACCCCTGTGTGTGGGATCCGGGCCACCCACAGTCGGGTCCCGGGACTCTAGGACAGATAATACCTAGGCTTTGCTCAAGGTCAGGCTAGGGTCCGGTGCCGACATGTGTCCAGGCCTAGTCTGGTGCGGCCCTGTCCGCATACGCTATTGCTCCCCGCCTAGGCGGAGACCCGATGCTGCCACGTGGCCTACTGCGCGTGACGTAAGCCAGCGAGCGGAGCCTGACGTAAGGCCTCCGGGTTGCGCGGCCCTTGCATTTATTGCGTATAAGGCGCGCCGCCTGTCATGCGATGTGCCGACTCGGCATTTAATGAGACCTGTCTACTATGCTGTCAGGCGGCGACCTATCCATCCACTGGCAGGCAGTGTGCCGCCTCGGCATTTAATGAGACCTGTCCATTCCAATGGCAGGCGGCATGCCTGTCTATTCCGCTAGCAGGCGATATGCCCTTGCTGCCGCGTGCACTGTGCTCATCATTACTCGTACGTTGCTAGGGAAGCTTCCGCTGCACGCCAAGGCTACGCAGATCGCGGATACCAGGATGCAGGAATATTTCACTAGCGACTAGCATTAGTTGCTCTAAGTATTACATCCGTTATGTTCCTGGGCCCACATGTCGGGGCTCAGTACCCTTGTATGTGCCCCCCTTTGAGCTATAAAAGGGGAGGCACACGACGTTACAAGGCACACGCACTTAGACTCATTCAGACTCAAGCCAACCTAGACGCAACTCAAGCTCTCGAGCAATACAACACACAGTGGAGTAGGGTATTACGCTCCGGTGGCTCGAACCACTCTAAACTCTTGTGTGTTCTTGCATGTTCATTCCGAATCCATCTAACAGGCAAAACACTTAGGCCCCCTCCTCATCTTAGGATTTAGGGCGGGTGCATTCAGCCACACGGCCGGAGATTTCCTCTCCGACAGTCACCAAAACATTATCTTGCACTATAAAATACACTGTTCATAGAGTATAGTTTGAATGAGTATAATGATGGATAAGCTGCAGGAGATAGGACATATTTGGCACAACTTATTTTCAACGTCTTCATAGATTTAAGCAGGTGTGCTAAATAGGACGCTTCTGCAACAACTTATCAGTTCAGGCGCTTTCTAGGATGAACTAAAAACAGCCAACAAGCAAAAGCTTCTCAGATGAGTTGCTTTCCATCAAGCAACAATTGTGCCAAACAGGGCCATAGTCTATGAGATTGTTTGGTCATCTGACTAAAGTTTAGATCGTGTCACGTCAAATGTTTACATATTAATTATGAGTATTAAATATAGACTTAATTAGATTTAATAGATTCGTCTCATCTTTTAATCTATATATATGTAATTAGTTTTATAATTAGAGTATATTTAATACATGTAATTATCATTTAAAAATCTGATATGACAGGAACTAAACTTTAGTTGGATGGGACTGAAAATCTCTCTTAACTAAACTTTTGTCATTGTCGGTTAATGAACTATTGTCTATCGCTATGTGACCATATCGTCCCTCGTTTTTCCTCGGTCCTTCTCTCCCAACCGAGTGCTCTTCTCAAGATGCTCCCTGTCAAGCGCTCATCTGTTTCCACCGACATTTCTCTTCTCTCCCAAGCTCTCCTCCATATCTGGTTTGCGCTCGACTTGTTTTTAGATTCCTAAATAATTTAAATAATGTAGCATTTTAATTTTTTCGTCATTATTTTAAGGAACCTTGTTGGAGATGCTCTAATCCCTCCGCCCGCTACCATCGCTATTGCCACAAGAATCGATATGTTGTCGTTGCTGCTGTGATCCGTTGTGACGACATCATATGTCTATGAAATATGTGCATTGTCATATAATATCGTCACAATTAGTATGTTGAGAAGATTATGATGATTTATTCTTATAATGATTCCTATATTGTCATAGGAAATTGTAACAAATATTGTGATATCCTGGCCCTGGGGGATGGTGATACCATGGTCCAAGGCTTAATAGAATTAATAGAGTACTCATATCAACAAGGTGCATCTTCTTTTTCGGAAGCCTATCTTGAAAGAACCTTCAAATTAAGAGTGCTTGGCTTGGAGCAATTTGGGATGGGTGATCGACCGGGAAGTTTTCTCGGGTGCACATGAGTCAGGACAAAGTGCGCACAAAAGACCCGTGTTGGCCCATGGGGACAATATATGATCCTAGAGAGATGCCAAGAGTAAGTACCGTCGGTCCGAGATTGGATGAGGTGTTACAAGTGGTATCAGAGCCGGCCCTCACGGTTTCACGAGCGTGTATGGGTTAGGGGTTTGGGTATATGGCGCATGGCGCATGTGGGCTCGGAGTGGTCATATGGCATGGCATATGACGACCCTGGACATAAACGTGGCCAAGAGGGGAGGTTCCTGGCTTGGGGTTGACCGACGAGGACATTGGTCTTCTAAGGGGGTGGATTGTGATATCCTAGTCCCGGGGGATAGTGATATTCTGGCCCAAGGCTTAATAGAATTAATAGAGTACTCATATCAATAAGGTGCATCTTCTTTTTTGGAAGCCTATCTTGAAAGAACCTCCAAGATAAGCGTGCTTGTCTTGGAGCAATTTGGGATGGGTGACCGATCGGGAAATTTTCTCGGGTGCGCATGAGTGAGGACAAAGTGCGCGCAAAAGACCCATGTTGGTCTGTGGGGACAATATATGATCCTAGAGAGATACCAGGAGTAAGTACCACTGGTCTGGGATTGGACGGGGTGTAACAAATATGTTGCTAGAGTATGTTACGATGATTTTAATGATGGGGGTTAAAATTTTGTCACTATACTGAGCCATCTTCTGGCAATCGTCATAAACAAGGTGATATAATGATGAATTATTCTATTGTCATCAACTTTTCGTCATAGAAGGTCATAAGTGTTGTAGTCGCATGAGTGTGGCTTCATGGGGTGTGTTGTCCACTCACTTCTTTTGGCCTCGAATGCATTGTGATGTTGAGCGCTACGTCTCTCATTGTACCACGTGCAACAAAGCTAAATTCTGACTTAACCCACATGGTCTTTATATGCCTCTTCATGTTCATAGTGCACCTTCGAAAGATATTTTTTATGGATTTTGTTTTGGGCTTGCCTAAAACAAAGAGGGGGAGTGATAGTGTTTTTGTGGTTGTCGATCGTTTCTCCTAGATGGCATATTTTATATCTTTACAAGCCTTGAAGTGTCATGTAGATTTCTAGGAAACTACACGCCACTGCCACCCCTTGGCGTAACACGACACCGAAGAGGAGTAAACCAACCGCTCAGGCGCATTATTAGGTCATGTTGCATCATGTTACTATTTTGAGACAAGACAGCGTACACACCCATTGGGTGCACAGACCAGATTTTCTAGGATTTTCTGAAAAAACTGATCCATGAGATATCCACAAATCCTACAAAACAAAAAACTCGAGATCGGTCAAACTAGAGTCAATCAAACCTCTATCGGTTTAGTTTAGTCATCCATTTTTACAAAAACTTGACCGAGTGCACCCCAGTAGGGCTTCAATCGGAGTCGATCAGGTTTCAGTCGGTTAGGCTTCAATTGGTCAAGTTTCAGTCGGCTAGGTTTCAGTCAAGCGAATCACATTCAAGACAACAAAATAAAACCCTTCAAAACCAAGATCATGAGGGCCTTTGAATTGATTGATGCTCAAATCAACTCAAAGCTTGGGGGCTACACCCATTGGGTGCACCTGGATACAAAGGCAGAACAAAGCTGCACTCAAAGGCATGGAATAATCAAATAACATGATCCATTTTTTAGAGTCTCGAGCCAATTACCCTCAAAAATTAGCTTAAGTCTCAGGGGCTTGTGGGAGATAGATATCCCATGGGTTCTTATGAACACGGAAACGTTCCATGGGTTGCCTGATGGGCCCCCTATGGTTTTCCTAGCAAGGCGTACCGTTGGGCCCCGACCAGGCTGAGCGAGTTCGATCAATAAAGACGAAGACCGAAACAACTGAGTTATACGTAGCTGGCGTAGAAGGAGCACTGATGCCTCGCGCAGATAGATTGCATGTACCTAAAGAGCTAGATACTCGGGGATAACTCGGATGGAAGGCGACCGAACTCCAGATAAGCAGGAGCACCTGCCATGTTAAAGATAGACTCAGATAGAGTTAGATAGACTTCATGACTTGTAAAGGGATATCCCTCCGGTCACCTATCTAAGGCTGAGGGGTACCCGTACGAAACAAATCATCTCATCCCATCTCATAGCTTGTTAGCCCTCTCATAGCAACCACACCACCATTAGATTAATAGGGTAATTCATCCCTCACCGCCCACATCTCATTTGTAACCCGTGAACACCAGCAATACTCAATACTCAGCATCAACAAGACATAGGGTATTATGCATTCCAGTGGCCAGAACCTGTATAAACTCTCTTGGGTTCCGACGTGCATCCGCATGTACCATCGAGTTGCGATCAACGACACCGTCCTACACAAAAGCATCACATGGTGTACTTCGTGGTGCGCAGTCGGGTTATAAACACCGACAGCGGCCCCACGCTAGCCACAAGCCTCGGCCCCGAGGCACTTGGCACCGAGCCCAACGTCTCGGCCCCTCATCCACGTGCACCCATCGTCCGTTGACGCTGCCGCCCCTCCGTTCCACGCGCTGTCCCGGCGCTGCTACCTTGTCTCGGTCATCGCATCGTTGTTGTTCGCCGCCCCGCCACAGCACACGTAGTGAGCTCTTTGCCCACCGTGTGCATTTGATTGTTTAAATTTTTATAGTTTATTTTCGGTGGCCATTTTGCATTAGCGGTCTAAATTAATGATTAACATATGATACTAGTTGTTGATTAGTGTTAATTGCATGATTAATTATAAAAAACATATAATTGCTTGTTCATGGCTTAAAAAACATAATTAACCACATGTGTAGTCGTTGATGTTTTGAAATTGTAGTTTGGTTTATTTAGTATAATGTTTAACTTAAAATTCCATTGTACTTATTTTTATATGAAAAACTTTGGTCTTAAAATTATGTTTTTTCTTAATTAGGCGTTTGGTATATTCTACTTTAGTTTTTTTAACATGTAATATTGTTTAATTTTTTCATATTAACTTGTATTATCTCATTAGCATGTGTTATGTCACAGAACCTCCCAAGATATTAGGCCCACCTACAGATGTACTTGTCCCAAGGACCTTAGAAAGTCATGTAGGAGCACCCAATAGCTCGAAAGGACCTGATTCCTATATCTCCATCACATCTCCCAAGAGCGCTCATCCTATATCACAGACATTACATACCATCGGAGTAAAAACAGAAAGAGTTACAATAACTTAATTTACATTCATAGGTACAATATAGAAAGAGTCATTATTACAATATACGGGTTCGAGTGCTTCTACTTATTACATCACTGGAAGGTAAACACCTTCCATAAGTTTACTTAGTTTTCTTCCTCCTGCTTTGGGATGACCTTGGAACAGAAGCAACAAAACTCTACAGTTTCATCACCTACAACAACATGGGTTCGAAAACCCTGAGTATGGAGTGTATTTTCACAAGTCTTACCCGACTAAAAGAAAAGTCTCTCAAGGATATGCTGGCCTTTAAGAGTCAAGGTAAGGTTTAGCAAGAACCAATGACTTAGTTTGCTCAAAGCTTACTAAAGTTGGTCCTTATGAATTCTTTTTACTTACCAAGTTAAGTACTTTCCTGAATCTAGATTTGTTTCCTAATCTAGATCAAACACTTGGCCTACAGTAGCCATATATTATCACATCTTGAGTTCACTTATCACTACGGTGTAGGTCAGTGACCAAGTCTTCATGTCCAAGAAGTAACGACGATCCGAATCAATTAATACCCAGCAGGGGATCTCCAACCACACAACATATGTAGCACCTAACCCTTGCATATGTCAACTCATACCCGGGTTTCTCAAGACCAGAACGGGTTCCCTTTACTCGAGAGTATAGTTACTCCACCGTCCAGCCTCTTGCCACAGAGGGTACATGCTACTCTCACCATCTCCCACGCCTTGTGCGGGCGAGCTGTTCTGGTATTGGTTTGTCCGAGGGAAAGCTTACCCATGATGAGGCATGTGGCCAGTTAAAAGGTTCTTGATCATCAAGCCTACATCGACTCAGTCCTTAAATGACTCAGACAGAGACACTACATCGAGACCTCCTTCTTGTGCAAGTCACCGCTCGGTCTTATCTTTATCGTTTATAACCCATGGTTTGGTACCTGACAGAGGCACTCTTTTCAGATATTGAATCCATCATGGCCATGATGGATTCACCATCATAAGTCTTTCCTTTGTAAAAATTCCCACCCCAGTGTGAAGCATTACCTTTTAACACAAAACATTTTGTTTTCTAAAGCAGGGCTAAGCATCATTAAATTTGTTTGAATAAATCAGGTAACAAGGAATGGTATTCAATTTCTCAAGGAAGGAAATGCTTCAATAGTTTATCACACAATTCCTATCACCTAATGCAACATTCAAAGTTGGTAATACTTTAAAATACAAGGAAAGGTAAATGCACCGGGTCTTGCCTTGTGTTGTAGGAGTTTCTGCTTCTCACCACAGATGTTGAAGTAAAAGTTATTTTCCACGTGTGGATTCTCAGTCGGAGGAACAACTTTTGCTTCTACTATAGATTCTTCTTCGTGTTCTATACACAATAATACATGTATATGAATGCTTATGATATGTCAACGATATGCAAATGTATAACAAGACGATGGTAAGTTGTGTCTTAAATACAACTTTCTTTCATGGTGCTTATCAGTCATTAAGACTTCCTAGCTAGATACCCTTTTAAGATTAACCTAACTAACCTTCCTAGGCTAACAATTGATGGTAAGCTTACTAAGTTCAATTTTATTTACAAAACTACCTCTGACTGATTTGGTATTAAAATGGTTAATCCTTTGGACTTATTACTAATTTCTTGGACACATAGTGTCCAAACAAATTAAAACTTCACACAAAGTCTATAACAAACATATTAGGGCTACCCAAAAAGTTTTATGATTTTTGGGATTTTTAAACTATTTCTAAAATTCTAAAAGGCCTCACTTAAGTACCTTTAAATGCTACATAATTTGTGGTTTGAATTAAAAACTTGGAATTATTTTTATTGAATACTACCTGATTTTAGGAGTCTAACAAAATTGGGCCCATGTTTTTATCATTTTTCTACTATTTTTGATGGATTTCACAAGTTATTAGGAAAAAAGGAAAACAATGAACATGGTTGGGCCGACTGTGGCCCAATCTGGCCCACGGACAGAGGAAACGCGCCCGCGTCCGCACCCGCGCACGCGATTTTGCGCAAAAGCCCCTAGCCATTCAAATATCTAGTGAATAGTCCGTAACACTATTCCATATGTCACTGACATTTACGTTTAACCCCTTCCCTTTCTATTTCTTTACGGGTTTGGGTCCTCGACGACACTCCGATCGAGCACCTGGCCAGAATTGTGTTTTCTCATCACCGGCGACCCCTTCTTGAGGTAACAAGCATCCGGACTCCATGCCCAATACTACCCAAGCATATCCCCTAATCTAATTCGGCTGACCCAACCTTAATTTGCATCTGCCCACGACCATGGCGGAGCTAGAGCTCTAACGAGCCTGTTCCGGGCAACAGAACGTGATAGCGTTCAAATTGAAGATACGGCGAGTATTAGTGGCTCACCAGAGGTCTGGTACGCGCGCGAATTTGGACTGAGGAAGCACGGAAGAGCCAGTCATCATAAAGGGCGTCCTCAGCGGTGCTCTACGACGGCGACACGATGTTCTCGATGCTCTATTGTAGTAGCGTTCAATTGACCGACTTTGTAAGCAACTAGAGGATCAAAGGAAGTTAGAATTGGGACCAGGGAGGCGTGTACCAACTGGAGACGGTCTAGCCACGGCATGGGTCAACTCGACGGTGCTCACGGCTAATCACAGGGAAATCCGGTGACTGGGCGCTATGGTGGATGTTAGGAGGCATTCAAGGGTGGACTGAGTGCATAACTAAGGGGCAAAGCAGGGAGAACCTTCAATTTAAAGGAGTGAAACAGATCACACATGCCACAAATTTTGGCTAAGCTCAGGCTCATCGGCGTGATCAGATAACAGACTGGAGCTGCTTTCCATGGTGCGCAGCAGTGAAATGGCTCAGAGGCAGTGATTTACTGCATGCCACGATCGCAACGACATGGTGAAACGGTCCACGACATGGCACGACAGAAAACGATGACGACCACTATGGCAACGACTGCTCAGCCATGTCATAGCGCAAGTGGGCATAGCGGACAAGCTGACCGAGAGCCAAGTTCTTTCCCCTGGCGATCTTTTACCCCCCCCCCCCCGCACGGTTATCCACTCTTCTCTGGACACGAATCTCTCAGGAGAGCCTAAATCATGGCGTGAGATCACCGGCGTCGGGTTCTCTGAACCAAAGATCTTTTTCATTTACTGTTCCTTCTGCATGCCCCATCGAAACCGCCTGACCGAGCAAGTTTAGGTCACTTTTACTCTTTGTAGCAAACATCAACATACCTGCTTATCTTTAGCAAAGTTGTACTCCTATATATAGTCTTCATCTTTGCCATAGTGACCATGGTCTTAACCTCACTGGATCAACCACAATTTAGTTTCAAAGTTGGAATTGTCATTGAAAACTCAGTTTTAGAACCATCCCCAGTCTGACAGCAACACTTTTATATTAGATCCCATATGATTTTGGGGCTAGATTACTTAATAAAATTTGTACTACTACAGTAGCTCTACAACTTTGCCATAGCGTTTGACGTCAACTAATGAATTTAATTTCAAACTTTTATAGAACTTCCACTACAAATTGATGCGTCGGTAAGCGAAGGCCAGCAGTAAAAAATGCCTCGAACACAACAACTCCCCCTCCGGCTCTAGGACATCTTCAGCCCCCGGTGCCGTCCCAACTCTATTCCCATAATAACCAAGATGCTACATCTCGAGCACATGGTCCGAGTAAATCCTCGATGTACCAATTTCCACCATATGCCCATGTTGTAGTTCCACAACCGCCGCTGGATCACTATCGTCTTCTCCGATGACGACGTGGTCGAGGACGCAGTCGCGACAGACGGCGACGAGAAAGAAGACAACATGATCATGTACCGTCGATGGCGGCGAGCAGTTTGCTTGACACGGGCCAGATCATCGATGGGACGAGAGATAAAGAGGACAAGAAAGCAGAGAGCAAGGAAGCTAGGGTTTTTCCGCACGTAGATGTGTAAAAACCCAGCAGCCCAAGCATGACTTTTTATAGGCCAAGGGCAGTGCCTCGGGAATTCAACAGTCCCACAGTAAAACATCTGTTTTCAATGGCCACATTTCAAAAACCTCCGTGGGACCACTTCGAGAGAGGGTAGCATTTTGGCCATCTCTTAGCAGACTTCGGCACTAGCTCCCTTAGTCGAACTGGCCCCTCGGAGGGCAAGTGTTGGGGCGAAGGTGTAACACCCCCTAGCTCGATCGTCTCCACAGTAGAAGCGGAACGTGTCAGAGGGAAAACAAGAGCAAGCGAAGACTAGAAGAGCGAGAGCCCCAAGACAAAGGGAGCGTACGAGACGGGCGAAGGCTTTGTCATTTCCTGTCGGAGCCGAAAAGTTGAAGGCCTCCACGACTACCGAATGCTGGTGCATGGAGCGCGAATACTACGTGTCGTTACCCGCGTGTTATTGTAATGGGGGCCCGTGTAAAACCACCCCATGCCACACGATCCCACTTGTAAGCCACTATGTGGGCAGAGTTGTTAGTGTGTCCGTCCGTGGGTGTACTTAATTACGTTGTAATGACCCGCGATAACCCATGGGAGGGGAATAATCTAGGGATAACATAGGTAACCAGGGGCATAACCGTATTTGACAGGGTGGAACCGTGCCCTGATTACCTATAAATACCCCCGTACAACACCATTGCGGGGGATGGAAAAACATTGTCGCTCTAATACATTATGTTAGCAGGCATCAAACTGTTTTTGTTCTCCCACTGTTTGAGCTAGCTTGACTACGCGTCGGAGAGTTCCAATAATGACTTATAGCAAATTCCTCATGGATTAAGAGATACAAGAGCTCAAAGTTGGCTCATCAACATTGTTTTTCAGATTTCAAGGTTGGGTTGCTTATGCACTTTTGCATGTTACTCCAAGTTTCACCACAAAACTTGGAAATCTCTAAATGTAAAAGTTGCTTAGTTTTTTGTTACTGTATTACTTTGATGTATACACTTTTGAAAAAAGTGCATATAATTTGAAATCACCTTATAGGGCACTAATTAGGGTTTTGGGGCTCCAAATTAGAGTTTTGAGCATCCTAAGGTACATTAAGTGCTTAACCTCTCCAAGTCACTATTTCTTGAACATGGCTACCAAACTAGGTAAGATCACTCCTTAGTGCCCACAACACAAGATCACATGCTTTTAGTCCTTGGAGAGATTCACTCCTACCTAGGGTTAAGAATCCCCTTACTAGACTATATACTCAAGCAAGCATCACATCACATGTTTTGTTTTGAAATTTTAGCCTAGTGGATGCATTCTAGGTGTATCATACATAATGTAATGCTAGTGACATAATGTCATGCCAAAGTTTTAGTTCTCGTAACACAAGATGTGTTACATCCTCTCCCCCATAAAAGAATCTTGTCCCGAGATTTCAGGCTCCTGGGTAAGTAATGGAAAAGGAAATGCGTCACAACTTTATTTCCTATTTTGTCTTACAAGGCAGGGGGTGGGGGTATGGGTCTTACTTATCTTTACAATAAAGTATACAAAACTTCAAGGGTTACAAGAAGCTAAAAGCTCAGGGAAATGCTTTTCTAAGAAACTTCAGACTCCCATGTAGCGTCCTCTTCTGTATGTTTGTTCCACTGTATCTTATAGAACTTGAGTGTCCTTTTTCGAGTAACTCAATCCTTTTGATCCAAAACTCGGAAGGGATATTCTAAATACGTTAGGTCTAGTTCCAAATTAAATTCTGATACATCCATGGTTTGATCGGGGACTCGGAGACACTTCTTTAATTGAGATATGTGGAACACATTGTGTACAACAGATAAAGACTCTCGCAGTTAAAGTCTGTATGCAACATGCCCACATCGTTCAAGATTAGGAAACAGACCAATGTATCAGGATGCTAACTTTCCTTTATCTCCAAAACAGTTAACTCCCTTCATTGGCGATACCTTTAAGTATACATGGTCTCCGACTTGAAAGATTAATGGTCGGTGTCGTTTATCCGCATAGTTCTTATGCCGTGCTTGAGCTTCTCTAAAGTTGTGTCGTATGCGTTGAACCTTTTCTTCCATTTCTTTGACCAAATCAGGTTTGAAAAACCATCGCTCACCTGGTTCTGATAAGTTTAAAGGTGTTCTACATTTTCGACCATATAGAGCTTCAAATGGTGCCATCTTGATACTCTCTTGATAACTTTTATTATAGGAGAATTCTACCAGGGGCAGGCAATCATCCCACTTTTGCGTAAATTCCAGAACACAAGTGTTGGTCACTTGTTCTCAAATGCTATAGATCAAGAACAAGGCTACACAATTGTTAATAAGTAAAGACCTTCGTCTTTCGAAGCATTATTTCCTTTCAGATATAATGATCTTTAGACGAAGGTCATGAAGAACATACCTTCATCATTTCAGCATATAAAGTATGAATATAAATAAGAATGCGAAAAAACATTAAGGAATATAGATAATGATTAAATCTTTGCACTTTATTTATATTTATATCCATAAACAAGAATTAACATTAGTTGATATTTATAATACAATGATGCCTTCGATTCGCCAGAAGGTGGGAATGTAAAGATGACTCGAGAGAGATTACAATCCAGCATGAACGATACAGGGGTACTGTTCATCTATTTATAGGCGTGGGACGCAACCCGGACATAATTACATTCATGTCCCTAGCATTTACTTGCAATCATAATGCGAATAATCAAGGACTAAACGGTCTTTTTCCCTTGAGTCGATGACGACCTTCGGCTTCATCATAATACTAAGCCGAAGCTTCTTCAGCCATAGCTTTGGCTTCCATCTGTATCATCACGTCGTGTATGCCTTTGTATTATCTTGCTGAAGGTGTTTTTGCCTTGAGGACCTTCGGCGGGGAAGAAGACCCCCAACAGTAGCCCCTTCACGGTGCTAGATCGCTTTTTGTAATGAGCTTGATCCGCGAAAAATACGAAGGCTTCGGAATGCCGAAGGTCCGAAAAACACCTTCCCTGAGCTTGTTGCTGGGAAACGATTAAAATATTCTGATCGTCGGATGGTCCACCGCTCAGCCAGTGTAAGCGGTATGGCGGTTCACCTTCTCCCCCTGCAACACTATATAAACAGACAGGTTGGTGAGGAGTTACCATGACATTCATTGCTATCACGCCATTGTGCTGTTAAAAATTTTAACCATAGCCAAAACAACACCATGGCGCGATAGCAATGAATGTCGTGGTAACTCCTCACCGACCTATCTGTTTATATAGTGTTGTAGGGGGAGAAGGTGAACTGCCATATCGCGCCATGGAACTGACGGGGTGATCTTGTTGAATTGCTTGGTGGACTCTTGGGTGAGGTGGTTTTTTATCTTTAATCTCTTGTTCATCCTCCTTTTCTTGATCAACTTCATCTCCCCTTTGATCGATGCCTTCTTCTTGTGGTGGCTCATTGTCTTGAACTTGATCTTCTTCTTCTTGAGCTAGATCCTCATCTTGAGTTGGTGGAGATGCTTGTATGGAAGATGATGGTTGATCTTGTGCTTGTGAAGGCTCTTCGAATTCTTGTGGACACATATCTCCAATGAATATGTTCCTTAGCGCAATGCACGGAGCCTCTTCATTATCTAACTCATCAAGATCAACTTACTCTACTTGAGAGCCATTAGTCTCATCAAACACAATGTCACAAGAAACTTCAACTAGTCCAGTGGACTTGTTGAAAACTCTATATGCCCTTGTGTTTGAGTCATAACCAAGTAAAAAACCTTCTACTGCTTTAGGAGCAAAATTTGAATTTCTACCTCTCTTGATAAGAATAAACAACTTGCTCCCAAAAACTCTAAAATAAGAAACATTGAGCTTTTTACCGTTGATGAGTTCATATGATGTTTTCTTGAGGATTCGGTGAAGATAGAGCTGGTTGATGGAGTAGCAGGCAGTGTTAATTGCCTCCGCCCAAAACCGATCTGATGTCTTGTATTCTTCAAGCATGGTCCTCGCCATATCCATAAGAGTTCTATTCTTTCTCTCCACAACACCGTTTTCTTGAGGTGTGTAGAGAGAAGAGAACTCATGCTTGATGCTCTCCTCCTAAAGAAATCCTTCAATTTGAGAGTTTTTGAACTCCATTCAATTGTCGCTTTTAATCTTCTTGATTCTCAGTCCAAACTCATTTTGAGCCCGTCTCAAGAATTTCTTTAAGGTCTCTTGGGTTTGTGATTTTTCCTACAAAAAGAACACCCAAGTGAAGCGAGAATAATCATCCACAATTACAAGACAATACTTACTCTCGTCGATGCTTATGTAAGCAATCGGGCTGAATAGATCCATGTGGAGTAGCTCAAGTAGCCTCTTTTTCGTCATGATGTTCTTGTGTGGATGATGAACTCCAACCTGCTTCCCTGCTTGACATGCACTACAAATCTTGTCTTTCTCAAAATGAACATTGGTTAATCCTAAAATGTGTTCCTCTTTAGAAGCTTGTGAAGATTCTTCATCCCAACATGAGCAAGTCGGCGATGCCAGAGCCAGCCCATATTAATCTTAGCAATTAGACAAGTGTCTAGTTCAGCATTATTATCAGTGAAATCAACTAAATAAAGCTGACCATCTAACGCTCCCTTAAAAGCTAGTGAATCATCATTTGTTCTAAAGACGATAACATCAACATCAGTAAATAAATAGTTGTACCCATGTTGCATAATTGAGATACAGATAGCAAGTTGTAACCTAGATATTCTACAAGAAATACATTAGAAATGGAATGGTTAGGTCATATAGCAATTTTACTCAATCCTTTGACCAAACCTTGATTCCCATCCCTGAATGTGATTACTCTTTAGGGATCGTCATTTTTCTCATATGAGGAGAACATTCTTTTCTTCCCTGTCATGTGGTTTGTACACCTGCTGTCACAACAACACTGTTTAACATTTTCGGCGGCCTCTGTTATTTTCGGTGGCCAGGGCCGTTTTCGACGGCTACTGACATAGCCGTCAAAAATTACCTTATTTTCGGCGGCCCTGACACAGCGCCGAAAATAATGTGTTATTTCGGCGGCCTAGCCCTGGCCGCCGAAAATTAAGTAATTTAAGCATGAGGGAGACTTCTTCGTTCATTTCTGCTTCTGCCCGCCGTCGCGCTGACTTCTTCTCCACGCCCACGCCGCGCCTGCCCCAGCCCTAGCCTGCCGCGCTACCGCGCCAGCCCCGGCCCCGGGACGCCGCGCCTGCTCGTGCCGCCGCGCTCTCCGGCGACCCGCCACGCCGTACAGTCATGACGCTCGCGCCGGATTCACCGTCTCCCACCGCCCCCGCTGCTCCCCTGGCCCGCCAAGACCGCCAAGAGGTTAAATTAATTTTTTGCGTATTTTATTCCATATTTTCGGCGGCCGTTACTTAATTGCTGCCGAAATTAGTATATAATTGTAATTAAGTTTGTTTGATTAGTGTGTGTGATTATTATTATTGTTTAGTTTGATTTCATTAATATATTATAGGCATATTGTATTTGTGGCATTAATTTTATATTAATATGTGGTACTATTTTATTATTAGTTTTACAAGTATATTATATTGGTACGTAGAATAGTTGCATTATTAGGATATGTGGTACTTAGTTTGATTTGATTAATAGTATAACATTCTTTGTTTTATATATAAGTAATATTTTGTTTAGTGGCAGCGAGGTTATGCTGCCGAAATTTTTTGGGTCCTGCTAGCTTACTATGGGTTTCGAACCTATCCTTGCCTATACATGTAGGACCAAAACCCTTGACGAAGTTGAATAATGTTTTCACGATATGGTTCGGTTTAACAGTTTCAGGCATGGCTGAAGATCGTGCATGTTTGTACAATGGCTGGAGTAGGAATGGATGTCATTCTGATGATTGGGTAGCCAAGACCAAAGATTTTCTGGACCACATATTCTCCTTGTCATTAACCGACACTATCAGATGCCCTTATAGACGGCACGAAAACAATATATTTCTTAATAAGGAAAGAGTTGGCCTAGATCTTTGTCAGTTTGGATTTATGCCCGGATATGAGGTGTGGGAACATCATGGTGAGGTAGTACCCAACCGAAATGTAGAAGAGGAGGAGAATAATGATTGGGTTGGCGATGATGTGATGCATGAGATGCTAGATTCACTACATCCAGAATTAAACCTAAGCTCCAAGGATCCTGCCACACCAGAGGTTTCCAGATTTTTTAAACTATTAAAAGACTCTGAAGAGCCATTGCATGAACACACAGATGTGAGTATACTCGCTTTTGTGACTCAGCTCATGGCCATTAAGTTCAAGTATTTTTTCTTGAACAATTGTTACAATGAGATTTTAAAGTTAATAGAGAGGATTATCCCTGTCATGTTTCGTGGTTATATGCCCGACACCATGTGGCAAGCAATAGCTAAGCTAAGTTATTTCTATAGGCAGTTCTGTGCCAAAGAAATAAATAAAAATATGATGGAGAAGTTGGAGAAAGAAATACCATTGTTGTTATGCAAGCTAGATTGGCGAGGAGCGCCTACCATCGACGCTGAAGTTGTGCATTCTATTGGAGGAAAGGCGCATGGACGGTATTAACTTGTGAATTTTTCAATAATATTGGAACTATGACCGAATAGCTAATTTTCTTGTTTTTCAAGATATTCTATATTTACTAGTGTGATCGATTCGACGCAGTTGCATTCTCGTGGCGGCTCTTCGTCGTAGGCGGGTTGTGGTAGCAGTCATAGTCGGCGTTCTGTATCTAGCATGGAGGACGCTATGAGGGAGCAGCAAGAAAGGTTTCGTGAAGAGTTGCAGCAACAACAAATGATATTCCTCCAACAACAATCAGAGTACATGGCTGCTTACAACGCACAGGCGCAACAAGCAATGAACGTGAGTGTCTTATTTATTCTCAACACGGTCGATATTGGTCCTATAACTAATATATTGTATTTGCAACGGTCTTAGTTTCCAGAGCAGGCACAACAACAACCATTTGTTTTCCCTCAATTTCACCCGCCGAAGCCTCAGTGGGGATTACATGCTCTGCCACCTCCACCTCAGGTGCTTCAATTTAGTTAAGACTTGTCCTTTATATTAACCTTTCAAATATTGACTAAACTTGATTTTGTAGGGATCTGGGGTCATGGGCCACAACACGCCACCACCGATGATACAAGCACTAGGAGGAGCTTATGCAGGGGAGGGAGCTACTACAGGAGAGGTTAGTTTGACAAACAATTTGTTTGAATAGTGGTCATGCATGTAAACACTACCATTATTAATGTCTTCTTTTTTCTTTAGAATCCAAACCCGTTACACGACTTCGTCAACGAGTTTTTCGCTTCTGGAGGTAGTGGTCACAACTCCAACGAACCCGATATTTGATGGTTTGAGTTTTGTGCCGAATTGTGAGTTTGCTTTATGTTGTAATGGACTATTTGTGAACCGTGGATGTTGTATTTGTGAACTGTGATGTGGTGAACCATTTGTGAAATGTGATCCAGTTGTGAACAAGTGTGATACTATATGTTTAATGTGTGTAATTCTGGATTTAATATTTCTGTCATTTTATTGTGATTATATTGTTGATAAATTTGCTATTTTTGCATTTCTTCAATTTTTTTTGCCTGAAATTGTTAATTTTCGGCGGCCATAATAGGCTGCCAAAAATAAGTATTGAATAATTTTGGTGGCTGTTAATTTTTAGCGGCCACCTTAGGCCGCCGAAAATAGTAGATTATTTTTGGCGGCTATTCTGGTGGCCGCCGAAAATAAGCTATTTTCGGCGGCCAGGTGTCAGCCACCAAAATTTAAGGCTTATTTTCGGCTGAATTTTTCTGGCGGCCAGAGACCACCAAAAATAGGATCTTTGCCACCGAAAATAGCTTATTTTCGGCGGCCCTTGGCCGCTGAAAGTGACTGTACGTGATGTAGTGTGTCGATTATCCAACTTGTTCCGTCGGATGCATAAATCTACAACACAAATTTATGCCTTGTTCTTAGGTACCCAAACAGTCTTGGGTCCTTTCACATTAGAAACAAGCACCTTGGGTATCCAAACACAAGTCTTTGGACTCTTGTGCTTGCCCCCAACATATTTGGCAACTACTTTGCTGGATTTGTTAGTTAGAACAAAGGATGCATCAAAGGTCTTAAATGAAATGCTATGTGCATCAAAGGATACATATTTGGCAACAATCTTTTTCTTAGGCATCTTAACATGAGTTGTGTGCCTAGAGCTAGAAGCCTCATTTCTGTAAATATAAGCATGATGAGCAACAAGGTGAGATTTCTTAGCATGAATTCTTCTTATCTTATACTTAGGATAGTTTTCAGGATATAAAATGTAACCTTCACTATCTTGTACCATGGGAGCCTTGCCCTTAACAAAGTTGGAAATCTTGTTTCTGTGGGCATTAAGTTTGATGTTGTTTTGGTTCCCAGGTTGGAAGCCAATCCCATCCTTAATGCCGGGGCGTCTACCATTGTAAAGCATACTACGAGCAAATTTAAAATTTTCATTTTCAGGCTCATGCTTGGTAATTTTGGCATTCAACTTAGCTATATGATCATTTTGTTCTTTAATAATAGCTAGGTGATCATTCATATCATTAACATCAATATCTCTACATTTAGTGCAAATTGTAATATGCTCAACAATAGATGTAGGGATATGGCAAGCATTCAATTCCTCAATCTTAGCAATTAAACTAGCATTTTCAGTTTTGAGACAGGAAATTGAATCAATGCTTGTACTTCACTCTTTAGTCAAGTTTTTGCATTTTCAACTTCAAGAGCAAAAGCATCTTTTAGCTTAATAATTTTTTGTTTTCCTTAACGAGTAGATCTTCTTGGCATTCTAAGATATCATCCTTATCATTAATGGTTTTTATTAATTCATTGATTTTCTCCTTTTGTTCTATGGTAAGGTTTGCGAAAAGAGAAGACAAATCATCATTTTTCACTAGAGCTACCTTCATCATCGGAAGTAGTATATTTGGGGGTGCCTCTAGAGTATACCTTCTCCTTTTTGCCCTCCTTGGCCATGAGACACTTGCGGCCGACGTTGGGGAAGAGAAGACCCTTGTTGATGGCGATGTTGGCGGTGTCCTCGTCAGAGGAGTCGGTGGAGCTCTCGTCCGAGTCCCACTCCCTCCCTATGTGCGCCTCGCCACCCTTCTTCTTGTTGTAGTACTTCTTCTTGTCCTTCTTCTTCCCTTTATTGTTGTCATCCCTGTCACTATCACTTGCATATGGACATTTAGCAATATAGTGACCGGACTTACCACACCGGTAGCAAACCCTCTTGGAGCGGGGTTTGTACTCCTTCCCCTTCCTTTGCTTGAGGATTTACCGGAAGCTCTTAATAATAAGAGCCATCTCCTCGAAGGTCAAGCTTGGAGGCATCAAGTGGGAGCCTATTGGTTGGTGTAGGCTATTCCTTCTTTTCTTCTATTGCCTTGAATGCAACGGGTTGCACCTCGGGTGTGGAGGTGGCTCCTTGCTCCAAGTTTACAATGTGTTTGGAGTCTTTGACCATAAGTTTAAAGCTCACAAACTTGCCAATCACCTCCTCGAGAGACATTTGCTTATACCTAGGATTCTCATGAATTCATTGCACTTAAGTGGGGTTACGAAAAACAAGAGATCTTCGAATAACCTTGACCATTTCAAGGTCATCCCACTTGGTCCTCCCGAGGTTGCGGACTTGGTTAACCATTGTCTTGAGTCGGTTGTACATGGCTTGTGGCTCTTCTCCTTTGTTGAGGACGAACCAACTGAGTTCTCCCTCAATTGTTTCTCGTTTGGTGATCTTGGTCACCTCGTCCCCTTCGTGCGCCGTTTTGAGGATGTCCCAAATTTCCTTGGCATTTTCAACCATTGCACCTTGTTGTACTCCTCTCAACACAAGGAAGCGATGAGTATGGAGGTGGCTTGGGAGTTGAAATGTCTCACATGGGTGGCCTCATTGAAGTCGTAGTCCTCATCACCTACTTGTGGTGCCTTCGCTCCAAACTCAACAATATCCCAAATGCTTTCGTGGAGTGAGGTTAGATGGTGCCTCATTTTATCACTCCACATACAATAATCTTCACCATCAAAGTATGGTAGTTTGCCTAAGGGACAGAAAGTAAAGGAGCACGTTTAGGATTGTGAGGATAGCGAAGAGGGATCTTACTATACTTCTTGCACTCTTGGAGCTTTGAATATATCGACTCGGTGTCGGAGGTTGAGGGCGTGGATGAGTCTGTCTCTTAGTAGACCACCTTCTTCATCTTCTCTTTCTTCTTGATGCCCTTCTTGTGTGATTTGATGGAGTGGGTGGATTCATCCTTGTCCTCCTTGTGCTTGTTGTCGGCCTCCTTTGATGGAGTCTTGCCTTCATTCTTCTTCCCAGAAGATCTGGGCTTTTCCCCGGTGATCAACTCCTTTTTGGCGTGTTCTCTTGACATCACTTCAAGTTGTTAGACTCTAATGAAGTACCGAGCTCCAATACCAATTGAAAGTCACCTAGAGGGGGGGGTGAATAGGCGAAACCCATAAATTATAAACTTTGAAGACGAACTTCACCTGGCGTTAGGATTAGAAAAAGGTAATAATGAAATCGGAGTGCGGAAGAGAGTTCTTCTTGCTATGAGTTGCTCAATCAATGTGGATGATCTTGGGAGCTAACTCAAAATACTATGAGCAAGAGAACTTAGAGAGAGGGGAGAGGAAGAATCAAATTGTAAGTTAATGATCAACACAAATGAACACAATGATTTGTTTTCCGAGGTTCGGTTCTAAGGAACCTACTCCCCGTTGAGGAGGCCACAAAGGCTGGGTCTTTTTCAACCCTTTCCCTCTCTAAATCGAACACTTAGACCGGTTGAGTGCTTCTTCTTAATCTCAAGGATCACTAAGACCCTGCAAGGGCCACCACACACTTAGGTGTCTCTTGCTAGCTTTACAAGTCACTAGAGAGTTTAGAAGGAGATGAAGAAAGCACGATTAAAAACCAAGCAACAAGAATAACAAATGAAATACGAATCACACTCTCTCAAGTCACTAATCACTAATGATAACTTGTCTTAATTGTGACACTTGGAGATTTTGGAAGCTTTGAATGTGTCTTGGAATGGATTGCTAGGTCTTGTATTGAATGCGTATGAGTAGAATGCTTGGATCAATTGAATGGAGGTGGTTGGGGTTGTATTTATAGCCACCAACCACTTCCTAGTCGTTGCCCTTGTTCTGCCAACTGCGGACGGTCCGTGCCCTAGGTCCGAAAAGTCCGCCCCTGCACGTCAATGACTAAAATCGCGACAGTCAGCAGTAACAGCTATATCAACGGCTATAGTGCATTTAATGCGTTGCCAGATGTCAGATAAAACAGTCATGAACGGTCTGTGAGGACGCTAAAAATGCATTTTACCGAACCCGTCACCTTCGGGTTTTTCTGGGTTTTGAAAGGTTGGACGGTTCGAGCTTGGTTCCAAATGGTGCTCGCTTCTCCTTCAGAGAGTCCATAGTGTTAACTCGTGTTTTTGCAGTTTTTCTGTCCGAGGCTCGCCGTGGTGTCGTAGATGGTCCGCCGTAGGGGCCTGGACGGTCCGAGCACAGGTGAATTTCCATAGAGCTTCTCCTGTTCGGAATAATCAACAATATTTTGGACAGTCGACTTAGGATTGATGTATATGAACTTTATGCACCTAAGAAATGATCAACTAGGCAAACTAGTTAGTCCATAAGATTTGTGATGGTCGTCAAGCACCAAAATCGATTATAGAAAAATGGTTACGACCATTTTCCTTTCACGAACAAACTCTTCAAGCTTCATCTATAGAATGCTCTGTGAGCACTTGCTTAAACTCTGCCCATGTAATAAGATGTCCTTCAAGCTGAATGGCTATGAAGTTTGTCCACCATGTACAAGCAGGGCCTCGCAGTCGTTGAGCAGCAAACAGGGGCTTCTAAGTCTCCATGCATCGGATTAGTTCAAATTTCTGTTCCATCACGCGAATCCATTGATCTGCTTCTAGAGATTCTTCAACTTTAATGAAGACAGGGGGACGAGTTTCTGAAAATTCCATGTAGGTAGTGTCTCTTGGAGCTTGATTTTGGCCTCAACCTCCTTGCTGGTGAATTTGGTTTCCTGCCATCTCCTGGAGAAACTAGGTATTGTCAGCAATAACATTAAGTAAGGCAGCAATGGCCTTCACCAGAGTTGGAGGTACAGGTGGTGGGATTGGGGTCTCCTCCCAACTACCTGAGAAGTCCCTACCCCATCATGACCACGAGTCCTTGTCGTCATCTGGAGAAGAAAAAACACTCTTTGTTATTACATAATACAGTAACATAACCTTTATTATATTATTCCAAGCTCTGACTTATTATACATACTCAGTTCATACAACTCACTTTCCTTATTTAGACTAAACAAGGAAATAACCTACTATTATACTAGTCTAGTCCTCCACATTCTTGGTCGCTCCAGATCCGCTACTAGCTTTAGGAGGATGATCATCCACTACGTTCATAGAAGGAGGGGTTCCAAAGATGTCCTGCTCCCCATAGGGTCATCCTTCACCTACTCCTGCTGCGCCAGCACCCATCTCTGCAACTTCAGGTGGTATGTTTTGGTGTAACTGGTCATACAACACATGCACCTCCTCGTGCAGGATGTTGTTATACGCTTGCAGGTTTTCCAAGGCTAGGCTCAACTCTTCCTCCCAGGCTTGGGCAGTCGCCTCATAATCCCAGGCTATGGATCGCGAATTCACAGCCTAGTCAATAGCCTAATCATGCTCTACAATCTCCTACTGCAGACGTTCTTCTCCTGACAACTCAGCGATGCAGCGACTAGCACACATACGCTCCCTACCTCCATGGCGCAACTCCACAGTCAGACGCTCGACTCTAGCCTCCAAGTCTCCTATGGAATCATTGCTCCCACTGTTGCTCCCCTCATGACGAGGAGCCAACTGGTGACGGGGCACACCCTGAGGTCCAGTCGCTTTCTGAAGGATGGTCTTTGTGTGTGCTATGTCTCTATAAAAGGGGAGAATACTTAGTATTGTTTGAACATGACATATGCATGATCCTACGATCATGGAATCAACTACTTATTGATCCCATACTTCCTACATATAACCTATTAATATGCACTCTTTTGCCCGACTTCTTAAAAGGTAAGTTGCTATAAGAAGGGATCAAGGTAAGGATGAAAGAATATTTAGAGGTAAGTAGTTTAAAACCTTTTGAAGCACTAAGTAGTGTCCTAAGAAATGGGCATCGCTCTGATACCAGCTGTCACGGAACCTCCCAAGATATTAGGTCCACCTACAGATGTACCCAATAGCTCGACAGGACCTGATTCTTGTATCTCCATCACATCTCCCAAGAGCGCTCATCCCATATCACAGACATTACATACCATCAGAGTAAAAGCAGAAAGAGTTACAATAACTTAATTTACATTCACAGGTACAATATAGAAAGAGTCATTATTACAATATACGGGTTCAAGTGCTTCTACTTATTACATCACCGGAAGGTAAACACCTTCCATAAGTTCACTTAGTTTTCTCCTCCTGCTTTGGGATGACCTTGGAACAGAAGCAGCAAAACTCTGCAGTTTCATCACCTACAACAACATGGTTTCAAAATCACTGAGTGCGGAGTGTACTTTTGCAAGTCTTACCCGACTAAAAGAAAAGATTCTCAAGGATGTGCTGGCCTTTAGGAGTCAAGGTAAGGTTTCACAAGAACCAATGACTCAGTTTGCTCAAAGCTTACTAAAGTTGGTCCTTATGAATTCTTTTTACTTACCAAGTTAAGTACTTTCCTAAATCTAGCTTTGTTTCCTAATCTAGATCAAACACTTGGCCTATACTAGCCATCTTTTATCACGTCTTGAGTTCACTTGTCACTACGATGTAGGTTAGTGACCAAGTCTTCATGTCCGAGAAGTAATGGCGATACGAATCGATTAATACCCAGTTGGGGATCTCCAACCACACGACATATGTAGCACTTAACCCTTGCATATGTCAACTCGCACCTAGGTTTCTCAAGACCAGAACGGGTTCCCGCTACTCGAGAGTACAATTACTCCACCGTCCAGCCTCTTGCCACGGAGGGTACACGCTACTCTCACCATCTCCCACACCTAGTGCGGGCGAGCTGTTCTGGTATTGGTCCGTTCGAGGAAAAGCTTACCCATGATGAGGCATGTGGCCAGTTAAAAGGTCCTCGATCATCAAGCCTACATCGGCTCGGTCCTTAAATGACTCAGACAAAGACACTACACTGATACCTCCTTCTCGTGCAAGTCACCCGCCCGGTCTCATCTTTATCGTTTATAACCCAAGGTTTGGTACCTGACAGAGGTACTCTTTTCAGATGTTGACCATCATAAGTCTTTCCTTTGTAAAAATTCACATCCCAGTGTGAAGCATCACCTTTTAACACAAAACATTTTGTTTTCTAAAGTAGGGCTAAGCATGATTAGATTTGTTTTAATAAATCAAGTAACAAGGTATGGTATTCAATTTCTCCAGGAAGGAAATGCATCAATAGTTTATCCCACAATTCCTATCACCTAATGCAACATTCAAAGTTGGTAAAACTTTAAAATACAAGGAAAGGTAAATACACCGGGCTTGCATTATGTTGTAGGAGTTTCTACTTCCTCACCATAGATGTCAAAGTAAAAGTTATTTTCCACGGGAGGATTCTCAGTCGGAGGAACAACTTCTTCTTCTACTATAGATTCTTCTTTGTGTTGTATACACAATAATACATGTATATGAATGCTTATGCTATGTCAATGATATGCAAATGTATAACAAGACGATAGTAAGTTGTGTCTTAAATACAACTTTCCTTCATGGTGCTTTTCAGTCATTAAGACTTCCTAGCTAGATACCCTTTTAAGATTAACCTAACAAACCTTCCTAGGCTAACAAGTGATGGTAAGCTTACTAAGTTAAATTTTATTTACAAAACTACCTCTAACTGATTTGGTATTAAAATGGTTAATCCTTTAGATTTATTACCGATTTCTTGGTCAAATAGTGTCCAAACAATCTCAAACTTCACTCAAAGTCCATAACAAACATATTAAGGCTACCCAAGAAGTTTTATGATTTTTGGGATTATTAAACTATTTCTAAAATCCTGAAAGGCCTCACTTAAGTACCTTTAAATGCTACATAATTTATGGATTGAAATAAAAATCTTGGAATTATTTTTATTAAATACTACCTGATCTTAGGAGTCTAACAAAATTGGACCTATGTTATTTATCATTTTTCTACTATTTTTATGGATTTCACAAGCTATCAGGAAAAAGAAAAAGGAAAACAATGAACAGGGTTGGGCCGAATCTGGCCCGAACCGGTCCATGGACAGAGGAAACGCGCCCGCGTCTGCACCCGCGCACACGACTTTGCTCAAAAGCCCTTGGCCATTCAAATATATAGTGAAGAGTCTGTGACATTGTTCCCTGTGTCACTGACATTTACGCTTTAATCCCTTCCCTTTCTATTTCTTTACGGGTTTAGGTCCCCGACGGCGCTCCGAGCGAGCACCTGTCCAAAGTCGTGTTTCACGTACTCCATGCCCGATACTACTTGAGCAAATCCCCTAATCTAATTTGGTTGGCCCGACCTTAATTTGCATCAGCCCATGACCATGGCAGAGCAAGAGCTCTGGCAAGCCTATTCTAGGCAACAGAACGCGGTAGCGTTTAAATTAATATAGGGCGAGTATCACTGGCGCACTAGAGGTGCAGTACATGCGCAAATTTGGACTGAGGAAGCACGAGAGAGCCAGTCGATGTAAAGGGTGTCCTTGGCGGTGATCTGCGACGATGACGCGACGTTCTCGATGCTCTACTGCAGTAGCGTTCAATTCACTGACTTTGTAAGCAACCAGAGGATCAAGGGTGGACTAAGTGCATAAATGAGGGGTGAAGCAGGGAGAACCTTTAATTTAAAGGAGCCGATCACACATGCAGCAAATTTTGGCTAAGCTCGAGCTCATCTATGTTATTAGATAACTGGCTGGAGCTGCTCTCCGTGGCACACAATAGTGAAATGGCTTAGAGGCAGTGATTTACTGCGTGCCACGATCACTGCGACATGGTGAAATGGTCCACGGCGTGGCGCGATAGAGAACAATGACGACCACTACAGCAATGGCCACTCGGCCACGTCACATCGCAAGTGGGTATAGCGGACAAGCTAACCCAGAGCCAAGTTCTTTCCCCTGCCGATCTTTTACCCCCGACGGTTATCCACTCTTCTATGGTCACGAATCTCTTAAGTGAGCGTGAATCATGGCATGAGATCGCCAGCGTCGGGTTCTCTGAACCAAAGATCTTTTTAGTTACTGTTACTTCTGCATGCCCCATCGAAACCGCCTGACCGAGCAAGTTTAGGTCACTTTTACTCTGTGTTCTAAACAGCAACATACCTGCTTGGCTTTAGCAAAATTGTACTCCTATATATAGTCTTCATTTATGTCATAGTGACCATGGCCTTAACCTCACTGGATCAACCACAATTTAGCTTCAAAGATGGAGAATATTCACTGAAAACCCAATTTCAGAACCATCCCCAGTCTTGCAGCCACACTTTGGAGACATTTTACACTAGATTCCATATGGTTTTCGGGCTAGATTACTTAATCAAATTTGTACTACTATAGTAGCTCTACAAATTTGCCATAATGACTTATAGTAAATTCCTCATGGATTAAGAAAAACAAGAGCCCAAAGTTGGCTCATCAGCACTGTTTTTCAGGTTAAGTTGCTTATGCACTTTTGCAAATTACTCCAAGTTTCACCACAAAACTTGGAAATCTCCAAATGTAAAAGTTGCTTAGTTTTTGTTACTATATTTCTTTGATATATACACTTTTGGCAAAAAGTGCATAGAATTTGAAATCACCTTTATAGGGTACATTAAGTGCTTAACCTCTCCAAGTCACTATGTCTTGAACATGGCTACCAAACTTGGTAGGATCACTCCTTTGTGCCCATAACAAAAGATCACATTTTGCTAGTCCTTGGAGAGATTCACTCCTACCTAGGGATAAGAATCCCCTTACTAGACTATATACTCAAGCAAGCATCACATCACATGTTTTGTTTGGAAATTTTAGCCTAGTGGATGCATTCTAGGTGTATCATACACAATGTAATGCTAGTGCGCATGATGTCATGCCAAAGTTTTAGTTCTTGTAACAACAGAGGTGTTACATGTTATAGTATTTTGTAGTAGCGTAACCTGCGTGTCACCCGTTTCGGATAGGTTCTTTTCACGTACTCGACGCATGTGAGACGTACCCGTCTAGATTGTCCCTATTATAGACAATCTCGGAGTGACCGATAGGACACAGATTTATGACAAGCCAATATGATCCGAAGGAAATTTCGGCAACATAACCTCTTTATTCTTCGCTGCACCATATTTAGCATGTAGCTGGAGAGTATCGAGGTTATGCTGCCAAAATTTCCTTCGCATCATACTGGGCTTGTCATAAATCTGCGTTTTGTCGGTCACTGTTGGGTGGGTTTGGAACCTATCCTTACTTATAGATGTAGGACCAATACTCTTGAGAAAGTTGAATGATGTTTTTACGACATTGTCCGCTTTGACAGTCTTAGGCATGACTGAAGATCTGAATGGATGTACAATAGCTGGAGTAGGAATGAATGACATTCTGATGAGTGGGTAGCTAATACCAAAGAGTTTGTTGACCGTGCGTTCTCATTGTTATTAATTAGCACTGTCAGATGCTCTTGTGGCGCGACACGAAAATAATATATTCCTTAATAAGAAAAGAGTTATCCCAGATCTCTATCAGTTTGGATTTATGCCTGGATATGAGGTGTGGGGAACATTATGGTGAGGTAGTATCCAACCTAAATGTAGAAGAGGAGGAGAACAATGATTGGGATGTCGTGATTTGATGCATGGATGCTAGATTCGCTATATCTAGAGTTAAACCTTAGCTTTGAGGATCCTCCCACACTAGATGTTTCGAGATTTTTTAACCTACTACTCTCTCCGGTATTGAAATACTAGTCATTTTGGCCTTGTACTTGTAGTTCAGCAAAACAAGTCATTTATGTTTCCTAGGTAAGTTTTGGTCAAATTTACCCCTAATTAATACATATGGAATTCGAAACTAAAGGCGTGTCCCGAGGCTACATTAATCCACCATGGCATACACGCCCACCTTCTTGTATGGCTGCATGCAGACTAATACTCCTCTCACCTCGTATGCGTCTGTTCATATACCAATGTCTCTTCATATATACTCTGTTGTGAGCTTGGAGTAAAGATTTTACGGCGACGTCGAGCTCTCAGCATGGGAGTATGTGTGGTAGTCTCTTCCAAAGTAAAGTCCAATAAATCACCGTCTTCTGTAGGTGCCATGTTCAAGTCTATAGAAAAAATTTAAAAAAGTGAACAATAAGTAAAAAATCACATGGCAAGTAACCAGACCATGTACGTACCAAAATCATTCTCAGTAGGTGGCTCCATATTCAACTCAAATGTAGCATTTTCAACATGCAGCGCCATTACTTTGTTTTGGAGTTTTGCTACTTCTGTTTGTTGGTACCAGGAGCCCAACGTAGGGCTTTAATAACCGGATGACGAACGCCAAGAGCAGGTGCAAGTCAGACGAAACGACGTCCTGGACAAGCGGTGCAATTTTTAGCGAAAATGTTCTGGGCGCGCGGTGCAATTTCTAGCAAAAACACGTGTATCGCCCATGCAAAAAATAAAAAAAGTCCAGCGTCTGTTGGGGACTTGTTCTCAAATGCTATAAATTGAGAACAAGGCAACACAAAAAATAGGTTACTCGTTAATGCCCTTCGTCCTTCGGAACATTATTTCCTTAAGGATATAGTGATCTTCGGACGAAGGTCATGAAGGACATACCTTCATCATTTCAACATATATATATATATATATATATATATATGAAGGGCGAATGAGACATGTAAAACATAAGGGATAATGTGAACAAACGTATAACATCATCATACACATTTCATATTATATAATCATAAATAAATGATGACAATATTGAATTACATTCGTACCTTCGGCTTGACAGAAAGTGAAAGTACAAGCGTGACGCAAAAATGAGTACAAGTCCGCGTGAACAGTATGGGTACTATTCATCTATTTATAGGCACAGGACACAGCCTATGAGAAATTACAATTATGCCCTTTACATTTACTATTGGCTTATAGAAAAATCTATGAGGACTGAACAGCCTTTTCCCTTTTAAGTCGGTTCCCTTTTCTGCGATTTAGCCGAAGCTCCCTTCCGCACAGCTTCGGAGCGACGGCAACCTTCGTCACGATCAAGCTCCTCATCGTGTATTCTTTTATCATAAATCCGAAGATACCTGTCCATAAACCATACTTGGAAGACATTGTTAAATTATGTTTTTGAGGACCTTCGGAGGACGAAGGCCCCCAACAGTATCCCCTCGCAGTATTAATTTGGTTAAGATAACGAATTCAGACTGCGACATGGACGAAGGCCGGAAGCCGAAGGTCCGAAAAAACACCATCCCTTTGCTAGAATAGCAACAGTCAATGACAGACGGGACCCTCCAATTTGGAGCGCGTCGATCGTATAAATAAGAACTCACCGTGACCACATTTGGTACGCTACTTGCCGCTTGCTTTGTTTGCTCAATTTTTTAGCTTTTGCTTACCAACGCTTGCTTAGTTTCTCAGACTTCCTAAGCTTCAGTTTTAAGGACACATTTTCACCATTTCCGAAGAGAAGATGTCTCAGGACAAAAAAGTTGCCGTTGAGACGAAGCTGACCGAAGAGGAGAAGCTCCTTGAGGAGAAGACTGCTGGATTCGTTGAGTCAATAGCAAAAACAAATATAGAGAAGATTACTAAAGAGATACTAAAAGGCTTGTCTGAAGATACTGATGATAGCGACAGCTATGATGTGGAGAGTAGAGGCGAAGACTCTGAAGATCGGCCCTGGTGACCAAGTCATACAGTCTTCGGGAAATCAACTATCAAACAGAGTCATCTTGATAATATGAGAGGAAGGTATTTTCGAGATATGTCTATTGTGAGGGCCGACGTAGATAGAGCCATTCTTGCTTCCGAAGAAAACGAAGTTGTGATCTTCCGGAGCTTCTTCAAAGCTGGACTTCGGTTCCCGTTGAGCAGATTTGTGGTTGAAGTTTTAAAGACATACCAGATTTTCCTTCACTAGATCACTCCTGAAGCAGTTATTAGAATGGGAATCTTCGTCTGGGCTGTGAGAAGTCAAGGTCTAGAGCCAAGTGCAAGATGTTTTTGCAGTATGCATGAACTTTCATATGAGACGAAGCCCTGGGGTAAAGAACAATATCATAACAATTTCGGTTGCTATAGCTTCGTTGCTCGCTCTGGCGCAAGCTACCCAGTGCCAACGTTTCAGAAGAGATGGCCCGAGGCCTAGATGGAAGAGTGGTTCTATGTGAAAATGATTTGAAGGCGAGAGAAGAAATTAAAGAGATCATCATGCGCCCCATCTGGTCCCGCTTCGGCTTCCGAAAGCCGAAGGTAGAAATTGATGAGGCAGCCGAAGCATGCCGAAGGGCCTTCAACACAGTTTGCTCTTTTATTGGGACAAGAGATTTACTTCAAGAACATGTAGCCTACATGATATGGCCACTGATAGACAGCTGGGAAATGCCGAAAGAAACCATCACTAACCCTAGCGAAGGCGGCCTGGATCGATTGAAATACACCTTTAGGTTTGGGGACCAGTTTGTTGAACTAGATGATGACTGGCTGAAGTGTGTTGAAAATACTAGCGATGAGTTACTTGGAGCATATTCCAAGTTCGAAGATAATGCACTATCTGCGGCCTTCGGAAGCCGAAAAAGAAAAGATTAAATAAGGTTTTTGATGCTATTGGATTTGTGTACCCTGACTATCGCTACCCGCCATGAGGGCAGAAAAGAAAGGGTGCAACCTCTGAAAGGTTATTGCTTCGGCTGCTCCAAGCGAGCCTGCGCCGAAGAGTAAAAGTTGAAAGTCCTCACCCACCGGCCCCGTTATATTGAGCCGGCCGCGGTGCCCGAGTTTGGAGGGAAGACTTCTTCAGCTGCTGATCCGAAAGAGCCAATTCCTCCTACGCAGAAGGCTGAAGAATCAGCTACCATGCCGAAGGCACCCTCAGCCGAGCAGGTTGAGGCAAAGACTGGTAAAGATAAGGCCGAAAAGCCAGAGACTGAAGGAATAAAAATGTTAGAAGTTTTGAGCCCTTCGACAGAAGTACCAATGCCAAAGATACAAAAAGGTCTTGCGGCCACTCCCAAAAGAAGAAGGATGGCAAGTGTACTAGATGTGCTAGAAACGGTAAAGACTTCAAGCTCTACTCCAGGGAAAATTGCCAAGGCTACGAAAATGCAAATCGAAGCTAAAACAAAATTGACCGAAACCGAAGCTGCAATGAGCCAGGCTAGTGCCGAAGCCGGGCCTTCAGAGCCTGCTAAGAAAAAACCCTCAGAAACTGAAGAGAAGGCAGCGGAGGAAGAGGCTATAGAACAGACTTTGCCTGAAAAAGTTGCCGCTCCTGCTCCCGAAGCACCTTGCGAAGACCTTGATTATGTTATTCGACATGCTTCGGGAAAAAGATTATCTGAGGAAGAAATTTTTGAAGCTAGACACTATGCCCGAGAACTGAAGTACCCGAAAGAGGCCTTAGTGTTTAATGGTACAGATGAAGATGATTTCTTGTATTGTCTCCCAGACAACAAAGAATTATCCGTCTACCGGGAAATGGCCAGAAGTATGGGTTTTTCGAAGCTCGAAGCTGGCCTTTATGCCATGACGAAGGATGATCTTGCGGATAGCCTTGCATACAACAGTCTGAAGGTACAAAAGTTGTGAATTTTGAAGCTTATGGATTCTTTAATAGAGTCTTTTATTCTCATGTTAATCCATTCATTCTTTCTTGTAGGGCTTAATACTTAGCAACGCCTTAAGGGCGCAAAAGAATGCTGAAGAAGAGAGCTACATAATTGCTCTCAACAACCTTCGAACAGAGGTTATCAAGCTGAGAAACAAAGCCACGGAAAAGACAAAATTCTACTTACATTGGTGGACAAAGTAAAGGGGGATGAAGCTAACTTCAAGGCTCAATCTGAAATTCAAAAGAATGAGATTGAAGACCTTCGAAAACAACTGGCTGAGGGCAAATTAAAATGCGTGGTTGCCAAAGCTGACCGAGATGCCAGTGAGTACTGGAAAAATTATTTTGAAAAAACAGTTGCAGAGCTTCGTGCATCAAAAGAAAGATGTTTTGAAAAATCTGTGGAATGTGTAAAAAAGATAAAGACTAGCTTCGCCAACGTGGGTGCCTACTCAAATGAAGACAACTTCATATGGGGCGACCCTGAGGGTGTCATCGAGTGGATCAGTAATGAAGTCAAAGCTTTTGAGGAGATTTTGAGTGACCACGGGGATGTCTGTGCATTCTCTGGTGCGAGGGGGGTTGCAGCCATTTTGGAGAAGGCATGCTGTGAACATGTTAAAACCTTGGCCTAGACCGAAGCTGCCTTCTCCGTCGATGATACGAAGGACCCCTCGGCCGAAGCGAGTTCAATAGGTGGAAAATTTTTCACTGATATCTGGGAAAATGGCGGCCGAGGGATGGCTCATGAAATAATGAAGAAGAGCGAAAAAGATATTCATGACGCTTGAGAAGCTACGAAAGAAGCTGAAAAACTGTGGAACTCGAAAGACGGATAGGTATCACTTAATGGCTTTTAGCTTTGTTGTTTATTTTTGTGACTTCGAACTAATTTATGTCTTCTACCGCAGCTGAACTATCTCCTCCCCCAGAGCCATTCGACCCACTGGCTGACCCAGAGACAAAGAAAGCAGTCGAAATTATTAATATGGCTGAAGCTATTGTAGATGAAGTTGTTACCAAACTGCTAACCGAAGCTGCAGAACAAGTTCTGAAGGAAGAAGAGTAGCTATGTAAAAACATTTTCTAGAATATTAATGTAACATTTGCTGAACTATGTTTGTAATATTCGGTGCTTACAAGATTTGAATGTAATATATGAATTGCTTGTAATTCAGTTCTTTGCGATGCATAAAACTTTATGTACATACCGTTTTTAAGCCCTCGACGAAAAAACACCTTCCCTTCTTTTCATGCTTCGTAAAGAAGAGTTTTTATGCCTTGTAAGAATCATCCACCCTTTGTAAAATCATCAATGCTTCGTAAAGAATAGATCCCTCCTTCCACATCAGAACTGATGAAGCTGTAACTCTCAGCTTACTCTCAGCTGGAAGATCGGCCTCGCTTCCAATTGATGTTATTGATGTGAAATGATGTATGATGTGATGCTATGTGATATGATGCGATGATATGATGCAAAGAATGATGCTAATGCCGAAGACACGTACCCACACTGAAACACAATATCTCTTTGCCATTTATTTTTCGGCTTCACCGCTTATTTTTCGGTGTATGTTCTGCATCCCCTTAGGAACGTCTTTTGAACTTCTTCGCCTTCTATTTCGGCGGTATTCGCGTTGACTTTTCGTGCTTCGCCTTATATTTCGGCGGTATTTGGCTCTGCATTCCCTTTGGAACGACTTTTGAGCAGAAAACTTACACTGCGCTCCCTTGGGAACGACTTTTTGTAGCTTCGGCAAACTTACGCTGCGCTCCCTAGGAACGACTTTTTGTAGCTTCGACAAACTTACGCTGCGCTCCCTAGGAACGACTTTTTGTAGCTTCGGTAAAACTTGCAATGTAATTTTTAGGTCTGCATTCCCTTAGGAACGACTTTTTAGCTTCAACAGTTTTTGAGCTTCGTAAGTCTATAGGAAAGATATATTTCATTATGACAAAAATGAAGCTATTACAAGAAATTAAAAGTGACAAGAAGGCTAGATTTACACCAATTATTCCTTATTAAAAAGAAAATGACAATGAATGTAAAATGCTTCAGAGGTAGGATATCTCTCAATAGATGTGTTTTGACTCTGGCACAGTACTATTAACTGTGCGAGCTTCGGATTCCTCCCTGAGCTCTCGCTGCTGATGAGTCTGATGGCCCCTTCTGGCTGCTGACCTCGTGAATAGGCAGGTTGTAGTGGCGGCGAAGGTGGAAACTGTGGCCAAGAAGCCTGTGGCTGACTAGCCGAAGCAACAGAAGCTGCAGGATGATTACCCACATACTCTGGTATATATGGTGAGTGACACGAAGCAGTATGTAGGACCTTCTTCGGTTGACTTTGCCGGGCTTCGGCTTCTGCGATCTCCTTCTGCTTTTGGATGGTGATTTGGCACATTCTTGTAGTATGGCCCTAGTCTTCACCACAAAATAGACAGTAAATCTTCCTGGGTTGGTCCCCATATCTTCCTCCGAAGCCTCTGGCGCCTCTGCCTCTTGGAGCTGGCAGCCGAAAAGAGCTTTGTTGCTGCCCCGAAGATTGTGAAGAATACTAGGGCCTCTGCAGCTGACTTCCTCTGTCATCATTCTAAGTGTTGTGAATTGACCTGACATGCCTCGGGTGTATTCTTCCTCCGAAGCCCCTGGTCATCTCGGAGAACCTGTAAGCTTCCTCCCTTCTTTGGCGGAAGTCATTGTCAGGCCTGATATATTCATCCATCTTTTGAAGAAACTTCTCCAGAGTCTGTGGAGGTTTTCTGGCGAAGTACTGGGCAGTAGGTCCTGGACGAAGCCCCGTGATCATGGCCTCAATGACAATCTCATTGGGCACTATAGGCGCCTATGCTCTAAGACACAAGAACCTTCGGACGTATGCTTGAAGATACTCCGCATGGTCTTGCGTGCATTGAAACAGAGCCTGAGCTGTGACCGACTTCGTCTGAAAGCCTTGAAAGCTTGTCAGTAGCATATCCTTGAGCTTCTGCCATGAAGTAATAGTCCCTGGCCAAAGAGAAGAATACCATGTTTGGGCCACATTCCGAACTGCCATGATGAAGGATTTGGCCATGACAGCTGCATTGCCTCCATATGAAGATATGGTTGCCTCATAACTCATCAAAAACTGCTTCGGATCCGAATCCGCATCATACATAGGGAGTTGAGGTGGTTTGTATGATGGGGGCCATGGGATAGCCTGCAGTTCTGCTGCCAAGGAAGAAGCATCATCAAAGGTAAAGGTATCATGATTAAAATCATCATACCATCCATCCTCATTGAATAGGCCTTCTTGATGAAGCTCCCTATGTTGAGGCCTTCAATCTTGCTCGTCTTGAGCAAGATGACGTACTTCTTCAGTGGCTTCGTCAATCTACCTTTGAAGATCAGCCAGTCAGGCCATCTTCTCCTTCTTCCTTTGTACTTGTTGATGGATTATCTCCATGTTTCTGATTTCTTGGTCCAACTCCTCCTGGAGCGTTGGGCTAGTGGCCTTCCTCTTCTGGCTTCGGGCCTCTCGAAGAGAAAGGGTCTCCTGATTTGGGTCTAGTGGCTGTAGTGCGGCAGTCCCTAGCACTGAAGCTTTCTTCGGCGGCATGACGAGGGTCAGTGCTTGTCGAAGGTGGTCGAAAAGGGTTCACTGGAGGCGGGCGCCAATGTTGGGGACTTGTTCTCAAATGCTATAAATTGAGAACAAGGCAACACAAAAAACAGGTTACTTGTTAATGCCCTTCGTCCTTCGGAACATTATTTCCTTAAGGATATAATGATCTTCGGATGAAGGTCATGAAGGACATAACTTCATCATTTCAACATATATATATACATATCAAGGGCGAATGAGACATGTAAAACATAAGGGATAATGTGAACAAAACTATAACATCATCATACATATTTTTTATTATATAATCATAAATAAATGATGACAATATTGAATTACATTCGTACCTTCGGCTTGACAGAAAGTGAAAGTACAAGCATGACGCAAAAATGAGTACAAGTCCGCGTGAACAGTACGGGGGTACTGTTCATCTATTTATAGGCACAGGACACAGCCTATGAGAAATTACAATTATGCCCTTTACATTTACTATTGGCTTATAGAAAAATCTATGAGGACTGAACAGCCTTTTCCCTTTTAAGTCGATTTCCTTTTCTGCGATTTAGCCGAAGCTCCCTTCCGCACAGCTTCAGAGCGACGGCAACCTTCGTCACGATTAAGCTCCTCATCGTGTATGGTTTTATCATAAATCCGAAGATACCTGTCCATAAACCATACTTGGAAGACATTGTTAAATTATATTTTTGAGGACCTTCGGAGGACGAAGGCCCCCAACAGCGTCCATGTAAAAATGGGAGGCCACAAGAATCGAAGTCAGATATGCATGATAGAAAGCAATGCTGCTGACCAGTTGAAACCCCAAATAGAATTCAATGGATGAGACATCGAGGGGTATTTAATATGGGTACAATCAGAAATATGACTTCTACGTAAACACTCCTTGGTATACGTATTCATGTCCAAAATGACTAGTATTTCAATGCCGGAGGGAGTAAAAGACTCTGAAGAGCCGTTGCATGAACACAGATGCGAGTACACTCGCTTTTCTGACCCAGCTCTTGATTATTAAGTCCAAGTACTTTTTTTCAAACAACTGTTACAATAAAATTTTAAAACTGTTTGATGATGTGTTGTTAAAGCCTAATAAGCTGACTAAAGCCATTCCTTGAATCGGGAGCACCAAAGTATTCCCGGCCCTGGCGAGTACTTCTGATTCCTCCAATCACTGCTAGCTGCACTTGTGGTCCAATCCTTGCTTATTGTAACTGTACCAAAGAGCCGCATATGTAGCTTCCGGTTGTTTCCGTATCTGCATCGGTTCCCACCATCAGGACAGCAATAATAGTAAGCTAATTAACCTTTCGAGTGTATGCTATTGATGCTGGATTGTTGATGAAACATATTCGATTTCAGAAGGTACTCCCTATCGGGCCGGGAATACTTTGGCGCTCCCGATTGAAGGAAAGTACGAACTGAACATTGTCGGAAACGTCATGGCTGTTTAGCATCCATAAGAGACAAAACTAATTAATAAGAAGATGCAGAAGCAGGGTGCAACAGTTTGCAGGCGTTAATTAGAGACTATAACAGAGAAAGGAAATATATAGAAATGGTCGTTATTTCGAATAAAAATTTGCAAAGCTAGCTTTAGGCGGATGGGATGACGATCTTTCACCTTAGCTAAACGTGAAGATACAAAATCTCGATGGATGGCGAAGATGAGCACACAAACGTTCCTAGGCGCTTGTTGGCGGATGCAGCATCATCAAGATTCTCATGCATGCATTCCAAATCAGTGGTTCGGATTGATGGGATGTGAATCTTGATGATGCCACGCCCGCAAACACCGACTGATGTGCCGTATTAATTTCTATCCCTGTATCGTCTAAGCTTACATATATACACTATATTGGCCTTGCCGAGAATGAATGAGGTGAACCATGGCAATGGCGGTGGGTGGGTGGCAATTAAGACGAGCTGAATGGTTCGATTAATATATAGGCGGTGCCATTGGCTGACACAGTACGTCAGTGTCGGATTAATCGAATTGTTAATAACCCCACTAGTGCAGAATGGAGGCAAGATTAAGTTGGCCGGTGCGTGCCTGCCGCGCGCGCGCGCGCGCGTGGTGCTCCGTTCGGATCCACTGCCAAAAGCTGCCCGGGCACGGTGACAGAAGCAATGCCGCATGGCGCGCATGCCTGTCTGCTGGTCACCTGATGACGTGGACGGGACCCCACGCCCGTTGTTTTCTTCCGTCAATTTAACCGTTGCCGACTTTGATCCTAATCAAGGTACGTTGAATGATGCTCGGCAAAAATCCCTAATTTTTTTTTAAAAAAAAACATTCCCATTTCCCAACACGCACGCTAGCGTTCAGATTCAAATGATGCTTCTACAAAGTGATTCTACCTTGGACACTGTTCACACCAAATGTGTGCCGACACACACATTCCCTAATAAATTTCTGTCCTCAAAAAGTTTAAAGTCGTGAGAAAATATTTGGCACAAAATCAAAGCGCGGACAGAGAAGGGCAAAGTCCGAACCGACCAGAGTACTTGTCCTCTGTATAAAACCTGGCACACAAGTTTAAAAATCGGCCAGATCGGTGTGCGGACCAGCCATACCGGGGTTTTATTCCTATTTTTATTGAATTTATTTTTAAGTCGATTTTGGATCTATGTTTGACGTGAAAAACATAGAGATTGTATTGTTTGTTGACTTGTTTTCTTGTAGAATAAAGCAATCCCCACTATATAAACAAAAGAGTCATCACTGCTTAAGGAAACCACTTCTAATCATTAAAAACACATTACTACAATTTTACTATAATGTTGTTGGTCACCAGTTTTGATTCCTAAGGATATATCCAGCAGATTCCCCATACCCATATTCAAACTCCACTCTGCGAACAATGCAGTCTACAGTGCAAACAATGCAGTTTACAGTACAATTTTACCGGTGCATTTCCTTTATTATTCTTTCCGGATTACAAATGATTACATATATACCTTCGAGTGCTATGATAGTGATACGAAGATAAAGCCAAAACACAACTTCAGAGACAGAGCAATCTTAATCTCACCCAAAAAGGTCCCTGTTGGTCACTTGATTTTGATCACCCTAAAGGCACCAAAAGTCAAGGCAACATAATTAGATCAAGCTTTACCTTCATCCTTCTTAGTCTCTCATTCTCAAGGAGAAGATAGAATAAAATGATGAAGATGAAATAAAATGAGTAAATGAAATGTAAAGAATATTGAAGATAATGCAAAACACAAGTTAAACATAAAGCATTTGATTCATCCTTAGAATATATTACTTTCTTTCCATTCTTCTCTACTTAACAAAATTTTACATGAATACCTTAAGCTTCTTAAGGTTACAAGAAGAAGGTAAACAAAGTACAACTTCGTAGGTAGAGCAATGAATTCCACTCCGACAAAAGGTGTCTAATGAATGACACCATTTCTCTATTTATAGGCGCAGGATACATCTTCAGCAAAATTACAATCGTGTCCTCAAACCTTTACATTTAAACTATCAGATATACTGAGGATAATGTTGTCTTTTCCTCTCGCTGTCCTGATGGATAAGTTTTGAAGACTTTTCATAACCTTGCTCGGCTTCATCACTCGTGCATGCACATTTGTATGCCCGGAGCTGATGTCTTCGTGCATGCGTCTATTAGCCGCTTTGACTGAAGCCGACCTTCGGCATTACTCCTGCAGCATATGAAAGAAGATAAAAGATAGTTGTTGAATTAGTGTTTTGAGGACCTTTGGGAGAAGAAGGCCCTCAACAGTAGCCCCTCGTGGTTCCAGTTCATTTTTCATAACGAGTTCAGACCGCGAAATAAACAAAGGCCTCGTGCCGAAGATCCAAAAAACACCTTCCTTGAGTGTGTTATTAAAAACAACGTAAAATATTTTTTGGAATGGTCCACCAATCGAAGAGTGGAAGCGGTGTGACTCCTCGCCATCACCACTTACCGGGCTATATAAACCAGTCTACCCAGTGAATGTGTTACGACTTTTACTGCTTGCACCAATCTACTACCATAAATTCCTCTTCCTCTGAAGGTCTCTTCTTATGCTCAAGCATTTTTTTTGTAAAGCTTTGACAATATGCCAATGGCCAGGGTTTATTCAACTGCTAGACTAGCCAATGAGGGTGAAACACTAGATACCGTTGAGACGGCCCCTATTTCCAAGGTGATGAGGGCATAGGGTATCACTGAGCTGAAGGTCAATAAGGAGGGGGATGCTCTAGAGGGGAGTGGTTCTAACGCTAAAGCTAGTAGCAATGAAGAAGATCCCAACATACTTTGGCCAACAAGACAATTCACATTGAGTTTGGTGAGTCTACTGTGAAGCCTGAAGATCTTTGTAACACCCCTGAATTTGGGGGTATAAAATTTCTTTTCTAATATCCACCAAATTCAGCTGTTACCCTCTTCTTCACTTGTTTTTCTCGTTTCTAAATAATTGACATTAACTTTATTATATATATGAGTTGTTGGCGTAGTAAAATAAAATCCTGGAGAAACTTTGATTGTTGCATTCATGTCGTTGCATAGTGTTTATGAGTGCAAAGGTTTTTTCAAACTAAATCGAATTATCTTGATTTTGTTTCCGAATTTTTTTCGGGAATCTTTGAAACGTTTCTTTGAGTATCAATTATGAATTTCAGCCTCCGGCCTAGAGCACCGGCACCCCCTCCCCCATGGCCGGCCAACCCCCCCTGCTTGCTCCAATAGAGAAGAAGATAGAGGAAGGAGATGCTAGCCACATTAGATCACACTCCTTTTCATCCTATGTGGCTGTGTCCCCATGTGGCCCTTTGTGTGGCTTCGCTTCGACCAATTGAATCGCGCCGCGTAGTTTAAATTCGAGAAATGCTATTTATTCAATATAATTTGCGTCGAAAACCGGTCACGACTCGTCCCAGTCGCGTTAACTTCGTAACAACATCAATTTCGTATTAGTAACATTATTTTGGTATGTCACGGATCTTAAGTAATTAATTATTTGTTCATTCGATAGTGGTTAAGGAACGACTTTTCAGTTAAAACTAATTTATAGTTCTAACTTGCGCTTTACAAATACGTGTTAATTTGATTAATGCCAACTCAAACATTTTGAATTAATACTCGCTTAGTGTAAGCGCGACATCTATTTAAGTATTTCTCGTATGTTGCGTATGCTGGATCGCGCATGATGTTTTGCGCACGTCACCACACGTTGTCTTCGCGGGTCGCGCGTGCGCATCGTGCGCATCGCCGCGCGTTGTCTGCGCGCTAAGTCGCGTGTGTCCGTGCGTCGTCACATATCATTCGCGCGTTGTTTGCGCGTCGTCGACATTCCTTTGCGCGTTCGTGTCGCGCGGCGTCTGCGCGTTATAATAAATTGTGTTCGCTTATAAACACTCATGTTAATAATGTTAATTCGTTAGGTCGCATATTTTAGATTGTTAACTTAAGGTTTGCTGGACTAATAATTGTTAGATTAAAAGGGTGTTCAACTTGCGTCTTGATAATAAACATTAACATGGTTAATATTAACTTAAATACTTTTTATTTATTTAATACTTGTTTAGTTTAAGCACGACATCTAATTAGTTTTTCTCGGCCTGTCGCGTGGCCTGTTCCGCATGTGGTGGCATACTGTTTCGCGTGTCATTCGTGTGCTGCTTGTACATCGTCGCCGTTCGTTCGCGCGTCGCGCCACACATATGGTCCGCGTGCTGTTCGCGCGTGTCGTCACGCGTTAGTCTCACATGGTCACGTTTTGTCTTGCGTGCTGTCCGTGTGCTCCTTCGCGCGTGTTGCAAGGTTGTTTCACATGTCGTTGCGCGTGCTAATTCACACGTTATTCGCTCGCGTTGCCGCTCTCATAAATTGCTATTCAGGAGCTTTGATAAAATCGCCTCACCGCATCGTTCATGTTAAATAATTTATTTCTTGTTTAGCGCTGGTTAGTTAAAATAACAGTTCGATCGAACCCGTTAAGCGATTATGCCTGCTTAGACGTTATATTCAATATTCATTTATCATAAAACAATATAATTTAGTGGTACATATATGTCGTGTCGCTTATAAATTTATTATATATTTAAACATAGTGAGTCTTATGCGTCGTGTTCATAAATATAATCTGACTAGTTTAAAAACGTGGTTTCCTATCAAATTACAATCTATATTAATGCCCCATTAGGTATTCCTTTAGAGTATCTTCCGCAAATGATTTATATTAATTAGAATCAACCTAGAATATAGGTTACGCTTTTATTATGCAAACCTTCCGAAAACCATACCGTCTCAACCATAATTTCGATTTCAGCGCTTATTTCCTCGCGTGATTGTAGAAGCGATCTCTATTTTATAGTACATGTTTTTATAATGGTTTCATTTGTATGGTGTAATGTTCTTATGCATATATATGTTTGTTTGTCTATATCTGTTCGTATTCGCTGTGCGTCGCGAATAGATCGCGATTCGTTTCCGAGCTTCGAGGTATCGACGATCAAGATTTGGTGAACCACTGGTCTTGAGATTAAGCTCTTCGAGTTCTACGAGATTGAAGACCCTGGCCATCTATTTGGTGAAGGCAAGTGTCCTCTGACCCATTATGTCCTATTTACTTTATAAATCAGTATCCCGCATTACTCAATTGAAAACCTAAGGATTGACTAGCTTTGTATTTACCTTTTCCTTGATTACCTTTTGGGTTATTATGGTTAGCTTCATGCTATTGCTTTACTTTAATCAATGAACATGATGTGATTACTTATGATACGATGATGTTATCCCGATTATGATCCTGTGATACTATAAGGGACTCAGGCTGTTTCCTGAGTACCTCTCCGTAAGGACCTGTTCGGGGAGCGACACCCCGAGAAAACAGTGCAACCATGAGGGTGGTATGGGACACCCTTGGCCAAGTAATTAGGGAAGTCTTATGTTGGGTGCTGGTTTTTGGTCATTGGGAAATAGAGGCATCTATTATGGCTCCTATATTCTCGCTCAGGGATCTGGTTACGGGCATCATCCCATGACTTTTTTCTGAGGGTAGTGGTATAGGTTTTGGGACGTCAGATGGACTTTATTCAATGGTCATTTCCAACATTTGCATAGTGAGGACCCTAGGGAAAAGCCATGTAGTGAGACCCTGCTAGTTCACCTTGGAAGTGATCAATGGGGAGTCGCGATCCTCGGGCATAAAGGGAATCACGGCTCATGGGTAAAGTGTGCAACCTCTGCAGAGGGTTAGAAACTGATATATCAGCCATGCTCACGGTTATGAGCGGCCTTGGGATCCTCTTTGATTAGAGATACAGATGACCTGAGATTCAATGGATTCTATTTATGGTTTTGGTTCGATGGTGATAATGATGTTCCTCGATGAGGAAATGATTCACGGGTTGGTTATTTCTAAAACTTAGCTCCCACTAATAATAAATACTTGACCAACTAAAAGCAACTGCTTGACCCTAACCCCACATAAAGCTAGTCCACTACAGCCAAACGGGACATTTGCTGAGTATGTTGATGTGTACTCACCCTTGCTTGCACAAAACACCAGGTTGCCTTTGGTGCAATCTATGCTCAGATAAATAAGGTGTCGAGGCAGATCTCCAGGAGTTCCAGGACTTCGATGAGTTCGAGGATTAGGCTAGCGACCTACCCTAGTCAGCTGCCTATGGTGGGTTTATTTACATTGGCTACGTTTCGATTCTGTGTACTTTGATTTATATTATGTAAATGACTCTAGTCTTTAATATTATTACTTATTCTTTATTGTTATTCGATGCATTGTGCTATGGTGAGTCATTTATGTAATTGCTGTGTACGTGAATTTCTGATCCTGACACGTACATGGTTCGCATTCGGTTTACCTTCAAAACCGGGTGTGACATAAATGGTATCAAAGCCCTTGCTGACTGTAGGACCGCTATCCTAGAGTAGCATTGGCCGTTTTAAGGACTTATTGATTATTACTTCACCTCATCCTTGATTCTGCTTCAAAATATTAGTCACCTCGACTAATTCTATATTGTGCTCGTATATGCCCCCTTGCCAAAAAGTATTTTATTCTAGTATGGTCTATACTTCTCTCAATCTTTTAGATCTGATCCCACCCTTGTGCTTGCGACATCTTTGTAAATGCCTCCTGACCATAACCTTTTTGGTCGTTTGGAATTCTTTCCTCTTCCACCATTAAATTGCTACCATTTGACCACCTTTGTTCCCTTGGTATTGACAAGCCCGTATCCCCTGGATTCTTTAATACTCTAGTTTCAAATACTTATCTCTGAATTTCTACTGCCTACTTAAACATTTCAATTTATATATCCATGATCTTTGTGTCTTTTGAGACCCTTTCCTATTCTGTTGTTAGGTCGTTATCTTTCGGCAATTTCCATTTCCTCGGTCTTGTTGTGCTCATGTCCTTGGAGTCTTTCATATTCTCATATTTTTGGATGCTTATCTTCATACCCCAATGCCTGTTTAAGACATTTCAGTTAATATGCCCTTGATCACCCTTGCTTCTTGATGGTCCATGAGCGACCATTTCATTTCGCACATCCTTGGTGATCTCGTTGTTTCCATATAACTTCCTTCGGTAATGAATTTTTTCACCTAAACCCTCCTGTTGGAACCTTACCTATCGTACCCTTGATTGTTTTCTCCACTTCATAACTTCACGAGTCTTGCCTTAACTCTATCCTTTGCTATGCTCTTCGTATTATCATCTTTACCCTTGACACCTCTATATCTTTCATTGATGTTTATCTTATACCTGTCATTTAAAATCTCATGTCTTCCATCTCAATCTGAGCATTGAACTTTACCTATTTTTCCCTTGGTTGTATCCTCTTCTTTGTCGCTTGCGAGTTTTTAACTCCATCCTTCTTTGTGCTTCCGTTTGTTGCCTTTACCTTCCTCATCTCTCAATCGGACCTTGGTGATTACACTATGTCTATCTAAAATTTCCAATCTCTTATCCCAATTTGAGAGCAGTGTTTTACTTATCTCACCCTTGACAACATCCTCTTCTTTACCGCGTGCAAGCCTTGACTTAACTCCATCCCTTGCTGTGCTTGTACCACTTGCTCTTCTATGCCTTCATCTTTTCTCTTACACCCTTGTCCGTTATCACCTTTGGCCCTTGTGACATTGATGTCTTCTACCTAAATGTTGATCTTGAACTCATCTTTAAAAGCCTCCCCTTTATTTCAACCCAATTTGAGAGCGATGAGTTACCTATTTCCCCCTTGATTTCCTTGCCCTTTTATCGCATTGCAAGTGTTGTCTTAATCCCATCATTTGATGTGTTTCTAATTGCTATCACCATTACCTTGTCATCCATCAATTCTGCCTTGATACTTATCTTTATGCCTACTCTTTAAAAATATTCTCTCTTCCACCCTAATTTGAGAGTGGCAGTTTACCCATCTGGCCCTTGGACGTACCCTCTCCTTTTTCATTTGCAGGTCCCATCTGAACTCCATCCTTTATGGTACTTATATCTTTTGTCTTATGCCTATCTACCTCCTCTCCTACATCCTTGTCTGTTATTACCTTTAAAACCCTCGTGATATCTATGCCCTTGCCCTCCTACTTATCTTGAACCTATCCTTTGAAGCCTCCTCTTTTCTATCCCTATTCTATGATAATGCCTCATCTATCTCATCATTGACTGCTCCCCCTTCTCTAACACCTTGCAAGCTTTTCCTCAAATACATACTTTGTCATGTGTTTGTCCGTTATCACCTTAACCCTTGTAATCCCTCGATCTGTACCTTGGTGCTTATCATGTACCCGTATTTTAAAGCTTCCTCTCCTATTTCAGTTCAAGAGTGTTGTCTTACCCCTCCCCGCTCATGTTTGTCCCCTTTTTCTTCTATCGCGTGGCACGTCTTGTCTTAACTCGATCTTTTGATGTGCTTTCGCCTGTTACCTCCTGTACCTTTGTAATCACTAGATCCTTCCATGATGCTTTTCTTATGCCTACCTTTTGAATTATCATATTTCCCATCTCGATTTGAGAATGGTGTTTACCAACCCTGTCCTTGGTTGCATTTTCTCCCTTGTCGATTACAATCCTTGCTTAAACTCCATCCTTTATAGTGCTCATGTCCCTATCCTACACATCTTGTTCTTCTCCTCGTCCTTCGATAGCCTTAGAGATTAGTTATTCCCTTTTTAAGAAGGACCACCATTTAATTAAAAGGAACGTATAGCAACGAGATGTTTGTTGTTGTATGCTTGTGCTGTTTGTCTTTGTGTGATGACTGATTTGCTTCTTTGTGATGAGTGTTGATGTGTTGTGGTCCTTGGTCCACAATGACATCAGTTCACTAGATGAGTGCCGTATAGTTGGGTTCTCTCTTCCTACTCTCTCCCTTTAATCCGTCTATGCTTACCTCTCTTCTCTCTCTACCCTTTTCCTCTTGTACCTGCTTAGTTGGTAGAGTCTGAGTTGAATCGAAGAATCTATGTGCCAACTGTGGGGGACAGATATCCCCCGGGTCCACTGGAAGGGTAAAAGACCTGACTAAAGGCCCAAGGGCCCAATAAATCGTAAGGTCATTCCTTCATGGGCCTGGGGAGGGACAATCAGTAAAGCAGATCGATATAAGGCCGGATCGACGCAAGTCCAGATGGCCCCACAACATTGAGCAAGAAACCACAACAGAAGATCCGACTTTCCCGCGCTGGAGCCCCATGCAGCAGAGCCAGGCGAGGATAGGTCGGCTGAATCATAGGAAGATAGACTCAAACAGTTCACTATCCTTTAGGCGCACGTTGTTATCATATCCATATGTATTGCCCCACGGTCGAATATATAAGGCCCAGGGGGCACCCCTTCAGAACGATCGATTCCAACTCTACACTACCCAGCCATCTACCTCAACCCTCCACGTCCACGCTCTAGAGAACTACCTTGTAACCCATTACACAAAGCATCTTCGCCAGGACGTAGGGTGTTACGCATCTCTAAGCGACCTGAAGCTGTAAACATTGTCTATTGTCTCTCGTGCGTCTGGCACGAACCATTTTGCTACAGTCGGCGACACCATCCTACTCCTAAAAACACCTCGAGGGGTAACCCCGGGTGTGCGGTTGAAACAGGGACATCCAGACATTTATAATAGAAAGGAAGTGGCAGCTAGCGTGAAACAAGGATGGCGTTGTATTTTGACATGGATAGGTTGATGGTATTGTGTTTCAAGGGAAGACTAGCAAGAAAACAAGGTTGGTGTCAAAATAAGAGGTGCCCTTTGTATATATCATGAACCTTGTGAAACCTTGTCTCACTCTCCCTTTGTCCCCTACCTAGATGATGAATCCCAATGAAGATAAAGTAGATGAGGTCAACAACAAGATTCCAACCTCGACAGTAGTGAAAAGGAAGGATGAGTCACATAGATATCTTCTGAATGGAATGAAGAACAACAAAAGGACCAAAAAAATGTTTGGGTACAAGATTAAGCCACCTCAACCGCAAGTAGAAGCGCCAAAGCTCATGAATACCCAAATAGGAGAATCAAATCAAGCTCAGTTGTTCAACATGCAGGCAACCAATCAACCATCATCTACTGGCAATCAAGCAAAGCTGACTCGTAGAGAGGTCAAAATAAGAGGTGCTTGTTTCTACTGCAAGGAAGAAGGGCACTTCATTTGCCAATGCCCCAAGAAGCGTCTAGACTGGCTCGCGAAGAAGGCCTTCAAGCAGAACTCAACCAGTGATGATCCAGAAGAAATTGTCTTCACTCGCTCAAAGTACAAATTAATTCAAACAAGCGATGAGAGTGGCAGGTTGCTAGACATACGCGTCGAGCCGAGAGAGTGATGAGTCTCTTTTAGTGGGTGGATCTGTTTGTAAGGTCTGGTGAACAACCGATGAACCAACCTTGTTTTTCTTGCTAGCTTCTTCTTGAATCTCGGGGTGAGATTCCTGTTAAGGGTGCTAGATTTGTAACACCCTGTATTTGGGGGTATAAAATTTCTTTTCTAATATCCACCAAATTCAGGTGTTACCCTCTTCTTCACTTGTTTTTTCGTTTCTAAATAATTGACATTAACTTTATTATATATATATATATATATATATGAGTTTTTGGTGTAGTAAAATAAAATCCTGGAGAAACTTTGATTGTTGCATTCATGTCGTTGCATAGTGTCTATGAATGCAAAGGTTTTTTCAAACTAAATCGAATTATCTTGATTTTGTTTCCAAATTTTTTTAGGAATCTTTGAAACGTTTCTTTGAGTATCAGTTATGAATTTTAGCCCCTGGCATAGAGCACCGGCACCCCCTCCCCCATGGCCGGCCACCCCCCCCGCGTGCTCCAACAGAGAAGAAGATAGAGGAAGGAGATGCTAGCCACATTAGATCCCACTCCTTTTCATCCTATGTGGTTGTGTCCCCATGTGGCCCTTCGTGTGGCTTCGCTTCGACCAATAGAATCGCGCCGCATAGTTTAAATTCGAGAAATGCTATTTATTCAATATAATTTGCGTCGAAAACCCGTCACGACTCGTCCCAGTCGTGTTAACTTCGTAACAACATCAATTTCGTATTAGTAACATTATTTTGGTATGTCATGGATCTTAAGTAATTAATTATTTGTTCATTCGATAGTGGTTAAGGAACGACTTTTCAATTAAAACTAATTTATAGTTCTAACTTGCGCTTTACAAATACGTGTTAATTTGATTAATGCCAACTCAAACATTTTGAATTAATACTCGCTTAGTGTAAGCGCGACATCTATTTAAGTATTTCTCGTATGTCACGCATGCTGGATCGCACGTGCTGTTTTGCGCACGTCACCACACGTTGTCTTTGCGGGTCGCGCGTGCGCATCGTGCGCATCGCCACGCGTTGTCCGCGTGCTAAGTCACTTGTGTCCGTGCATCGTCACATATCATTCGTGCGTTGTTTGCGCGTCGTCGACATTCCTTCGCGCGTTCGTGTCGCGCGTATCTCACGTGTCGATCACGTGTGTCGCGCGGCATCTACGCATTATAATAAATTATGTTCGCTTATAAACACTCATGTCAATAATGTTAATTCGTCAGGTCGCATATTTTAGATTGTTAACTTAAGGTTTGCTCGTCTAATAATTGTTAGATTAAAAGGGTAGTGTTCAACTTGTGCCTTGATAATAAACATTAACATGGTTAATATTAACTTAAATACTTTTTATTTATTTAATACTTGTTTAATTTGAGCATGGCATCTAATTAGTTTTTCTCGGCCTATCGTGTGGCCTGTTCCACATGCGGTGGCACGCTGTTTTGCGTGTCATTCGCATGCTGCTTGTACGTCGTCGCCGTTCGTTCGCGCGTTCGCGCCACACATATGGTTCGCGTGTTGTCGCGCGCGTCATCACGCGTTAGTCTCACATGGTCACGTGTTGTCGTGCGTGTTGTTCGTGTGCTCCTTCGCGTGTGCCGCAGGGTTGTTTCACGTGTCGTCGCGCGTGCTAATTCACACGATTTTCGCTCGCGTCGCTGCTCGCATAAATCGCTATTCAGTCGCTTTGATAAAATCGCCTCGTCGCATCTTTCATGTTAAATAATTAATTTCTTGTTTAGCACTGGTTAGTTAAAATAACAGTTCGATCGAACCTGTTAAGCGATTATGCCAACTTAGATATTATATTCAATATTCGTTTATTATAAAACGATATAATTTAGTGGTACCCGTACGTCGTGTCATTTGTAAATTTATTATATGTTTAAATATAGTGAGTCTTATGCGTCGTGTTCATAAATATAATCCGACTAGTTTAAAAACATGGTTTCCTATCAAATTACATTCTCGATTAATGCCCCATTAGGTATTTCTTTAGAGTATCTTCTGCAAATGATTTATATTAATTAGAATCAACCTAGAATATAGGTTACACGTTTATTATCCAAACCTTCCGAAAACCATACCGTCTCAACCATAGTTTCGATTTCAGCACTTATTTCCTCGCGTGACTGTAGAAGGATCTCTATTTTATAGTACATGTTTTTATAATGGTTTCCTTTGTATGGTGTAATGTTTTTATGCATGTATATGTTTGTTTGTCTATATCTGTTCATATTCGCTGCGCATCGTGAATAGATCGCGATTCGTTTCCGAGCTTCGAGGTATCGACGATCAAGATTTGGTGAACCACTGGTCTTGAGATCAAGCTCTTCGAGTTCTACGAGATGGAAGACCCTGAGCATCTATTTAGTGAAGGCAAGTGTCCTCTGACCCATTACGTCCTATTTACTTTATAAATCACTATCCCGCGTTACTCAATTGAAAATCTAAGGATTGACTAGCTTTGTATTTACCTTGTCCTTGATTACATTTTGGGTTATTATGGTTAGCTTCATGCTATTGCTTTACTTTAATCAATGAACATGATGTAATTACTTATGATACAATGATGTTATCCCGATGATGATCATGTGATACTATAGGGGACTCAAGCTGTTTCCTGAGTACCTCTCCGTAAGGACCTGTTCGAGGAGCGACACCCCGGGAAAACAGTGCAACCTTGAGGGTGGTATGGGTCGTCCTTGGCCAAGTAATTAGGGAAGTCTTATGTTGGGTGCTGGTTTTTGGTCATTGGGAAACAGAGGTATCTGTTATGGCTCCTATATTCTCGCTCAGGGATCTGGGTAAGGGCATCGTCCCATGACTTTTTCCTAAGGGCAGAGGTATAGGTTTTGGGACATTAGATGTACTTTATGCAATGGTCATTTCCAACATTCGCATAGTGAGGACCCTAGGGAAAAGCCACATAGTGAGACCCTGCTAGTTCACCTTGGAAGTGATCAATGGGGAGTCACGATCCTTGGGCATAAATGGAATCACGGCTCATGGGTAAAGTGTGCAACCTCTGCAGAGGGTTAGAAACTGATATATCACCCATGCTCACGGTTATGAGCGGCCTTGGGATCCTCTTGGATTAGAGATACAGATGACCGGAGATTCAATGGATTCTATTTATGGTTTTGGTTCGATGGTGATAATGATGTTCCTCAATGAGGAAATGATTCACGAGTTGGTTATTGCTAAAACTTGGCTCCCACTAATAATAAATACTTGACCAACTAAAAGCAACTGCTTGACCCTAACCCCACATAAAGCTAGTCCACTACAGCCAAACGAGACATTTGCTGAGTACGTTGATGTGTACTCACCCTTGCTTTCACAAAACACCAGGTTGCCTTTGGTGCAATCTATGCTCAGGTAAAGAAGGTGTTGAGGCGGATCTCTAGGAGTTCCAGGACTTCGACGAGTTCGAGGATTAGGCTAGCGACCTCCCCCATTCAGCTGCCTGTGGTGGGTTTATTTACGTTGGCTACGTTTCGATTTTGTGTACTTTGATTTATATTATGTAAATGACTTTAGTATTTAATATTATTACTTATTCTTTATTGTTATTCGAAGAATTGTTCTATGGTGAGTCATTTATGTAATCGCCGTGTACGTGAATTTCTGATCCTGGCACGTACATGGTTCGCATTCGGTTTACCTTCAAAATAGGGTGTGACAATCTTGATGTCCTCAAAAGGCTTGAATGTATCGGTGAGAAGGAGGATGATTTGATCAGGTTTCCTGGTAGTGAAATTAATCTGGAGCTAAAGAGTGATGAAGTGGTTGTGTTCAGAAGCTTCTTCCAGGCCGGGTTTCAATTTCCATTGTATGAAATGATTGCTGAAGTCCTGAAAAAGTTTGATATATTCATACATCAGCTGGCACCAAATGCGACCGTTAGACTTAGGATTCATATATGGGCCTTGCACAGCCAAGGTATGAGTGCAAATGCCGAAGGTTTTTGCAGAGTTCACGATCTCCATTATCAGACGAAGGTGAGGCCTTTAGAGAAATTGCATAATAACTTCGGATGTTACAATTTTGCATATCGAAAGGATACTAAAGCTCCAGTGCTAGGATTTCATACTAAGTGGCTGACTGGCTAGACCAGAGAATGGTTCTTTATGAAGGCTGAAAGCAAAGGCAGGGATAAGTTCAAAGATATCGTGATGAGCCCGATGAGCTTAAACTTTGGCTTAACGAGTCCAGTTTGCAACATGGGTCTAGGATCCCCGACGCAAGTGGCCCAAATTACCTTTAGCATGTGATTTTGCACATCATCACTTGAGACTTGGTACAAGAATTCCTTGCTAACAAAGTATTCCCAAAACTGGCTGGTTGGAAGATGTTGAAGCTGAAGGAGGATGCTAATAAAGGAACCCTCGTAAGGTTGTCATATCAATACAAGAAGCAAGCCGTATTCAAATGCTCATGTGCTGAGTGGCTAAAAATGATTGAAGCGATGTGCAATTAAATTCTTGGTAATTTTATGAAGAAGGAAGACCAACTAATGACTTCAACCTTCAACAGTCGAGGAAAGCGTAGGTTGAACAAAGCTATGGATGCCTAGAAATTTGAGTACCTGGATTACCTGAAGGTTTCGGAAGAAGATGCTACTGGGTGAAGAGAAAGAGGAATTTTAGCGTTATGAAGAGGCAAGCAATAAGGTCTATTGAAGAAACAAAGAGGAAAAAGTGAGCTGCAAAACCGAAGAGCAAAAAGGCTGAGGAAGGGGAGTCCTCTCATTCAGGAACGAAATCCCCTCCCTCAAAGAAATGAAAGCTGTCAAAGCCCTATCACGCTAGCAAAAAAACTTCGAAGTTATCAAAGAAGATTACTGAGATCCCTTTGGCTTCATCTCTTGGGGCTACAGAGACACTAGAGGTAATGACGTGATCCTTACCTTTCTCTACATTAAGTTTTTTGGGGTCAGATCTGACTAGCCAAGAATGTCAAAGGGGAGACAAGTAAAACACCTTCGGATGCGGACGTAGAGGAATCGACAAAAACATAGGCTAAAGATGCTTCGCAAAAGAAACATCGAATAAAGACAGTAATGAAAGCCATTTACAAAACTCCATCGGCAGAGGAGAAGAAGAAGGTTTTAAACTTAAGGGAAAACATTGAAGCAGACATAGGTGTTGGAACGGGGCAAGATGCCAAAGTGAGTGGAGGTGCCAAGAGGACTACCATGGATTGCATTGACAGGATAATCGTAGAGTTGGTGCCTCAAAAAACATGTGAAGAGGTATCCATGGTGGCTAAGGTTGCTAAACAAAAGAAGGTTGTAACAAAAGTTTTGGCTATAGAGAGGGGTGAAGCTAAGACATCTAGTATGGAGAGGACCTTCAACCTAAGACACTTGGCTGGTGGTGAGTTAAATGCTAAAGATCTATCTAAACTAAGGGAATTTTCTATTGCGGGTGGGTATAGGCTGGAGCAGTTCTTTTTGGTGTTGATGACAAAGATGCGTTGGGGTGTGTACCTGATCGTGATGGGGCTAAAGTAGTTAATACTCTGACAAAGTCTATTATCTTCCTAAAGCTGGAGAGTGAGTTAAGTAACATAAGAAAACATCATATCATCGGGACTTTAGTTTACTCAAATTTTAAGGTAAGGGCTCATTCATGCAGTGTATTTTTGTGTTCATGAAATATCAAGGATGAAATGACTAAAATCTTTTTAACCTTCGAAACAATTGCAAATTTTTTATGAATAAATCTTTAAAGCTTCAACAAGAATCAGAAGATCGAAAAGACGAATTTATTATCTCCGACCTAGAAGTTAAGATTAAAAATCTTGAAAAAATGAATAAGGCAAAAGATGATAGAATCATGTCATTGAGGGCTGATTTGATCGAAGCTCGGAGGTCTAATAAGGATATAAAAACAGAAAAAGAAAGCATGGAGCAAAAAAATTGCAAGTCAGAAAGAAGATATTCAACGATTGACAGGTGAACTAGAAAAGACTAAAACAGAACATGCCGACGATGTCTCTCGACTTCAACATGAAGTCGAAGATTTAAAGGAAGATGTTGAGAAGAGAACTCAATACTAATGGAAGCTTTGAAGAGCCTTATGAATAATTGCTTTGAGATTGTCTCCCAGTGCCCGTACCTTCTATGTGAAATCTTATATTAGGTAGGGGCAACATCTGAAGAAGCTGACAATGCCCCTGATGACTTACCTAGAGCGCTGAGGTGGGTAGAGGGTAAAATAGATGCTTTTGATGAGGTGATGAAGGGACAAGGTAAGTTTTTTGTGCGCTGGTTGTCTCTCAGGGTACACCTAGTTGTTCTCACCTAAAAAATATTATGAAGCCAAATTTTGATATCTCTTTGAATGACATAACAGTGATATCTAACGAAGCTAATGGTGTGGGCTATAGGTTCATCATTCGGATATGCACGAAGGGTGGTAGAGATATTGCCGGTGCGGAAGTTAGGGCGCTTTTGGGTGAGGTATGTTTCAAACCTTCTTTGATGATGTCTTGTAATTCCTTTCTCCCTCATGTACTAACATACTTTTGTGCACCACTCGACAGTGCAATTTTGGCTGCCTTTTGGAATAGCCATATTTGGTGGTTGGGCTATAAATATCCCCCACCCATCATTCAAGACACAGAAGAGCTTCACCAAACTCCTATTCAATACTTGCAACAACTCTAAGCATCCCAACTTCTCCCAAGTGCCAAATTCATCAAGATTGAGCTAGATAAATAGTAGCTCCTTGCAGAGTGTTTCATTTTAGCTTGTTGCATTTAGTTCTTGTGTTCTTGAGTTTGTTTCTCATTCTCACCCCATGCTAACAAGTTGTAAAGCTAATGAGAGGCACCAAATTGTGTGGTGATCCATGCGAAGACTTAGTGTCCTTTGAGAAGAGAAGAACATGCACTCGATCTAAGTGACCATTAGAGAGAGGGAAAGCGTTCAAAGAGATTTGTCCTTAGGGGAATCCTCAACTGGGAATAAGTTCTTCGGAACCAAAACTCATGAAATAAATCGCATGTGTTCTTGTGTTGATTCTTATTTGTGATTTGTTTCTTCATCTCCCCTCTCTCTTCTTCTCTTGCTTGCTCTTGATCACATATCAATTGAGTTGCTCCCAAAGTAATTCCGCATTCAATAGAGCAACTCTAGCAAGAAGAACATCTCTCCCTCACTCCAATTGTTCTTATTCTTGTTCTAACGCCTAACCGGGGTTGAAGTTTGTGTTTAAGTGTTAAATTTTTAGGTTTTGCCTATTCACCCCCTTTAGGTGAATTTCACTAAATTACCTGGACTAGTTTCATGTATCTCAAATTGCAATCAGGTAGATGGGGCACATGTATTTCATTTACTAGTTTAGGCAGTTAGGGTTTGAGTAATGGGTGTTAAGTATTTTGCCTAGGCCTATGCATAAATCTGATTCGGGTACTGACATGGATGTTTATGAGTCGATTTCAAATACGATAGAATTAATGTGGGTGATTCAAAATAAAGTTTGGTAGTTCCCATGTTGCAACCAAGTACTACATGACATTTGTTGACAAAGATGAAGCTAAAACTCCAATCTCGATTTGGTTTGAATATGGAGAAGCTCATCACCCCCAATGAAAGCCATAAAATGTTCATAATTGAAGGCTAAAACTTTAATTTGGGTATCCAATTTGATAGTTCCCTCCTCCAATCTAAAATAAAGTTTGGTAGTTTCCTCTTCCAATCTAACACATGGTACCTTTCACACTTATATGATACCGATACCAAGTATGCAAGCCTATCCATGTGCATATTGGAGGGTACCTGCTCCAAGTGGTGAACAAGAGCTCTTTAATCATTTGCATTCGTTTTTTAGGATGTGGTGGAGCACTTATTTGGTGAGTGGGATATGAAGAGGCGTGCTCATCTCAGAATGTTGAGTTCACATTGGAGAGGAAAAAGATTATTGTCCCTGCAACTATATGCCTATATAATTTCATTCATGATACCAGTTCAGCACTTGTATTTAATTGCTTCATGATATCAAAAACAAGGCAACACGAGTTAAAAGATTGAGACCTTCTCCCTTAAATTACTCAGAAAGGTATTTTAAGGGAGAGGACATGGGACAAGAGCAAATGTATGATGTTCGTTACTTGTAATTGACTCCCAAGAAAGACCAAAAACAAGACAACGTAAAAACATTAATTTTCACCTTCATCCTTAAGCTTATCTTCTTTAGAGATGAAGGTTGAACTTTAGGATGAAGTTGCGAAGATGATTAATAAAGACAATGTCAACAGGGATAATAAGCAGAAGGATATTAACACGAAAACAAGACATTTCATTTATCTTCTTTGTTTCCCTCATATACTGAATTAAAATTACATTTGTACCTTTAGTATTTACGAGGCTTACAAGACAAAGGGAGGTTACAGCTTCATAAGGGAGACCATGCACTCTTCCATCGATTTCAAAATGATCGAATGCATTGCACTGTTCCTCTATTTATAGACACAAAGTATAGCCTTGGTAAAATTACATTTACATCATTGAGCCTATACACTTGACCTATTTAGTACATGAAGGGTAATGCTGTCTATTTCTTCTCTCATCTTGGCAGTTGGGTTCCTAAAAACCTACTTTGGCTTTCTCTAGCTTCATCCCTTGTTCCTTCCTAATGTAACCCAAAGCTTGCCCCTTCATCTGTAATTTATATGTATGAAGGTGCTTGTGGTAAGTATACATGTAACACTTAGAAATAAGCCAGAGAATATCTATTATTTTGGTGTTTTGAGGACCTTCAGAAGGAGGCCCCCAATAGTAGATGAAAGGGAAATGGCCTTAACCATTTTCTATAATCGATTTTGGTGTTTGACGCCCAACACAAATCTCATGGACTAACTAGTTTTCCTAGTTGATCATTTCTCAGGTGCATAAAATTCATCTACATCAATTCTAAGATGACTGTCTGGAATACCATAGATTATTCCGGACAGGAGAGCCTTTTTGGAAATTCACCTGTGTGCAGACCGTCCGAGCCCTTGCGGCGGACTGTTCGCGACACCAAGGTGAGCCTCGGACAGGAACACTACAAAAACCCACGTTAACATTACGGACTGTCCGATGGAGAAGCGAGCACCGTATGGAACCAAGCGCGGACCGTCCGGCCTCAAGCGCGGACAATCCGGTCATTGAAAAACCAGAAAACCCCGAAGGTGACGGGTTCGGTAAAATGCATTTTTAGCGTCCTCGTGGACCGTCCGGGGTGCACGGCCGGACCATCCGCGACTGCTTTATTTGACGTCTGACGACACATTAAATGCACTGTAGCTGTTCATATAGCCGTTACTGTTGACTATTGCGATTTCAGCCCTTGATGTGCAGTGGCGGACCGTCCAAACCAGGAGCGTGGACTGTTCGCGGTTGGTAGAAAGAAGGCAACGACTAGGAAGTGGTTGGGGGCTATAAATACAACCCAACCACCTCCATTCACTTCACCCAAGCTTCTCTTTCACTCTCATCAATAAAATAGCATTCACTTCAACCAAAGACACATTCAAGCTTCCAAATCTCTCCAAGTTCCATAATTGTGACTAGTGATCATTAGTGATTAGTGACTTGAGAGAGTGTGATTTTGTGTCTTTTCTTGTTGCTCTTATTGCTTTGCTTTTAATCGTGCTTTCTTCATCTTCTTCTAAATTCTCTAGTAACTTGTAAAGCTAGCAAGAGACACCTAAGTGTGTAGTGATCCTTGTGAGGTCTTTGTGATCCTTGAGATTAAGAAGAAGCACTCAATCGGTCTAACTGATCGATTGAGAGAGGGAAAGGGTTGAAAAAGACTTGGCCTTCGTGGCCTCCTCAACGGGGAGTAGGTTCATTGGAACCGAACCTTGGGCAACAAATCGTCGTGTTCATTTATGTTAATCATTACTCTACGATTTGATTCCCTCTCTCCCTCTCTCTAAGTTCTCTTTCTCACAATCTTTTGAGTTAGCTCCCAAAGTTATCCGCATTGATTGAGAAACTCATAGAAAGAGTGACTCTCTTCCCCACTTTGAATTCATTATTACTTATTTCTAATCCTAACCCTCGGTGAAGTTCGTGTTCAAAGTTTACAATTTTCAGGTTTTGCCTATTCACCCCCCTCTAGGCGACTTCCAATTGGTATTAGAGGCTGGTACTTTATTAGAGTCTAACAACTCAAAGTGATGTCAGGAGAACACGCCAAAAAGGAGTTGATCACCGGGGAGAAGCCTGGATCTTCGAGGAAAAAGAATGAAGGCAAGACTCCATCAAAAGAGGCCAAGATATCAGGCGACAACCATAAGGAGGACAAGGATGAATCTGCTGGCTCCATCAAATCACACAAGAAGGACGACAAGAAGAAAAAGAAGATGAAGAAGGTGGTCTACTACAAGACCGACTCTTCCATGCCCTAAACCTCCGACGCCAAGTCAACATCCTCAAAGCGCCAAGAACGTAAGAAGTATAGTAAGATCGCTCTTCACTATCCTCGAATTCCTAAATGTGTCCTTTACTTTCCGTTCCCTTAGGCAAACCACCATACTTTGATGGTGAATATTATTGTATGTGGATTGATAAAATGAGGCACCATCTAACCTCACTCCATGAAAGCATTTGGGATATCGTTGAGTTTGGAGCGCAGGCACCACAAATAGATGATGAGGACTACGACTCCGATGAGGCCGCCCAAGTGAGGAAATTTGACTACCAAGCCACCTCCATACTCCTCGCTTCCTTGTGTAGAGAGGAGTACAACAAGGTGGAAGGGTTGAAAAGTGCCAAAGAAATTTGGGACATCCTCAAGACGGCGCATGAAGGGGACGAAGTAACCAAGATCACAAAGCGGGAAACAATCGAGGGAGAACTCGGTCGATTCATCCTCAACAAAGGAGAGGAGCCACAAGCCATGTAGAACTGGCTCAAGACAATGGTGAACCAAGTCCGCAACCTCGGGAGCACCAAGTGGGATGACCATAAAATGGTCAAGGTTATTCCAAGATCTCTTGTTTTTTGTAACCCCACTCAAGTGCAATTAATTTGTGAGAATCCTAGGTATAAGCAATTGTCTCCCGAGGAGGTGATTGGCAAGTTTGTGAGCTTTGAACTTATGGTCAAAGACTCCAAACACATTGTCAACTTGGAGCAAGGTGCCACCTCCACACCCGAGGTGCAACTCGTTGCATTCAAGGCAACGAAAGAAAAGAAGGAAGAGCCTACACCAACCAATAGGCTCCCAATTGATGCCTCCAAGCTTGACAACAAGGAGATGGATCTTATAATTAAGAGCTTCCAGCAAATCCTCAAGCAAAGGAAGGGGAAGGAATACAAACCCCGCTCTAAGAGGGTTTGCTACTGATGAGGTAAGTCCGGTCACTATATTGCTAAATGTCCATATGCAAGTGATAGTGACAAGGACGACGACAAGAAAGGGAAGAAAAAGATGGAGAAGAAAAAGTACTACAACAAGAAGAAAGGTGGCGAGGCAACACAGAAAATGTTAAACGTTAAAGTCCTCCGTCCTTCGAAACATTATTTCCCTTGGGATATAATGATCTTCGGACGAAGGTTATGAAGGACATACCTTCATCAGCATAACATACAAAAATGAAGAAGGAATCATATGAGATATAAAAGACAACATAAACAATAATGTATTATTATCAACTCATTTCTATTTTATTATTATGGAAAAATAGAAATGATTTCAAATTACAAATGTACCTTCGGCTTGAAAGGAGGTAAAAGTACAAGCGTGATGCAAAAGCAAATACCAAGTCAGCCTGAACAGTACAGGAGCACTGTTCATCTATTTATAGGCACGGGACGCAGCCCATGTAAAATTACACCCATGCCCTTTTCATTTGCTAATAACTCTATAGTAATCCATCGAGCTCTAAATAGCCTTTTCATCTTTAAGTCGGTTTCCTTTTCTGCTATCATGCCGAAGCTCCCCTGTGCATAGCTTCGGCTCTGCACCATCCTTCGTATTCCTTGTACTTCTTCACACTGTGGTCTTGATCCAAGTCCGAAGGTACCTATCCATGTATTATACTCCAGAAACATTGTTAAATCATGTTTTTGAGGACCTTCGGAAGCCGAAGGCCCCCAACAGTAGCCCCTCGCAATATTAATTTGTTAGAAAGACAAATTCAGATTGCGATATGGACGAAGGCCCTAAGCCGAAGGTCCGAAAAAACACCTTCCCTTTGATAGAATAGCAACAATCAATGACAAGCGGGGCCCTCCTGATTTCAACGTACGAGGCGTATAAATAAGGGCACACCACGAGCTCATTTGGCACGCTTTTTTGCCATCTGCTCTCGCCTGCTCAATTTTTAGCTCTTGCGTACCAACACTTGCTTGGTTTTTTGAATTTTCTAAGCTTCGGCCTTGAGAGCACTTTTTTAGCATTTCCGAAGAAAAGATGTCTCAAGATAAGAAAGCTGTTGCTGAAACGAAGCTGAGCGAGGAAGAGAAGGTTCTTAAGGAAAAAACCGCTGGATTCATCGAGTCAATTGCAAAGACCAACACAGAGAAGATTACAATAGAAATTCTAGAAGGCTTATCCGAAGACACCGATGACAGCGATAGTTATGATGTGGAAAGTGGGGGCAAAGACTCCGAAGATCGGCCGTGGCGACCAAGTCACACAGTCTTCGGAAAATCGACCATCAGGCAAAGTCATCTTGATAACATGAGAGGAAGGTATTTTTGAGACCTATCCATCGTGAGGGCTGACAACGGAGACAGAACTGCTCCGGCTCCTGAAGAGAATGAAGTCGTGATCTATCAAAGCTTCTTCAAGGCTGGACTTCGATTCCCCTTGAGTAGATTTGTTGTTGAAGTCTTAAAGATATACCAGATTTTTCTTCACCAGATTACTCCCGAAGCCATTATAAGAATGGGAATCTTCGTATGGGCTGTGAGGAGTCAAGGTTTGGAACCAAGTGCAAAAAGTTTCTGCAGTATACACGAACTTTTATATGAGACAAAACCCTAGGGTAAAGAGCAGTATCACAATAATTTTGGTTGCTACAACTTCGTTTCTCGCTCAGGCTCAAGCTGCCCAGTGCCAACTTTTTGGAAGAGATGGCCTGGAGACTAGATGAAAGAATGGTTCTATGTGAAAAATGATTTAAAGGAAAGAGAAGACATCAAAGAGATCATAATGCGCCCCATCTGGTCCCGCTTTGGCCTTCGGAAACCGAAGGTGGAGATTGATGAAGCAGCTGAAAAATGCCGAAGGGCCTTTGGCATAGTTTGTTCTTTCATCGGGACAAGGGACTTAGTCCAAGAGCACGTGGCCTACAGGATATGGCCGCTGCTAGACAATTGGGAGGTGCCAAAAGAAGCCATCAGCAACACTAACGAAGGTGATTTGGTTCGATTGAAATATACTTTCAGATTTGGAGACCAATTTATCGAACCAGACGATGACTGGCTGAAGTGCATCGAAGCTACAAGTGATGATCTGCTCGGGCCGTACTCCAACGCGGAGGATAATGCTTTATCTGCGGCCTTCGGGAGCCGAAAAAAGAAAAGGCTAAATAGAGTTTTTGATGCTATTGGGTTCATGTACCCTGACTACCGCTACCCGTCACAGGGGCAAAAAAGAAAAAGTGCAACTTCCGGGAAGGATGATGCTTCAGCTGCTCCAAGCGAGCCCGCGCCGAAGAGGAAAAAGGTGAAAGTCCTTACTCACCGATCACGCTTCATTGAACCGGCCATAGTGCCTGAATTTGGCGGTGAAACCTCTTCGGCTACTGAAGCCAAAGAATCTGCGGTTACGCAGAAAACTGAAAAGCTGGATGCAATGCCGAAGGCATTACCAGCCAAATCAGGTGAGCCAAAGGCCATTAATGCTGAAGAGGCAGAGGTCAAAAAAACAAAAATATTAGAAGTTATAAGCCCTTCGGCAGAGGTGATAGTGCCGAAGGCGCAAAAGGTTCTTACAACGACCCCCAAGAGGAAAAGGATGGTCAACGTACTAGATGTACTGGAGAAAATAAAGACTTCAAGCTCTACTCCAGGAAAAACAGCCGAAGCTTCAAAAACGCGAATTGAAACAAAACAAATTGAAGCCGAAGCTGCACAAAGTCATACCGAGACCGAAGCTAGGCCTTCAGAGCCCGCCAAGGAGAAATCCTTGGAAATCGGAGAAGAAGAAGCGGAAAAAGAATCTGGAGAACAAATTCTGTCTGAAAAAACTGCCATTCCTATTCTCGAAGCATCTTTCGAAGCTCTCGATTATATTGTACGACATGCTTCGGGAAAAAGGTTATCTGTAGAAGAAAAGCGAGAAGCTCAATATTATGCCCAGAGACTGAAATATCCAAAAGGGGCGTTGATATTTAACGGCAGCGGGGAAGAAGAATTCTTGTATTGTCTCCCAGACAGCAAGGAGATTTCTGTGTGCCGAGAGATGAGCAAAAGATTTGGGTTCCCTACACTAGAAGACAGGCTTTCGGTGCCATCAAAAGATGAATTGGCCGACAGCTTAGCATATAATAGTTTAAAGGTACGAGAATGAACTTTTTGTACTTTAAAAAACAAAAGATTTTTTATTTGCTTATACTTAATACCGCACTCCTTTCGCAGGGCCTCATTCTTAGCAACGCCCTTAGGTCACAAAAAAGTGCCGAAGACGAAGGATGCACTATAGCTTTGAATAACCTTCGTTCCGAGGTAATTGAACTAAGGAACGAAGGTCTTGAAAAAGATAAAATATTGAACTCGTTGGTGAACAAAATAAAAGAAGACGAAGCTACTTCAAAAGCCCAAGCTGAAGCCCATAAATGCAAAATTAAAGATCTTCGGAAACAGCTGGCAGAAGCAAAATTAAAATGTGCAATTGCCGAAGCTGACCGAGACGCTAGTGATTACTGGAAAAATTATTGGGAGAAAACAGCTATATAACTTCGGTCTTCAAAAGAAAGATGTTATGAAAAATCCATAGAATGTGTGAGAAAAATAAAGACAAGCTTCGCCGACGTTGGCGCATACTCTAGCGAGGACAACTTCGTAAGAGGCGAACCTGAGGGCCCAATTGAATGGATCAGCGGCGAAGCCGATGCTTTCGAGGAAATTTTAAATGGCCGTGGAGACGTCTGCGCCTTTTCTGGCGCGAGGGGAGTTGCAGCTATCTTGGAGAAGATAGGTTGCGAACACGTAAAATCCTTGGCGCAAACGGAAGTTGCATTATCTATTGAAGATACAAAAGACCCCTTGGCCGAAGCAAGTTTAATTGGTGGAAAGTTTTTCACCGACATCTGGGAAAATGGCGGCCAAGGGATGGCCCACGAAATTATAAAGAAAAGTGAAAAAGATACTCACGATGCTAGAGAAGCAACAAAGGCAGCTGAAAAGACTACAGAACTTGAAACGCGGATAGGTATTGCCTAATTGTTTTTGACTTTATGTTTTATTTTTTGTGACTTCGGACTTATTTATGTTTTCTATCGCAGCCGAACTATCTCCTCCCCTAGAGCCCTTCGAGTCATTGGCCGACCCCGAAGCAAAAAAGGAAGATGAAATTACTAAGATGGCCGAAGCTATTATGGACGAAGCTGTTACTCGACTACTAAACGAAGTTGCGGAAGCAGTTCTAAAGGAAGAATAGCTTATTGTTGTAAAAACATTTGGAATATTAATGTAATATTTGCTGAACAAAGTGTGTAATATTTTGTAGTTTTGAATGTAATATATGAGCTTGTTTGTAATTCAATTCTTTACGATGCATGAAACTTTATGTACATACCGTTTTTGAGCCTTCGGCGAAAAAACACCTTCCCTTCTTTTCATGCTTCGTGAAGAATATCCATATTCCGTAAAAACATTATACTTCGTAAGCAATAGATCTCCTTTGATATTAGAGTTGATGAAGTTGTACTTCTTCAAAACTTATTTTGTGCCTTGGCACAACTTCTTCGAAACAATTTCCGAAGATCAAAATTGTATCCCCTTCATGTGCCATTGATGCAATATGATGTATGATGCTATGTTATGTGAATGATGTGATGATGTTATGCTATGCAAAATGATATTTGTGGCGAAGATACACACACATTCCCACAATAGAACACACAATCTCTTTGCCGTTTATTTTTCGGCTTCACCGCTTATTTTTCGGTGTATCAGCATTGACTTTTCGCTGTAAGTTCTGCATTCCCTTAGGAATGTCTTTTGAACTTCTTCGCCTTATATTTTGGCGGTATTCGCGTTGACTTTTCGCGCTTCGCCTTATATTTCGGCGGAATCAGCGTTTATTTTTCGCTGTAAGCTCTGCATTCCCTTTGGAACGACTTTTGAGCAGAAAACTTACGCTGCGCTCCCTTAGGAACGACTTTTTGTTGCTTCAGCAAAACTTATGCTGCGTTCCTTAGAACGACTTTTTGTTGCTTCGGCAAAACTTGTAATATGATTGTGAACCCCACGTTCTCTTGAGACCAACTTTCGTGGTTCACCGACTTTTGGAACTTCGTGAGTCTGTGAAGAAGGTTTATTATATCATGACAATAACGAAGCTCTTACAAGAAATTGAAAACGATAAAAGAACTAGGCTTTCAATGATTGCTCCTTATTAAAAAAGAAAATGATGACGAATGCAAAAACTGTTTCAGGGGTAGGATATCTCTTAGTAGATATGCTTCGATTCTGGCACAGTACTGTTGACTGTGCGAGCTTCAGACTCCTCCCTGAAGTCTCGCTGCTAGTGAGTATGCTGGCTCCCTTCTGGCTGTGGCCTCGGGAGTATGCAGGTTGTATTGGTGGTGGAGGTGGAGGCTGTTGCCAAGATGCCTATGGTTGGCTTGCCAAAGCAACAGAAACTACAGGATGGTTACCCACATACTTTGGTACGTATGGTGAGTGATACGAAGCAGTGTGCATGACCTGCTTCGGCTAGTTCTGTTGGGATGCAGCTTTTGCTATCTCCTTCTGTTTCTGAATGGTGACATGGCACATCCTTATAGTATGGCCCTTGTCCTCACCACAGAATAGACAATAAATTTTCCTGGGCTAATCCCCAAACCTTCCACCGAAGCCCCTGGCGCCTCTGCCCCTTGGAGCTGGAGGCCAAGGATAGCTTTGTTGCTGCCCCGAAGCCTAGGAAGAATATTGCGGCCTCTGTTGCTGACCTCCTCTGTCGTTAATCCGAGTGGAGTGGATTGATCTGACGTGCCTTGGGTGGATTCTCCCTCCGAAGCCCCTGGTCATCTCGAAGAACCAGTAAGCTTCCTCCCTTCTCTACCGAAAGTCATTATCAACGCGGATGTATTCATCCATCTTCTGAAGCAATTTCTCCAAGGTCTGAGGGGGTTTCCTGGCGATGTATTGGGCCGTAGGTCCTGGCCGAAGCCCCTTGATCATGGCCTCAATGACAATTTCATTGGGCACTGTTGGTGCTTGTGCCCTCAGACGCAAGAACCTTCGGACATACGCCTAAAGGTATTCTTCATGATCTTGCGTGCACTGGAACAAAGCTTGAGCGGTAACCGGCTTTGTCTAAAACCCTTGGAAACTGGTGATCAGCATGTCCTTTAGCTTCTTCCATGATGTAATTATTCCTGGCCGAAGAGAGGAGTACCAGGTTTGTGCAACATTCTTGACTGCCATGACGAAAGATTTTGCCATGACTGCAGTATTGCCTCCATATGAAGATATGGTTGCTTCGTAGCTCATCAGAAACTGCTTCAGATCTGAGTGTCCATCATACATGGGGAGCTGGGGTGGCTTGTAAGATGGGGGCCAAGGTGTAGCCTGCAGTTCTGCTGACAGAGGAGAAGCATCATCAAAAGCAAAATTTCCATGATGGAAATCCTCGTACCATTCATCCTCGTTGAAGAAGCCTTCTTGATGAAGCCCCCTATGTTGAGGCCTTCGCTCTTGCTCATCTTGAGCAAGATGGTGTACTTCTTCAGTAGCTTCGTCAATCTGCCTCTGAAGGTCGGCTAGTCGAGACATCTTCTCCTTCTTTCTTTGTACTTGTTGATGAAGCATCTCCATATTCCTGATTTCTTGGTCCAGCTCATCCTCCTGGGGAATTGGACTAGTGGCCTTCCTCTTCTGGCTTTGGGCCTCTCGAAGAGAAACGGTCTCCTGGTTCGGGTCCAGCGGCTGCAAAGCAGCAGTCCCTGTCGCTGAAGCTTTCTTCGGTGGCATGACGAAGGTCTATGCTTGCCGAAGGTGGTCGAAAAGAGTTCACCGGAGGTGGGTGCCAATGTTGGGGACTTGTTCTCAAGTGCTATGAATTAAGAACAAGGCAACACAGAAAATGTTAAACTTTAAAGTCCTCCGTCCTTTGAAGCATTATTTCCCTTGGGATATAATGATCTTCGGACGAAGGTTATGAAGGACATACCTTCATCAGCATAACATACAAAAATGAAGAAGGAATCATATGAGATATAAAAGACAACATAAACAATAATGTATTATTATCGACTCATTTCTATTTTATTATTATTGAAAAATAGAAATGATTTCAAATTACAAATGTAGCTTCGGCTTGAAAGGAGGTAAAAGTACAAGCGTGATGCAAAAGCAAATGCCAAGTCAGCCTGAACAGTACAGGAGCACTGTTCATCTATTTATAGGCACAGGACGCAGCCCATGTAAAATTACATCCATGCCCTTTTCATTTGCTAATAACTCTATAGTAATCCATCGAGGTCTAAATAGCCTTTTCATCTTTAAGTCGGTTTCCTTTTCTGCTATCATGCCGAAGCTCCCCTGCGCATAGCTTCGGCTCTGCACCATCCTTCGTATTCCTTGTACTTCTTCACACTGTGGTCTTGATCCAAGTCCGAAGGTACCTGTCCATGTATTATACTCCAAAAACATTGTTAAATCATGTTTTTGAGGACCTTCGGAAGCCGATGGCCCCCAACATAGAAGAAAGTGGAGTCTCTGATAAAGTTGCTAGGAAGGGTGGCTTGGTGCATTTGAAATATACATATCGATACAGAGGTTAGTTTGGAGAGCCAGATGATGAGTGGTTGGAAGCTGTTGAAGCAACTTGTAATGAAATCTTGAGTAATTATACAAAAAAGAAAGACAAAGCTTTGACCATCGCTTTTGGTGCTCAAGGAAAGAGGAGACCGAACCGAGTTTTTGATGGTATTGGTTTTGTCTACCCAAATTATTCTTTTCCTGTTCCTGGCAAAGGTCAAAAAAGGAAGAGCACTTTGAAATCACCTTCAGCTATACCGAAGCAAAGCAAGTGGAGATCCTGGCAAAACGACCAAAGTCATATTATGATGATAGAGCGACTGTGCTACCAGCACCTATAACTTCTATTAAGGAAGTCTTTATTGAAGCCGAGCCAATTAGTGAGCCAAAGATTGAATTGTTGAAGGTGCAGTCTTTAGGAAACGGAGACACCTAAGAAGGGGGTGAATTAGGACTTCTAAAAACTATCTCTAAATTAAGCCACAATTAAATCCATAGATAAAAACCTATGCAAATAAACAATGTAGAATGTGCAAACTAGATTTTGTCTAAGTGTTGCTATCTCTACCGCAAAGCCTAAGTTTTAATCCAAAATAATCTAACTACAAAGGTGAGATTGAAACTTAAATACTTAATATTAATGCAGAAGGTAAAGATCAAGGTAGAGATGCAAACTCTCGTGAATGATGTTGGTATTTTTACTGAGGTATCCAGAACCACACAAGGTTCCGACTAATCCTCGTTGGTGCCCTTGCGCAAAGGGTAGCTGTAACACCCAATTTGTAATTTTTTAGAAATAATATAAATAGAGAAACAATTTCTCCTTATGTGAGTTTGACCTTTATGCATCATCACATGGGAACACCCTATGTAAAAAAACAAATAATTAATAACATAAAAGCCACTAAAATATGTATCATGTTGGTTTTTCATTGTGGTTGCATCTTGTGATAATATAAAAATCATATGAAAAGAAATATAATAAAGTACCAAAATGGAATTTAGAATATAAAAGAAATCCTAGAAGCTAGAAAAAAGGGAAAATATATGAAGATATAAAGATATAAATAATATATATAAATATAGCTCCAAATTTGTACTAGTTATGGAGAAATATAATCTGAGAAGAAAACTATTACAGGTTGAGTTTAAACTAGAATTTAAATTTGAAATTAGAATAGAAAGAAATGAAAAAAAAGAGAAACAACACTATGCGCTTTGGGCCGACCAACTTCACTTCTTGGCCCAGTCTACATTCCCTCCGCGCGGCCCAATCACTTTTCCCCCGCACCCGCGCAGCCTAACACGTGCAAACCCACTGACGAGCGGGGCCCTATGTCCAGTGATCTCCGATCGTGGAACTGGCGCACTGACGCTTACGCGTGGGGTCCACCATGCAGGGCCATCTCGCCCACCTTCGCGCGCATGGCGGGCTTCGTTGAACCACCACGCGAAAAGCGGGCGCAGCTGGCGTCACTCCCCCCCAAATGGACTCGCGCACATAAAAAGGGGTTGGGCCAAGCCGTCTCCATCTCATTCTTCTCGCTGCACAGCCTCGGCCGCCATCGCTCCGCGCGCTCGAGAGAAAGGATGATTCCGCCGCTGCCAGACACGTGAATCACGAGCAATTGGGCATCTGTGGGGCCTTCCGATGCTATGCCGTGACCCTAGAAGCTTCGGCTACCGTTAATTTCCCCACCGGTGTCACTGCACAAACTCAATTGCTCGTCGGACAGGACACCTCATCATCGCGTTGCGCAACATCGGGGACCGGCCAAATCACTTCAAATCATGGGTACGTGTTGGGTCCCCTCTATTCGCCTTAGGTTCCATTTAGGGCTAGACTAGTTCGATTTGGGTTTGGGGCCGTGGACCTCATCGACCATATGGCGCGACCGTGGGCATCCCCTGCCAGGGTGCTCGGCTCATCGGGTGAGCGAAAGAAAGGAGAAAGCACCAGCGCCGTTGATCTCAGGATGAACGGCCCAGGGTCAGATAGGGTTTGGACTGTGGGATGGATGTTGTGCGGCTCAGATCAAACGGTAGTATACCTCCTTCGCGCATTAGATCGTAACCGTCGATTTCGTGATCAATGATCCTCAGCGCGTACCGTTTCATTAAAGACTAGATTTAATCTAGGCCAATGAATCCTGATCATGCGGTCCACGGTGCACGATACCCCTTCGCCGTGTACATTTCTTAAAGAGCCCCTCAGGTCTTAAGGATTTAACCCGCAGTCTAGTTCAATAGTTCTCTGTGTCTTAGGCAATTTGCGTAGAGACCCCTGTGTTTAACAAAAATCGAGGCCCAGTCCAGAGCGTTGAAAATCAGAGAAGAATTAATTAGAAATTGCTTTTTAATACAAAAATAAGTGCTAAAACTTTAATAATTCATAGAAAATTCATATGAGCTCCAAATTAATCCATTCCACTTTCTAAAATTTTGTAATTTTATTCTCTAACACTTAGAGTCTCTGTTTTGACATGAAAACAGTAAGAAAATTAATATCTCATTTAATCCTATTCTAAGCACAAAAAACCTTTGTAAATTCATATCTTAATATCTATAACTCCAAAAATTATGATTCCTGTTCCTAGGATTTTATTTTAATGTGTAGATTATTGCTATGTATTTTGTTTACATGTTTGGTATGATGTTAATTTTCTCTATACACTGTGCTTGTTTGTATTGTGACGAGTAGAAGAGCCCCGTGACTGATGATCCTGGTGAGCAGCAGATAGTAGCTGAGCAGGAGCTCATTGAAGGCAAGTTGTGCCCTTGACCACTTTTTACCCAATAATGTTCTTTAATATCATTTATTCTTGCATAGGTTAATTTTGATGGGACCCAATAGGTCACCCTAGATTGTTCATCTCATTACCTTGTTTACCCCTAAATCACTTGGGTAGTTTGCTATTGCTTTACATGGTTTTGGGATAATCATTTATTATATCTATGTTCCAATTCTTTGTTATTCTATCTATGTTCATGTCAAGATCATTAATGTTAATTGGAACATAGAGCTTAACTTGAGAAACACGTGCCACCACAAGGGAGGAATGGGACCCCTTGGCTAACTAATTAGGAAAGCTAGTGGAAGACTACCTTACCTGAAAGGGGCAAGGGCAGTAGGGGAGTTGCATGCAAGGAGGTTCTCGGGTTGATTTTGCTGCGATGGCGGTCAGACGGGGGATTCTTGCAAGTGCTCTTCCCATAAACTGTAGCGGGTTTTCGGAAGCTAGTGGAACTTTGTAAAGGCCTTGTAGTGTTGCCCTGCCTCGCTTCCTAGGTAGAGGTGTATGGGAGTAGCGATCCCTTGGCAGATGGGTAACATGACTTGTGGGTAAAGGGTACAACCTTTGCAGAGTGTAAAACTGGTATACTAGCCAAGCTCACGGTCATGAGCAGCTCAGGTCTCTCTGATGATTAAATTATGGAACTTAAATTCAATTTGTCATTTGCATTGCATGGGTTTATTATTAATTTTGTTCTATTACTTTTATTTAAGGTTTGGTATTTACTTACATTTAGTAACTACTAATAAAATTTTGACCAACTAATTAAAAGCAATGCTCAGCTTTAACCCCTGTCATTGATTAGCCTTACACATCACATGAACTCCCACCTTTGTGAGTTCATGCCCACTGGTTCCCCACAACATGTTGAGCTATGATCATGTGTGAGCTCACCCTTGCTGTCTCACACCTCCCCACAGGAGAAGAACAGGTAGTTCAGGAGGAGCCAGAAGGCGAGGAGTTTGATCTGATCTAGGTGGCGTTTCTCAGTTGACATTGGCGCCAATGACGATTCTTAGTTTGTTTTATATTTATCTTTTATTTTGTAATAAGACTTCCGCTATGTAATAAATACTCTGATGTTATTGTGACATTTATCTCTATACACTCTGTTATTATATATGTTGTCTTCTTGGCGCATGTATGAGATGCACCTGGTTTTGTTCCTTAAAGCCGGGTGTGACAGAAGTGGTATCAGAGCAAATGTTGACTCTAGGACGAAACCTAGATAGAAATGGACAAACCCTTATCTACTTACCTTACTCTGATTCATTCTATACTAATCCCATCTTGATCCTATCTCACCTTTTGTTGTTCCACTCTGATTATTCTTATCTTTTCTACTCTAAGACAAGATGGATTTCACACCTTGGAATCCTACAAATATGATCTTCTTAAGAGATAGGGAACCTAAGACGAAATTAAAAATATTTTCTTTATTTAAAAATGTTGTTTGATTGTTCTGATGATAAATGTCTGATTTGCTTCTTTGATTGATTAAAATATTATATATGGACATCTTAGCATGTACCACCATAAGATATTGAGTTAGTTTTAGTAGGTAAAACATTAATCTGCTTAGCTAATAAATTCCCCAAAGTAACATGATTCGTAACTACCTACCTTGTCTACTATTCTCTTACCATATGTATCTAACTCAGATGGTCAATACCAGGAGGGGTGGTGGAATTGATTTACCTCCCAGATGACACACTCGGAGGAAATTTAGATAACCCCAGCCACAACCAGTAGAGATGAATCCTCCTAATCCTTCACCAGGTGGAGTTGACCCACTGGTTGCAGCTCAGATGAGGATGATGCAACAAATGCGGACACTATGGCAGATATGCATGCTCAGATGTAGCAGGAACGTCAGGAAATGTGCCAGGAACGAGAAGAGATACGCCAGGAGTTGCGCTAGGAGCAAGAGGAGATACACCAAGAAAGGAGGGCGCAACTACAATAACAACAGCAACAGCAACAACAACAGCAACAAGTACCATTGCCTCCACCTCCACCACCAGTTCCACCCCGTGATAAGCACCGGGAGTTCATGAGCCATAAGCCATCGATGTTTGCAAGCTCTCTTGATCCACTAGACGCAGATGATTGGCTGAAATCCATAGAGAAGATGTTGAACATTGCTCAATGCACTGACCGGGAGAAGGTTTTATATGCTTCTAGACGTCTGACAGGTCCTGCTGCTGATTGGTGGGATTCATATACTGCTGCCCATGATGCTGCTGATACTATTACTTGGGCAGAGTTCAGTACACAGTTCAGGAACTATCATATACCAGCTGGATTAATGAAGATTAAGAAGAAGGAATTTCTATCACTGAAGCAAGGAAGCATGTCAGTCAGCGAGTATCGCGACAAGTTTATCTAGCTATCTAGATATGCTCTAGATGAAGTTGCTGAGGATGAGAGGAAGCAGGAGCATTTTATTGAAGGACTTAATGGACCTCTACAGTATGCTTTGGTGGCACATACATTCCCATCATTTCAGAGGCTGCTCGATAAGGCCCTAGCTATTGAACACAAGCGTGTTCACCTAGGAGATTTGAAGAGGAAAACTATATCTCAAGGACAAGGAAGCAACAGTGTTTGTCCTTGCTACAGTTCACCCCAAGGTACACCAGTTCGCACTGGCGAAGGCCAGCGCCCAGTTCAGCAATCACCTCAGAGGACTCCACCGCCTCGTCAGGCTACCCTCACTGGCACCCCGACGAAGTTTTCAGGATAGAGTGCAAGCACCACTTGTTTCAAGTGTGGGAAGACTGGACACTACGCAAATGTTTGCCCACAAAGGACTGCTACCACCCCAGTTCAGAATAAGCAGCAGACTCTAGGATCTAGCAAGGGATACTCTATTGCCAGGGTTAATCAAGTCAGCGTTGATGCTACTCTGGATGGTGCTGACATCGTACTTGGTATGTTTTACGTTAATGCCATTCCTGCAAACTATATTATTTGATTCGGGTGCTACACATTCATTTATGTCTGCTCGATATGCCAACACAAATGAGATACCACTGCTAAATATGAGAAAACCAATGATAGTAATTACACCTGAAGGGCCTGTTGAGGCAAATCAAATGACGCGTAGATTGACATTAACAATTATGGGAAGAGAATTTGGAGCTACTCCTATAATATTAGAGGCAAGCAGTATAGATCTGGTCCTTGGTATGTCATGGTTAAGAAAGGCAAAGGTCATTATAGCATGTGGTAGAGGTATCGTAGAACTCACCAGCCCTAAAGGGGAAAGATTTCAAGTTAATATTGCAGTAACCACCTCATCCAAACGTGCAATGTTCTTTATACCCGAGGATTTTGTTGGTGACAACATCCGTGTGGTTAGAGATTTTCCGGATGTCTTTCCAGAAGAGTTGCCAGGGATGCCACCTGATAGGGAAGTTGAGTTTGTTATTGATCTCTTACCTGGGACTGCCCCTATTTCTAAATGGCCATACAGGATGTCCGTAGAGGAGTTAAAGGAACTTAAGAAACAGTTAACGGAGTTGCAAGAGGCTGGGTACATTCGTCCAAGTTCCTCGCCTTGGGGAGCGCCGGTTCTGTTTGTACAGAAGAAGGATGGATCACAGCGGATGTGTGTGGATTATAGATCACTTAACGATGTTACTGTGAAGAACAAGTATCTGTTACCCCGTATTGAGGATTTATTTGATCAGATGAGAGGTGCCAGGGTATTCTCGAAGATTGATCTCCGATCTGGTTATCATCAGATGAGGATTAGACCATCGGATATTCCCAAGACAACATTCTCGACTCGATATGGATTATATGAGTTCACTGTTATGTTGTTTGGATTAACCAATGCACCAGCATATTTTATGAATTTGATGAATAAGGTGTTTATGGAGTATTTGGACAGATTCGTCATGGTATTCATCGATGATATTCTTATTTGTTCCAAGAGTGATAGTGATCATGAGGAACATCTGAGGTTGGTGCTACAGAAGCTATGAGATAATCAACTCCACGCCAAGTTTAGCAAGTGTGAGTTTTGGATTGGCGAGGTGCCATTTCTTGGTCATATTATTTCTAATGGAGGAATATTAGTGGATCCTGCTAAGGTCATGGAGATAATGGAGTGGAGAGTACCCACTATAGTTACAAAGATTCGGAATTTCTTGGGACTTGTTAGCTATTATCGGAGATTTATTGAAGGATTTTCGAAGATCGCTAAGCCTATGAGCTCACTTCTAGAGAAGGGCAAAGAATTTAAGTGGGACGAGAAGTGCCAAGACAACTTTGATCAATTGAAGAAGAGATTGATGTTGTCACCAGTGTTGGTTATGCCAGATCTGCAGAAGGGATTTGACATTTATTGTGATGCATGTGGCCAAGGCTTGGAATGTGTGCTCATGCAAGAGGGACATGTGATTGCCTACGCGTCTCGTCAGTTACGGAAACATGAATTGAACTAGCCCACTCATGACTTAGAATTGGCAACAGTTGTGCATGCGCTTAAGATATGGAGACATTATATCATGGGAACCAAGTGTCAAGTATATATGGATCATAAGAGTTTGAAGTATATATTCACTAAGAGGGATCTCAACCTTAGGCAACACCATTGGTTGGAGCTTATTAAGGACTATGATTTGGAGATTCACTATCACCCGGGCAAGGCGAACTTGGTTGCAGATGCCTTGAGTCGAAAGGAGCATGTTCATTCAGCTATTGTTGCCCGGCTACCCCATGATATTGTTGAGGATTTTAGGAGACTTAACCTGGGGATAGTTGCTCACACTGAAGGAGTTACTATTGATGTGGAACCTACTTTGGAGCAAGAATCTGTAAAGGACAAATTGGTGATGCTAAAATACAAGAGATTAAGGATCTGATTACTAAAGGTCGAGGTCTGGAATTCATTGAAGATGAGCAAGGCACCGTATGGTTCACGGACAGGACATATGTTCCTAATATTGAAAGCCTTGACAACACCTAGAGGGGGGTGAATAGGTGATCCTGTAAAAATCAAATACTAATAGCCACAAAACTTAGTTATAAGTGTTAGTACGGCTAAGTAGTTTGAAACGAGCTCTTGCGAACACAAATAATCACATAGAGGAGCAACACAAGAGACACGCGATTTTATACCGTGGTTCGGCCAAGTAACATATGCCTACTTCCACGTTGTGGTGTCCCAATGGACGAGGGTTGCACTCAACCCCTTTCAAGTGATCCAATGATCAACTTGAATACCATGGCTTTCTTGCTTATAGTCTTCTTCCCGTTTGCGAGGAATCTCCACAAGTTGGAGCCTCTCGCCCTTACAAGATTGATCACAAAGAAGCACAGAAGTAAGGGAGGGAAGAGCAACACACACAAGACTCAAATCCATAGCACAATCACGCACACAAGTCACAACTCGAGCTCAAAACACAACGCACGGAGTTCACAACTCAAATGGAGCTCAAGTCACTATCTCAAAGAATCGAATGCGTGAAGTTGGAGTCTTGGAGTCTTAGAATGTTTCTTGTAAGCTTGGGTAACTCCTCCATGTGCCTAGGGGTCCCTTTTATAGCCCCAAGGCAGCTAGGAGCCGTTGAAGACCAACAAGGAAGGCCATCCTTGCCTTCTGTCGAGTGGCACACCGGACAGTCCGGTGCGCCACCGGACAGTCACTATAGACGGTCCGATGCCAATCTCCTTTCGTTTCTGGCAAAGACGGCCATTGCACCTCCGGGTCCGTTGGCGCACAGGACACTGTCCGGTGCCCACCGGACAGTCCGGTGCCCCCCGTAGACCGTTGGAGCTGCCACGCGTCGCGCGAAGATTGCGTGGTCGACCATTGGCGCAGACGACCGTTGGCTCACCGGACAGTCCGGTGCACCACCGGACAGTCCGGTGAATTATAGCCGTACGCCGCCAAACTTTTCCCAAGAGCGGCCTATTCACCGGAAACCAGCCTGGCGCACCGGACACTGTCCGGTGCACCACCGGACAGTCCGGTGTGCCAGGCCGAGCTGGACTTTGGCTGCACACAGCCAAGTCTTTCGCAATTCTTTCTTTTCCTGTTTCTAGCACTTAGACAAAATATGTTAGTACTCAAAACAATGTACTAAGTCTAGAAACATACCTCATGTGTTGATTTGCACTTTTCTCTTCATTTAGCACATAAGAACTTAATTAAATGTGTTGGTCACTTAATCACCAAAACATAATAGAAATTGCCCAAGGGCACATTTCCCTTTCAATCTCCCCCCTTTTTGGTGATTTATGCCAACACATCCAAAAGCAACCAAAAGAAGTGCAACATCAATGCAATTGAGAACAAAATTGTCTTTGCACAAGTTTTGACATATTTGGATCATTCTTTGCCACCACTTGGTTTGTTTTTGCAAATCAAATTCATTTTCCTATCTCTAAGTCAAACTAACTTGTTTGGGCACAAAGAGAGATAATCCAGGAGAGAAATTGATCAAGTGCCAAAAACTCCCCCTTTTCCCATGATCAAAAATTCTCCCCCACAAGAGACTAAATTTTGCAATAAGAGTATTTTGGACAAATCAAAAGTTCTAACTCTATTGTTTTCAAAATTCACAAGTGGTAGCTGATCCATTTGCTTTGGCCTTAATTTCTCCCCCTTTGGCATTAAGCACCAAAACAGGATCATTCTTGGCCCTTTAACCCCATTGCCTCACCAAAATTGTCAATTAAGAGCAAAAAGGCAATAAGAGCATAGGTATGAACTTGGAAGTAAATACACCAATACCGGAGTGCAGTGGAAGTCTTTGCAACGTCCAAGTCCATTTTTCCTTTCAATGCACCTTTGAGACTACATCAAAAATACTCAACCACAAAGGTTAGTCTCAAAGGGTCAAGTTGTAGCGCATCTCCCCCTTAATATGTGCATCACTCGCAAATGGACTTGTGAGGTTCGGGGATTATGTGTACAACTTGAGCACCACAAATAAACAATAATGGATTGAAATGCATAAAGTAGCATAATCAAAGGCATAGAACACATGTATGTTATAGATCAATCCAAGTTACGCGAATCTAAGAGATTTAGCTCACTACGCAACCTGCAAAACCTTTTCTCATCTAAAGGCTTGGTGAAGATATCGGCTAGCTGGTTCTCGGTGTTAATATGGTACACCTCGATATCTCCCTTTTGCTGGTGGTCTCTCAGGAAGTGATGCTGGATGTCTATGTGCTTAGTGTGGTTGTGCTCAACAGGATTATCCACCATGCGGATTGCACTCTCATTGTCGCATAGGAGTGGGACTTTGCTCAGATTGTAGCCAAAGTCCCTGAGGGTTTGCCTCATCCAAAGTAGTTGCGTGCAACACTGTCCTGCGGCAACATACTCGGCCTCAGCGGTGGATAGGGCAACGGATGTTTGTTTCTTTGAACTCCAAGACACCAGGGACCTTCCTAAGAATTGGCATGTCCCTGATGTACTCTTCCTATCAACCTTGCACCCAGCATAATCAGAGTCTAAATATCCAATCATGTCAAAGGTAGACCCCTTTGGATACCAGATCCCGAAGCAAGGCGTAGCAACTAAATATCTTAGAATTCGCTTAACGGCCACAAGGTGACATTCCTTGGGCTTGGATTGAAATCTAGCACACATGCATACACTTAGCATAATGTCCGGTCTACTAGCACATAAATAAAGCAAGGAACCTATCATAGACCGGTATGCCTTTTGATCAACGGACTTACCTCCTTTGTTGAGGTCGACATGCCCGTCGGTTCCCATCGGTGTCTTCGCGGGCTTGGCGTCCTTCATCCCAAACCTATTGAGAAGATCTTGAGTGTACTTTGTTTGAGAGAGGAAGGTGTCGTCCTTGAGTTGCTTCACTTGGAACCCAAGGAAGTAGGTCAACTCGCCCATCATCGACATCTCAAACTTTTGAGTCATCACCTTGCTAAACTCCTCACAAGACTTTTGATTAGTAGAACCAGATATTATGTCATCGACATAAATTTGGCACACAAAAAGATCACTGTGACAAGTCTTAGTGAAAAGAGTGGGATCAGCTTTCCCAACCTTGAAAGCATTAGCAATTAAGAAATCTCTAAGGCATCCATACCATGCTCTTGGGGCTTGCTTAAGTCCATAGAGTGCCTTAGAGAGCTTAAAAACGTGGTCGGGATACCTGTCATCCTCAAAGCCAAGGGGTTGTTCCACGTATACTTCCTCCTTGATTGGCCCGTTGAGGAAAGCGCTCTTCACATCCATTTGAAACAACCTGAAAGAATGGTGAGCAGCATAGGCTAATAATATTCGAATAGACTCTAGCCTAGCCACAGGAGCAAAAGTCTCCTCGAAATCCAAACCTGCGACTTGGGCATAACCTTTTGCCATAAGTCGAGCCTTGTTTCTTGTCACCACCCCGTGCTCGTCTTGCTTGTTGCGGAACACCCACTTGGTTCCCACAATATTTTGCTTTGGACGTGGCACCAGGCTCCAAACTTCATTCCTCTTAAAGTTGTTGAGCTCTTCCTACATGGCCAACACCCAGTCCGTATCCTACAAGGCCTCTTCTACCCTAAAAGGCTTAATGGAAGAGACAAACGAGTAATGCTCACAAAAATTAGATAATCTTGAGCGAGTAGTTACTCCCTTGCTTATGTCACCCAGTATCTGATCGACGGGGTGATTTCTTTTGATCGTCGCTCGGACTTGAGTTGGAGGAACCCGTGGTGCTTCTTCCTCCATAACTTGTTCTTCTTGTGCTCCCCCTTGATCACATGCCTCTTCTTGAGGGACCTGTCCATCATCTTGAGTTGGGGGATGCACCATTGTTGAGGAAGATGGCTGATCTTGCTCTTGTTGTTCCTGTGGTCGCACATCACCTATCGCCATCGTGCACATTGCGGCCGTTGGAACATCATCTTCATCTATGTCATCAAGATCAACTTGCTCTCTTGGAGAGGCATTAGTCTCATCAAATACAACGTCGCTAGAGACTTCAACCAAACCTGATGATTTGTTGAAGACTCTATACGCCTTTGTATTTGAGTCATGCCCTAGTAAAAACCTTCCACTGCTTTGGGAGAAAATTTGGAATGTCTACCCTTCTTCACTATAATGTAACATTTACTCCCAAATAAACGAAAGTAAGTGTCGGGGACCATAATTAGGGGTACCCTCAAGGCACCTAATTCTCAGCTGGTAACCCCCATCAGCATAAAGCTGCAAAGGCCTGATGGGTGCGATCAAGTCAGGGATCAGTCCATTCGAGGGGCTCAATCACACCTCGCCCGAGCCTAGCCTCGGACAAGGGCAGCCGACCCCGGAGGATCTCTGCCTCGCCCGAGGCCCCCCTCCAGCGGCGAACACGTTCCCGGCTCGCCCGAGGCCCTGTCTTCGCCAAGAAGCAACCCCGACCAAATCGTAGGAGCATTTAATGCAAAGGTGGCCTGACACCTTTATCCTGATGCGCGCCCCTCAGCTACAGAGCCGAAGTGACCGCCGTCACTTCGCCGCTCCACTGACCGGTCTGACAGAAAGACAGCGCCGCCTGCACCGCTCTGACTGCGGTGCCACTTGACAGAGTGAGGCTGACAGGCAGTCAGGCCCGGCCGCACACCATAGGAAACTTTGTCCCGCCCGACCCAGGGCTCGGACTCGGGCTAAGCCCCAGAAGACGGCAAACTCCGTTCCGCCCGACCCAGGGCTCGGACTCGGGCTAAGCCCCGGAAGACGGCGAACTCCGCTCCGCCCGACCCAGGGCTCGGACTCGGGCTAAGCCCCGGAAGACGGCGAACTCTGCTCTGCCCGACCCAGGGCTCAGACTCGAGCTAAGCCCCAGAAGACGGCGAACTCCGCTCCGCCCGACCCAGGGCTCGGACTTGGGCTCAGCCCCAGAAGACGACGAACTCCGCTTCGCCCGACCCAGGACTCCAATTCCGCCCTGGCCTCAGCCAACGGCCTCCACCTCGCCCGACCTAGGGCTCTGAAAGTCGCCTAGAGGGGGGGTGAATAGGGCGAAACTGAAAATCTCAAAAATAATCACAACTATAAGCCGGGTTAGCGTTAGAAATATAAACGAGTCCGCGAGAGAGGGTGCAAAACAAATCGCAAGCAAATGAAGAGTGTGACACGCGGATTTGTTTTACCGAGGTTCGGTTCTCGCAAACCTACTCCCCGTTGAGGAGGCCACAAAGGCCGGGTCTCTTTCAACCCTTCCCTCTCTCAAACGGTCCCTCGGACCGAGTGAGCTTTTCTTCTTCTCAACCAAACGGGAACAAAACTTCCCCGCAAGGGCCACCACACAATTGGTGCCTCTTGCCTTGGTTACAATTGAGTTTTGATCACAAGGACAAATGAGAAAGAAAGAAAGCGATCCAAGCGCAAGAGCTCAAATAAACACAACAAATCACTCTCTCTAGTCACTAGGGCTTTGTATGGAGTTGGGAGAGGATTTGATCTCTTTTGGTGTGCTTTGCAATGAATGCTAGCTCTTGTATAGTGGTTGGAAGTTGGAAAACTTGGATCCAATGAATGTGGGGGTGGTTGGGGTATTTATAGCCCCAACCACCAAAAGTGGCCGTTGGGGAGTCTGTCTGTTCGATGGCGCACCGGACAGTCCGGTGCACATCGGACAGTCCGGTGCCCCCGCCACGTCATCAATGCCGTTGGATTCTGACCGTTGGAGCTTCTGACTTCTGGGCCCGCCTGGGTGTCCGGTGCACACCGGACAAACACTGTTCATTGTCCGGTGCGCCGGTATGGGCGTGCCTGCCATCTGCGCGCGCTGCGCGCGCATTAAATGCACCGCAGGTAGCCGTTGGCGCCGAAATAGCCGTTGCTCCTGTGGTACACCGGACAGTCCGGTGCACACCGGACATGTCCGGTGAATTATAGCGGAGCGGCTGCCGCGCGAACCCGAGGCTGGCGATTGGTGTACACCGGACAGTCCGGTGAATTATAGCGCGCCGGCTTCCGAGAATTCCCGAAGGCGAAGAGTTCGAGTTGGAGTCCTCTGGGCTCACCGTACACTGTCCGGTGTACACCGGACAGTCCGGTGCCTCCAATCAGAGGTGCCTTCGGTTGCCTCTTTGCTCCTTTGTTGAATCCAAAACTTGATCTTTTTATTGGCTGAGTGTGAACCTTTTGCACCTGTATAACTTATGTACTAGAGTAAACTAGTTAGTCCAATATTTGTGTTGGGCAATTCAACCACCAAAATTATTTAGGAACTAGGTGTAAGCCTAATTCCCTTTCAATCTCCCCCTTTTTGGTGATTGATGCCAACACAACGCAAAGCAAATATAGAAGTGCATAATTGAACTAGTTTGCATAAGGTAAGTGCAAAGGTTGCTTGGAATTGAGCCAATAAATACTTACATGATTCGCATGGATTGATTTCTTTGTTTTTGACATATTGGACCAAGCTTACACCACAAGTTTTGTTTTTGCAAACTCTTTTGTAAATTCTTTTCAAAGTCCTTTTGCAAGATAGTCAAAGGTAAATGAATAAGATTTTGCAAAGCATTTTCAAGTTTTTGAAATTTTCTTCCTTTGTCCCAAATGCTTTTCCTTTGACTAAACAAAACTCCCCCTCAAATAAAGTCTCCTCTTAGTGTTCAAGAGGGTTTTAAGACATCAATTTTGAAAATACTACTTGCTCCCCCTTTAGAACACAAAGAGATACCAATTTTGAAATTTACCAATTGAAAATCATTAATTTTAAAATTAGGGTGGTGGTGCGGTCCTTTTGCTTTGGGCTCATATTTTCTCCCCCTTTGGCATGAATCGCCAAAAACAGAATCATTAGAGCCCAATGAAGTACTTTCTCCCCCTTTGGTCATAAAATGAAAGAGTGAAGATTATACCAAAGTTGGAGAGATGCTTGGAGAGACGGCGAAGGATGAGTAGTCGAGTGGAGTGGAAGCCTTTGTCTTCGCCGAAGACTCCAATTCCCTTTCAATATACCTATGACTTGGTTTGAAATACACTTGAAAGCACATTAGTCATAGCATATAAAAAGAGACATGATCAAAAGTATATTTATGAGCTATGTGTGCAAGACTAGCAAAAGAAATTCCTAGAATCAAGAATATTGAGCTCATGCCTAAGTCTGGTAAAAGATTGCTCATCAAGTGGCTTGGTAAAGATATCGGCTAATTGATCTTTAGTGTTAATGTATGAAATCTCGATATCCCCCTTTTGTTGGTGATCCCGAAGAAAATGATACCAAATGGCTATGTGTTTAGTGCGACTATGCTCGACGGGATTGTCGGCCATTTTGATTGCACTCTCATTGTCACATAGCAAGGGGACTTTGGTTAATTTGTAACCGTAGTCCCGCAGGGTTTGCCTCATCCAAAGCAATTGCGCGCAACAATGGCCTGCGGCAATATACTCGGCTTCGGCGGTAGAAAGAGCGACCGAATTTTGTTTCTTAGAAGCCCATGACACCAAGGATCTTCCCAAGAACTGGCAAGTCCCCGATGTGCTCTTCCTATTAATCTTACACCCCGCCCAATCGGCATCCGAATAACCAATCAAATCAAAAGTGGATCCCCGAGGGTACCAAAGCCCAAACTTAGGAGTATAAGCCAAATATCTCAAGATTCGTTTCACGGCCGTAAGGTGTGATTCCTTAGGATCGGCTTGAAATCTTGCACACATGCAAACGGAAAGCATAATGTCCGGTCGAGATGCACATAAATAAAGCAATGAACCAATCATCGACCGGTATACCTTTTGATCCACGGACTTACCTCCCGTGTCGAGGTCGAGATGCCCATTTGTTCCCATGAGTGTCTTGATGGGCTTGGCATCCTTCATTCCAAACTTGCTTAGGATATCTTGAGTATACTTCGTTTGGCTAATGAAGGTGCCCTCTTGGAGTTGCTTGACCTGGAATCCTAGAAAATACTTCAACTCTCCCATCATAGACATCTCGAATTTCTTTGTCATGATCCTACTAAATTCTTCACATGTAGATTCGTTAGTAGACCCAAATATAATATCATCAACATAAATTTGGCATACAAACAAATCATTGTCAAGATTCTTAGTGAATAAAGTAGGATCAGCCTTGCCGACTTTGAAGCCATTTGAAATAAGGAAATCTCTAAGGCATTCATACCATGCTCTTGGGGCTTGCTTGAGCCCATAAAGCGCCTTAGAGAGCCTATAAACATGATTAGGATACTCACTGTCTTCAAAGCCGGGAGGTTGCTCAACATAGACCTCCTCCTTGATTGGTCCATTGAGGAAGGCACTCTTCACGTCCATTTGATAAAGCTTGAAGCCATGGTAAGTAGCATAGGCTAATAATATGCGAATTGACTCAAGCCTAGCTACGGGTGCATAGGTTTCACCAAAATCCAAACCTTCGACTTGTGAATACCCCTTGGCCACGAGTCGAGCTTTGTTCCTTGTCACCACACCATGCTCGTCTTGCTTGTTGCGGAAGACCCACTTGGTTCCTACAACATTTTGATTAGGACGTGGAACTAAGTGCCATACCTCATTCCTTGTGAAATTGTTGAGCTCCTCTTGCATCGCCATCACCCAATCCGAATCTTGAAGTGCTTCCTCTACCCTGTGTGGCTCAATAGAGGAAACAAAAGAGTAATGTTCACAAAAATGTGCAACACGAGATCGAGTAGTTACCCCCTTATGAATGTCGCCGAGGATGGTGTCGACGGGGTGATCTCGTTGTATTGCTTGGTGGACTCTTGGGTGTGGCGGCCTTGGTTGTTCATCCTCCTTGTCTTCATCATTTGCATCTCCCCCTTGATTGTTGTCGTCATTTTGAGGTGGCTCATCTTCTTGATCTTCTTGTTCAACATCTTGAGCCTCATCCTTAATTTGAGTTGGTGGAGAGGATGGTTGATCTTGTGCATGTGGAGGCTCTTCGGATTCCTTAGGACACACATCCCCAATGGACATGTTCCTTAGAGCTATGCATGGAGCCTGTTCTTCACCTATTTCATCAAGATCAACTTGCTCTACTTGAGAGCCGTTAGTCTCATCAAACACAACGTCACAAGAAACTTCAACAAGTCCTGAGGACTTGTTAAAGACTCTATATGCCCTTGTGTTTGAGTCATATCCTAGTAAAAAGCCTTCTACAGTTTTAGGAGCAAATTTAGATTTCCTACCTCTCTTAACAAGAATAAAGCATTTGCTACCAAAAACTCTAAAATATGAAATATTTGGCTTTTTACCAGTTAGGAGTTCATAAGATGTCTTCTTGAGGATTCGGTGAAGATATAACCGGTTGATGGCGTAGCAGGCGGTGTTAACCGCTTCGGCCCAAAACCGATCCGGTGTCTTGTACTCATCAAGCATGGTTCTTGCCATGTCCAATAGAGTTCGATTCTTCCTCTCCACTACACCATTTTGTTGTGGAGTGTAGGGAGAAGAGAACTCATGCTTGATGCCCTCCTCCTCAAGGAAGCCTTCAATTTGAGAATTCTTGAACTCCGTCCCATTGTCGCTTCTAATTTTCTTGATCCTTAAGCCGAACTCATTTTGAGCCCGTCTCAAGAATCCCTTTAAGGTCTCTTGGGTATGAGATTTGTCCTGCAAAAAGAACACCCAAGTGAAGCGAGAATAATCATCCACAATTACAAGACAATACTTACTACCGCCGATGCTTATGTAAGCGATCGGGCCGAATAAATCCATGTGTAGGAGCTCCAGTGGCCTGTTGGTAGTCATGATGTTTTTGTGTGGATGATGAGTACCAACTTGCTTCCCGGCTTGGCATGCGCTACAAATCCTGTCTTTCTCAAAATGAACATTGGTTAGTCCTAAAATGTGTTCTCCCTTTAGAAGCTTGTGAAGATTCTTCATTCCAACATGGGCTAGTCGGCGGTGCCAGAGCCAACCCAAGTTAGTCTTAGCAACCAAGCAAGTGTCGAGTTCAGCTCTATCAAAGTCTACCAAGTATAGCTGACCCTCTAACACTCCCTTAAATGCTACTGAATCATCACTCCTTCTAAAGACAGTAACACCTATATCAGTAATGTTGGGGGCCTTCGTCCTCCGAAGGTCCTCAAAAACATGATTTGACAATGTTTTCCAAGTGGATTATGTGAACAGGTATCTTCGGACTCAGAATTACGAACATGAAGTACGGTCAGGACGAAGCCTGAATCAGACGAAGAGGGATTAAAATGGAGGACGGGCTGATTACCAAGCTCCACGAAGGATGGTGCACAGCCGAAGCTGTGCGCAGGGAAGCTTCGTCGCGATAGTAGAGAGGGGAACCGACTTAAAGATGAAAAGACTACTCGGGCCTTGACAGATTTCCATAAGTCATTGGCAAATGTAATGGACATGAATGTAATTTTACGTGGGCTGCGTCCCGCGTCTATAAATAGATGAACAGTACTCCCGTACTGTTCACGCTGATCTGGCATTTTACTTTTGCGTCATCCGTGTACTTTTGTCTTTCTGCAATCCGAAGGTACACTTGTAATTTGAAGTCGTTTCTATTGATATACGATAATAAAATAGAAACGACATGATAATAAAGTTTAAATGCTTATATTACTTTTAATGTTGCTCATAAGTCCTTCGTCATAACTTATCGCACTTACGAAGGTATATTGTTTGTGGCCTTCGTCCGGAATACATTATATCCTGAAGGGAAATAATGTTTCGAGGGACGAAGGACCTCATCATTTAACACTCTTTATGTTGCCTTGTTCTTAATCCGAAGCATTTGAGAACAAGTCCCCAACATTGGCGCCCACCTCCGGTGAACTCACTTCCATTTCGAGTTTTTCGAACACCTTCGGAAGCTATGGACCCTCGCTATGGCGCCGAAGAAAGCTTCAGCGACTGGGGCTGCAGCACTGCAACCTCTGGACCCCAACCAGGAGACCGTCTCTCTTCGGGAGGCCCGAAGCCAGAAGAGGAAGGCCGTCAGCCCGACGCTTCAGGAGGATGAACTAGACCAAGAGATCAGGGATATGGAGATGCTTCATCAACAGGTGCAGAGGAAAAAAGAAAAGATGGCCAGGCTAGCTAAGCTGCAAAGGCAGATAGACGAAGCTTCTGAAGAAGTCCGTCATCTTACCCACGACGAGCAGAACCGAAGGCCTCAACAAAAAGACCTTCGTCAGGAGGGCTTCTTCAACGAAGATGACTGGTATGACAATTTCCATCATGGAAATTTTGTTTTCGATGATGCTTCTCCTCTATCCGCTGAGCTGCAGGCTACACCTTGGCCTCCGTCCTATAAGCCACCCCAGCTTCCCATGTTTGATGGCCATTCAGACCCGAAGCAGTTCTTGATGAGTTACGAAGCAACAGTGTCTTCGTATGGTGGCAATGCTGCAGTCATGGCAAAGTCTTTCGTTATGGCCGTCAGGAATGTTGCTCAGACCTGGTATTCCTCCCTTCGACCAGGAACGATCACTTCATGGCAGAAGCTGAAGGATATGTTGTTAACCAGCTTTCAAGGATTTCAGACGAAGCCGGTCACTGCTCAAGCCTTGTTCCAGTGCACTCAGGATCATGAAGAATACCTTCAGGCGTATGTCAAAAGGTTCTTGCGTTTGAGGGCGCAAGCACCAACGGTGCCCAATGAAATTGTCATCGAAGCCATGATCAAGGGGCTTTGTCCTGGACCTGCAGCTCAATACTTTGCTAGGAAGCCTCCTCAGACTCTGGAGAAGCTGCTCCAAAAGATGGACGAGTACATTCGTGCCGACAATGACTTTCGTCAAAGAAGGGAGGAGGCTTTCAGATTTTCTGAAATGACCAGGGGCTTCGGAGGAAGATTTTATCCGAGGCATGTCAGGTCCATCCACAACTCCACTCAAAATGATGATAAGGGGAGTCAGCAGAACAGACCGCAGAGCTCCTCACAGGCTTCGGGACAACAGCAAACTTTCTTCCGGCCACCAGCTCCAAGAGGCAGAGGCGCCAGGGGTTTCGGCGGAAGATTTGGAGATCAACCAAGGAGGGTATTTTGCTTATTCTGTGGTGAAAACAAGGGCCATACCACCAGGATGTGTCATGTTACCATTCAGAAACAAAAGGAGCTAGCAGAAGCTGCAGCGCAACAGGGCCAGCCGAAGCAGGTCATGCATACTGCTTCGTACCATCAGCCTTACATCCCGGAATACGTGGGCAACCACCCTGCAGTTTCCGTAGCTTCGGCGAGTCAACCTCAAGCTTCATGGCAACAGCCCCCGCCCCCACCTCCGCTGCAACAAGGCCAATAGCCAGAAGGGAGCCAATATGTTCCGCACCAAAGGGATCTCAGAGAGCAATCTGAAGCTCGCACAGTCAATAGTACTGTGCCAGAGTCGAAGCACATTTATTGACAAATATCCTACTTTGATAGCAGTCTTTTCCGTTTACATTTTCTGTGTAATAAAGAACATTTCAGTTTCCATGTAATAGTTTCGTGGTTGGTTATCAGGAAAACCTATCTTCTCCACAGGCTTAAGTTGCTGAAGCTTAAAAATTTGCGGTAACAAGGAGGACCTTCGAATCATTAAAAATCCTTCGAAGCAACAAAAAGTCGTTCTAAGGAACGCAGAGTAAGTTGCTGAAGTTACAAAAAGCCGTTCCAAAGGGAGCGCAGTGTAAGTTTTTTGCTCCAAAGACGTTCCTAAGGGAATGCAGAGCATACAGCGAAAAGTCAACGCTGATACCGCCTAAGTAAAAGGCGAAGAAGCTCCAAAGACGTTCCTAAGGGAATGCAGAGCTTACAGCGAAAAGTCAACGCTGATACCGCCTAAGTAAAAGGCGAAGAAGCTCCAAAGACGTTCCTAAGGGAATGCAGAGCTTACAAAGATATTTTGTGTGTATCTTCGGAACAAACGTCATTTGCATAACATCATCACATCATTTTGCATAGCATAAGCATCATACATCATGTTGCATATGGCAAAAGAAGGGGACACAGTATCAACCTTCGAAAGGACGCTTTGAGAAAGTGAAAATTGTGTAAAGTCACGAAGGAATACAATGATAATCTTCGGAATTCAGCTTCGGAGAATGTTTTCACGAAGCATGGACGTGCTTCATCAGAGTAATATCGAAATTGCACAGCTTCGGAGAATGTTGTCACGAAGCGTGGACGTGATTCATCAGAATAGTTCTAACGGAGAATGTCTTCTTCACGAAGCATGAAAAGAAGGGAAGGTGTTTTTTCGCCGAAGGCTCAAAAATGGTATGTATGTAGAATTTCATGCATCGTAAAGAATTGAATAATGAAAAGAGACTTGTATATTACATTCAAATGTACAAAATATTACATAGATCACACTTCAAATGTTTTTTCTAACAACACCTAGTCTTCTCTTAATACTACTTCGGCAGCCTCATTTAGAAGTTGTTCAACAACTTTATCCATGATAGCTTCGGCCATTTGTTTGATTTCGTCATCCTCTTTGGTGTGAGGGTCAACAGACGATCCAGCAGGTTCTGAGGGAAGAGAATATTTTTGCATTACTATTACAAACCGCGAGCAAAGTTTGAAATAAAAATTACAACACAATAAGAGCGACTAATTAATACCTATTTGCCCTTCGGCAACTTCTGTCACTTTCCTAGCATCATGGATGCCTTTTTCACTCCTTTGAATAATTTCTTGCGCCATTTCTCGGCCGCCATTGTCCCAGACATCAGTAAAGAATTTGCCACCAACCATGCTTGCTTCGGTCGAGGGGTCTTTGATGTCTTCGGAAGATAAGGCAGCTTCGGACTGAGCTAAAGATTTTACATGTTCACAACCTTTCTTCTCCAAGACAGTAGCAACTCCTCTGGCGCCCGAAAAAGCGCAGATGTCACCGCGGCTACTCAGGATTTCCTCGAAGGCCTCTGCTTCGTGGCTGATCCATTCTATTGGACCTTCGGGATTGCCTCTTGAGAAATTCTCTTCACTGGAAAATGCGCCCACGCTGGCGAAGCTGGTTTTAATTTTCTTTACGCATTCCATGGATTTTTCGAAGCATTTTTTCTTAGAAGACCGAAGCTCTTCCACGGTTGCTTCCAAATGATCAGCCCATTGGTCGCTGCATTCCCGTCTTGTTTCTTCAAGTATGCGTTCTTCTTTCGCCCGGGCCAATTGCTTCTGAAGATCTTTAATTTCGCGTCTCTGAGCTTCGGCCTGAACCTTTGCAGCAGCTTCGTCCTTTTTTATTTTGTCTACTAATGTAAGCAGAATTTTATCTTTTTCTAGAGCTTCGTTTCTCAGTTTAATAACTTCTGATCGTAAATTGTTGAACGCAATTTCGTAGCTCTCATCTTCGGCACTCTTTTGTGCTCTTAATGCATTGCTTAGGATTAAACCCTATACAAAAAAGAATCCATATAAGAATAAAGGAATGAATTACGTATTGCAAAATTTTTTCAAACGTCTAATTCCCATACCTTCAGGCTATTATACGCAAGACTATCCGCGAGATCTTCCTTCGACATAGCGCATAGTCCAGCTTCAAGCTTTGGAAACCCCATACTCCTAGCCATCTCCCGGCACACAGATAATTCTTTGTTGTCAGGGAGACAGTATAGGAAGTCATCTTCATTTGTCCCATTGAACACCACTGCTCCCTTCGGATATTTTAACTCTCTGGCATAGTGATTGGCTTCATAAATTTCTTCTTCAGATAATTTCTTCCCCGAAGCATGTCGCACGATGTAATCACATATGTTGGAAGGAGCTTCGGGGGCGGCATTGTCAATTTCTTCAACCAAATTTGGTTCTGATATTTTTGTTTCCAAAAATTGTTCCTTGGTGGGCTCTGAAGGCCCAGCTTCAGCTTTAGGTTGTTGCTTCGAAGCTTCAGCAACTACAGCTTCGGTAGACACTTCAGCAACTTCAATAGTCTTCTTTGGAGTTGTGCTTGAAGACTTAATTGTCTCCAAAACATCTAACACGTTCACCATTCTTTTTCTTTTCGGGGTCACCGACGGGCCCTTTTGATTTTTTATTGTTTCGACATTTGCTGAAGGACTTATGATTTTCGATATTTTTGGCTCTTCAATCTTCGGTTTTTCTGCTTTTTCTGCTGAAGGCGCTTCAGTTTTCTCTTCTATCTTCGGCACTGGAGCTGGTTCTGTAGCTTCAGAGGCCAAAGAGACTTCACCAATAAATTCTGGCACTGTGGCCGGCTCAATAAAACGAGCTCGGTGGGTGAGCACCTTTATCTTTTTCCTTTGCGGCGCTGGCTCGCTAGTGGCACTCGTGGTAGCTTCTGTCGCAGGAGAAGTATTTTTTCTTTTGCGACCCAATACCGGATAATGATAGTCAGGGTAGACAAACCCGACTGCGTCAAATACCCGGTTGAGTCTTTTCTTCTTTCGGCTACCAAAGGCTGCTGATAACGCAGTGTTCTCGGCCTTCGAATATGCCCCAAGCAGTTCGTCACTTAATGTTTCAATGTTTTTCAACCAGTCGTCATCAGGTTCAACAAACTTATCCCCGTATTTGAATGTGTATTTTAGTCTGACCAGTCCGCCTTCGTCGGACTCTTTGATGGTCTCCTTTGGCATTTCCCACTTTCCTGCAAGTGGCCACACCCTGAAGGCAATATGCTCTTGGACCAAGTCCCTTGACCCAATGAAAGAGCAGATTACGCCGAAGGCTCTTTGGCATTCCTCGGCTGCTTCATCCATTTCAACCTTCGGCCTTCGAAGTCCGAAGCGTTGCCAGATGGGGCGCATAATGATACTCTTGACATCTTCTTGCGCTGTTAAGTCATTCTTTACATAGAACCACTCTGTCATCCAGGCTCCGGGCCACCTCTTCCGAAAGGTTGGCACAGGGCGGCTTGACCCAGAGCGGGCTCCGAAGCTGTAACACCCAAAGTTGTTGTGATATTGTTCTTTCCCCCAGGGCTTCGTCTCATATAACAACTCATGAATGTTGCAAAAACTTTTAGCATTTGGTTCTAAACCTTGGCTTCTCGCAGCCCAGACAAACATCCCCATTCTTATGATAGCTTCGGGAGTAATTTGATGAAGGTAGACTTGAAATGTCTTCAGGACTTCAATAACAAAGTTGCTTAGGGGGAATCGAAGCCCAGCCTTGAGAAAGCTTCGGAAGATTACGACTTCGTCTTCTTCGGGGGTGGGAGAAGTCTTTTCTCCAGCGTCAGCCCTCACAATAGATATATCTCGAAAATACCTCCCCCTCATATTATCAATATGATTCTGCTTAATAGTGGTTTTCCCGAAAACCGTGTGACTTGGCCGCCATGGTCGATCTTCGGACTCTTCCTCACCACTTTCTACATCATAACTATCGCTGTCACCAGTGTCTTCGGACAAACCTTCAAGAATCTCCTTGGTGATTTTCTCCGTATTGGTCTCCGCCATCGCTATAAGGAACCCCAAGTTCTTCTCTTCGTCGAGACTCAGCTTCGTCTCAGCAGGGATCTTCTTACCTTCAGACATCTTCGGAAACGCTAAAAAACTGTTTTTAGGGCCGAAGCTTCAAAATCAAAAAGATCAGCAAATCTTAGTGCACAAGAGCTAAAAATTTAGTGGGCCGAAGCAGATGGCAAGTGTGCGTACCAAATAAGTTTGCGGTATGATCTTATTTATACCCCCAGGGCGTTGAAAGTTGAAAGACCCCGCTTGTCAGTGAATGTTGCTATTCTAGCAAAGGGAAGGTGTTTTTTCGGACCTTCGGCTCAAGGCCTTCGTCCATATCGCAATCTGAATTTATCATTAACAAATTAATATTGCGAGGGGCTACTGTTGGGGGCCTTCGTCCTCCGAAGGTCCTCAAAAACATGATTTGACAATGTTTTCCAAGTGGATTATGTGAACAGGTATCTTCGGACTCAGAATTACGAACATGAAGTACGGTCAGGACGAAGCCTGAATCAGACGAAGAGGGATTAAAATGGAGGACGGGCTGATTACCAAGCTCCACGAAGGATGGTGCACAGCCGAAGCTGTGCACAGGGAAGCTTCGTCGCGATAGTAGAGAGGGGAACCGACTTAAAGATGAAAAGACTACTCGGGCCTTGACAGATTTCCATAAGTCATTGGCAAATGTAATGGACATGAATGTAATTTTACGTGGGCTGTGTCCCGCGTCTATAAATAGATGAACAGTACTCCCGTACTGTTCACGCTGATCTGGCATTTTACTTTTGCGTCATCCGTGTACTTTTGTCTTTCTGCAATCCGAAGGTACACTTGTAATTTGAAGTCGTTTCTATTGATATACGATAATAAAATAGAAACGACATGATAATAAAGTTTAAATGCTTATATTACTTTTAATGTTGCTCATAAGTCCTTCGTCATAACTTATCGCACTTACGAAGGTATATTGTTTGTGGCCTTCGTCCGGAATACATTATATCCTGAAGGGAAATAATGTTTCGAGGGACGAAGGACCTCATCATTTAACACTCTTTATGTTGCCTTGTTCTTAATCCGAAGCATTTGAGAACAAGTCCCCAACAAGTAAAAAGACAGTTGTAGCCCATTTGACATAATTGGGATACGGAAAGCAAATTGTAATCTAAAGAGTCTACAAGGAAAACATTGGAAATAGAATGGTCAGGTGATATAGCAATTTTACCCAATCCTTTGACCAAACCTTGATTTCCATCCCCGAATGTGATAGCTCGTTGTGGATCTTGGTTTTTCTCATATGAGGAGAACATCTTTTTCTCCCCTGTCATGTGGTTTGTGCACCCGCTGTCGAGTATCCAACTTGAGCCCCCGGATGCATACACCTACAAAACAATTTTAGTTCTTGATTTTAGGTACCCAAACGGTTTTGGGTCCTTTGGCATTAGAAACAAGAACTTTGGGTACCCAAACACAAGTCTCTGATCCCTTGTGTTTGCCCCCAACAATTTTGGCAACTACCTTGCCGGATTTGTTAGTTAAAACATATGATGCATCAAAAGTTTTGAATGAAATAGCATGATTATTTGATGCATTAGGAATTTTCTTTCTAGGCAACTTAGCACGGGTTGGTTGCCTAGAACTAGATGTCTCACCCTTATACATAAAAGCATGGTTAGGGCCAGAGTGAGACTTCCTAGAGTGAATTTTCTTGATTTTGCTCTCGGGATAACCGGTAGGGTACAAAATGTAACCCTCGTTATCCTGAGGCATGGGAGCCTTGCCCTTAACAAAGTTAGATAAATTATTTGAAGGGGCATTAAGTTTGACATTGTCTCCCCTTTGGAAGCCAATGCCGTCCTTAATGCCAGGGCGTCTCCCATTATAGAGCATGCTTCTAGCAAATTTAAATTTTTCATTTTCTAAGTCATGCTCACTAATCTTAGCATTAAGTTGTGCTATGTGATCATTTTGTTTTTTAATTAAGGCTAGGTGATCATGGATAGCATCAACATTAATATCTCTACATCTAGTACAAATGGAGATATGCTCAGTAGATGTAGAGGGTTTGCAAGTTTTAAATTCTATAACCTTAGCATGTAGTATATCATTTTCATCTCTAAGGTTAGAAATGCAAACATCAAAATCTCTAGCCTTAGCAAGCAATTTTTCTTTTTCATCTCTAAGGCTAGCAAGAGAAACATTCAACTCATCAATTCTAGCAAGTAAGTTAATATTATCATCCTTAGAATTGGAAGTTGAAACATTGCAAACATGAGAATCAACCTTAGCAATTAATCTAGCATTTTCATTTCTAAGGTTGGCAATAGTATCATGGCATGTGCTTAGCTCACTAGTTAATTTCTCACATTTTTCCATCTCTAGAGCATAAGCATTCTTGACCTTAACATGCTTCTTATTTTCTTTAATAAGGAATTCTTCTTGAGAATCCAAGAGATCATCCTTCTCATGTATAGCACTAATCAATTCATTTAATTTTTCTTTTTGTTGCATGTTGAGGTTAGCAAAAAGAATGCGCAAGTTATCCTCCTCATTTTTATCATCATCCTCATCACTAGATGTTTCATATTTAGTGGAGGACCTTGATTTTACCTTCTTTTTGCCGTCCTTGGCCATGAGACACTTGTGGCCGACGTTGGGGAAGAGGAGGCCTTTGGTGACGGCGATGTTGGCGGCGTCCTCGTCGGAGGATGAGTCGGTGGAGCTCTCGTCGTAGTCCCACTCGCGGCACACGTGGGCATCGCCGCCCTTCTTCTTGTGGTACCTCTTCTTTTCTCTCCTCTTGCCCTTTTTGTCGTCGCCCTTGTCACTGTCACTAGACATAGGACATTTTGCAATAAAGTGACCGGGCTTACCACACTTGTAGCAAACCTTCTTGGAACGGGGTTTGTAGTCCTTCCCCTTCCGTTGCTTGAGGATTTGCCGAAAGCTTTTGATGATTAAGGCCATTTCCTCATTGTCGAGCTTGGAGGCGTCAATTGGTTGTCTACTTGGTGTAGACTCCTCCTTCTTCTCCTCCGTGGCCTTGAAGGCCACCGGTTGCGCCTCGGATGTGGAAGGTTCGTCAAGCTCGTTGATCTTCTTTGAGCCCTTAATCATGCATTCAAAGCTCACAAAATTTCCGATAACTTCCTCGGGGGTCATTAGTGGATATCTAGGATTACCACGAATTAATTGAACTTGAGTGGGGTTAAGGAAAATAAGAGCTCTTAGAATAACCTTAACCACCTCGTGGTCATCCACTTTTTGCTCCCGAGGTTGCGCACTTGGTTCACCAAGGTCTTGAGCCGGTTGTACATATCTTGTGGCTCCTCCCCTTGGCGAAGACGGAAGCGACCGAGCTCCCCCTCGATCGTTTCCCGCTTGGTGATCTTGGTGAGTTCATCACCTTCGTGCGCCGTCTTGAGTAGGTCCCAAATCTCCTTTGCGTTCTTCAACCCTTGCACTTTGTTGTATTCCTCCTTGCTTAGAGAGGCAAGGAGAATGGTTGCGGCTTGGGAGTTGAAGTGCTCGATTTGGGCCACTTCGTCCGTGTCATAATCCTCATCCCCTATAGATGGTACCTGTGCTCCAAACTCAACAACATTCCATATACTTTTGTGGAGTGAGGTTAGATGAAATTTCATTAAATCACTCCACCTAGCATAATCTTCGCCGTCAAAAGTTGGCGGTTTGCCTAATGGAACGGAAAGTAATGGAGTATGTCTAGAAGTACGGGGATAGTTTAAGGGGATCTTACTAAACTTCTTGCGCTCTTGGCGCTTAGAAGTTACGGACGGTGCATCGGAGTCGGAGGTGGATGTTGATGAAGTGTCGGTCTCGTAGTAGACCACCTTCCTCATCCTCTTATGCTTGTCCCCACTCCGATGGGGCTTGTGAGAAGAAGATTTTTCCTTCTTCTCCTTGTGGTGAGAAGAGGAAGATCTTTTCTCCTTCCGCTTGGTGGAGTTCTTCTTCTTCTCCCTTCTCTTGGTGCGGGACTCTTCCGATGAAGTGCTCCCTTGGCTTGTAGTGGGCTTGTTATCGCCGGTCTCCATCTCCCTCTTGGTGTGATCTCCCGACATCACTTCGAGCGGTTAGGCTCTAATGAAGCACCGGGCTTTGATACCAATTGAAAGTCGCCTAGAGGGGGGTGAATAGGGCGAAACTGAAAATCTCAAAAATAATCACAACTATAAGCCGGGTTAGCGTTAGAAATATAAACGAGTCCGCGAGAGAGGGTGCAAAACAAATCGCAAGCAAATGAAGAGTGTGACACGCGGATTTGTTTTACCGAGGTTCGGTTCTCGCAAACCTACTCCCCGTTGAGGAGGCCACAAAGGCCGGGTCTCTTTCAACCCTTCCCTCTCTCAAACGGTCCCTCGGACCGAGTGAGCTTTTCTTCTTCTCAATCAAACGGGAACAAAACTTTCCCGCAAGGGCCACCACACAATTGGTGCCTCTTGCCTTGGTTACAATTGAGTTTTGATCACAAGGACAAATGAGAAAGAAAGAAAGCGATCCAAGCGCAAGAGCTCAAATAAACACAACAAATCACTCTCTCTAGTCACTAGGGCTTTGTATGGAGTTGGGAGAGGATTTGATCTCTTTTGGTGTGCTTTGCAATGAATGCTAGCTCTTGTATAGTGGTTGGAAGTTGGAAAACTTGGATCCAATGAATGTGGGGGTGGTTGGGGTATTTATAGCCCCAACCACCAAAAGTGGCCGTTGGGGAGTCTGTCTGTTCGATGGCGCACCGGACAGTCCGGTGCACATCGGACAGTCCGGTGCCCCCGCCACGTCATCAATGCCGTTGGATTCTGACCGTTGGAGCTTCTGACTTCTGGGCCCGCCTGGGTGTCCGGTGCACACCGGACAAACACTGTTCATTGTCCGGTGCGCCGGTATGGGCGTGCCTGCCATCTGCGCGCGCTGCGCGCGCATTAAATGCACCGCAGGTAGCCGTTGGCGCCGAAATAGCCGTTGCTCCCGTGGTACACCGGACAGTCCGGTGCACACCGGACATGTCCGGTGAATTATAGCGGAGCGGCTGCCGCGCGAACCCGAGGCTGGCGAGTTCCGGAGGCCGCGCTTCTTTGGAGCACCGGACACTGTCCGGTGTACACCGGACAGTCCGGTGAATTATAGCGCGCCGGCTTCCAAGAATTCCCGAAGGCGAAGAGTTCGAGTTGGAGTCCTCTGGGCTCACCGGACAGTCCGGTGCCTCCAATCAGAGGTGCCTTCGGTTGCCTCTTTGCTCCTTTGTTGAATCCAAAACTTGATCTTTTTATTGGCTGAGTGTGAACCTTTTGCACCTGTATAACTTATGTACTAGAGTAAACTAGTTAGTCCAATATTTGTGTTGGGCAATTCAACCACCAAAATTATTTAGGAACTAGGTGTAAGCCTAATTCCCTTTCAGGCTCGGACTCGGCCTCGGCCACGGAAGACGAACTCGACCTCGACCTCGGAGGAGCCTCCACATCGCCCAACCTAGGGCGCGGACCAGCCACGTCAACAGGAGGCGCCATCATTACCCTACTCCAGGCTGACTCAGGCTACGGGGAAAAAGACCGGCGTCCCATCTGGCTCGCTCCGCCAGATAGGCGATGATGGCGCCCCGCACGCTCCCTGACGATGGCGGCTCTCGGCCCCCTTACGGAAGCAAGAGGATGTCAGCAAGGACTCGATGGCCCCGACAGCTGTCCCTCCGCCAGGCTCCAGCACTCCTCCGACGGCCACGACATCACACAAACCAGGCGCCAAAATCTCTCCGGCCGCCACGATGGCGTGTACTTAGGGCACTAGCTCTCCTCTGCTAGACACATAGCACTGTGCTACACCCCCCATTGTACACCTGGATCCTCTCCTTACGCCTATAAAAGGAAGGACCAGGGCCCTCTTAGAGAGGGTTGGCCGCGCGGGGACGAGGACGAGACGGGCGCTCGCGTGAGGCCACTCGCTCCTTCCCCCGTGTGGACGCTTGTAACCCCCTATTGCAAGCGAACCCGACCTGGGCGCGGGACGAATACGAAGGCCGCGGGATTTCCACCTCTCTCACGCCCATCTCCGGCCTCCTCGCTTTCCCCCCTTCGCGTTCGGCCTCGCGTCGACCCATCTGGGCTGGGGCACGCAGCGACACTTCACTCGTCGGCTCAGGGACCCCCCGGTCTCGAAACGCCGACAGTTGGCGCGCCAGGTAGGGGCCTGCTGCGTGTTGACGAACAGCTTCCCGTCAAGCTCCAGATGGGTAGTCTCCAGCAACCTCTCTGGCCCGGGACGGTGCTCCGTTTCGGGAGCCTTGAGTTCATGTCCCTCGACGGCAGCTACGACATGATACTCGTTCCACCGCCGGGCGACAGCGACAGTCCGCCCGCCGGCGGCGGGATCGACGACGTCTTCCCCGCGTGGTGGGAGAACAACCTTCGAGCTCGCCCCGTCCTCTTCCCCATCGACGGAGGAGGAGGAGGCGGGGCAACCAAGGCCAAGCAGGAGGCGGCGCCTCGCCGACCGTCGAGCGAGTCGACAACGCCAGCACTCCAGCGGGGGGCGCGCCAGGCATCGGCCTCGCACTTGAGACGAAGACGAGCGCTGTCTCCCCGCGACATGTCGGTCCCGAGCAAACGGACGACGCCAGCATGCTCGCGAAAGGCTTGCTGGGTGTCACCCTCGTACCTGAGACGACGGTGCAGTCAGTCCCCGACGTGACCTCATCACCACCCGTCGACCAAGAGGTACCGACCGATTCCCATCCCACGCCTCTCGGATTTAGCCTCGACCCGCCTAGCGGCTCCGCTTTGGCGGACGCTTTCGTAGAGGCGAATCCGAACCCTCTGGGATCTCGTATGCGGTCGCCTTGGGACCGGCTGACGGACGTCTCAACCTACGGGCCCTCCGGGTCCGAGGAAGATGACGAGCCCAGCTTCTGTTGGGATTTCTCCAGACTTGGCAACCCCAGTGCCATGCGGGACCTCATGACCGCATGCGACTACTGCCTCTCCAACTGTTCCGACGGTAGCCGTAGCCTCGGCATCGAGGACTACGGCCCGAGCCGCGAATGTTTCCACGTCGATCTAGGGGGTCCCTCCGAAGGCAACCATCTCGGCATGCCAGAGGACGGTGATCTCCCTAGGCCGGTGCCTCGCGTTGACATCCCGCGGGAGCTAGCTGTGGTCCCCGTTCCGGCGGGGGGTCACGACCCACAACTCGAGCAAATCCGCGGGGTGCAGGCCAGGCTCCACGAGGGAGCAAGAGCGCTCGAGCCAATCCGCCGGGACGTCGGGCAGGCATGGGCGGGCCAACCTCCGGCCGGAGAAATACGTCATCTACCCCAGGGCTTCCAGCACCGCATCACTGATGATGTCAGGGTCAGGCCGCCACCCGCATCCAGTGGGGTCGGCCAGAACCTGGCTGCAGCAGCAATGCTCCTCCGCGCGATGCCGGAGCCATCAACCACCGAGGGGCGGCGAATCCAGGGAGAGCTCAAGGATCTCCTGGAAGGCGCCGTGGTCCGGCAGGCTGAGAGCTCCGCCTCCCGAAGGCAGGGGTACCCCTCGGAACATCATGCCGCGACTTCCCGATTCATGCGGGAAGCCTCGGTCTACACCGGGCGCACGCGCAACACAGCGCCTGCGGCCCCGGGTCGCCTCGGCAACGAGCACCATCACCGCGATCGTTGGGCCCACCTTGACGAGAGGGTGCACCGAGGCTACCACCCCAGGCATGGGGGACGCTACGACAGCGGGGAGGATCGGAGTCCCTCGCCCGAACCACCCGGTCCGCAGGCCTTCAGCCGGGCCATACGACGGGCGCCGTTCCCGACCCGGTTCCGACCCCCGACTACTATGACAAAGTACTCGGGGGAGACAAGACCGGAACTGTGGCTCACGGACTACCGTCTGGCCTGCCAACTGGGTGGAACGGACGATGACAACCTCATCATCCGCAACCTCCCCCTGTTCCTCTCCGACACCGCTCGCGCCTGGTTGGAGCACCTGCCTCCGGGGCAGATCTCCAACTGGGACGACCTAGTCCAAGCTTTCGCCGGCAATTTCCAGGGCACGTACGTGCGCCCCGGGAATTCCTGGGACCTCCGAAGCTGCCGACAGCAGCCGGGAGAGTCTCTCCGAGACTACATCCGGCGATTCTCGAAGCAGCGCACCGAGCTGCCCAACATCACCGACTCGGATGTCATCAGCGCGTTCCTCGCCGGCACCACCTGCAGCGACCTGGTGAGCAAGCTGGGTCGCAAGACCCCCACCAGGGCAAGCGAGCTGATGGACATCGCCACCAAGTTCGCCTCCGGCCAGGAGGCGGTCGAGGCTATCTTCCGGAAGGACAAGCAGCCCCAGGGCCACCCATCGGAAGATGCCCTCGAGGCGTCAACTCAGCGCGGCGCCAGGAAGAAGGGCAAGAAGAAGTCGCAAGAGAAACGCGACGCCGCCGACGCGGACCTTGTCACCGCTGCCGAGCACAAGAACCCTCGGAATCCTCCCGGAGGTCCCAACCTTTTCGACAAGATGCTCAAGGAGCCATACCCCTATCACCAGGGGCCCGTCAAGCACACCCTTGAGGAGTGCGTCATGCTTTGGCGCCACTTCCACAGGGCCGGGCCACCCGCGGAGGGTGGCAGGGCCCGCGACGACGATAAGAAGGAAGATCGCCAGGCAGGAGAGTTCCCCGAGGTCCGCGACTGCTTCATGATCTACGGCGGGCTAGCGGCGAACGCCTCGGCTCGGCACCGCAAGCAAGAGCACCGGGAGGTCTGTTCGGTGAAGGTGGCGGCGCCAGTCTACCTAGACTGGTCCGACAAGCCCATCACCTTCGACCAAGCCGACCACCCCGACCATGTGCCGAGCCCGGGGAAATACCAGCTCGTCGTCGACCCCATCATCGGCGACGTCAGGCTCACCAAGGTCCTCATGGACGGAGGCAGCAGCCTCAACATCATCTACGCCGAGACCCTCGGGCTTCTGCGTATCGATCTGTCCTCGATCCGGGCGGGCGCTGCGCCTTTCCATGGGATCATCCCCGGGAAGCGCGTCTAGCCCCTCGGACAACTCGATCTTCCCGTCTGCTTCGGAACACCCTCCAACTTCCGAAGGGAGACCCTGACGTTCGAGGTGGTCGGGTTCCGAGGAACCTACCACGTGGTATTGGGGAGGCCCTGCTACGCGAAGTTCATGGCCGTCCCCAACTACACCTACCTCAAGCTCAAGATGTCGGGCCCCAACAGGGTCATCACCGTCGGTCCCACGTACAAAAACGCGTTCGAATGCGACGTGGAGTGCGTGGAGTACGCTGAGGCCCTCGCCGAGTCCGAGGCCCTCATCGCCGACCTGGAGAGCCTCTCTAAGGAGGTGCCAGACGTGAAGCGTCATGCCGGCAACTTCGAGCCAGCGGAGACGGTTAAGTCCGTCCCCCTCGACCCCAGCAGCGACACCTCCAAGCAAGTCCGGATCGGCTCCGGGCTCGATCCCAAATAGGAAGCAGTGCTCGTCGACTTTCTCCGCGCGAACGTGTTGGGGACTTGTTCTCAAATGCTTCGAATTAAGAACAAGGCAACATAAAAAGTGTTAAATGTTAAGGCCCTTCGTCCTACCAAACATTATTCCCCTTCGGAAATAATGAGTTCCGGACGAAGGTCGTAAGAGACATACCTTCGTAAATATAACAAGTAATAACGAAGGATTCATACAAAACATGAAATGTAAATCATAGAATCATTTCTATTTTATTAACACAGAGAAATAGAAATGATTACAAATTACAAATGTACCTTCGGTCTTGAGAGAAGGTAAAAAGTACAAGCGTGACGCAAATGCTAATGCCAAGTCAGCGTGAACAGTACGGGAATACTGTTCATCTATTTATAGACGTGGGACGCAGCCCACATAAAATTACATTCATGTCCATTACAATCGCCAATGGCTTTATGAAAATCTGTCAAGGTCCACGTAGTCTTTTCATCTCTAAGTCGGTTCCCCCCTCTGCCATCGCGCCGAAGCTTCCCTGCGCACAGCTTCGGCTGCGCTCGTCCTTCGTCTGGTTCAGGCTTCATCCTGGCCGTGCTTCACTGTAACACCCGGATTTTAGGGGTCCAAAACCCGGGCGTAAACATAAACACCAGGTATGCTGGGACCAAGTCTCACACATATGATGTATAGTGGCACAGGATCGAATGTCACATCTTTACTACATAACAGGAGTTCTATACAAAATAAATAATTACATTATAAGGAGACAACGGTCCAGCAACCCAAAGTTGACTGGGAGACGACGACCTAGACCACTCACGAACTCATCACAGCATCCTCCAAGCGTCTCATCCTGTGGTACCTGTTCTTGACCTGTGGGGTATGTGAGACAGCAAGAGTGAGCTCACATACGTTCATCGCTCAACAAGTTGTGGGGAATAATGTGCATGAACTCGCCAAAGGTGGGAGCTCACGTGAAGTGTAAGGCTTACCAAAGAAGATGGTTAGAGCTGAGCATTGCTTTTAAAGTTGGTCAAAATTTTATTAGCAGTTACTAAGTATAAGTACATACCAACCCAATTAGATAGTAGAACAAAAGTAACAACATCACCTGCGATGCAATGCATATGACAAGTTGAATTTAGTTCCATAATTTTAATCATGTGAGTGTCCGAGCTGCTCTTGACCGTGAGCACGGCTAGTATACCAGTTTTACACTCTGCAGAGGTTGCGCATCTTTACCCACAAGTCGTGTTACCCATCTGCCAAGAGACGGCCAATCCCATACACCTCTACCGAGGAGGCGAGGCAGGGTAACACTACGAGGCCTTTACAAAGTTCCACTAGCTTCAGAAAACCCGCTACAGTTTATAGGAAGTTCCAATGCAGGAATCCCTTGCAGGACCGCCATCGCAGCAAAATCCTCCCGAGGGCCTCACTACACTGACCACTCCCCTACTGCCCTTGCCCCTTTCGGGTAAGGTAGTCTTCCACTAGCTTTCCTAATTAATCAGCCAAGGGCGTCCCATTCCACCCTTGTGGTAGCACTGTTTTCCCGGGTGGTTCTCCATGTTCCAATTAACATAATGATCTTAACATGAACCATAAATTAACAACTGATAACAAAAGTATAATCATGAATAGTGTAATCTTCATACCCAAAACCACATATAGCACTAGCAAGTACTACCCAGAAAGTTCAGTGGTAAACAAGGTATAAAGATAGACAAACTAGGGTAACCTATTGGGTCCCATCAAAATTAACCTATGCAGATCATTATGATTAATTAGAACATGAGTAGGTAAAAGAAGTGATCAAGGGCACAACTTGCCTGGGCCTTGAGAATCCAGGTACCAGGATGATCTTCAGGTGACTCGTGACCTCACTGCTAGTCGTAGTAATTCAAACAAACATGGTATAGGCAAAATTAACATTACACCAAACATAAGAACAAAATACACCTTAATAATATACATATTAAAATAAGATCATAGGAACAGGAATCATTAATTTTGGAGTTATAGATTTTAAGTTATGAATTTTCAAAGGTTTTATGTGTTTAAAATGGATTAAGTGAGAGATTAAATTTCTAATTGTTTTCATGACAAAACAGAGGCTCTAGGTGGTAGATAATAAAATTACAAAATTTTAGAAAGTGGAATGGTTCAATTTGGAGCTAAAATGAATTTTCTATGAATTATCTAAGTTCTAGCAATTATTTTCATATTAAAAATCTATTTTCTATTTTATTTATTCAATTTAAACGATCACTGGACTGGGCCCACTATTACAGAGAAGTGCAGGGGGTTCGGTGCAAGAAGTCCCAAGACTCAGTGCACAACAGATCGGGACGGCGGGTTGATTTCAAAATTTCATAGGGTCTCTTATGTAAAGATGGCTCGCGAAGGGGTACGGGCCGATCACAGCCGTCCGATCAAATATCGAAGGCCAGGATTAGATCTGTATTAGTCCGAACGGGTATGCAACTCGGACCGTCCGATCTAGCGCCAACGCTCTAGATCACATCATAACACATAACCGACCACGACCACCGGATCACGGATCAACGGTAACTATCGACTTTGGCCGAATCGTTACGATAGACTCAATCGCCGCCATATATCGCGAGATCGACGGTCAGGAGGCCATCTTCTAATCTCCACCGTCTAGTGTTAGATCGACGGCCAGGAACCGTTCTCCCTCCCTGGACACTCCCCATCCCGGCCGCGTGCTCACCGCGGCGGAGTGCCATGGCTGGAGCTCCCCAACTTCTCGCCCAGATGCTAAGTTCTCGATTCCTTGGCGCTACACATAGAGGAGGTTAAGGGAAATCCGATGGTGGGCTTTTTACCTTGGTTTGATGCGGCGTCGACACTGCCCACGTGTGCAGGCGGCTCAACGGCAGCGGCGGAAGCTTGGTGAGTGATTTCGTCCACTCCGAGCACCATATCGGCAAATTGGCGCGGGCGTTGGTTTCCCTATACCTTGGTGAGCCTCCCAGAACACCAATACGGGCCCGATTTACCGTAGAGGAGAAGCGACATCAAACGGCGGCCCATGGCGGATGTTTGGCCATATCACACGACGCGTCTCAATTCACAGCGCCCAGCTCCAACCTCGGTTATGGATGGAGGGTCATCGGGTGCGGCAGTTCTTATAGTGCCCAGGGACGAGGTCCGAGCGGAACAAGACGCGATATACACGGCGAATTTTTCTCTTCCCCGGTTGTTACGACCCGTCCCCAACAACCGGAGGAGGGAGACAATCCGGATGGGCTATCCCCACGGCGGAAGCGATTCCGTAATTCTTGGCACTAACCGATGAGGCTCCCGCGGCGAGCCGCATGGTGCGGAACCATGGATTCCCGGTGAGCTCGGCCGGGTTCGTTGCAACGGACACGGCGGCGCGCGCGGAGTTCGGGAGGGAGAATCCGATAGCCCGGTCCCAGGTGGCAGCGAGAGGATCCAACGATTGAGTGCCGATGGAGCGACTGCCAAGCGGGTCCCACCCGTCAGGTCCATGGCGCGCGCGCGGGGGGGGAGGAAGCGTCAGCGTGAGCGTGGGCCGCGCGTGCGTGTTATGTGGGCCGAAATGAGGTAATCTGGCCCAGGTGGGGGTTTTCTCTTTTTCTTTTTCCTTTTTTTTATTTCTGTTTTCTTTCCAAATCAAAAACTCAAACTAAATTCGAATTCTGGTTTTAATTTCCAGATTTCAAACATCTAACCAAATTCTAATTATTCTATTACTTGCACTGAAATTATTTATTTATTATTCTCCATATTGTGTAAATGTGGAAGAAAAGAATGACTTTATTAGAATTTCCTTTCTCCCCTATATTTTATATTTTCATTTGAGGTCAATTTAAATTATGATTCCTTGATTCAAGTAAGATGCATCACATAAATAACATCAGCATGAGGTGCACATTTCTTTCTTTATTTATTTGTTATTTGCATAATTCACTGCCATTAGTTGAGTATGTAGAGAAAATAAAAAGGAAGTCAAGGAATCCCTAAAAACACCCACTTATTTATTTATCTAATCACTTTATTTTTTTTTCTTATACCAATTTTGGGCTTTACAAATCCTACCCCCCTTAACAAAAATCTCGTCCTCGAGATTTGCAAGAAAAGGGTTACAGAGAGATTGGTTTGAAATCTATATTTCAGTGTCTAAGTGGTTTTAGTACCAAAAGTTTTTTTTTCAAGTCTAAACCCAAATTGGCAGGTGATTAGGAAAGCATGGGTGTATATATGTATGTCTACTTTATTATGTAGGATAGAAGATGTCTTTAAAGTATAGATAGGTTTGGGTAAGAAAGTGTAGGGTAAGGAAAGACTTCATCCAAGATTTTGTGGATCTTGATTCATCTTGGTGACCTTACTTGATCCTTGAAGACTTGAGTTGGTGCTCATCCTCCCTTGATGAAGTTGATCATCTTCTTCGGTCTTGTCTCATTGATTAGAAGTTAGTGTATGTTATTGGACTGGGGAATATGGTTAATATAGGTATGGATGAGATAGACTACATGATGTAGGTCAAAGTTTGTTTGTTATTAGGTGGGAATAGAAAGGTTATACCATTCATCATGGCTCTATGGGTTGGGTTAGCTCATGGTTGAATTGATCCAATGTGCTAAGTTAAGTTAATACATGGCTAGTGGGGTCTAATCTCTTCTACTAGTGTCATTAATCTGTTTAAGTGGACCACATTAAGTTAGATAACATTAGACCACACTAGATCAGGTCACATTAGGTAAGATAAGATCTAGATTAAATTGGATATGACTAGATTAGACTAGTTTAGGTTAGATAGGTCCAACCGGGTAGAATATGTATTATTAAGATATGTTAGGATGTTTTGAGATTAGTTAGATATGTTATGATAAGATAGAATCTCTTGCTAGGTTAAAATTGAGGGGTTATGCAACTATCAGATGGTTAAGGTAGTTGCATATGGCCAAGTCGATCTGTCATTCTTAATTTAGTGCAGGGTGAACTAAGTTAAGACCTGTTCTATAGGGGTAGAGTCTAAACTATTTCACCAGTATTATCTAACTTGTTTGATAAGTCACTTTAGATTTGATCAGATCTAGGTTAGATTGGTGTGACTAGTTTGACTACATAAGATCTAATTAATTTGCATTAGATCATGGTTGTTAAACTAGGGTGGATAAGTATGCTTATTAGGATAAGACAGATCCATAAAGGTAAGATAGAATCTTCTGAGGCCAGTTAGATCTATTAGGATAATGATAAAATCTTTTCAAGATAAGATGAGTATCTTTTAAGATGAGATGGATCTATTAAGATAAGGGAGAATCTTTTAAGATAAGATGAATTGGTTAGAATGAGATCTTTTTAGGATAAGATAAATCTCTTAAGCTAGATATGTTCCAATGGGGACAATCTAGGTTGTCTAGTTATTTTATAATTATATATTTTTTTTTATACCTATGTGTATATGCAGATGCAATTGTGGACATTACTCCACAACTCATCACACTCAATCAAAGATCCAAATCAGGCAAGTATCATAAGAACAAACATTCAATTACATAGTCACTTATAAAAATAGTTTTGTTTTTATTCCTGAGAGTAGGTCTCCTATTCCTAAAGGTCACTTCAGTCACAGGATTTCAAAGTGTGAAATCCACATTTGTCTTTAGAAATAAAAGGTAAGAATAATCAGAGTAAAGCGGAAATAGATAAGAATTGATCAAGAAAAGTTTAGAAAGAATTAGAGTAGCAAAGGTAAGTAAGTATTGGTTGTCCAGTTCTATCTAGGTTTCGTCCTACAGTCAACATTGCTCTGATACCACTTCTGTAACACCCGGATTTTAGGGGTCCAAAACCCGGGCGTAAACATAAACACCAGGTATGCTGGGACCAAGTCTCACACATATGATGTATAGTGGCACAGGATCGAATGTCACATCTTTACTACATAACAGGAGTTCTATACAAAATAAATAATTACATTATAAGGAGACAACGGTCCAGCAACCCAAAGTTGACTGGGAGACGACGACCTAGACCACTCACGAACTCATCACAGCATCCTCCAAGCGTCTCATCCTGTGGTACCTGTTCTTGACCTGTGGGGTATGTGAGACAGCAAGAGTGAGCTCACATACGTTCATCGCTCAACAAGTTGTGGGGAATAATGTGCATGAACTCGCCAAAGGTGGGAGCTCACGTGAAGTGTAAGGCTTACCAAAGAAGATGGTTAGAGCTGAGCATTGCTTTTAAAGTTGGTCAAAATTTTATTAGCAGTTACTAAGTATAAGTACATACCAACCCAATTAGATAGTAGAACAAAAGTAACAACATCACCTGCGATGCAATGCATATGACAAGTTGAATTTAGTTCCATAATTTTAATCATGTGAGTGTCCGAGCTGCTCTTGACCGTGAGCACGGCTAGTATACCAGTTTTACACTCTGCAGAGGTTGCGCATCTTTACCCACAAGTCGTGTTACCCATCTGCCAAGAGACGGCCAATCCCATACACCTCTACCGAGGAGGCGAGGCAGGGTAACACTACGAGGCCTTTACAAAGTTCCACTAGCTTCAGAAAACCCGCTACAGTTTATAGGAAGTTCCAATGCAGGAATCCCTTGCAGGACCGCCATCGCAGCAAAATCCTCCCGAGGGCCTCCCTACACTGACCACTCCCCTACTGCCCTTGCCCCTTTCGGGTAAGGTAGTCTTCCACTAGCTTTCCTAATTAATCAGCCAAGGGCGTCCCATTCCACCCTTGTGGTAGCACTGTTTTCCCGGGTGGTTCTCCATGTTCCAATTAACATAATGATCTTAACATGAACCATAAATTATCAACTGATAACAAAAGTATAATCATGAATAGTGTAATCTTCATACCCAAAACCACATATAGCACTAGCAAGTACTACCCAGAAAGTTCAGTGGTAAACAAGGTATAAAGATAGACAAACTAGGGTAACCTATTGGGTCCCATCAAAATTAACCTATACAGATCATTATGATTAATTAGAACATGAGTAGGTAAAAGAAGTGATCAAGGGCACAACTTGCCTGGGCCTTGAGAATCCAGGTACCAGGATGATCTTCAGGTGACTCGTGACCTCACTGCTAGTCGTAGTAATTCAAACAAACATGGTATAGGCAAAATTAACATTACACCAAACATAAGAACAAAATACACCTTAATAATATACATATTAAAATAAGATCATAGGAACAGGAATCATTAATTTTGGAGTTATAGATTTTAAGTTATGAATTTTCAAAGGTTTTATGTGTTTAAAATGGATTAAGTGAGAGATTAAATTTCTAATTGTTTTCATGACAAAACAGAGGCTCTAGGTGGTAGATAATAAAATTACAAAATTTTAGAAAGTGGAATGGTTCAATTTGGAGCTAAAATGAATTTTCTATGAATTATCTAAGTTCTAGCAATTATTTTCATATTAAAAATCTATTTTCTATTTTATTTATTCAATTTAAACGATCACTGGACTGGGCCCACTATTACAGAGAAGTGCAGGGGGTTCGGTGCAAGAAGTCCCAAGACTCAGTGCACAACAGATCGGGACGGCGGGTTGATTTCAAAATTTCATAGGGTCTCTTATGTAAAGATGGCTCGCGAAGGGGTACGGGCCGATCACAGCCGTCCGATCAAATATCGAAGGCCAGGATTAGATCTGTATTAATCCGAACGGGTATGCAACTCGGACCGTCCGATCTAGCGCCAACGCTCTAGATCACATCATAACACATAACCGACCACGACCACCGGATCACGGATCAACGGTAACTATCGACTTTGGCCGAATCGTTACGATAGACTCAATCGCCGCCATATATCGCGAGATCGACGGTCAGGAGGCCATCTTCTAATCTCCACCGTCTAGTGTTAGATCGACGGCCAGGAACCGTTCTCCCTCCCTGGACACTCCCCATCCCGGCCGCGTGCTCACCGCGGCGGAGTGCCATGGCTGGAGCTCCCCAACTTCTCGCCCAGACGCTAAGTTCTCGATTCCTTGGCGCTACACATAGAGGAGGTTAAGGGAAATCCGATGGTGGGCTTTTTACCTTGGTTTGATGCGGCGTCGACACTGCCCACGTGTGCAGGCGGCTCAACGGCAGCGGCGGAAGCTTGGTGAGTGATTTCGTCCACTCCGAGCACCATATCGCCAAATTGGCGCGGGCGTTGGTTTCCCTATACCTTGGTGAGCCTCCCAGAACACCAATACGGGCCCGATTTACCGTAGAGGAGAAGCGACATCAAACGGCGGCCCATGGCGGATGTTTGGCCATATCACACGACGCGTCTCAATTCACAGCGCCCAGCTCCAACCTCGGTTATGGATGGAGGGTCATCGGGTGCGGCAGTTCTTATAGTGCCCAGGGACGAGGTCCGAGCGGAACAAGACGCGATATACACGGCGAATTTTTCTCTTCCCCGGTTGTTACGACCCGTCCCCAACAACCGGAGGAGGGAGACAATCCGGATGGGCTATCCCCACGGCGGAAGCGATTCCGTAATTCTTGGCACTAACCGATGAGGCTCCCGCGGCGAGCCGCACGGTGCGGAACCATGGATTCCCGGTGAGCTCGGCCGGGTTCGTTGCAACGGACACGGCGGCGCGCGCGGAGTTCGGGAGGGAGAATCCGACAGCCCGGTCCCAGGTGGCAGCGAGAGGATCCAACGATTGAGTGCCGATGGAGCGACTGCCAAGCGGGTCCCACCCGTCAGGTCCGTGGCGCGCGCGCGGGGGGGGAGGAAGCGTCAGCGTGAGCGTGGGCCGCGCGTGCGTGTTATGTGGGCCGAAATGAGGTAATCCGGCCCAGGTGGGGGTTTTCTCTTTTTCTTTTTCCTTTTTTTTTTATTTCTGTTTTCTTTCCAAATCAAAAACTCAAACTAAATTCGAATTCTGGTTTTAATTTCCAGATTTCAAACATCTAACCAAATTCTAATTATTCTATTACTTGCACTGAAATTATTTATTTATTATTCTCCATATTGTGTAAATGTGGAAGAAAAGAATGACTTTATTAGAATTTCCTTTCTCCCCTATATTTTATATTTTCATTTGAGGTCAATTTAAATTATGATTCCTTGATTCAAGTAAGATGCATCACATAAATAACATCAGCATGAGGTGCACATTTCTTTCTTTATTTATTTGTTATTTGCATAATTCACTGCCATTAGTTGAGTATGTAGAGAAAATAAAAAGGAAGTCAAGGAATCCCTAAAAACACCCACTTATTTATTTATCTAATCACTTTATTATTTTTTTTATACCAATTTTGGGCTTTACATTCACATTCATAATTCTGAGTCCGAAAATACCTGTTCACATAATCCACTTGGAAAACATTGTCAAATCATGTTTTTGAGGACCTTCGGAGGACGAAGGCCCCCAACAGTAGCCCCTCGCAATATTAATTTGTCAATAATAAATTCAGATTGCGATATGGACGAAGGCCTTGAGCAGAAGGTCCGAAAAAACACCTTCCCTTTGCTAGAATAGCAACATTCACTGACAAGCGGGGCCTTTCAATTTTCAACGCCCTGGGCGTATAAATAAGATCGGACCGCAAACTCATTTGGTACGCACACTTGCCTTCTGCTTCGGCCAACTAAAATTTTTAGCTCTTGTGCACTAAGATTTGCTGGTCTTTTTGATTTTGAAGCTTCGGCCTCGGGAACAATTTTTTAGCGTTTCCGAAGATGTCTGAAGGCAAGAAGATCCCTGCTGAGACGAAGCTGAGTCTCGAGGAGGAGAAGAATCTGGGGTTCCTGATAGCGATGGCAGAGACCAATACAGAGAAAATCACCAAGGAGATTCTCGAAGGTTTGTCCGAAGATTCTGGTGACAGCGACAGCTATGATGTAGAGAGTGGTGGGGAAGAGGCCGAAGATCGTCCATGGCGGCCAAGTCACACGGTTTTCGGGAAAACCACCATCAAGCAGAGCCATATTGATAATATGAGGGGGCGGTATTTTTGAGATATATCTATTGTGAGGGCTGACGCTGGAGAAAAGACTTCTCCCACCCCCGAAGTAGATGAAGTTGTGATTTTCCGAAGCTTTCTCAAGGCTGGGCTTCGATTCCCCCTGAGCAACTTTGTTGTCGAGGTACTGAAAACATTTCAAGTCTACCTTCATCAACTTACTCCCGAAGCTATCATAAGAATGGGGATATTTGTCTGGGCTGCAAGAAGTCAAGGTTTAGAACCAAATGCTAAAAGTTTTTGCAACATTCATGAACTGTTATATGAGACGAAGCCGTGGGGAAAAGAACAATATCACAATAATTTTGGGTGTTACAGCTTCGGTGCCCGCTCCGGGTCAAGCCGCCCTGTGCCAACCTTTCGGAAGAGATGGCCCGGAGCCTGGATGGCTGAATGGTTCTATGTAAAAAACGACTTAACAGTGCAAGAAAATGTCAAGAGTATCATTATGCACCCTATCTGGCAACGCTTCGGACTTCGAAGGCCGAAGGTTGAAATGGACGAAGCAGCCGAGGAATGCCAAAGAGCCTTCGGCATAGTCTGCTCTTTCATTGGGACAAGGGACTTGGTCCAAGAGCACATTGCATTCAGGGTATGGCCACTTGCAGAAAAGTGGGAAATGCCGAAGGAAACTATTAAAGAGTCCGACGAAGGCGGACTAGTTAGACTGAAATACACATTCAAATATGCAGATAAATTTGTTGAACCTGATGATGACTGGCTGAAGAGCATTGAAACTTTAAGTGATGAACTACTTGGGGCATATTCGAAGGCCGAAAATACTGCGCTATCAGCAGCCTTCGGAGGCCGAAAGAAGAAAAGGCTCAACCGTGTATTTGACGCAGTCGGGTTTATGTACCCTGACTATCACTACCCGGTATTGAGTCGCAAAAGGAAACATACTTCTCCTGCGACAGAAGCTACCACAAGTGCCCCTAGTGAGCCAGCGCCTCAAAGAAAAAAGATGAAGGTGCTCACCCATCGGACACGCTTTATTGAGCCGGCCACAGTGCCAGAATACATTGGTGAAGCTTCTTTGGCCTCTGAAGCTACAGAACCAGCTTCAGTGCCGAAGATGGAAGAAAAGACTGAAGCGCCTTCAGCAGTAGAAAAGCCGAAGATTGACGAGCAAAAAATGTCTGAAATCTTAAGTCCTTCGGCAAATGTCGAAGTAAAAAACCAAAAGGGGCCATCGGTGACCCCAAAAAGGAAAAGAATGGTAAATGTACTAGATGTCTTGGAGACAATTAAGTCTTCAAGCACAACTCCAAGAAAGAGTATTGAAGTTGCTGAAGCTTCTACTGAAGCTCCGACGCAACAAGCTGAAGCTGAAGCTGGGCCTTCAGAGCCCTACAAGGAGCAACCTTTGGAAGCCGAAGCAATAAAAATATCAGAACCAGTTGTAGTTGAAGAAATTGACACTGCCATCCCCGAAGCTCCTGCCAGCATATGTGATTACATTATACGACACGCTTCGGGGAAGAAACTGTCTGCAGAAGAAACTTATGAAGCCAACCATTATGCGAAAGAGCTAAAATATCCGAAGGGGGCAGTAATATTCAATGGGACAAATGAAGATGACTTCCTATACTGCCTACCTGATAATAAAGAACTATCTGTCTGCCGAGAGATGGCCAGGAGTATAGGCTTCCCGAAGCTCGAAGCCGGATTAAGCGCCATGACGAAAGAGGATCTCGCAGACAGTCTTGCATACAATAGCCTAAAGGTTTGGGAATTAAGCGTTTGAAAAAACTTTTTTTTTTAATACGTAATTCATTCCTATATTCTTATATGGATTCTTTTTCGTACAGGGCTTAATTCTAAGCAACGCATTAAGAGCCCAAAAAAGCGCCGAAGATGAAAGCTATGAGATTGCTTTCAACAATTTGCGCTCCGAAGTTATCAAACTGAGAAACGAAGCTCTGGAAAAGGATAAAATTTTGCTTACGCTGGTAGACAAAGTAAAGAATGACGAAGCTGCTTCAAAAACCCAGGTCAAAGCCCAAAAGCGTGAAATTAAAGATCTTCAGAAACAGCTGGCTAGAGCTAGAGAAGAGCGCGTGCTTGAGGAAACAAAACGAGAACTCAGTGATCATATGGTCAACAAATTGGAGTTAAGAGTTAAAGAGCTTCGTGCATCTCAGAGGAAATGTTATGTTAAATCTATAGAATGCGTGAATAAAATTAAAACCAGCTTCGCCAGCGTGGGCGCCTTTTCCAGCGAAGAGAATTTCTCTCGAGGCAATCCCGAAGGTCCACTGGAATGGATTAGTCACGAAGCAGAGGCCTTCGAGGAGATCCTGAGCAGTCGCGGCGATATCTGCGCTTTTTCGGGCGCCAGAGGAATTGCTTCTGTCTTAGAGAAAAAAGGTTGCGGGCATGTAAAATCTTTAGCTCAGTCCGAAGCTACCTTATCTTCCGAAGACATCAAGGACCCCTCGGCCGAAGCAAGCGTGGTTGGTGGCAAATTTTTTACTGATATCTGGAACGACGGCGGCCGAGGAATGGCGCAAGAAATCATCCAAAGGAGCGAAAAAGGCATTCATGATGCTAGGAAAGTGGCAGAAGCTGCCGAAAGGAGTACAGAGCCCGAAAGGCAATTAGGTACCAATTAGTCGTTCTTGTTGTGTTGTAATTTTTATTTCAAACTTTGCTCACGGTTTGTAATAGTAATGAAAATATTCTTTTCCCTCAGAAGCTGCTGAATCGACTGCCGACCCGCACACAAAAGGGGATGATGAAATTAAACAAATGGCCGAAGCTATCATGGACAAAGTTGTTGATCAACTTCTAAATGAAGCCACCGAAGCAGTATTAAGAGAAGACTAGATGCTATTTAGAAAAAACATTTAAAGTGTGATCTATGTAACATTTTGTACATTTGAATGTAATATACAAGTTTCTTTTCATTATTCAATTCTTTACGATGCATGAAACTCTACATACGTACCATTTTTGAGCCTTCGGCGAAAAAACACCTTCCCTTCTTTTCATGCTTCGTGAAGAAAATATTCTCCGTTAAAACTGTTCTGATAAGTCACATCCATGCTTCGTGAAAGCATTCTCCGAAGCTATACAATTTCGATATTGCTCTGACGAAGCTTGTCCATGCTTCGTAAAAATATTCTCCGAAGCTGTATTCCGAATTTATACAATTTCGATATTGCTTTCTCAAAGCATTCTTCCGAAGGTCGATACTGTGTACCCTTCTCTTGCAAAATGCAATATGATGTATGATGCTTATGCTATGCAAGATGATGTGATGATGTTATGTTATGCAAATGTCCTTTGTTCCGAAGATACACACAAAATTTATTCGTAAGCTCTGCATTCCCTTAGGAACGTCTTTGGAGCTTCTTCGTCTTTTACTTAGACGGTATCAGCGTTGACTTTTCGCTGTAAGCCTCCCTTAGGAGCTTCTTCGTCTTTTACTTAGACGGTATCAGCGTTGACTTTTCGCTGTAAGCTCTGCATTCCTTTAGGAACGACTTTTGAGCAGAAAACTTACACTGCGCTCCCTTTGGAACGGCTTTTTGTGACTTCATGAACTTACTCTGCGTTCCTTAGGACGACTTTCTGTTAATCCGAAGGATTTTTAATATTTCGAAGGTCCTCCTTGTTAACACAAAAACTTCATCAACTTAATCCTGTGGAGAAAATAGATTTTCCTCGTGGGAGACAGCGAAATTATTACATGGAAACGATCAATGTTTTTTGCTACAGAGAATAGAACTGAATGGAAAAGACTGCTATCAAAGGTAGGATATGTGTCAATAAATGTGCTTCGACTCTGGCACAGTGCTGTTGACTGTGCGAGCTTCGGATTGTTCTCTGAAGTCCCTTTGATGTGGAGCATATTGACTCCCTTCTGGCTGTTGACCCTGTTGCAATGGAGGTGGAGGCGGGGGCTGTTGCCAGGAAGCTTGAGGTTGACTTGCCGAAGCTACAGAAGCTGCAGGGTGGTTGTCTATGTATTGTGGGATGTAAGGCGGATGATACGAAGCAGTATGCATGACCTGCTTCGGCTGAACTTGCTGAGATGTAGCTTCGGCTATCTCCTTTTGCTTCTGGATTGTAATATGGCACGTCCTGGTGGTATGGCCCTTGCCTTCTCCACAGAACAAGCAAAACAATTTCCTTGGTTGATCTCCGAATCTTCCGCCGAAGCCCCTGGCGCCTCTGCCTCTCGGAGCTGGTGGCCGGAAGAAAGCTTGTTGTTGCCCCGAAGCCTGTGAGGAGCACTGCGGTCTGCTCTGCTGACTCCCCTTATCATCATTCTGAGTGGAGCTGTGGATGGACCGGACATGCCTCGGGTAGTATCTTCCTCCGAAGCCCCTGGTCATTTCAGAAAATCTGAAGGCCTCCTCCCTTCTTTGGCGAAAGTCATTGTCAGCACGAATGTACTCATCCATCTTTTGGAGCAGTTTCTCCAGGGTCTGAGGCGGCTTTCTAGCAAAGTATTGAGCTGCAGGCCCAGGACGAAGCCCCTTGATCATGGCTTCGATAACAATTTCATTGGGCACCGTTGGTGCCTGCGCCCTCAAACGTAAGAACCTTCGGACATAAGCCTGAAGGTATTCTTCATGATCCTGAATGCACTGGAACAAGGCTTGAGCTGTGACCGGCTTCGTCTGAAATCCTTGAAAGCTGGTCAGTAACATATCCTTCAGCTTTTGCCATGAAGTGATCGTTCCTGGCCGAAGGGAGGAATACCAGGTCTGAGCAACACTCCTGACGGCCATAACGAAAGACTTCGCCATGACTGCAGCATTGCCCCCATACGAAGACACTGTTGCTTCGTAGCTCATCAGGAACTGCTTCGGGTCTGAGTGGCCGTCGAACATGGGAAGCTGAGGTGGCTTATAGGATGGAGGCCAAGGTGTAGCCTGCAGCTCAGCGGACAAAGGAGAAGCATCATCGAAAACAAAATTTCCCTGATGGAAATTGTCATACCAGTCATCTTCGTTGACGAAGCCCTCCTGACGAAGGTCTTTCTGCTGAGGCCTTCTGTTTTGCTCATCATGGGTGAGGTGGCGGACTTCCTCAGAGGCTTCGTCTATCTGCCATTGCAACTCAGCTAGCCGGGCCATCTTCTCCTTCTTCCTTTGCACTTGTTGATGTAGGATCTCCATATCCCTGATTTCTTGGTCTAGCTCTTCCTCCTGAAGCGTCGGGCTTACGGCCTTTCTCTTCTGGCTTCGGGCCTCCCGAAGAGAGACGGTCTCCTGGTTGTGGTCCAGCGGTTGCAGTGCTGAAGCCCCAATCGCTGAAGCTTTCTTCGGCGCCATAGCGAAGGTCTATAGCTTCCGAAGGTGTTCAAAAAAGCTCGAAGTGGAAGTGAGTTCACCGGAGGTGGGCGCCAATGTTGGGGACTTGTTCTCAAATGCTTCGAATTAAGAACAAGGCAACATAAAAAGTGTTAAATGTTAAGGCCCTTCGTCCTACCAAACATTATTCCCCTTCGGAAATAATGAGTTCCGGACGAAGGTCGTAAGAGACATACCTTCGTAAATATAACAAGTAATAACGAAGGATTCATACAAAACATGAAATGTAAATCATAGAATCATTTCTATTTTATTAACACAGAGAAATAGAAATGATTACAAATTACAAATGTACCTTCGGTCTTGAGAGAAGGTAAAAAGTACAAGCGTGACGCAAATGCTAATGCCAAGTCAGCGTGAATAGTACGGGAATACTGTTCATCTATTTATAGACGTGGGACGCAGCCCACATAAAATTACATTCATGTCCATTACAATCGCCAATGGCTTTATGAAAATCTGTCAAGGTCCACGTAGTCTTTTCATCTCTAAGTCGGTTCCCCCCTCTGCCATCGCGCCGAAGCTTCCCTGCGCACAGCTTCGGCTGCGCTCGTCCTTCGTCTGGTTCAGGCTTCATCCTGGCCGTGCTTCACATTCATAATTCTGAGTCCGAAAATACCTGTTCACATAATCCACTTGGAAAACATTGTCAAATCATGTTTTTGAGGACCTTCGGAGGACGAAGGCCCCCAACAGAACGCCAACGTCTTCGCGTGGAGTCCCTCGGACATGCCCGGCATACCGAGGGATGTCGCCGAGCACTCGCTGGACATCCGAGCTGGAGCCCGACCCGTCAAGCAGCCTCTATGCCGATTCGACGAAGAGAAGCGCAGAGCCATAGGCGAGGAGATCCACAAGCTAATGGCGGCAGGGTTCATCAAAGAGGTATTCCATCCTGAATGGCTTGCCAACCCTGTGCTTGTGAGAAAGAAAGGGGGAAATGGCGGATGTGTGTAGACTACACTGGTCTGAACAAAGCATGTCCGAAGGTTCCCTACCCTCTGCCTCGCATCGATCAGATCGTGGATTCCACTGCTGGGTGCGAAACCCTGTCTTTCCTCGATGCCTACTCAGGGTATCACCAAATCAGGATGAAAGAGTCCGACCAGCTCGCGACTTCTTTCATCACACCCTTCGGCATGTACTGCTATGTCACCATGTCGTTTGGCTTGAGGAATGCGGGCACGATGTACCAGCGGTGCATGAACCATGTGTTCGGCGAGCACATTGGTCGCACGGTGGAGGCCTACGTCGATGACATCGTAGTCAAGACGAGGAAAGCCTCCGACCTCCTTTCCGACCTTGAAGTGACATTCCGATGTCTCAAGGCGAAAGGTGTCAGGCTCAATCCCGAAAAGTGTGTCTTCGGGGTGCCCCGAGGCATGCTCTTGGGGTTCATCGTCTCCGAGCGGGGCGTCGAAGCCAACCCGGAGAAGATCGCAGCCATCACCAGCATGGGGCCCATCTAGGACTTGAAAGGCGTACAGAGGGTCATGGGATGTCTCGCGGCTCTGAGCCGCTTCATCTCACGCCTCGGCGAAAGAGGTCTACCCCTGTACCGCCTCTTAAGGAAGGCCGAGCGCTTCACTTGGACCCCTGAGGCCGAGGAAGCCCTTGGGAACCTGAAGGCGCTCCTCACGAAGGCGCCTATCCTGGTGCCCCCAGCTGCCGGAGAAGCCCTCTTGGTCTACATCGCCGCGACCACTCAGGTGGTTAGCGCCGCGATTGTGGTCGAGAGGCAAGAAGAGGGGCATGCATTGCCCATTCAGAGGCCAGTCTACTTCATCAGTGAGGTACTGTCCGAGACCAAGATCCGCTACCCACAAATCCAGAAGCTGCTGTACACGGTGATCCTGACGCGGCGGAAGTTGCGACACTACTTCGAGCCTCATCCGGTGACGGTGGTGTCATCCTTCCCCCTGGGAGAGATCATCTACTCCCGAGAGGCTTCGGGTAGGATCGCGAAGTGGGCGGTGGAGATCATGGGCGAGACGATCTCGTTCACCCCCGGAAGGCCATCAAGTCCCAGGTCCTGGCGGACTTCGTGGCTGAATGGGCCAACACCCAGCTCCCGACGGCTCCGATCCAACCGGAGCTTTGGACCATGTTTTTCGACGGGTCGCTGATGAAGATAGGGGTCGGCGCAGGCCTCCTCTTCGTCTCACCCCTCGGGAAGCACCTACGCTACGTGCTACGCCTCCACTTCCCGGCGTCCAACAATGTAGCTGAGTACGAGGCTCTGGTCAACAGGTTGCGGATTGCCATCGAGCTAGGGGTCCGACGCCTCGACGCTCGCGGTGACTCGCAGCTCGTCATCGACCAAGTCATGAAGAACTCCCACTGTCGCGACCCGAAGATGGAGGCCTACTACGATGAGGTTCGACGCCTAGAAGACAAGTTCTACGGGCTCGAGCTCAACCACATCGCTCGGCGCTACAATGAGACTGCGGACGAGCTGGCTAAAATAAGCCTTGGGGCGAACAACGGTTCCCCCGGACGTCTTCTCCCGAGGTCTGCATCAACCCTCCGTCAAGATCGACGACGCGCCCGAGCCTGAGGCACCCTCGGCCCAGCCCGAGGTACCCTCGACGCAGTCCGAGGCACCCTCGGCTCGGCCCGAGGCACCCTCGGTTCGGCCCAAGGTACCCTCGGCCCCCGAGGAAGAAACGCTGCGCGTCGAGGGGGTGCAAAGCGGGGTCACGCCTGATCAAAACTGGCAGACCCCGTACCTGCAATATCTCCACTGAGGAGAGCTACCCCTTGACTGAGCCGAAGCTCGGCGGTTGGCGCGGCGCGCCAAGTCGTTCGTCTTGCTGGGAGAAGGGAAGGAGCTCTACCACCGTAGCCCTTCAGGCATCCTCCAGCGATGCATCTCCACCACCGAAGGCCAGGAACTCCTCCAAGAAATACACTCGGGGGCTTGCGGCCACCACGCAGCACCTCGAGCCCTTGTCGGAAATGCTTTCCGACAAGGTTTCTACTGGCCAACGGCGGTGGCCGATGCCACTAGAATTGTCCGCGCCTGCGAAGGGTGTCAGTTCTACGCAAGGCAGACCCACCTGCCCGCTCAGGCTCTGCAGACAATACCCATCACATGGCCTTTTGCTGTGTGGGGTCTGGACCTCGTCGGCCCCTTGCAGAAGGCACCCGGGGGCTACACGCACCTGTTGGTCGCCATCGACAAATTTTCCATGTGGATTGAGGTCCGACCCCTGAACAGCATCAGGTCCGAGCAGGCGGTGGCGTTCTTCACCAACATCATCCATCGTTTCGGGGTCCCGAACTCCATCATCACCGACAACGGCACCTAGTTCACCGGCAGAAAGTTCCTGGACTTCTACGAGGATCACCAGATCCGGGTGGACTGGGCCGCCGTGGCTCATCCCATGACGAATGGGCAAGTAGAGCGTGCCAACGGCATGATTCTACAAGGACTCAAGCCTCGGATCTACAACGACCTCAACAAGTTCGGCAAGCGATGGATGAAGGAACTCCCCTTGGTGGTCTGGAGCCTGAGAACGACACCGAGCCGAGCCACGGGCTTCACGCCGTTCTTTCTAGTCTATGGGGCCGAGGCCATCTTGCCCACAGACCTGGAATACGGTTCCCCGAGGACGAGGGCCTGTGACGACCAAAGCAACCAAGCTAGTCGAGAAGACTCGCTAAACTAGCTGGAGGAGACTCGGGACATGGCCTTACTACACTCGGCGCGGTACCAGCAGTCCCTGTGATGCTACCATGCCCGAGGGGTTAGGTCCCGAGACCTCCAGGTGGGCGACCTGGTGCTTCGGATGCGACAAGACGCCCGAGGGCGGCACAAGCTCACGCCTCCCTGGGAAGGGCCGTTCGTCATCGCCAAGGTTCTGAAGCCCGGAACATACAAGCTGGCCAACAGCCAAGGCGAGGTCTACAGCAACGCTTGGAACATCCAACAGCTACGTCGCTTCTACCCTTAAGATGTTTTCAAGTTCCTCGTATACTTCGTTCACACACCAAGTCTGGTCGTCAAGGAAGGGTCAGCCTTGCCTCAGCAAAGCCCGACCCTCCCTCGGGGGCTAGAAGGGGGCAACCCCCTCTGCGTCAAAATTTTCCTCGAAAAAAGAAAAAAAATCTTTTCTGCCAGAATGCTTTTCGTGCTCTTCGACTACTTCAAAAGTGGATCCTGAAAACGACGGAGTACACGTAAGCAGCCAAGGCTGACCGAGCCGAGGGACTCCTACGCCTCCAGGATACGGATACCTCACTCATCACCTTCTGCGATAAGTAACTCGCGCTCGGATAAGTGACTCCGCGGACCGAACAAGTCTTCATGCTCGAGAAGCTCCTCTGCCGAAATGATTTTTCGGGCCTTCTCGACTGCGTCAGTAACAGAACCCTATGGACGAGTAAGAGCACGCGTAAGCGGTAAGGCCGACCGAGCCGAGGGATTCCTACGCCTCCGGGATACGGATACCTCACTCATCACCTTCAGTGAAAAGCAACTCTCGCCCGCACAAACAATTCTGTTACCGACAAGTGAGTCCGGGTACTCGAAACAAGAGGAAAAGAAACGCAGCTTTACAATACGGCGAGGGTGTGTGTCGGCCTCGGCGGCCGCTGAAAACACACGCTACAAGATAATCCGATCCTGCAGGCTCGGATCTTGACGGCTAAAGGGAGCAGCAGCACCCTCGGCACCGACAACACCTCTGGCGAGGTCCGACCTAGCCCCGGACGACGACGCGGTCCAAGGGTCTCCGCTCTGAAGGACAACGTCATCACCAAGCCCGGGCCATCGCCGTCAAGGTCTTCTCCAAGAATCCAGCCCGACCAGGCGGCTCGGCCGGTCACCCCGGGGCCTCGGCTAGCTGTCCCCCGAGGACACCAGCCCGGCCCGAGGCCTCGGCAGGTCAATTCCGGCGTCGGTCCCGCTAACGGACGACCCGGCCAGGCTCCGGCCGACCTGGTCTTCTTTTCGAGCCAACTCTGCCTCTGTTCGCGCTGGCACCGCTACCCCTGGCCTCGGCTCATCGAAGAGCGGCCGAGGGTTTCTTCTAACTAAGTAAGGGAAGCCTCGAACAACAAGGCTAACCGAGCCGAGGGACTCCTACGCCTCTGGGATACGGATACCTCACTCGTCACCTTTACACGGGGCGACTCATGCTTGGCGAAGCGGTTCAGACAACCAACAGGCGAGTCTTAGTGCTCGAGAATGGGGAAAACACACGGCTCCATGTCGAATTTACATATATGTTCAAGCCTCGACAGCCACAATGAACAAAAACACTGGCATTCGAAGTGCCATTACAAACGGAACTCCGGTTCCACCTCCGCAGGTACGAACAACCCCACTCGACGGGGGAGGGGCCTGCGGAGCAACAGAAGACCGACGAACGGCTCGACGCCGCCCGCCCCAGCAGCGGCGACGATGAAGACTTCTGCTCCGGGGGGCCGAACAGCAGCAGCGATGACCTCAGGGCGGATGCTGCTGCCAGGAGGCCCCCGCCCGTGCCCAAACTCATGAGGCAAGGACGGGCAGAAGGCCGTAGAGTTGGAGGTCGGTCCGCGGGTGGCGCCGGCAAGCTCGTCGGCGGCGGAACCTCTTCCAGCTGCCGTGGCGAGAGGCGGCACCGGGAGCGGCTCCGAAGCCGCTCGGCTCGGAGAGCCGGGCACGATGCAGCTGCCAGCGCCACGGACGACTCCCGCCCTTCCCCCCGATCACTGAAGGAAGGAGCGGGCCACCGCACACGCAGGGGCCGACCCCAACTCGGCACACTCCCCTCCCCAGCCCTGGTGATGAAAATCCTTGAGGCTGAGGGAGGGGCAGAGGCTGCGGCCCGGTTCGCTCTCCCCCGCTATCAAACTGGAGGTCACCATCTTGGGTGACCGCCGGCGTAGGGGTGTGACCGGGCTGCACGATGAAAATCCTTGAAGCCGAACGACGGCTGAAAGGTACCAACTCCCGCAGAGTTGCGTTCCTCCAACGACGAAGCGGAAAGACGGCGGATATCCCCCATCCGGGGGCTTGGAAGATGGAAAGACACGATGCATAAGGGAGCGCGAAGACATGGTCGCCTTCCAAGAGGGTCACCCTCCTTTTAAAGGCGACTCTCCCCACTTGCGTCCCCAGCCATCGTGGGCTGAGTCTTCTCCAACACACTCCAAGGTCCTCCCCCTACGGCGCGGGGGTTGGGTCCCACACGTCATGCAAGCCGGCCCAGAGCAGAAGAAGCCAAACCGCCGCGCGTGGTGCGTGCAACCGCCCAGCGGTTACAAGCGGCTCTCCACTTTTGCCCAGACCAGCGGGCGAGAGGGCGGGCAGCCATGCAGGCGGCATGCAACCGTGCCAAGTGGGCGCACTTCTCCGACTCCCAACACGCCCAGCATGGAGGCCCAGATCCACGCGTCATGCAACCGGCGCGCCGAATGCTTCGCGCCTGCAACTGCACCGCCACCTACGCCACCACCGCGCCTCCTCGACTGCGGAACCAATACCGCGACTCGAGGTGACCCAGCGCACGACACAGCGGCTCCAGCCTGGCGCGACGGTCAATGCGGCCGAAAATGGGCCAGCAGTAATGGCGGTGGCAGGCGGGCAGGAGCAGCGGTCACGTCGTCAGCCAAGCTTACGTCCCATCCAGGGGCAGCGAGAGAACCCTCTCTCACGGCGTGAAGACAACGCGCCCGTGACCCGTTCCTCGAACGGCTCGCGCACGCGCAACGACTACCCCACGAACCACTCGCCCCGTCGCATTGACTCCGTGGCAGGACAGGCGGTGCCTCTGGCAGGAGAAGCGAGCGACGCTTCGCCTTCGCCATAATGACCGCGTCAAAAAAGGTACGCTGCGTCGTTCGATTTCGTATCCATTTCCTTTTTTCCTCTTCCTCTCTCTTGCAACAGGGACCGGGAAAGGGGGATACCCCGAAAAGGATCCTTCCCTGTGAAGGAACCAGGCTCCGAGCCTCCCTACTGATCAGAGGTTCGAAGGCTGGCCCCTCGGAAGGGTTCAACAGCCGCCTCAGAGCACGTGGGCTCCACACCTACTACTGGTCAGAGGTTCGAAGGCCGGCCCCTCGGAAGGGTTCAACGGCCGCCTCAGGCTACTCGGGCTCCGAACCCACTACTGATCAGGGGTTCGAAGGCTGGCCCCCGAAGGGTTCACAGCCGCCTCAGACACAGAGCGAGGGATGACCATGGGTACGTTCAATACATAACCATGGCTCGGGCTGCGCTCCCGAGGTACCCTAGGACATTTCCGAGACCAGCGGGAATGATCTTGTAACGGAATCCCATCAGAGGGAGGCATCGAGCCCTCGGACCCTGTCGCCAGGGGACTGGGTCCGGCAGATCACCCGCAGGTACTTTTGGCCGCGCCTCTGGGCCCCTAGCCGACCCCTAACGAATGGGGCACGGACGTCCGCTCGGATCACCCGCCTGCAGCTCACCGAAGACACCATGTTTGGCGCCCACCTCGGGCAACATGGCGCTCTCCCCCCTCCTCCTTGCGGAAAGGCGACGCAGGGGCGTATGTAAAAAAGTCGAGTCTGTCCCTGATCGCCCTCTCGCCCTGTGCAGATGCTCGGGGGCCGCTCTCGCAAACCCGGCTCTGGCCAAACCGTTGACAGCGTCAACATACCAGCCCGAGAACTTGGGACCCGACCGTACACCCGGGCTACGGCCGGCTCGCATGAGGGAACGACCAGACCAGCCGAAGCATTGCGCGAGGCGTTAAGACCTCGGAGGAGTCAAACCACTCCTCCGAGGCCTCGGGGGCTACACCCGGCGGGTGCGCTCGCGCGCACCCACCGGAACAAAACGCAACCGAGAAAGGCTGGTCCCCTTGCAAAAAAGTGCGACGAAAGCCTCCAAGCGAGTGCTAACACTCCCTTCGAGGCTCGGGGGCTACTGTCGAGGACCATAATTAGGGGTACCCTCAAGGCTCCTAATTCTCAGCTGGTAACCCCCATCAGCATAAAGCTGCAAAGGCCTGATGGGTGCGATCAAGTCAGGGATCAGTCCATTCGAGGGGATCGATCACGCCTCGCCCGAGCCTAGCCTCGGACAAGGGCAGCCGACCCCGGAGGATCTCCGCCTCGCCCGAGGCCCCCCTCCAGCGGCGAACATGTTCCCAGCTCGCCCGAGGCCATGTCTTCGCCAAGAAGCAACCCCGACCAAATTGCAGGAGCATTTAATGCAAAGGTGGCCTGACACCTCTATCCTGACGCGCGCCCCTCAGCTGATAGAGCCGAAGTGACCGCCATCACTTCGCCGCTCCACTGACCGGTCTGACAGAAAGACAGCGCCGCCTGCGCCGCTCCGACTGCGGTGCCACTTGACAGAGTGAGGCTGACAGGCAGTCAGGCCCGGCCGCACACCATAGGAAACTCCGTCCCGCCCGACCCAGGGCTCGGACTCGGGCTAAGCCCCGGAAGACGGCGAACTCCGCTCCGCCCGACCCAGGGCTCGGACTCGGGCTAAGCCCCGGAAGACGGTGAACTCCGCTCCGCCCGACCCAGGGCTCGGACTTGGGCTAAGCCCCGGAAGACGACGAACTCCGCTCCGCCTGACCCAGGGCTCGGACTCGGGCTAAGCCCCGGAAGATGGCGAACTCTGCTCCGCCCGACCCAGGGCTCGGACTCGGGCTAAGCCCCGGAAGACGACGAACTCCGCTCCGCCCGACCCAGGGCTTGGACTTGGGCTCAGCCCCAGAAGACGACGAACTCCGCTTCGCCCGACCCCAGGACTCCAATTCCGCCCTAGCCTCAGCCAACGGCCTCCGCCTCGCCCGACCTAGGGGCTCGGACTCGGCCTCGGCCACGGAAGACGAACTCGACCTCGACCTCGGAGGAGCCTCCACATCGCCCAACCTAGGGCGCGGACCAGCCACGTCAACAGGAGGCGCCATCATTACCCTACTCTAGGCTGACTCAGGCTACGGGGAACAAGACCGGCGTCCCATCTGGCTCGCTCCGCCAGGTAGGCGATGATGGTGCCCCGCACGCTCCCTGACGATGGCGGCTCTCGGCCCCCTTACGAAAGCAAGAGGACGTCAGTAAGGACTCGACGGCCCCGACAGCTGTCCCTCCGCCAGGCTCCAGCACTCCTCCGATGGCCACGACATCACACAAACCGGGCGCCAAAATCTCTCCGGCCGCCACGATGGCGTGTACTTAGGGCACTAGCTCTCCTCCGCTAGACATGTAGCACTCTGCTACACCCCCCATTGTACACCTGGATCCTCTCCTTACGCCTATAAAAGGAAGGACCAGGGCCCTCTTAGAGAGGGTTGGCCGCGCGGGGACGAGGACGAGACGGGCGCTCGCGTGAGGCCACTCGCTCCTTCCCCCGTGTGGACGCTTGTAACCCCCTACTACAAGCACACCCGACCTGGGCGCGGGACGAACACGAAGGCCGCGGGATTTCCACCTCTCTCACGCCCATCTCCGGCCTCCTCGCTTTCCCCCCTTCGCGTTCGGCCTCGCGTCGACCCATCTGGGCTGGGGCACGCAGCGACACTTCACTCGTCGGCTCAGGGACCCCCCGGTCTCGAAACGCCGACAGTAAGAGACGTTGGGTTTGTTACCGGTAAGAAGTTCATACGAGGTCTTCTTGAGGAGGCGATGCAGATAGAGCCGGTTTATGGCCTGACAAGCTGTGTTCACAGCTTCCGACCAAAACCGCTCGGGCGTCTTGAACTCTCCAAGCATCGTTCTCGCCATGTCGATGAGCGTCCTATTCTTCCTCTCTACCACACCGTTTTGCTATGGTGTGTAGGGAGCGGAGAATTTGTGCTTGACGCCTTCCTCCTCAAGATACTCCTCCACCTGTAGATTCTTGAACTCGGACCCATTGTCGCTTCTTATCTTTTTCACCTTAAGCTCAAATTCGTTTTGAGCCCTCCTAAGGAAGCGCTTGAGGGTCCCTTGGGTTTCTGATTTATCCTGCAAAAAGAGCACCCAAGTGAAGTGGGAAAAGTCATCAACAATTACAAGACCATACTTACTTCCCCCGATGCTAAGGTAGGCGATGGGTCCGAAAAGGTCCATGTGAAGAAGCTCCAGTGGTCTTGATGTTGTCATCACATTCTTGTTGTGATGAGTGCTTTCCACCTGTTTTCCTGCCTAACAAGCTGCACAAGGTCTATCTTTCTCAAAACAGACATATGTTAGTCCTAACATATGATCTCCCTTTAGAAGCTTATGAAGGTTCTTCATCCCAACATGTGCTAGACGATGATGCCAGAGCTAGCCCATACTAGTCTTAGCCATTAACCATGCATCTAGATCGGCATTCTCATTCGAAAAATCAACTAAATAGAGCTTGCCGTCTAATACACCCTTAAATGCTAATGAACCATCACTCCTTCTAAAGACAGATACATCAACATTTGTAAACAAGCAATTGTAGCCCATGTGGCACAATTGACTTACAGACAGGAGATTGTATCCTAATGACTCTACTAAAAATACATTTGAAATAGAGTGCTCGTTTGAGATGGCTATCTTTCCCAAACCTTTGACCTTGCCTTGGTTTCCATCTCCAAAAATAATCGTATCCTAGGAATCCTTATTCTTGACGTAGGAGGTGAACATCTTCTTCTCCCCCGTCATGTGGTTTGTGCATCCACTGTCGATTATCCAGCTAGAGCCCCGGATGCATAAACCTGCAATGCAATTTACACTTGGGTTTTAGGTACCCAACTCTTGTTGGGTCCTACAAGGTTAGTCACAATAGCCTTTGGAACCCATATGCAAGTCTTGTCTCCCTTGCATTTGGATCCCAATTTCCTAGCAACTACTTTTGCATTCTTACATAAAAGAGCAAATGAAATATTGCAAGCATGGTAAATGGTAGAAGGTTCATTGCACATTCTCCTAGGCATATGAGGTACAACATTACTTCTCCAAGGCCTACTTCTACCATGCACAAAAGTAGAGCTAGAGGCAAACATAGCATGTGAATCATTATAAGCAACATAACTCCTATTATAATGAGCATTCCTAGAAAATTTTCTATCATAAATGTAGGCATGACACTTTTGAGAACTACTAGCCATAGGAGCCTTCCCTTTCTCCTTGTTGAGAATGGGAGCCTTTTGGCTTGTTAAGTTCTTGGTTTCCTTTTGAAAACCAAGTCCATCCTTAATAGAGGGGTGTCTACCAATAGTGTAGGCATCCCTAGCAAATTTTAATCTATCGAAATCAATTTTGCAAGTCTTAAGTTGAGCATTAAGACTTGCCACCTCATCATTTAGTTTAGCAATAGAAGTAAGGTGTTCATTACAAGAATTAACATCAAAGTCCTTGCATCTATTGCAAATAACAACATGTTCTACACATGAACTAGATTTATTAGCTTCCTCTAGCTTAGCATTTAAATCATCATTCAAAATCTTTAAACTAGAGATAGATTCATGGCAAGTAGATAACTCAGAAGATAACATTTCATTTCTTTTAGTTTCTAAAGCTAGAGATTTTTGTACACTAACAAATTTGTCATGTTCTGCATATAAAATGTCCTCTTGCTTCTCTAGCAATCTATCTTTTTCATTTAAAGCATCAATTAGCTCATTGATTTTATCTACCTTAGCTCTATCTAGACCCTTAAATAGATCAGTATAATCTACTTCATCATCATTAGAATCATCATCGCTAGAAGTAGTGTACTTAGGGGTATCTCAAACACTTACCTTCTTCTCCTTGGCCATGAGGCAAGTGTGGCGTTCGTTGGGGAAGAGAGACAACTTGTCGAAGGCCGAGGTAGCGAGTCCTTTGTCATTGGAGTCGGAAGAGGAGCAGTACGAGTCCCATTCCTTTCTAAGGTGCGCCTCGCCCTTTGCCTTCTTGTAGCTCTTCTTTTTCTCCTTCTTCCCGCTCTTTTCTTGTCCCTGGTCACTATCATTATCAGGACAATTTGCAATAAAGTGACTAGTCTTACTGCATTTGAAGCAGGAGCGCTTTCCCTTTGTTTTGTTCTTGTTGGGGTACTCCTTTCGTCCTTTAAGTGCGGTCTTGAAACGCTTGATGATTAGGGCCATCTCATCTTCATTAAGCCCGGCAGCCTCAACTTGTGCTACCTTGCTTGGTAGCGCCTCCTTGCTACTTGTTGCTTTGAGAGCAACGGGCTGCGGCTCGTAGATGGGTAGAGGGCCATTAAGAGCATCATCCATGTATCGCGCTTCCTTTACCATCATACGCTCGCTTACGAATTTTTCGAGTATCTCCTCGGGCGTCATTTTGGTGTACCTAGGATTTTCACGAATAAGGTTAACAAGATGTGGGTCAATTACCGTGAATGACCTTAGCGACGTCGTGGTCCGTCCATCTTGTGCTTCCATAGCTTCTAATCTTGTTAACCAGGGTCTTGAGCTTGTTGTATGTTTGTGTTGGCTCCTCTCCCCTGATCATTGTGAACCTTCCCAGCTCGCCTTCCACCAACTCCATTTTGGTGATCATGGTGGCGTCGTTTCCCTCATGAGATATCTTGAGGGTGTCCTAGATTTGCTTGGCGTTGTCCAAGCCGCTCACCTTGTTGTATTCATCCCTGCACAAAGATGCTAGCAAAATAGTGGTAGCTTGTGCATTCTTATGAATTTGCTCATTTATAAACACAGGGTTATCCGTACTATCGAAATGCATTCCATTTTCAACTATCTCCCAAATACTAGGATGGAGAGAAAATAAGTGAATACGCATTTTGTGACTCCAAAAAGAGTAGTCTTCTCCATCAAAGTGTGGAGGTTTACCAAGTGGGATTGATAGCAAATGAGCATTAGAATTGAATGGAATACGAGAATAATCAAATGAATAGTTTTGATTAACCAGTTTCTTTTTAGACGAGTCATCGTCGTCATCATCTCTTGGTGAAGAAGAGGAGGCGTCGCTATCGTAGTAAATAATCTTCTTGATGCGTCTCTTCTTCTTCCCGTCCTTCTTCTTGTGACTCGAGCCAGAGTCAGTGGGCTTGTCATCTCTTGGCTCGTTGAAGATGGACTCCTTCTCCTTGTCGTTGACCACCATCCCCTTTCCTTTAGGATCCATCTCTTTGGGCGATTAGTCCTTTACGTGAAGAGAACGGCTCCGATACCAATTGAGAGCACCTAGAGGGGGGGTGAATAGGTGATCCTGTAAAAATCAAATACTAATAGCCACAAAACTAAGTTATAAGTGTTAGTATGGCTAAGTAGTTTGAAACGAGCTCTTGTGAACACAAATAATCACATAGAGGAGCAACACAAGAGACACGCGATTTTATCCTGTGGTTCAGCCAAGTAACACTTGCCTACTTCCACGTTGTGGTGTCCCAATGGACGAGAGTTGCACTCAACCCCTTTCAAGTGATCCAATGATCAACTTCAATACCACGACTATCTTGCTTATAGTCTTCTTCCCATTTGCGAGGAATCTCCACAAGTTGGAGCCTCTCGCCCTTACAAGATTGATCACAAAGAAGCACAGAAGTTAGGGAGGGAAGAGCAACACACACAAGACTCAAATCCACAGCACAATCACGCACACAAGTCACAACTCGAGCTCAAAACACAATGCACGGAGTTCACAACTCAAATGGAGCTCAAGTCACTATCTCAAAGAATCGAATACGTGAAGTTGGAGTCTTGAAGTCTTAGAATGATTCTTGTAAGCTTGGGTAACTCCTCCATGCGCCTAGGGGTCCCTTTTATAGCCCCAAGGTAGCTAGGAGACGTTGAAGACCAACAAGGAAGGCCATCCTTGCCTTCTGTTGAGTGGCGCACCGGACAGTCACTATAGATGGTCTGGTGCCAATCTCCTTCCTTTTCTGGCACAGATGACCGTTGCACCTCCAGCTCAGTTGGCGCACTGGACACTATCTGGTGCACACCGGACAATCCGGTGCCCCCCACCGACCGTTGGAGCTGCCACGCGTCGCACGAAGATTGTGCGGCCGACCGTTGGCACAAACGACCGTTGGCTCACTGGATAGTCCGGTGAATTATAGCCGTACGCCGCCAAACTTTTTTCGAGAGCGGCATGTTCACTGGAAACCAGCCTGGCGCACCGGACACTGTCCGGTGCACCACTGGACAGTTCGGTGTGCCAGGCCGAGCTGGACTTTGGCTGCACACAGCCAAGTCTTTAGCAATTCTTTCTTTTCCTGATTCTAGCACTTAGACAAAATATGTTAGTACTCAAAACAATGTACTAAGTCTAGAAACATACCTCATGTCTTGATTTGCAGTTTCTGTTCATTTAGCACATAAGAACTTAATTAAATGTGTTGGTCGCTTAATCACCAAAACATAATAGAAATTGCCCAAGGGCACATTTCCCTTTCAAGCCTTCATGAGACTATATTGAAGGAGGCCCATGACTCGGATTATTCTATTCATCCTGGCAGTACCAAGATGTACCAGGATTTGAAACAGAAGTATTGGTGGTATGGATTGAAAAGAGATGTGGCTGCACATGTGCTATGTGCGATGTGTGTCAACGAGTTAAGGCTGAACACCAGAGGCCAGCTGGACTACTCCACCCACTGAAGATACCCGAGTGGAAGTGGGAAGAGATTGGTATGGATTTCATTACTGGATTGCCTTGCACCCAGAAAGGATATGATGCTATATGGGTGATTGTGGATAGATTGACTAAAGTGGCTCACTTCATTCCTGTAAAGACTACTTATAAAGGTTCTCAGCTAGCAGAGTTATATATGGCTCGAATTGTGTGTTTACATGGAGTACAAAAGAAGATCGTGTCTGATCGAGGTTCACAGTTTACCTCAAGGTTTTGGAGAAGCTTTCATGAGAACATGACTACCAAGTTGAATTTTAGTATAGCTTATCACCCTCAGACTGATGGACAGACTGAAAGGACTAATCAAGTTTTAGAAGATATGTTGAGGGCTTGTGCCCTTCAGCATGGAGGAAGTTGGGATAAAAGTCTACCATATGTTGAGTTCTCATATAATAATAGCTATCAGGCCAGTCTGAAGATGTCACCTTTTGAGGCTTTATATGGGAGGAAGTGCAGGACTCCCCTATATTGGGATCAGACTGCAGAAAGACAGTTCTTTGGGCCTGAACTGATTCAAGAGGCAGAAGAACAAGTCCGTATAATTCGAGAGAATTTGAGGGTAGCTCAAACCAGGCAAAAGAGCTATGCGGATAATAGAAGGAGACCACTGGAATTTGAGGAAGGAGATTATGTGTATCTCAAGGTGTCACCACTTCGTGGAATGAGGAGATTCAAAGTTAAGGGCAAATTGTCCCCTCGCTATATTGGACCATTCTTGATCTTTAGGCGAGTTGGGGAGATGGCATACCAACTCGAGCTACCTGCTAGTCTATCGGATGTGCATAACGTGTTCCACGTGTCTCAACTAAAGAAGTGTCTTCGTGTTCCTAAGGAACAGTTACCAATGGAAGAGCTCAGTGTTCAGGGTGATTTGACTTACATGGAGTATCCTATCAAGATTCTTGATACATTGACTCAAGTTACAAGAAATAAGGTGATAAAGATGTGCAAAGTACAATGGAGTCACCATGGAGAGGATGAAGCAACCTGGGAAAGAGAAGAAGAGCTTCGCATAGATTTTCCCCATCTTTTCCCTAGATCTTCTTAATCTCGAGGACGAGATTCTTGTTAAGGGGGTAGGATTTGTAACACCCAATTTGAAATTTTTTAGAAATAATATAAATAGAGAAACAATTTCTCCTTATGTGAGTTTGACCTTTATGCATCATCACATGGGAACACCCTATGTAAAAAAACAAATAATTAATAACATAAAAGCCACTAAAATATGTATCATGCTGGTTTTTCATTGTGGTTGCATCTTGTGATAATATAAAAATCATATGAAAAGAAATATAATAAAGTCCCAAAATGGAATTTAGAATATAAAAGAAATCCTAGAAGCTAGAAAAAAGGGAAAATATATGAAGATATAAAGATATAAATAATATATATAGCTCAAAATTGGTACTGGTTATGGAGAAATATAATCTGAGGACAAAACTGTTACAGGTTGATTTTAAACTGGAATTTAAATTTGAAATTAGAATAGAAAGAAATGAAAAAAAGAGAAACATCATTGTGCGCTTTGGGCCGACCAACTTCACTTCTCGGCCCAGTCTACACTCCCTCCGCGCGGCCCAATCACTTTTCCCCCGCGCCCGCGTATCCTAACACGTGCAAACCCACTAACGGGTGGGGCCCTACGTCCAGTGATCTCCAATCGTGGAACTGGCGCACTGACGCTTACACGTGGGGTCCACTGTGTAGGGCCATCTCGCCCACCTTCGTGCGCATGGCGGGCTCCGTTGAACCACCACGCGAAAAGCGGGCGCAGCTGGCGTCACTCCCCCCAAACGAACTCGCGCGCATAAAAAGGGGTTGGGCCAAGCCGTCTCCCTCTCATTCTCCTCGCTGCACAGCCTCGGTCGCCATCGCTCCACGCGCTCGAGGGTAAGGACGATTCCGCCGCTGCCAGACACGGGAATCATGGGCAATTGGGCATCCGTGGGGCCTTCTGGTGCTACGCCGTGACCCTAGAAGCTTCGGTCGCCGTTAATTTCCCCGCCGGTGTCACTGCGCAAACTCAATTGCTCGTCGGACAGGACACCTCATCATCGCGTCGCGCAACATCGGGGATCGACCACATCTCTACAAATCACGGGTACATGTTGGGTCCCCTATGTTCGCCTTAGGTTCCGTTTAAGGCTAGACTAGTTTGATTTGGATTTGGGGCCGCAGACCTCGTCGGCCATATGGCACGGCCATGGGCATCCCCTACCAGGGTGCTCGGCTCACCGGATGAGCGCAAGAAAGGAGAAAGCACCAGTGTCGTTGATCTCAGGATGAATGGCCTAGGGTCAGATAGGGTTTGGACCGTGGGATGGATGTTGTGCGGCTCAGATCAAACGGTAGTATACCTCCTTCGCGCATTAGATCGTGACCGTTGATTTCATGATCAACGATCCTCGGCGCGTACCGTTTCTAATGAGGACATCCTCTACTATTACCCGTTGGCAAAGACTCAATTGGCCTAGTTGGCCTAATTGTAGTCGGACGGCGACCGTGTGAGCCTCAGAATTATCCCACCTTGCTTAACTTGAGAGGAGGGAGCCACTTTAAAAGGGAGAGACACCCTTCCCCCATTGGACTAGTCTTTTGGGGTGATTGGGCCTTTCCCTGAGTTGGGTGTGCTTAATGAAATGTTGGTCTCCAGGCAACCCTAATTTGTTGGGCCTCGGCCAACCCCACCTGGGCTCGGTGTATCATCTGGTATCAGAGCTAGGGCCCATTTTAAGAAGGTGGGAATGTTGAGGACATCCTCCACTATTACCCGTTGGCAAAGACGCAATTGGCCCAGTTGGCCCAATTGTAGTCGAACGGCGACCGTGTGAGCCTCAGAATTATCCCACCTTGCTTAACTTGAGAGGAGGGAGCCACTTTAAAAGGGAGAGACACCCTTCCCCCATTGTACTAGTCTTTTGGGGTGATTGGGCCTTTCCCTGAGTTGGGTGTGCTTAATGAACTGTTGGGCTCCGGACAACCCTAATTTGTTGGGCCTCGTCCAACCCCACCTGGGCTGGGTGTATCAGTTTCATTAAAGACTAGATTCAATCCAGGCCAATGAATCCTGATCGTGCGGTCCACAGTGCATGATACCCCTTCACCGTGTACATTTCTTAAAGAGCCCCTCAGGTCTTAAGGATTTAACCCGCAGTCTAGTTCAATAGTTCTCTGTGTCTTAGGCAATTTGCGCAGAGACCCCTGTGTTTAACAGAAACCGAGGCCCAGTCCAGAGCGTTGAAAATCAGAGAAGAATTAATTAGAAATTGCTTTTTAATACAAAAATAAGTGCTAGAACTTTAATAATTCATAGAAAATTCATATGAGCTCCAAATTAATCCATTCCACTTTCTAAAATTTTGTGATTTTATTCTCTAACACTTAGAGTCTCTGTTTTGACATGAAAATAGTAAGAAAATTAATATCTCATTTAATCCTATTCTAAGCACATAAAACCATTGTAAATTCATATCTTAAAATCTATAACTCCAAAAATTATGATTCATGTTCCTAGGATTTTATTTTAATGTGTAGATTATTGCTGCGTATTTTGTTTACATGTTTGGTGTGATGTTAATTTTCTTTATACACTATGCTTGTTTGTATTGTGGCGAGTAGAAGAGCCCTAACTGAGGATCCTGGTGAGCAGCAGATAGAAGTAGCTGAGCAGGAGCTTATTGAAGGCAAGTTGTGCCCTTGACCACTTTTTACCCAATAATGTTCTTTAATATCATTTATTCATGCATAGGTTAATTTTGATGGGACCCAATAGGTCACCCTAGATTGTTTATCTCATTACCTTGTTTACCCCTGAATCACTTGGGTAGTTTGCTATTCCTTTACATGGTTTTGGGATAATCATTAATTATATCTATGTTCCAATTCTTTCTTATTCTATTTATGTTCATGTAAAGATCATTAATGTTAATTGGAACATAGAGCTTAACTTGATAAACACGTGCCACCACAAGGGAGGAATGGGACCCCTTGGCTAACTAATTAAGAAAGCTAGTGGAGGACTACCCTACCCGAAAGGGGCAAGGGCAGTAGGGGAGTTGCATGCAAGGAGGTTCTCGGGTTGATTTTGCTGCGATGGCGGTCAGATGGGGGATTCTTGCAAGTGCTCTTCCCATAAACTGTAGCGAGTTTTCGGAAGCTAGTGGAACTTTGTAAAGGCCTCGTAGTGTTGCCCTGCCTCGCTTCCTAGGTAGAGGTGTATGGGAGTCACGATCCCTTGGCAGATGGGTAACATGACTTGTGGGTAAAGGGTACAACCTCTGCAGAGTGTAAAACTGGTATACTAGCCGAGCTCACGGTCATGAGCGGCTCAGGACTCTCTGATGATTAAATTATGGAACTTAAATTGAATTTGTCATTTGCATTGGATGGGTTTATTATTAATTTTGTTCTATTACTTTTATTTAAGGTTTGGTATTTACTTACATTTAGTAACTGCTAATAAAATTTTGACCAAATAATTAAAAGCAATGCTCAGCTTTAACCCCTGTCATTGATTAGCCTTACACATCACATGAATTCCCACCTTTGTGAGTTCATGCCCACTGGTTCCCCACAACTTGTTGAGCTATGATCATGTGTGAGCTCACCCTTGCTGTGTCACACCCCCCCACAGGAGAAGAATAGGTAGTTCAGGAGGAGCCACAAGGCAAGGAGTTTGCTCTGATCTAGGTGGCGTTTCTCAGTTGCCATTTGCGCCATCGATGATCCTTAGTTCGTTTTATATTTATCTTTTATTTGGTAATAAGACTTCCGCTATGTAATAAATACTCTAATGTTATTGTGACATTTATCTCTATACACTCTGTTATTATATATGTTGTCTTCTTGGCGCATGTATGAGATGCACCTGGCTTTGTTCCATAAAGCCGGGTGTGACAGTAGCCCACACGAGGGCCAAGCACCTCGGTCGAGTAACTTCATAGAGAGTCGTGGGCCTTCTCCACGCGTAAGTGGTGCTCCGCTTTTGGATCCTCTTGGACGCTCCACGCTATCTCCACTATGGAGCTTCCGACCGAAATACCCCGGGCCTCGTTCCCTCCGGTACACGGTGACGGCCGTGACACAAACTCAGTTGTCACGGTCTCGCAAGATTCTTGCCCCACTTGGTACAATTTCAAATAATTGTGCAAGAGCCGAAGGGTTGTGTGGTTTTTAGTGATATTAAAGAATATTATTGGGTAAAAAGTGGTCAAGGGCACAACTTGCCTGGCACCTGAGATTTCCAAGTACCAGGATGACCTTCAGGTGACACATGACAGCAATACAAAAAAACACGGTGTAGATAAAATTAACATCACACCAAACATAAGTACAAACTGAATAATAATGATCTACGCGAAGCTACAAGATCGCGGGATCGAGAACTACTAAGATCGGAGTCATGGTTCAGGAGTTATGATCTATGGAAGATCTATGTGATTAAAATATTAAACTATATTATGAATTGGTTAGTATAGATCATATGAGAGATTATTCTATAAATAATTATCTCAACTTTAATCTAAGTTATGAGTTGACCATAGATCATATTCTAGTAGATTATAATGATAAGCAGTTTAACCAGACTAACCAACATAAATTAAATAAAGATCTAATTAGAAAAGAATGAGATATGGTATAATAAATGTTGTTACTGCGTAGTAAATACTTGTACGAGACTAACACAACTTGAATGGATCAAATCGGAGTTATAGATTTTAAGTTATGAATTTCTGAAGATTCTATGTGTTTTGTACAAGATTAAATAGGCTATAAATTTTACTGTGACTTTCATGTCAAAACAGTGATACTAGATGATAAACAATAATATTATAAAATTATAAGAACTGGAATGGATCTATTTGGAGTTCATATGAATTTTCTATGAATAAAATGAGTTTCTGGGATTATTTGTGTACTAAAAATCCATTTCTAAATTTATTATTTGATTTTTCCTGAGCTCTGGATAGCGCACCAAATACTAGAAAGCCAGGGGTTAAACTTGCAAAAACCCCACAGACTCAAGATATATCGTGTGATGGACGGCGGGTTGATATAGATAAAGGACAGGGGCTCTTTAACAAAATGCATCTGCGAAGGGGTATCGTGCGTCCGGGGCCATTTGATCAAAATTCAAGGGCCTAGACTAGATCGCCCATAACCCAAATCAGTATACGCCCACAGCCATTAGATTCAAGATCTACGATCTATATTTGATTAAGCTCGTTCTGATGTAACCCATCCGATCTCGATCCATCGGTCGAGATCGATCTTTCAAACTGACACACATGTCCGAATCACAGCCGCACGATGGCCATCCACAGTTCACATTTGATGGAGTGAAGAGGTATGCTTCAGTGTGATCTCCACCGTCCGATGATAGATCGGCGGGCCAGGACCCTCCATCCTCCCCGACTCACCAACCAAAGCTCATGCAGGCGGCACAGGTCACCCTGCGGTGGCGCCATTGCCGGCGTACGGTCAACCCATGCTTCGCAGAACCATCCCGAGCGATACCTAATCCGCAAGAAAGGGAAAGAGCAGACGAATTCTCCAGGGCAATCATACCGGTGAATCGGCGCAGTGGCAGGTCCAGCGGCGAGTAGGTGCGACTCCATGCCTAATCCCAAGTCCGGCGAGCAATTCCAGGTCGCTGGCGTCCAATTCCAGGTGGCGTGGCCACCAGCGCCTGCCCCGCAGCTAAGGGAAGGCCCTGAGCCCCACAATGGAGGCATGGATGACGACAAGCCGGAGTTCACCCGCGGCAGCCCCCGATTTCCCCGCGACGGCGCAAAATTATCGTTGATGTGGCGAGGAGGGCGAGTAACAGTGAGGCTTGAGGTATGAATCAAGTGTCGGAGTCCTTTATATGCCATTGGGTGGGGCAGCCCGATACCCAGGAGGTCGTTCGGCCGATCCGTACGCGGTCGTAGTAGCCCGAGATGCGCGCAGTCCGTTAATGGGAGGTATGCAGAGCTTCTGCGTAGCTGGCCCCACATGGTGGTGATTCGCTGCACGAGGTGAAGGCAGCGTGGGACTGACTGGCGACCCCACATGGTGGTCTGGGCGCAGGGTAAGGTTGGAAGCGCGGGAGTTGAAGAAATGGGCCGCGTGAGCAGATGGATGGTGGGCCGAGATGGTTGTTTAGGCCCAAACCAGCCATTTTCTTTTTTTCTTTTATAATTCTAGTTTATTTCCAAATTCAAAGATTCAATTTAAGTTTAAATTTCTGCTTTGAACTTTTCAAATTCCTAATAAACTTAATATGAATATATGCTCTACTGTTTAATATTATTATTTATTCTTGTCTCCATTATTTATTTATGAAAAGGCCTTAAATGACTTCATTAAAATTCCTTTCCTCAATTTCTATTGTATGTTTTCCTTCAAAGTTTTGGGGTCAAGTTTAACTTATAACTCCTTATTTCAATACAATGTGCCACCCCAAATCCATAAGTATGAGGTGCCCATTTTTTCCATATGATCATTTGAATATCTTAAGTTGAACAAGGAATGCTAAAGGTTTTAACAATTCTTAGGAACACTATCACTTTTATTTCTTCATTTTATGATATATATATATATATATATATATTTCATCCACCAAATTTAGCTCTTACAAATTCTACCCCCCTTAACAGAAATCTCGTCCTCAAGATTTGTAAGGAAAGGGTGTATAACCATGCTATATCAGAACATGTGCACAAATAAAAATCTCAGAATGATGCGTAATTTATTAGCAACACATAGGATCAAATAGACCTTATTATTCTTCTTAACATAGTATCATACCAAATACTAACTAAAGTAACATTTAGGTCTTACAAATAGTAATAATATATATAAATATATATATTTATGTAGCTTGGTGGAGCTGGTGGTGGTGGTGGAGGTAGTGGGTGTTGTTGTTGTTGTCTTTCCAACTGTGCTTGCCTTATTTCTCGACATATCTCCAGCTGGTCCTGACGTATTTTCTGGCGTTCTTGTCTTACCTGATTTTGCATTTCGGTAACTGAAAGTCACCTAGAGGGGGGTGAATAGGCGGAATCTGAAAATTACAACTTGAAACATAATCTACAAGCCGGGGTTAGCATTAGAATTAAAATCGAGTCCGAGAGAGATGGCAAAAACAAATCAACCAAGAAATAAAGCGGATGGCACGATGATTTGTTTTACCGAGGTTTGGTTCTTGAGAACCTAGTCCCTGTTGAGGTGGTCACAAAGACCAGGTCTCTTTCAACCCTTTCCCTCTCCCAAACGGTCACCTAGACCGAGTGAGCTTTCTCCTTAATCAACCGGGTCACTTAGACCCCGCAAGGACCACTACAAACTTAGTGTCTCTTGCTTTGATTACAAGTCACTTAGAGAACAAGAAAGAGGAAGAAGAAAGCGATCCAAGAACAAGAGCTCAAAGAACACGGGCATAACACTCTCTCTAGTCACTAGGTGTTTGGAGTGAATTTGAGACTTGGAGAGGCTTTGATTCTTTTGAATTATGTCTAGTATAGAATGCACTAGCTCTTGTATTGAATGTGGAGTGCTGGAAACTTGGATGCTTGGAGTGGTGGTGGTTGGGGGTTATTTATAGCCCTCAACCACCAAAACAGCCGTTGGGGATGGCTGCTGTCGATGGGCACACCGGACAGTCCGGTGCACCACCGACACTGTCCGGTGCGCCAGCCACGTCACCCAACTGTTAGGGTTTAGATGATTTCGACCATTGCAGCTTTGTCTTCTTGTGGCACCGGACAGTCCGGTGCTGCACTGGACAGGTACTGTGCACTGTTAGGTGCGCCTCTGGCCGCTGCTCTAACTTCTGCATGAACTATCCGCGCACTATAGCGTTACAGGCGACCGTTGCAGCCGACCATTGCGCTGGCTAGCCGTTGCTCCGCTGGTGCACCGGACAGTCCAGTGAATTATAGCGGAGCGGCGCTTCTGAAACCCGAAGGTGGCAAGTTCAGAGTCGTACAACCCTGGTGCACCGAACACTTTCCGGTGGCACATCGGACAGTCCGGTGCGCCAGACCAGGGTGCTCTTCGGTTTCTTTTGCTTCTTTCTTTTTGAACCCTAACTTGATCTTTTTATTGGTTTGTGTTGAACCTTTAGCACCCGTAGAATATATAATCTAGAGCAAACTAGTTAGTCCAATATTTGTGTTGGGCATTCAACCACCAAAATTATTTATAGGAAAAGGTTTAACCCTATTTCCCTTTCAATCTCCCCCTTTTTGGTGATTGATGCCAACACAAACCAAAGCAAATATATAAGTGCAGAATTGAACTAGTTTGCATAATGTAAGTGCATAGGTTACTTAGAATTAAACCAATTTACAATTTCACTAGATATGCATGGATTGCTTTTTTTATTTAACATTTTGGACCATGCTTGCACCACTTGTTTTGTTTTTGCAAATTCTTTGGAAAAGTCTTTTCAAAATCTTTTTGCAAATAGTCAAAGGTATATGAGTAAGATTGCAAGAAGCATTTTCAAGATTTGAAATTATCTCTCCCTGTTTCAAATGCTTTTCCTTTGACTAAACAAAACTCCCCCTGAATGAAATTCTCCCCTTAGTGTTCAAGAGGGTTTTACCAATTTTTTGAAAATACTAATTTGTAAAAGATCAAACACATTTAAGATACCAATTTTGAAAACTTCTTTTAAAATCGGTGGTGGTGCGATCCTTTTGTTTTTGGCTAATACTTTCTCCCCCTTTGGCATTAATCGCCAAAAACAGAGACATTTGAGAGTCCTTTTACTTTCTTCCCCATTGGTACAAGTAAAATATAAGTGAAAAGATTATACCAATGTGAAGTGTGGTGGAGTAACGACGAAGGGGTAAATGATACCGGTAGAGTGGAGTGGAAGCCTTGTCTTCGTCGAGTATTCCATTTCCCTGTCAATCTACGACTTAGCATTAAAAAGACACTTGGAAACACATTAGTTGTAGCAAACGAAAGAGATATGATAAAAGGTAGTTAAATGAGCAATGTGTGCAATGTTTCAATCAAAATTCTGAGAATCAAGTATATTTAACTCATTCCTAAGTTCGCTAAAGGTTTTCTCATCTAATGGCTTGGTAAAGATATCGGCAAATTGTTCTTTGGTGCTAACATAAGCTATTTCGATATCCCCCCTTTGTTGGTGATCCCTCAGAAAGTGATACCAAATGTCTATGTGCTTAGTGTGGCTGTGTTCAACGGGATTCTCCGCCATGCGGATAGCACTCTCATTGTCACATAGGAGAGGGACTTTGCTCAATTTGTAGTCATAGTCCCTGAGGGTTTGCCTCATCCAAAGTAATCATGCACAACAATGGACTGCGGCAATATACTCGACTTCGGCGGTTGATAGGGCTACTGAATTTTGTTTCTTTGAAGCCCAAGACACCAGGGATCTCCCCAGAAACTGACAAGTCCCTGATGTGCTCTTCCTATCAATTATACACCCTGCCCAATCGGCATCGGAATATCCTATTAAATCAAAGGTGGATCCCCTAGTGTACCAAAGCCAAAACTTAGGGGTGTAAACTAGATATCTCATGATTCTTTTCATGCCCTAAGGTGAACTTCCTTAGGATCGGCTTGGAATCTTGCACACATGCATACAGAAAGCATAATATCTGGTCGAGATGCACATAAATAGAGAAAAAATCCTATCATCGACCGGTTTACCTTTTGATCTACAAATTTACCTCCCATGTCGAGGTCGAGATGCCCATTTATTCCCATGGGTGTCTTGATGGGCTTGGCATCCTTCATTCCAAACTTGTTAAGTATGTCTTGAATATACATGGTTTGGCTGATGAAGGTGCCCTCTTGGAGTTGCTTGATTTGGAATCCTAAGAAATATCTCAACTCCCCCATCATTGACATCTCGGATTTTTGAATCATAATCCTACTAAACTCTTCACAAGTGGATTTGTTAGTAGACCCAAATATAATATCATCAACATAAATTTGGCATACAAACAAATCATTTGCAACAGTTTTAGTAAAGAGTGTAGGATCGGCTTTGCCGACTTTGAAGTCATTAGTGATAAGAAAGTCTCTCAAGCATTCATACCATGCTCTTGGGGCTTGCTTAAGCCCATAAAGTGCCTTTGAGAGCTTATAAACATAGTCAAGGTACACACTATCTTCAAAGCCAGGAGGTTACTCAACATAGACCTCTTCCTTGATCGGTCCATTGAGGAAGGCACTTTTCACGTTCATTTGATAAAGCTTGAAGCCATTGTAAGTAGCATAGGCAAGTAATATACGAATTGACTTAAGCCTAGCTACGGGTGCATAAGTTTCATCAAAATCCAAACCTTCGACTTGTGAATAACCTTTGGCCACAAGTCGGGCTTTGTTCCTTATCACCACACCATGCTCATCTTGCTTGTTGCGGAATACCCACTTGGTACCTACAACATTTTGATTAGGACGTGGAACCAAATGCCATACCTCATTCCTCGTGAAGTTGTTGAGCTCCTCTTGCATTGCCAACACCCAATCCGAATCTCTTAGTGCATCCTCTACCCTGTATGGCTCAATAGAGGAAACAAAAGAGTAATGTTCACAAAAATGAGCGACTCAAGATCGAGTAGTTACCCCCTTATGAATATCGCCGAGGATGGAGTTCACGGGGTGATCTCTTTGAACCGCTTGGTGGACTCTTAAGTGTGGCGGTCTTTGACCCTAAATTTCTTGCTCATCTTCCTTGTCTTGATCATCTTCATCTCCCCCTTGATCCTTGTCCTCCTCTTGAGGTGGCTCATCTTCTTGATCTTCTTCCTCATCACCTTGAGCCTGTTCCTCATCTTGGGTTGGTGGAGATGCTTGTGTGGAAGATGATGGTTGATCTTGTGCTTGTGGAAGCTCTTCGGATTCTTTAGGACACACATCCCCGATGGACATGTTCCTTAGCGCAACGCACGGAGCCTCTTCATCATCTAACTCATCAAGATCAACTTGCTCCACTTGGGAGCCATTAGTGTCATCAAACACAATGTCACAAGAAACTTCAACTAGTCTAGTGGACTTGTTAAAGACTCTATATGCCCTTGTGTTTGAGTCATAACCAAGTAAAAAGCCTTCTACAGCCTTAGGAGCAAATTTAGATTTTCTACCTCTTTTAACAAGAATAAAGCATTTGCTACCAAAGACTCTAAAATATGACAGATTGGGCTTCTTACTGGTGAGGAGTTCGTATGATCTCTTCTTGAGGATTCAGTGAATTTAGAGCCGGTTGATGGAGTAGCAAGCAGTGTTGATTGCTTCCACCCAAAACTGGTCCAGTGTCTTGTACTCATCAAGCATGGTCCTCGCCATATCAAGTAGAGTTCTATTCTTCCTCTCCACTACACCATTTTGTTGAGGTGTGTAGGGAGAAGAGAACTCGTGCTTGATACCCTCCTCAAGGAAGCCTTCAATTTGAGAGCTCTTGAACTCCGTCCCGTTGTCGCTTCTTATCTTTTTGATACTTAAGCCGAACTCATTTTGAGCCCGTCTCAGGAATTCCTTTAAGGTCTCTTGGGTCTGTGATTTTTCCTACAAAAAGAACACCCAAGTGAAGCGAGAATAGTCATCCACAATAACTAGACAGTACTTACTCCCGCCGATGCTTATGTAAGCGATCGGGCCGAATAAATCCATGTGGAGTAACTCCATTGGCCTGTCCTTATGTTCTTGTGTGGATGATGGGCGTCAACTTGCTTTCCAGCTTGACATGCGCTACAGACCCTGTCTTTCTCAAAATAAACATTTGTTAGTCCCAAAATGTGTTCTCCTTTAGAAGTTTGTGAAGATTCTTCATCCCAACATGGGCTAGTCGGTGATGCCAGAGCCAACCCATATTAGTCTTAGCAATTAAGCAAGTGTCAAGTTCAGCTCTATTAAAATCAACTAAGTATAGCTGACCCTCCAACACTCCCTTAAATGCTATTGAATCATCACTCTTTCTAAAGACAGTAACACCTACATCTGTAAAAAGACAGTTGTAGCCCATATTGCATAATTGAGAAACAGAAAGCAAATTGTAATCTAAAGAATCTACAAGAAAAACATTTGAAATAGAATGGTCAGGTGATATAGCAATTTTACCAAGTCCTTTGACCAAACCTTGATTTCCATCCCCGAATGTGATAGCTCTTTGGGGATCTTCGTTTTTCTCGTAGGAAGAGAACATTCTTTTCTCTCCAGTCATATGGTTTGTGCATCCGCTATCAATTATCCAGCTTGAGCCCCCGGATGCATAAACCTGCATAACAATTTAGGCCTTGTTCTTAGGTACCCAAATGGTCTTGGGTCCTTTCACATTAGAAACAAGCACCTTGGGTACCCAAACACAAGTCTTGGAGCCCTTGTGTTTGCCCCCAACATATTTGGTAACTACTTTGCCTGATCTGTTAGTTAGAACATATGATGCATCAAAAGTCTTAAATGAAACATTAGAATCATTTGATACAGTGGGAGATTTCTTTTTAGGCATTTTAACATGGGTAGAATGTCTAGAGCTAGATGCCTCATTCTTGTACATAAAAGCATGATGTCAAACAGTATGAGGTTTCTTAGCATGAATCCTCCTAATTTTATGCTCAGGATAATTAGCAGGATATAAAATATAGCCTTCATTATCCTGAACTATGGGAGCCTTGCCCTTAACAAAATTAGACAATCTTTTAGGGGCATTAAGCTTGACATTTCTTCCATGTTGGAAACCAATGCCATCCTTAATGCCAGGGCGTCTTGTAACGCCCCGAATTTTGCAGTTGAATTTTTTCTTTTCTTTACTCGCCAAATTCGGGCGTTACCTTTTCTTTTTCTTTTTCCCCTCGCTAAACCTTGATCTTTTCCAAAGCTAGCGGGATTCAGTTTGGAATTCCTGTGTAAAGAAAAACCCTAGAGTTGTTTTATGTTGTTTGATGCACCATGCCGAACTATGCATTCTTTTGGATTGATTGAGAACGTGGATGCATTCATCTAGGAAAAACGAATTTCGAAAAGGAGATAATCTTTTTCTTTTTCTTTTTCTTTCTTTCTCTCTCCCTCCTCCCCTTTCTCTCTCCCGCGCTGTGGGCCCCTGGCCGGCCCAGCCGCCCCCTGCGCGCCCCCCTCTTGGGCCTTGGTTGGCCCAACCGCCCCCACCCCCTCCTTTTTTTTCCCAAACCCCCTCTCTCTCTCCCTCCCATTTTCCCTCTCTCCCATTATCTCCCTAGCCGCCGCCGCCCCTACCCCCTGCCCTAGCCGCCGCCCCTACCAAGCTCGGCCGCCCCGCGCCCCTCGCCGTCGCTCGCCCGACCCCGGTGAGCCCCCCCCCTTCTCCCTCCTCCCTCCCTCTCCCCTCTCCCCTCCTCTCTCCTCGGCCACCGCCCTGGCCGCGCCCCAGCGCCCCCGGCCGCCCGCCTGGCTCGGCCGCCCGCCCCGGCCGCCCCCAGCCCGCCCCGGCCGCCCCCAGCGCGCCCCCAGCCGCGCCCAGCCGGCCCCCAGCCGCGCCCCCTGGCCGCGCGCCGCCTGGCCGCCTGGCCGCCTGGCCCCTGGCCCCCTGGCCGCGTCCCCCTGCGCGCCGCCGGTTCAACCGCCCCCACCCGGGCCGGTGCAACCGCCCCGGCTCAGCCGCCCCCCCCCCCCCCCCCCCCCCCCCCCCCCCCCCCGCGCTCGGCCGCCCCTGCTCGGCCGCCCTGCCCCCGGCCGGTTCAACCGCCCCTAGGGCCGGTTCAACCGCCCCCCTTTTTTTATTTTTTATTTTATTTTATTTTACTTTCTGTGATCATAGTTATTTTATTTTAGGTAGGCTAATCATTATTCATGTTATTGTAATAGGAAGCTCAATTTAAAATTCCGTTACGCTAGTTGATTCACGTAGTTAATTGTTTATCTCATTTAATGTTGATCAACTAAAAATGATTAGGTTTCCATTAGTGCATATAACAGAATTCTTTTGTTAAGAACCAATTGTAACTAATCATTAGTGCATAAGCTTTAACCCCCTGTGAGACCCTTTCCCGTTTCTTTCTAATCATAATGAATGCGATATGGAATGTCATACTTGATGCATATTCACTTTATTTGTTCCCTTGTATGGTGTACTGTTCTTTTTTATTAAATATGTGGATGTATGTATGTTTGCGCTCGCATAGAGAACGATCCGGTCGAAGAGCCCGAGGAATTCGCAGGAGAAGCCCCTGAGCAGCAGTCGGTTGGTGGAGGCAAGTGTCCTTTGACCTATTTCTGTCCTATATATTCTTTAATTCACCTCCCGCATTACACATTTATACCTGAGGATTGACTAGCTTTTGTTACCCATGTCCTTGTTTACCTATTTGGGTCGGATTATTACTGCTTAGTTTGATGCTATTGCTCAACCCAAATCAATGAACATGATGTGATTATCTATGATACGCTGTTTTCCCCTCCTTATTTATGATCATACTTGTGGCATTTAAGGGGACTCGAGCGGTTTCTCGAGTGCCTCTCCGTAAGGACAGTCCGGTGCACCACTGGACACTGTCCGGTGCGCTAGCCACATCACCCAACCGTTAGGGTTGGGACGGTTTCGACCATTGGAGCTTTGTCTTCTGGTGGCACCGAACAGTCCGATGCCGCACCGGACAGGTACTGTGCACTGTTAGGTGCGCCTCTAGCGGCTGCTCTGACTTCTGCATGAACTGTCCGTGTACTATAGTGTTGCAGGCGACCGTTGCGTTGGCAAGCCATTGCTCCGCTGGTGCACCGGACAGTCCGGTGGCACACCGGACAGTCCAGTGAATTATAGCGGAGCGGCGCTTCTGAAACCCGAAGGTGGCAAGTTCAGAGTCGTATGGCCCTGGTGCACAGGACACTCTCTGGTGGCACACAGGATAGTCCGGTGCGCCAGACCAGGGTGCTCTTTGGTTTCTTTTGCTCCTTTCTTTTTGAACCCTAACTTAATATTTTTATTGGTTTGTGTTGAACCTTTAGCACCTATAGAATATATAATCTAGAGCAAACTAGTTAGTCCAATATTTGTGTTGGGCATTCAAGCACCAAAATTATTTATAGGAAAAGGTTTAACCCTATTTCCCTTTTAGTAACTATGTTTGTCATTTGTTGTATTACCATCATTTGGGCAGCAACCACTTGATCGATTCCAACCGATGGAGGATTTGGAGGATTCATTTCTGTTTGCTGTTGCCTGATAATCTTTCCTTTCTGGTATTGACCATGAGAGTTAGAAGCATATGGTAGGATAGTTTTGCAATGGAAAGTATTTGGTAAGCAAAATGAATAGGTTAGTAGCTATTTATGATCTGAAGATTTTTTAGCAGGACTTAATCTTTGTTTTATGTCCAGATTGGGGTAACTAGTCGTATAAGGTGAATATCCAAAGGTAGGATAGAATTTTGTTAAGATGAGATAGTCTACATGATGTAGGTTAAAAGTTTGTTTGATGTTAGGTGGGATAGATAGATTATACCATTCATCATGACTCTATGGGTTGGGTTAGCTCTTATGCTCATGGTTGAGTTGGTCTAATGTGCTAAGTTAAGTCAACACCTAGCTAGAAGGGTCCAAGTACCACTAATCTGTTTAAGCAGACCACATTGGATTAGATTTCAATAGCTTAGATCACATTCTAGTATATATTTTTTCTAAGGGGAACTTCCATTTATTTTTATTATACACCAAAAATTCTTCATGCCATTAGCAGGTGTGGCATAGGCACAAGGGTACATCATGTTTTAGCTATTTGGGGGTCTGAATTAGGGACCATTGGTCGTGGTGTTAGATGCCATCATCTAAGGTGGGATAACAATTGCGGGTACACCATGTAGGTGGAGTAAATAGAGTTTTACTTTGCTCTTGGGATGATTGGGTTGGGCAACCTATAACGTAGGCTAGGTCGTGATTTCATGAACGAGTTGATTTAAAGCACCAATTTAGTTTTAAACCCATTTATTGGAATATGGTCTAATCTTTGCCACCAGTATTTGAATAACTTGTTTAAGTAACTTCCTTTAGATTAGATCATGTCAGATTAGGTAGGGTCTAGATTAGATTGGATATAACTAGATTAGACTAGTTTAAGTGAGATAAATCTACCAGGGTAGAATAAATATTATTAGGACATGTTAGAACCTTTTGAGATATGATAGATCATATGACGTAGGTAAGTCAGAATCTCTGATGGGTTAAAATAGAGGGGTTATGCAACCATCGAATGGTTAAGGAAGTCGCATATGGTTAGGTAGTTGTATGTGGTCCAGTTAATCTAGAGCACCAATTTAGGTTAAAACATGCTTATAGAAGTAGGGTCCAATCTATTTTCCCAGTATTATCTATCATGTTTGTCCATTAGATTAGATCTGATCTGATTAGATGGGATCAAAATTAAATTGGTGTAATCAGATTAGACTAGATAAGATATACTTAATTTATTTTGGAATGGATCATGTTTGTTACACTGTCATGAGATAAGCAAAGTGGTTGGGATAAGTATGCTTGTTAGGACAAGATGAGTCTCTAAGATTATGGTAGAATCTTTTCGGAATAAGATGGATCTATTAAGGTAAGAGAGAACCTTTCAAGATAAGATGAATCTATTGAGATAAGAGAGAATCTTTTAAGATAAGATGGATCTATTACGATAAGAGAGTGTCTTTCAAGATAAGATGGATCCATTAGGCTTGGTATACGCTAATGGGGTATTCTTAGTTGGTCTAGTTTATCTTATAAACAAGTAAAGAGGATAAGATAATTTTTTAGCATAATATGAACCTATGAGTATAAGATAGATTCCTTTAAGTTAAGAGGGATCGATTAAAGTAGATACACTTTAATGGAGGATAATCTAAGTTGTTTATTTATCTCATGAATTTTATTTAATTATATGTATGCCTATACGTATATGCAGATGTAATTGTGGACATTACACCACAACTTATTACACTCAATCAAAGATCCAAATCAGACAAATATCATAAGAACAAACACTCAAGCGTATAGATACCAAAAAAATAGTTTTTTTGTTCCTAAGAGTAGGTCTCCTATTCCTAAAGTCACTTTAGGCACAGGATTTCAAAGTGTGAAATCCACTTTTGTCTTTAGAAGGAACAGGTAAGAATAGTCAGAGTAAAGCGGAAATAGATGAGAAAAGATTAAAATAAGTTTAGAAAAGAATCAGAGTAGCAAAGGTAAGTAAATAAGGGTTGTCCAGCTCTAACTAGGTTTCGTCCTACAGTCAACATTCCTCTAATACCACTTCTATGACACCCGGGTTTTAGCGGACAAAGCCGGGTGCATCTCATATATGCGCCAAAGAAGACAACACATATAATAACGGAGTGTATAGACATAAATATCACAATATAATCAGATTACTTATTACATAGCGGAAGTCTTACAAAATAAAATATTAATATAGATCGAACTAAAGTCTATCCTTGGTGCCAAGAAGTCAACTAGGAGACGCCACCTAGATCGAATCGAACTCCTTAATGTGCGACTCCACTTGAACCACCTGTTCTTCTCCAGTGGGGGGTGTGAGACAGCAAGGGTGAGCTCACACATGATCATAGCACAATAAGTTGTGGGGAACCAGTGCGCATGAACTCGCCAAAGGTGGGAGTTCATGTGATGTGTAAGGCTGATCAACAATAGAGATTAAAGCTGAGCATTGCTTTTAATAAGTTGGTCAAATTTTATTAGCAGTTACTAAGTGTAAGTAAATACCAAACCATAATAAGAATAATAGAACAAAATTAATAAATAACCCATGCAATGCAAATGACAAATTGAATTTAATTCCATAAATTAATCATGTGAGTGTCCGAGCCGCTCATGACTGTGAAGCACGGCTAGTATACCAGTTTTACACTCTGCAGAAGTTATACCCTTTACCCACAAGTCGTGTATCCCATGTCGCCAGGGTTTGCAAGGCCCTTAGACACTAACGAGGTGAATGGCTAGGGATCCACTACAAGGCCTTTACAAAGTTCCACTAGCTTCCAAAAACCCGCTACAGTTTATGGGAAGAGCAATTGCAAGAATCCCTTGGCTGACAACCATCGTAGCAAAATCAACCCGAGAACCTCCGTGCATGCAACTCCCCTACTGCCCTTGCCCCTTTCGGGTAAGGTAGTCTTCCACTAGCTTTCCTAGTTAGTTAGCCAAGGGCATCCCATTAAACCCTTATGGTGGCACTGTTTTCCCGGGTGGTTCTCCATGTTCCCATTAACATAATGATCTTATCATGAACAGTAAATAATAAACTGATAACAAAAGTGTGAACATGAGTAATGTTTATCTCTATACCTAAAACCACATAAAGCAATAGCATATACTACCCAAAAATTCAGTGGTAAAACTAGGTATAAAGATAGCCAAAACTAGGGTAACCTATTGGATCCCATCAAATTAACCTGTGCAAATCATTATCATTAATAAGAACATGACTGGGTAAAAAGGAAGTGATCAAGGGCACAACTTGCCTTCAATGAGCTCCTGCTTAGCTACTTCTATCTGCTGGTCACCAGGATCCTCAACCACTAGCTCTTCTTAGGAATGCTAAAGGTTTTAACAATTCTTAGGAACACTATCACTTTTATTTCTTCATTTTATGATATAGATATATATATATATTCCTCCACCAAATTTAGGTCTTACACTGAGTGAGATGACGCATTTCCTCTGCTGCTTCGTCAATCTTCCTCTGAAGTTTGGCTAGCCGAAGCAGCTTTTCCTTCTTCCTTTGTACTTGTTGGTGGATGGCTTCTAGATCACTGATATCCCGATCTAGTTGTAAACCCTAGTCTAGAGTTCCCATGGCTCATGTCATTGAGAATAATAAAGGAACCCTTTTGGGTTATGTGATTTATTCATAAGACATGTTTTCTTGCAAATAAATACTAAATACAAACATACGAACTCGTGCATCATGCTGGACTTCTTTTGTTTTTGCATTGTATAATAATAATAGTGACACTAATAAAAAATATAGTAATGATTTGGGAATTTAGATTTATCCCAAAGGCACAATTTAGGAAATGGGAAATGGCATAAAAAGGGAAAGATAGAAATAATATAAATTTATAAACATATAAACTTAACCATACTGGTATGATTAAAATCTATCTTTAATTTGAGTACAAAATTCAAAGTCATACTTGAAATTCAAATGGGGAATTGAAAATAAGAGAAAAAGGAGAAAGGACTCTAACCTAAATGGTCCACGGCAGACAATACGGCCCAACTCCACGTTACGCGCGCGCCTAGCACCGACCGCGCCGGACTAACATGTGGGATCCACAACATAGAATTTTTCCCCTGCGCGCACGGTTTCCCTTCTCACTAGCATGTGGGCCATCTCGGCCGGCGACAGTGGTTCGCACGCAGGACCAACCAGCCGCTGCTGCACGGGCCCGCTCTGCCAGGGTCTTCCTCTTCCTTCGCCGCGCGAATCGGGTGAGCTCGGTTATGGCGCAGTTCACGAGATCCGTTGGAGTAGTTCTCAAACCGACCTCGGGTGGCCGTAAGAAGGGTGGAGTCGGGTCCTTACCTCCCCATTTACTTCGTCAACGCGCAAACAGCCTCAACCGAACCGACCTCCGCCATCGTCGTGAGAACCGAGAGGACCGAGATCCGCCGCCATCGTTCTCCCAATTGAACGTCGTCAGGATGTTGGCGTGTGACCAAGATTGATCGCGGGCAGCTACTGAAGCTAACCGTGGCATCTCCTAGCGAAGAAATCCAACAGCGTGCAACTAATTGCTCGACATCGTTACACCGCCGCCATAGGTGCTTGTGCCGCCATGGGTAGGATCCTGCGTGTCTCCAACTTTGGTATGAACCTGCCCCGTGGACTCACCTCAATCTTCGCTGCGCATAGTACCGTTGGAATCAAGGTTCGATGCATAGGGTGTGGGATCGGTGCTCGCCGGCGATGGCACCTCCGTGCCGGATGTCGGCATTGGCCGTGAGAGAGAGATGAGAGGGAGAGTCAGGGAGGTGAAAGGGAACCGTCCGACCTCGGATTTAGGGCTTAGATTAAAACCTAGGGTACTGATTTAGGGTTTTGAATCATGACCGTCGTAATCTGATCCATCGGCCCGAGTACTAGTTGTGCATGGACGAGGCTGAGCCATAGATCTAGGATCTAGTGGTGGTCAGCGTATACCTCTTCATAGAGTGTCTAATCTAATCGGGACAACAGACTTCAGATCGTACGGCCAGTGGCTGCCCATACCCCTTCGTCGCGCACTTTTTTCTAAAGAGCCCTCGAGAGAAACGGAAATCAACCCGACATCCCGTCTCGACTGTTCACTGTGTCTGGGATATTTTACGAGTTAGACCCTGCCTTCTCAGGTATTTGACTCCCAGTCCAGGAGATTAGGAAATCCAGGAAAATAAATAGAAAATAGATTTTTAATACAAAAATAAGTGCCAGAATTTGTATAAATTATAGAAAATTCATATGAACTCCAAAATTTTGTAATATTATTGTTTATCACCTAGAGTCTCCGTTTTGACATGAAAACAGTAATAAAATTAATTTCTCAATTAATCATATATCAAACACATGAAACCTTTGGAAATTCATAATTTAAAATCCATAACTCCAAAATTAATGATTCCTGCTCCTAGGATCTTATTTTAAAGTGTAGATTATTATTATGTATTTTGTTTACATGTTTGGTGTGATGTTAATTTCTCCTTTATTCTATGCATGTTTGTATTGTGGCGAGTAGAAGAGCTAGTGGTTGAGGATCCTGGTGACCAGCAGATAGAAGTAGCTAAGCAGGAGCTCATTGAAGGCAAGTTGTGCCCTTGATCACTTCCTTTTTACCCAGTCATGTTCTTATTAATGATAATGATTTGCACAGGTTAATTTGATGGGATCCAATAGGTTACCCTAGTTTTGGCTATCTTTATACCTAGTTTTACCACTGAATTTTTGGGTAGTATATGCTATTGCTTTATGTGGTTTTAGGTATAGAGATAAACATTACTCATGTTCACACTTTTGTTATCAGTTTATTATTTACTGTTCATGTTATGATCATTATGTTAATAGGAACATGGAGAACCACCTGGGAAAACAGTGCCACCACAAGGGTTTAATGGGACGCCCTTGGCTAATTAACTAGGAAAGCTAGTGGAAGACTACCTTACCCGAAAGGGGCAAGGGCAGTAGGGGAGTTGCATTTAGGGAGGTTCTCGGGTTGATTTTGCTTCGATGGCGGTCAGACGAGGGATTCTTGCAAGTGCTCTTCCCATAAACTGTAGCGGGTTTTCGGAAGCTAGTGGAACTTTGTAAAGGCCTCGTAGTGGATCCCTAGCCATTCACTTTAGTAGTGTATAAGGGCCTTGCAAACCCTGGTGACATGGGATACACGACTTGTGGGTACAGGATACAACCTCTGCAGAGTGTAAAACTGGTATACTAGCCATGCTCATGGTCATGAGCGGCTCGGACACTCACATGATTAATTTATGGAACTATCAATTTTTCATTTGCATTGCATGGGATTATTTATTAATTTTGTTCTATTATTTATTATGGTTTGGTATTTACTTACACTTAGTAACTGCTTATAAAATTTTGACCAACTTATAAAAGCAATGCTCAGCTTTAACCCCTATTGTTGATCAGCCTTACACATCACATGAACTCCCACCTTTGGTGAGTTCATGCCACATTATTCCCCACAACTTGTTGAGCGATGAACTTATGTGAGCTCACCCTTGCTGTCTCACACCCCCCCATAGGAGAAGAACAGGTGGTTCAAGAGGAGCCACACAACGAGGAATTTGATCTGATCTAGGTGGCGTCTCCTAGTTGACTTATAGGCGCCATGGATGGACCTTAGTTTATTTTATATTTACATTTCATTTTGTAAGACTTCCGCAATGTAATAAGTATTCTGATGTTAATGTGACATTTATCTCTATACACTCTGTTATTATATGTGTTGTCTTCTTTGGCTCATATATGAGATGCACCCAGCTTTGTTCCTTAAATCCGGGTGTGACAGAAGTGGTATCAGAGGAAATATTGACTATAGGACGAAACCTAGATAGAAATGGACAAAACCCTTACCTACTTACCTTACTCTAATTAATTCCATACTTATCTTATCTTGATCATGTCTCACCTTTTGCTGTCATACTCTGATTATTCTTATCTTTTCTATTCTAAGACAAGATGGATTTCATACCTTGGAATCCTAGAGCTATGACCTTGTTAAGAGATAGGGAACCTAAGACAAAGTTAAAACTATTTTCTCTATTTAAAAATGTTGGTTGATTGTTCTGATGGTAAATGCCCGATTTGCTTCTTTGATTGATTGAGATATTATAAATGGACATCTTAGCATGTACCACCATAAGGTAATGAATTAGCTTTAGTAGGTAAAACATTAATCTGCTTAGCTAATAAATTCCCCAAAGTAACATGCCTCATAATTACCTGTCTTGTCTACAATCCTTTCCTTCTTACCATATGTTTCTAACTCAGATGGTCAATACCAGGAAGGGAAGAGGAATTGATTTACCTGCCAACCCATTCAACCGGAGGGTACTTAGACAGCAACAACAGCAAGCCGAGATGAATCCTCTGAATCCTCCACCAGCCAGAGCTGATCCCACAATTGCAGCTTAGATGAGGATAATGCAACAGATGGCAGACACCATGGTGGATATGCACGCGCAGATGCAGCAGGAACGCCAAGAGATGTGCCAAGAGCGAGAGGAGATGCACCAGGAGCGAAGGGCGCAACAACTATAGCAACAAGAACCACTGCCAGCACCACCACCACCAGTTCCACCCTAGGACAAGCACCCGGAGTTCATGAGTCATAAGCCACCGACGTTCGCCAGTTCTCCTAATCTACTGGACGCTAATGATTGGCTGAAGTCTGTAGAGACGATGCTAAACATCGCCCAATGCTCTGACCAGGAGAAGGTTCTATATGCTTCTAGTCGTCTGACAGGTCCTGCTACTGATTGGTGGGATTCATACACTACTGCCGACGATGCTGCTGATACTATCACATGGGCGGAGTTTTCTACTCAGTTCAGAAACTACCATATTCCTATTGGACTGATGAAGATTAAGAAGAAAGAGTTTCTGTCGATGAAGCAGGGGAACATGTCAGTTAGCGAGTACTGCGATAAGTTCATTCAGCTCTCCAGATATGCACCAGATAAGGTTGCTGAAGATGACAGGAAGCAAGAGCACTTTATTGAAGGACTTAATGGACCTCTGCAGTATGCTCTAGTGGCTCACACATTTCCGTCGTTCCAGAGGCTGTTTGACAAGGCCCTAGCTATTGAACACAAGTGTGTTCAGCTGGGAGATCTGAAGAGGAAGGCCATATCCTAGGGTCAGGGAAGCAGCAGCATTCGTCCTCGCTATACTCCACCCCAGGGTACACTAGTTCGCACTGGAGGAGGCCAGCGTCCAGCTCAGTCCACACCTTAGGGGACTCACCTACTTGTCAGGCTGCCCCCACTGGCACCCCGATGAAATTTTCATGATAAAGCGCAGGCACTACTTGCTACAGGTGTGGGAAGACTGGACATTATGCAAATGTTTGCCCGCAGAGGAGTGCTACTACACCTGTGCAGAATAAGCAGCAAACTCCATGATCTGGCAAGGGAGTCTCTATTGCCAGGGTTAATCAGGTCAGCGCTGATGCTACTGCAGAAGGAGCTAACATCGCACTTGGTATGTTTTATATTAATGCAATTCCTGCAACAATATTATTTGATTCTGGTGCTACACATTCCTTTATGTATGCCCGATATGCCAACACAAATGAGTTACCACTGAAAAATATGAAAACACCAATGATAGTAATTACACCTAAAAGGGCCTATTGAGGAAGTTATATGACACATAGATTGACATTAACAATTATTGGAAGAGAATTCTATGCTATCGCTATAATATTAGAGGCAAGTAGTATAGATCTGATCCTTGGTGTGTCATGGTTAAGAAAGACAAAGGCCATTATACACTGTGGTAGGGTACGGTAGAGCTCACCAGCCCTAAAGGAGAAAGATTTGACATTGAAATTACAGTAACTACCTCTACCAGACGTGCGACATTCTTTATAGATGAGGAGTTTGATGGTAACAACATCCGTGTGGTTAGGGATTTTCCAGATGTCTTTCCTGAGGAGTTATCAGGGATGCCACCAGATAGGGAAGTTGAGTTTGTCATTGATCTCTTACCTGGGACTGCTCCTATTTCTAGATGACCATACAGAATGTCCATAGAAGAGTTAAAGGAACTTAAGAAGCAGTTAACGGAGTTACAAAAGGCTGGGTACATACGTCCGAGTTCCTCACCTTGGGAGCGTCGGTTCTATTTGTACAAAAGAAGGATGGATCACAGCGGATGTGTGTGGATTATAGATCTCTTAATGATGTTACTGTGAAGAACAAGTATATGTTACCCCGCATTAAGGATTTGTTTGATCACATGAGAGGTGTAAGGGTGTTCTCGAAGATTGATCTCCGATCGAGTTATCATCAAATGAAAATTAGGCCATCTAATATTCCCAAGACGGCTTTCTCAACCCGATATGGTTTATATGAATTCACAGTTATGTCATTTGGACCGACCCATGCACCGGCCTATTTTATGAATCTGATGAATAAGGTGTTCATGGAGTATCTTGATAGATTCATCGTGGTATTCATCGACGATATTCTTATCTATTCCAAGAGTGATAGTGATCATGAGGAACATCTGAGATTGGTGCTACAGAAGCTACGAGATAATCAACTCTACGCCAAGTATAGCAAATGCGAGTTCTAGATTGACAAGGTGCCATTCCTTGGACAGATCATTTCTAATGGAGGGATATCAGTGGATCCTGCTAAGGTCAAGGAGATAATGGCGTGGAGCATACCCACTACAGTTACTGAGGTCCAGAGTTTCTTGGGACTTGCAGGCTACTATCAGAGATTTATTGAAGGATTTTCTAAGATTGCTAAGCCTATGACCTCACTTCAGGAGAAGGGAAGAGAGTTTAACTAGGACGAGAAGTGCCAAAATAGCTTTGATCAGCTGAAGATGAGATTGATGTCACCCCCAGTGTTGGTTATGCTAGATCTACAGAAGGGATTTGACATTTATTGTGATGCATGTGGCCAAGGCTTGGGATGTGTGCTTATGCAAGAAGGACACGTGATTGCCTACGCGTCTCGTCAGTTGCGGAAACATGACTTAGAACTAGTAGTCGTAGTGCATGCGCTGAAAATATGGAGACATTATATTATGGGAACCAAGTGCTAAGTGTACACGGATCATAAGAGTTTGAAGTATATATTCACTCAGAAGGATCTCAACCTCAGGCAACACCGTTGGTTGGAGATTATTAAGGATTATGATTTGGAGATTCATTATCACCCGGGTAAGGGGAATCTAGTTGCTGATGCCTTGAGTCAGAAGGAACACGTCCATGCAACTATTATTGCCCAGATACCCGATGAGATTGTTGAGGATTTTAGGAGACTTAACCTGGGAATAGTTGCACACACTGAAGGAGTCACCATTGAATTGGAACCTACCTTGGAGCAATAAAACCATAAAGGTCAGATTGGTGATGCTAAAATTCAAGAGATCAAGGATCTTATTACTGAAGGTGGAGGTCCAGAATTCATGGAGGATGAGCAAGGCATAGTATGGTTCAAGGACCGGATATGTGTTCTGGAGATTGATAGCCTTCATGAGACTATATTGAAGGAAGCCCATGATTCTGATTACTCTATTCACCCTGGTAGCACTAAGATGTATCAGGATTTGAAGCAGAAGTACTGGTGGTATGGGCTAAAAAGAGATGTGGCTGCACATGTGGCTATGTGTGATGTGTGTCAAAGAGTCAAGGCTGAACACCAAAGACCAGCTGGACTATTGCACCCATTAAAGATACCCGAGTGGAAATGGGAAGAAATATGCATAGATTTCATTGTTGGACTACCCCGCACTCCTGCAGGGTATGACTCTATTTGGGTGATTGTGGACAGACTGACGAAAGTGGCTCACTTCATACCTATGAGAACTAACTACACGGGAACCAAGCTAGCAGAATTGTATATAACTTAGATAGTTTGTCTACATGGGGCACCTAAGAAGATCGTGTCAGACCAAGGATCACAGTTTACTTCTCGGTTTTGGAAGAAGTTGCATGAGTGCTTGGACACACAGTTCAATTTCAGTTCAGCCTACCATCCTCAAACTGATGGGCAGACCGAGAGAACCAACCAAGTACTAAAGGATATGTTGAGAGATTGTGCCCTTAAACATGGCGGTAGTTGGGATAAGAGCTTACCATATGCAGAGTTCTCTTACAATAATAGCTACCAGGCTAGTTTGAAGATGTCACCGTTTGAGGCTCTATATGGCAGAAAATGCAGGACTCCACTTTATTGGGATCAAACTGGTGAATGACAGTTCTTTGGGCCTAAAATTATACAAGAGGCAGAAGAACAAGTGCGAATGATAAGGGAGAATTTGAGAACTACGCAGTCAAGGCAGAAAAGCTATGCGGATACCCAGAGAAGACTGCTAGAGTTTAAGGAGGGTGATCACATGTATCTGAAGGTGTCACCAATCCAGGGTATGAGGAGACTTAAAGTTAAAGGGAAGTTGTCCCCTCGCTTTATTGGACCTTTCTTGATCTTAAAGCGAGTGGGAGAAGTTGCATATCAACTAGAACTACCCAATCATCTTGCGGATGTACATGATGTCTTCCACGTGTCACAACTGAAGAAGTGCCTCAGGGTACCTAAAGAGCAGCTACTGACGGAGGATCTTAGTGCTCAAGATGATCTGACATATGGAATATCCTATCTAGATTCTTGACACTTTGACTTGAGTTACAAGAAATAAAGTTATTAAGATGTGCAAAGTGCAATGGAGTCACAATGGAGAAGATGAAGCCACTTGGGAAAGAGAAGAAGAACTACGCATAGACTTTCTCCACCTCTTTCCTAGTTCTACCTAAATCTCGAGGACGAGATTCTTTGTAAGGGGGATAGGATTTGTAAACCCTAGTCTAGAGTTCTCATGGCTCATGTCATTGAGAATAATAAAGGAACCCTTTTGGGTTATGTGATTTATTCATAAGACATGTTTTCTTGCAAATAAATACTAAATACAAACATATGAACTCGTGCATCATGCTGGACTTCTTTTGTTTGTGCATTGAATAATAATAATAGTGACACTAATAAAAAAATATAATAATGATTTGGGAATTTAGATTTATCCCAAAGGCACAATTTAGAAAATGGGAAATGGCATAAAAAGGGAAAGAGAGAAATAATATAAATTTATAAACATATAAACTTAACCATACTCGTATGATTAAAATCTATCTTTAATTTGAGTACAAAATTCAAAGTCATACTTGAAATTCAAATGAGGAATTGAAAATAAGAGAAAAAGGAGAAAGGACTCTAACCTAAATGGGCCGCGGCAGACAATTCGGCCCAGCTCCACGTTACACGCGCGCCTAGCACTGACCGTGCCGGACTGAAATTTGGGATCGACGGCACAGAATTTTCCCCCACGCGCACGGTTTCCCTTCTCACTGGCGTGTGGGCCAACTCGGGCGGTGACAGTGGTTCGCGCATAGGACCAACCAGCCACTACTGCGTGGGCCCTCTCTGGCGGGTCTTCCTCTTCCTTCGTCGCGCAAATCGGGCGAGCTCGGTTATGGCGCAGTTCACGGGATCCATTGGAGTAGTCTGCAAACCGACCTCGGGTGGCCATAAGAAGGGTGGAGCCAGGTCCTTACCTCCCCATTTACTTCGTCAACGTGCAAACAGCCTCAACCGAACCGACCTCCACCATCATCGTGAGAACCAAGAGGACCGAGATCCACCACCATTATTCTCCCGATTGAACGCCATCAGGATGTTGGCGTGTGACCAAGATTGATCGCGGGCAACTACTGAAGCTAACCGTGGCATCTCCTGGCGAAGAAATCCAACGGCGCGCAACTAATTGCTCAACGTTGTTACATCGCCGCCGCGGGTGCCTGTGCCGCCGTGGGCAGGATCCTGCGCGTCGCCAACTTCGGTATGAACCTGCCCCGTGGACTCACCTCAATCTTTGCTGCGCGTAGTACCGTTGGAATCAAGGTTCGATGCGTGGGGTGCGGGATCGGTGCTCGTCGGCCATTGCGCCTCCGTGTCGGACGCCGGCATTGGCCATGAGAGAGAGATGAGAGGGAGAGTTTGGGTGGTGAAAGGGAACCGTCCGATCTAGGATTTAGGGCTTAGATTAAAACCTAGGGTACCGATTCGAGGTTTTGAATCGTGACCGTCGTAATCCGATCCATCGGCCCGAGTACTAGTTATGTGTGGACCAGGCTGAGCCATAGATCTAGGAACCAGTGGTGGTCAGCGTATACCGCTTCATAGAGTGTCTGATCTAATCAGGACCGCAGATTTCGGATCGTACGGCCAGTGGCTGCCGATACCCCTTTGTCGCGCACTTTTTTCTAAAGAGCCCCTTAGAGAAACGGAAATCAACCTGCCATCCCGTCTCGACTGTTCACTGAGTCTAGGATATTTTATGAGTTAAACCCTGCCTTCTCAGGTATTTGACGCCCAGTCCAGGAGATTAGGAAATCCAGGAAAATAAATAGAAAATAGATTTTTAATATAAAAATAAGTGCCAGAATTTGTATAAATCATAGAAAATTCATATGAACTCTAAATTGATCCATTCCAGTTTCTAAAATTTTATAATATTATTGTTTATCACCTAGAGTCTCTGTTTTGACATGAAAACAGTAATAAAATTAATTTCTCAATTAATCATATATCAAACACATGAAACCTTTGGAAATTCATAATTTCAAATCCATAACTCCAAAATTAATGATTCCTGTCCTAGGATCTTATTTTAATGTGTAGATTATTATTATGTATTTTGTTTATATGTTTGGTGTGATGTTAATTTCTTCTTTATTCTATGCCTGTTTTTATTGTGGCGAGTAGAAGAGCCAGTGGCTGAGGATCCTGGTGACCAGCAGATAGAAGTAGCTGAGCAGGAGCTCATTGAAGGCAAGTTGTGCCCTTGATCACTTCCTTTTTACCCAGTCATGTTCTTATTAATCATAATGATCTGCGCAGGTTAATTTGATGGGATTCAATAGGTTACCCTAGTTTTGGCTATCTTTATACCTTGTTTTACCACTGAATTTTTGGGTAGTATATGCTATTGCTTCATGTGGTTTTAGGTATAGAGATAAACATTACTCATGTTCACACTTTTGTTATCAGTTTATTATTTACTGCTTATGTTAAGATCATTATGTTAATAGGAACATGGAGAACCACCTGGGAAAACAGTGCCACCACAAGGGTTTAATGGGACGCCCTTGGCTAATTAACTAGGAAAGCTAGTGGAAGACTACCTTACCCGAAAGGGGCAAGGGCAGTAGGGGAGTTGCATGTAGGGAGGTTCTCGGGTTGATTTTGCTGCGATGGCGGTCAGACGAGGGATTCTTGCAAGTGCTCTTCCCATAAACTGTAGCGGGTTTTCGGAAGCTAGTGGAACTTTGTAAAGGCCTCGTAGTGGATCCCTAGCCATTCACCTCGGTAGTGTCTAAGGGCCTTGCAAACCCTGGCGACATAGGATACACGACTTGTGGGTACAGGGTACAACCTCTGTAGAGTGTAAAACTGGTATACTAGTCGTGCTCACGGTCATGAGCGGCTCAGACACTCACATGATTAATTTATGGAACTTAAATTCAATTTATCATTTGCATTGCATGGGATTATTTATTAATTTTGTTCTATTATTTATTATGGTTTGGTATTTACTTACACTTTGTAACTGCTAATAAAATTTTGACCAACTTATAAAAGCAATGCTCAGCTTTAACCCCTATTGTTGATCAGCCTTACACATCACATGAACTCCCACCTTTGGTGAGTTCATGTCACATTATTCCCCACAACTTGTTGAGTGATGAACATGTGTGAGCTCATCCTTGTGGTCTCACACTCCCCCCCATAGGAGAAGAACAGGTGGTTCAAGAGGAGCCACAAAATGAGGAGTTTGATCTGATCTAGGTGGCGTCTCCCAGTTGACTTACTGGCACCAAGGATGGACCTTAGTTCATTTTATATTTATATTTCATTTTGTAAGACTTCCGCAATATAATAAGTACTCTGATGTTAATGTGACATTTATCTCTATACACTCTCTTATTATATGTGTTGTCTTCTTTGGTGCATATATGAGATGCACCCGGCTTTGTTCCTTAAATCTGAGTGTGACACTAGTTCCTCTTCCTGAGGTGTTGGGCTAGTAGCCTTCCTCTTCTGACTCCTAGCTTCTCGCGGCGTCTCCTGATTAGTGTCCAGTGGCTGTAGGGCAGCCCCTGGCACTGTTGTCTTCTTCGGCAGCATTACGAAAGTCGATGCTTGCCGAAGGTGGTCGATTGGTTCACCGGAGGTGGGTGCCAATGTTGGTCCTTGTTCTCAAATACTATACATTAAGAACAAGACAACTCGATTGTCAATCATTAAAAACCTTCGTACTTCGAAGCATTATCTCCTTTTAGACATAATGATATCCAGACGAAGGTCATGAAGGGCATACCTTCATCATCTCAGTGAGCAAATAAAAATAAGAGTACATGAGATATAGAAGAATATAAATAACGATTATGAATCAATGCGTTATTTATATTCTTATTTCATAAACATGAATAAACATCAACAATACTTATACTACATTGATACCTTCGGCTTGTGAAAAGGTGAAGATGCAAGAGTGACGCAAGAGTGATTACAATTCAACGTGAACAGTACGTTGTTACTGTTCATCTATTTATAGGCACGGGACGCAGCCCAGACAAAATTACATTCTTGCTCATGACATTTGCTATTAACCATAAAGCAGGCTATCAAGGACTGAGTAGTCTTTTCCCCTTTAGGTCGGTTTCGTCCTTCATCTTCGCTAACATGCCAACCCGAAGCTCCTTTAGTCGTAGCCTCGGCGTCCATCCATGCTGCCTTCAAGCTATATCCTCATATCACACGCCTTCATCCCAAAGCTGAAACTTCCTGTAATAGACTATGTCATACTGAACATATGGTTAGTCACGATTTTTAGGACCTTCGGAAGAAGAAGGCCCCTAACAGAGAGATACTCAAGAAACCGCCCGAGCCCCCTAAAATGCCACAAGTTCATAATCTTAATCAGAATGAATCATCGTATCATAAAGTAATTCTCATCATGTTCGTCGATTAGGGTAAAGCACTAGCATGTAGCTGATTATAATAACCCAACCAAAAGGTAATCAAGGACAGATAAACAGAAAGCTAGTCAATAAGGTTAATCATAGTATGTGGGACAGTGAATTATAAAGTAAATAGGACATAATAGGTTAGAGGACACTTGCCTTCACCAAATTGATGCTAGTCAGAGGCTTCTTCTGCAACTTCCTCGGCCTCCACGGACGGAACGTTATCTAAGCGAGTGCGAACATACATTCAACATTTTTGGAATAGAAATAAATAGTACACCATACAATGGAAAACATGTGCAATACAAGATTGCGCTCGCTTCTACGGTCATACGAGAGAAACAAATGTCGAGATCCAAACAACGATCGAGAAGTTATCACATATAGGTTATACAAATATGAAATAGAACATTTAATTTGACATACTCATGTTAATCAACATCCTTCAAATGCAACTAGTGTTGTCACCTAGTTTTTAATTAATTTGCTACGCTAACAACTTTCAGTTAGATAAATAACTCAAATAAAGTTAGCGACTACAAGCGAGATGAAATAACGACGCGAGATGAAAAACGCAACGAACAGCACAGCAACACGCGCACAGCACGCGTACGGCGCACGGGGAGACATGACACGTGAGAACTAATTAATAGATACCATAATTAAACTAAATAATTATTGAACAAAAAATAATTCAATTAAGATTAACAACGCTAATGCTGATTTATAAATGCGCAAATCAAAATCCTAAATTAGATTTTAAATGAAACGTCGTTCTATTAACCATCGGTCAAACAAACGTTTAAATAAATTAAATAAAATGTGCAGAAGCAGAGAATATTACTTCTAACATGTAGACAATTTTAATACAAATCTAACACAACTTTAAAGGATTGAATCAGATTTAAAACGCAAAAGTTATCACGGTTTTAAATTGAACTAAATTTCTGCACACAGTTTCGAATTCACCAAGGGGGTTTTCGCAAAATTTCCATCTTCTTCCTCCTCCTTCTCCTTCTCTCACCATGGCAAGGAAGGGGAGGGGGCCGCGCGCAGCGCGGAGGGGAGGCCCGGCCGGCCGGCCGCCAGGACCAGGGGCGCCGCTGGGTGGGGGGAAACGGAGGGGAGGGCGCCCCAGCCAAGGGGAAGAGGGGAGGGAGGGGGAGGCGCTGCACGGATGGGAAACAGAAAAACAAAAAAGCTTCGTGGACAACAATGGTGGAAGGCTCACCGAAGAAGGAAACCTCGCCGAAGCCAAGAAGAAAAACATCGATTGGGGACAAACCGTCAGTCGGATCGACGAATTGAAGGCACAAGGACGAAGCTCTTGGCGAGACGCACGCAGCGGTACCCTCGGATTCCACCAACAACACACGGATCAAAAGTAATTGCTCGTTAAAGTTGTCGTCGAAGTTGGAACCGTTCTTAACTTTGGCGAGCAATTCCGGGAGTTTCAGATCTAGACTGGGTGGTGGGGTTTCGAATTTTGGAAAGAGCTCGATGAGAGGATTCCAGCCAAATATATATTGCTAGGGTTTGATGATATTTTATTTTTCATAATTATCCTATTTTTAAAATTAAAACTAATTTCAGAAAAAAGCTGAAATCGTTTTTAATATCCGAAAAATATCTTAAAGGCTCCAAAAATTCTAGGAAAAATTCATAGACAAGATTTGGCACCCAATGAACTCAAAATACATATTTAGTACTTTTGAAAATGTTTCTAAGTACCTCAAATAAATAGATTTTGAATTTCAGGAAATATAAAAATATTCAGAAAAATATGAAATTTTGCGGGAGACTTATACTAGATATATTAACATGTTTAAAACACTTATTGCACTTAAAAACACTATGCAACAGCATGAATGCAACAATCATGATACTTTTAGGGCTCACGCTAAAATAACTCTCTCTACTATTTGATAAAGGGAAAAGAAAAGTGAAGAAAGGAAAGGGTAACACCTGAATTTTGAGTACAGAGCAAAGAAATTTTTATACCCTAAAATTTAGGGTGTTACAAAGATTGTGACAACCGAGTTTGTGTCACAGTTGCCACCGTGTACTGGGAGGAATGAGGCATGCAATGTTTCGGCGGGGAAGCTCGATAGTGGAGACGACGGGGAGCATCTGAGAGGAGCCGGAAGCGGAGCATCACTTGTGCGTGGAGGAGGCCCACGGCTCTTTATGGAGTTACTCGATCGAGGTGCTTAGCCCTCGCGTGGGCTACCATTTGCGTAGGGGCACCAACGAGGATTAGTCAGAATCTTGCGTGGTTCCGGATATCTCGGTAAAAATATCAGCGTCATCCATAGGAGTTTGCATCCCTACCCTTACTCTTTACCTTCCGCATTGACATTAAGTATTTAAGTTTCAATCTCTTCTTTCTAGTTAGAATATTTAGGATTAAACTTAGGTTTTACGGTAGATATAGAAACATTTAGACAAAACGTAGTTTGCACATTCTAGATTATTTATTTGCATAGGTTTCGTTCTAGGGATTTAATTGTGGTTTAGTTTAAAGATAGTTTTTAGAAGTCTTAATTCAACCCTTCCTCTTAGACGTCACCGTTTTCTACAGAGGCCATGCCGTTATTTATATAGCACTTTTGTGACTGAGGGCCACAAGTAAAGAAAAGGTTTGTGCCTCCAATTAGAGCGTGGATCTATTAGGGAGAGGAGAGGAAGATAGTATCAGGCTCGGGCTCTATGACCGAGTTAGAGAACATATCTAACAACATCAAATTCCAATTTTAGGGATAAAATATTTATATTGAGTCCAATCGCCTCTTGAAATAATTTTTTAGACGCGATAGAAAATAAAAGTTAAAGATAATTTATAGAAGAATATGGAGACATAAACGTCCCTTTATATTTATTTTTGGACATGACTATAGTTTCTACCTACCTAGAATCGCGTGAATTGTAAGAGTTGCACAACTCCTATAAGGCCATGCATACCTACACAACAGCACTGTATGCCATTTTCGGCGGCCAGTATTATTTTCGGCGGCTAGGGTGTAGCCGCCAAAAATAATAAGTTGTTTTCGGTGGCCCGAGAAGACCGCCGAAAATAGCGCTATTTTCGGCGGCTGTGTCAGAGGCCACCAAAAATAGGTTTTTAAAACCGACATCCGCCGGCTCCTTATCTGTTCTCTCTCTTTCCTCTCACTCTCCACTCACGCGCCCAAGCCGCCTCGTCGTCGTCGCCCGCTCCTGCCCCCGCTGCGTCGTTGCAGGCCGCCCCCGCCGTGCCGTCGCCGACCCCACGGGGCGCCGCCCCAGCAGCGCCACCAGCGCCCCCGCCACCCCCAGCTGCACCGCTCGCAAGCCCCCGACACCACCGACGCGCTGCCGGTCACGTCCGCCGTCGTCCTCAGCTCCCGTCGACCTCGCCTTCATTAATGTTATTTTTTTGCGTATTTTATTTTGTATTTTCGGCGGACTTTTATTTAATTGCTTCCGAAATTAGTATATTTTTGTAATTGTGTTTGTTGATTAGTGTGTTTGACTAATATTATTGTTTAGTTTGAGGCATATTGTATATGTGTTATATGTTTAGGGAAGACATATGTGGTATATATGGTTCATTAATGTATTAGTGGTATATGTATTTGTTGATTATTTAGTGTGATTAGTATTATTGTTTAGTTCGAGGCATATTGTATATGTGGTATATGTGGTTTAGGGAAGGCATATGAGGTATATGTGGTTGATTCTTATATTGTTTAGTGGCAGCGAGGTTATGCTACCGAAATTTTTTTGGGTCCTGCTAGCTTGATGTGGGTTTAGAACCTATCCTTATATATACATGTAGGACCGATACCCTTGACAAAGTTGAATAATGTTTTCACGATATGGTTCGGTTTAACAGTCTCAGACATGGCTGAAGATCATGCATGGATGTACAATGGTTAGAGTAGGAATGGACGTCATTCTGATGATTGGGTAGCCAAGACTAAAAATTTGTGGGCCACATATTCTCCTTGTCATTAACCGGCACTGTCAGATGCTCTTGTAGACGGCACGAAAATAGTATATTTCTTAATAAGGAAAGATTTAGCCTAAATCTTTGTCAGTTTAGATTTATGCCCGGATATGAGGCGTGGGAACATCATGGTGAGGTAGTACCCAACCAAAATATAGAAGAGGAGGAGAACAATGATTGGGCTAGCGATGATGCGATGCATGAGATGCTAGATTTGCTACGTCTAGAATTAAACCTAAGCTCCGAGGATCCTGCCACACCAGAGGTTTCTAGATTTTTTAAACTACTAAATGACTCTGAAGAGCCGTTGCATGAAGACACAGATGTGAGCATACTCGCTTTTGTGACTCGGCTCATGGCCATTAAGTCCAAGTATTTTTTTATTCTTGGACAACTATTACAATGAGATTTTAAAGTTATTAGGAGATGTGCTCCCAAAGCCCAATGAGTTGCCTAAAGACATGTACCATTCAAAGACAATTATCAAAGGTCTCGGTATGGATTATGAAAAGATTGATGTGTGCAAAAATAATTGTATGCTTTCCATGGAGGAGCATGCGGGAGATAAAAAATGTCTGAAATATGGACAATCAAGATTTGTGGAAGTTGTTAATGATGAGGGTGACAAGGTGATGACAGATATTGCACATAAGCAGCTCCGCTACTTGTCACTAACTCCTCGAGTGAAACGGTTGTTTCTATCTAAAAAACCGCTATGCACATTCGATGGCACAAAGAAGGTGTCCGTGATAACGATGACCTAATCGTGCACCCTTCAGATGGGGATGCTTGGAAGGCTCTCGACACGTTTGATCCAGACTTTGCAGCTGATCCAAGGAATGATTGAATCGGCCTCGCGACCGATGGCTTCACACCTTTTGGTCAAATGGCATCATCATACTCATGTTGGCCTGTCTTTGTTATTCCATACAACCTTCCACCTTCTCTTTGTATGAAATATGAATTTATATTTCTTTGCTTAATCATTTCTGGCCTAGACTATACTGGAAAGAACCTCAATGTCATGTTAAAACCCTTGATTGAAGAGTTGAAGGAGCTTTGGAAAGGAGTTGAAGCATACGATGTTTTTAAAAACAGATATTCAAACTTCGAGTTACGTATTTGTGGTCGGTGCATGACTTCATGGCGTTGCTATTTTTACCGGTTGGAGTACACATGGTAGATTGACATGTCCATATTGCAGTTCAGATATAGATTGCTTCCGTCTTGCTCATGGTGGAAAGATCACTTACTTCGATTGTCATCGACACGGTCACCAAAGGACCGCCTAAACGCCTTAACGCATCAGAAATATATGCTCAGCTGAACAACCTTGTCCTAAATGAAAAGGGGGACAAGTACGAAGGATTCGGAGTGGACTACAACTGGACACATATGTGGTCTCTGGGAGCTCCCTTATATGTCGTCATTGATTCTTGTGCACAACATTGATGTCATGCACCAATAAATTAATGTTGCTGAAGCCCTCATACACACCTGCATGCATTTTGAAAAAACAAAGGACAATCTGAAAGCTCGAAGAGATCTAGCAATGCTTTGTGACCGACCAACCCAAGTGCTCAATGACAACGGCGAGCCGCCACGTGCCTTGTTCTGCCTTACCTCTAAAGACAAGATCGAAGTAATGAGATGGATGAAAAAAATTAAATTTCTGATGGTTATGTTGCGGGCTTGAAAAGAGCTGTGAATTTGAAAACGGGAAAACTAACTAGGTTAAAGAGCTATGACTTCCATATATTAATGGAGAGGATTATCCCTGTCATGTTTCGTGGTTACACGCCCGATGCCATGTGGCAAACAATAGCTGAGCTAAGTTATTTCTACAGGCAGATCTGTGCCAAAGAAATAAGTAAAAATATGATGGAGAACTTGGAGAAAGAAATATCAGTGTTGTTATGCAAGCTAGAAAAAATATTCCCACCTGGATTCTTCAATCCGATGGAGCATCTACTTATTCACCTTCCATATGAGGCAAAGGTTGGTGGACCTGTACAATATAGGTGGATGTATCACATTGAATGTGCACTCAAAAAACTACGAGGCATGGTTCGAAATAATGCTAGAGTAGAAGGATGCATCGCTGAAGCTTTTTTGCTAAAGGAGGTTTCATACTTCATGAGTGTGTATTTCGTAGAGGAACATAATGTCTATGCTGCTACCATGCGATACAATGTCGATGAGGACCTCTTGTCAGTGATCTCAACATTTTCCAATGGAGAGGCACAAGTACTAGTAAGGGCACGTTCTACCATCTTAGCATGGATGAAAGAATGTCCGCATTGCTATACATGTACTCGAATATGGGCTTTGCTAGAGTGGATTGAGAAGCTAAAAGGGAAATGTTCCCTTGGGCCATTTCTAAGTATTTTGGTGATTGAGTGCCAACACAAGTGCTTAAGTGAAAATATATGCCAATTGATGGACAAAGTGCAAATCAAAGGTAAAGGTATGTTTCTAGACTTAGTACATTGTTTTATGGACTAATGTATTGTGTCTAAGTGCTGGAAACAAGAGAAATCAAATTGGAAAAGAGATGGCTCTGTTCAGCCAAAGACTGCTCAGTCTGGGTGCACTGGACAGTATCCGGTGCGCCAGGCTGGCTCTGGCGAACTTGGTGTTCTCGGGACTTCGACGGCGGTGTACGGCTATAAATCACCGGACTGTCCGGTGGTGCACCGGACTGTCCGGTGAGCCGTTCACAGGCGAACTCGTCGCTCTCGGGAGATGATTAACGGCGTACGGCTATAATTCACCGGACTGTCCGGTGGTGCACCGGACTGTCCTGTGAGCCAACGGTCAGCCGGGCCAACGGTCGGCCGAGGATTCCGCGCGTGACGCGTGGCCGAGCCAATGGTCAAAAGGGGGCACCGGACTGTCCGATGTGCACCGGACAGTGTCCGGTGCGCCAACGGCTCTGAATCTGCAACGGTCGGCTTCGCCAAATAAGGAAAGAGATCCGCACCGGACAGTGTCCGGTGGTGCACCGGACTGTCCGGTGCGCCAGGTGACTGAAGGCAAGAATTGCCTTCTTGGAATGCTCTCAACGGCTCCTAGATGCCTTGGGGCTATAAAAGGGACCCCTAGGCGCATGGAGGACAACACCAAGCATTCCCCAAGCATTCTAAAGCACCAAGACCTCGATTCCGCGCATTTGATTCTTTGTGATAGCATCTAGAGCTCTATTTGAGTTGTGAACTCATCGGGTTGTGTTATGAGCTCTTGTTGCGACTTGTGTGCGTGTTGTCGCTCTGATTTTGTGTCTTGTGGGTGTTGCTCATCCCTCCCTTACTTCGTGCTTCTTGCTGAACATCAAAGTGTAAGGGCAAGAGACTCCAAGTTTTGGAGATTCCTCGCGAGCGGGATATAGTGAACAAAGCAAAACACCGTGGTATTCAAGTGGGTCTTTGGACCGCTTGAGAGGGGTTGATTGCAACCCTTGTCCGTTGGGACGCCACAACGTGGAAGTAGGCAAGTTTTGTACTTGGCCGAACCACGGGATAAACCACTGAGTCTATCTGTGTTGATCTTCGTGTGGTTGTTGTGTTTTGCAAGAACTCCTCTCTAGCCACTTGGCTTGATTGTGCTAACCTCTAGTCAAGTTTTTGTGGCTTTAAGTTTAACTTTTTACAGGATCACCTATTCACCCCCCCTCTAGGTGCTCTCAATTGGTATCGGAGCCATTCTCTTCAAGAAAGGGACTAACCGCCCGAAGAGATGGATCCTAAGGGCAAGGAGATTGTGATCAATGATAAGGAGAAGGAGTCCTTCGTCAACGAGCCGAAGGATGACAAGCCTACCGACTCGGGCTCGGGCCACAAATGTAAAGATGGGAAGAAGAAGAAGACAAGGCGCATCAAGGAAATCGTCTACTACGACGACAGCGACGAGTCCTCTTCTTCCTAAAAGGACGACAACAACGACTACGAGAAAAAGAAGACGGTTAACTCAAACTTCTCTTTCGATTATTCTCGTATTCCGCATAGTTCAAATGCACATTTGCTTTCCATTCCTCTTAGCAAACCTCCACACTTTGATGGGGAGGACTACGGATTTTGGAGTCACAAAATGCATAGTCACTTGTTCTCTCTCCATCCAAGCATATGGGAGATTGTTGAGAGTGGAATGAAATTTGATAGTACTGATAGTCCCATGTTTATAAATGAACAAATCCATAAAAATGCACAAGCTACTACTGTCCTTTTAGCATCTTTGTGCAGGGAAGAGTACAATAAGGTGAGCGGCTTGGACAATGCCAAGCAGATCTCGGACACCCTCAGGATCTCACATGAGGGGAACGACGTCACCATGCTCACCAAGATGAAGTTGGTGGAGGGCGAGCTTGGGAGATTTGCAATGATAAGGGGAGAGGAGCCAAACCAAACATACAACCGGCTCAAGACCCTCATCAACAAGATAAGGAGCTACGGAAGCACGCGATGGACGGACCACGACGTCGTTCGCCTAATGCTAAGGTCTTTTACTGTCCTTGATCCACACCTTGTGAACAATATTCGTGAAAATCCTAGGTACACCAAGATGTCACCCGAAGAAGTACTTGGGAAGTTTGTGAGCGGGAGAATGATGATCAAGGAGGCGAGATACGTGGACGACGCGTTGAACGGTCCAATCCATGAGCCTCAACCCATTGCTCTCAAGGCAACGAGGAGCAAGGAGGCGCTACCTAGCAAGGTGGCGCAAGTTGAGGCGGCCGGGCTCAATGATGAAGAGATGGCCCTCATCATCAAGCGCTTCAAGACGGCGCTAAAGGGACGCAAGGGGCAGCCTAACAAGAACAAGACGAAGGGGAAGCGCTCATGCTTCAAATGTGGTAAGGTTGGTCATTTTATCGCTAACTGTCCCAATAATGATAGTGACCAGGAACATGGGAACAAGAGGGAAAAGAAGAAAGCTTACAATAAGGCTAAGGGCGAGGCACACCTTGGCAAGGAGTGGGACTCGGATTGTTCGTCGTCCGACTCCGACAACGAAGGACTCGCCGCCACCGCCTTCAACAAATCGGCCCTCTTCCCCAACGAGCGTCACACATGCCTCATGGCGAATGAGAAAAAGGTATGTACTCGGAATACTACTTATGCTTCTTCAAGTGAGGATGAGTCTAGTGATGATGCTGAAATAGATTATTCATGTTTATTCAAGGGCCTAGATAGAACCAAGGTTGATAAAATTAATGAATTAATTGATGCCTTGAATGATAAGAATAGGCTATTAGAAAAGCAAGAGGATCTTTTGTATGAAGAACATGATAAGTTTGTAGAGGCACAAAAATCCCTTGCTTTAGAAATTAAAAGGAATGAAATGCTTTCTAGTGAATTGTCTACATGCCATGACTCTATTTCTAGCTTAAAGAGCATAAATGATGATTTGAATGCTAAGTTAGAAATAGCAAATAAATCAACATCTTGTGTAGAACATGTTACAATTTGTAATAGGTGTAAAGATTTTGATGTTGATGCTTGTAGTGAACACCTAGTTTCAATTTCTAAATTGAATGATGAATTGGCTAGTCTTAATGCCCAACTTAAGACTAGCAAGAGTGAAATTGATAAAATAAAATTTGCAAGGGATGCCTACATGATTGGTAGACACCCCTCAATTAAGGATGGGCTTGGCTTCAAGAGGGAAGCCAAGAACTTAACTAGTCATAAAGCTTCCATTCCCGCCAAGGAGAAAGGGAAGGCCTCTATGACTAATATTATACAAAAGAACCATGCTTTCATTTATGGTGGTAGAAAATTTTCTAGAAATGCGTATAGGACCTGTGCTTATGATTCATATGCTATGACTGCTTCTAGTTCTCATGTTGTGCATAATAGAAATTTGACTAGGAAAAATGTTGTTCATCATATGCCTAGAAGAAATATTGTTCATGCTCCTAGGAAAGTAATGAATGAACCTTCTACAATTTTTCATACTTGTAATGCTTCCTTTGCTATTTGTAGAAAGGATAAAAAGGTAATTGCTAGGAAATTAGGGGCAAGATGCAAGGGAGATAAAACTTGCATTTCGGTCCCTAAGACCATTGTGACTAACCTTGTAGGACCCAACAAGAGTTGGGTACCTAAAACCCAAGCCTAAATTTGCCTTGCAGGTTTATGCATCCGGGGGATCAAGCTAGATCATCGACAGCGGATGCACAAACCACATGACGGGGGAGAAGAAGATGTTCACCTCCTACGTCAAGAACAAGGATTCCCAAGATTCAATCATATTCGGTGATGGGAACCAAGGCAAGGTGAAAGGGTTAGGGAAGATTGCTATTTCATCCGACCACTCTATTTCTAATGTGTTTTTAGTTGAGTCTCTTGGATATAATTTGTTATCCGTTAGTCAATTATGCAATATGGGATACAATTGTTTATTCACAAATGTAGATGTGTCTGTCTTTAGAAGGTGTGATGGTTCACTAGCTTTTAAGGGTGTACTAGACGGCAAACTTTATTTAGTTGATTTTGCAAAAGAGGAGGCCGGTCTAGATGCATGCTTAATTGCTAAGACTTGCATGGGCTGGCTGTGGCATCGCCGCTTAGCACATGTGGGGATGAAGAACCTTCACAAGCTTCTAAAGGGAGAACACGTGATAGGTCTAACTAACGTGCATTTCGAAAAAGATAGACCTTGTGCAGCTTGTCAAGCAGGAAAACAGGTGGGAAGCTCTCATCACCCCAAAAATGTGATGACCACATCAAGACCTTTGGAGATGCTTCATATGGATCTCTTCGAACCCGTCGCCTATCTAAGCATAGGAGGAAGTAAGTATGGTCTTGTTATAGTTGATGATTTTTCCTGCTTCACTTGGGTATTCTTTTTGCAGGATAAGTCTGAAACCCAAGGGACCCTCAAGCGCTTCCTCAGGAGAGCTCAAAATGAGTTCGAGCTCAAGGTGAAGAAGATAAGGAGCGACAACGGGTCCGAATTCAAGAATCTTCAAGTGGAGGAGTACCTTGAGGAGGAAGGGATCAAGCACGAGTTCTCCGCTCCCTACACACCACAACAAAATGGTGTGGTAGAGAGGAAGAACAGGACGCTCATAGACATGGCGAGGACGATGCTTGGAGAGTTCAAGACCCCTGAGCGTTTTTGGTCGGAAGCCGTGAACACGGCTTGCCACGCCATCAACCGGGTCTACCTTCACCGCCTCCTCAAGAAGACTTCGTATGAGCTTCTAACCGGTAACAAACCCAATGTGTCTTACTTTCGTGTATTTGGGAGCAAATGCTATATTCTAGTAAAGAAAGGTAGAAATTCTAAGTTTGCTCCCAAAGCTGTAGAAGGGTTTTTGTTAGGTTATGACTCAAATACAAAGGCGTATAGAGTCTTCAACAAATCATCGGGTTTGGTTGAAGTCTCTAGCGATGTTGTATTTGATGAGACTAATGGCTCTCCAAGAGAGCAAGTTGTTGATATTGATGATGTAGATGAAGAAGACGTTCCAACGGCCGCAATACGTACCATGGCGATTGGAGATGTGCGACCACTGGAACAAAAGGAGCAAGATCAACCTTCTTCCTCAACAATGGTGCATTCCCCAACTCAAGACGATGAACAGGTTCATCAAGAAGAGGCATGTGATCAAGGGGGAGCACAAGATGATCATGTGATGGAGGAAGAAGCACAACCGGCACCTCCAACCCAAGTTCGAGCGACGATTCAAAGGAATCATCCTGTCGACCAAATTTTGGGTGACATTAGCAAGGGAGTAACTACTCGTTCTAGATTAGTTAATTTTTGTGAGCATTACTCCTTTGTCTCTTCTATTGAGCCTTTCAGGGTAGAAGAGGCCTTGCTAGATCCGGACTGGGTGTTGGCCATGCAGGAGGAGCTCAATAATTTCAAGAGAAATGAAGTTTGGACACTGGTGCCTCGTCCCAAGCAAAATGTTGTGGGAACGAAGTGGGTGTTCCGCAACAAACAGGACGAGCACGGGGTGGTGACGAGAAACAAGGCTCGACTTGTGGCAAAAGGTTATGCCCAAGTCACAGGTTTGGACTTTGAGGATACTTTTGCTCCTGTGGCTAGGCTAGAGTCTATTCATATATTGCTAGCATATGCCGCTCACCATTCTTTCAGGTTGTTCCAAATGGATGTGAAGAGCGCTTTCCTCAAGGGGCCAATCAAGGAGGAGGTGTACGTAGAGCAACCCCCTGGCTTCGAGGATGAACGGTACCCCGACCACGTGTGTAAGCTCTCTAAGGCGCTCTATGGACTTAAGCAAGCCCCAAGAGCATGGTATGAATGTCTTAGAGACTTTTTAATTGCTAATGCTTTCAAGGTTGGGAAAGCCGATCCAACTCTTTTCACTAAGACTTGCGATGGTGATCTTGTTGTATGCCAAATTTATGTCGATGACATAATATTTGGTTCTACTAATCAAAAGTCTTGTGAAGAGTTTAGCAGGGTAATGACGCAGAAATTCGAGATGTCGATGATGGGCGAGTTGAACTACTTCCTTGGGTTCCAAGTGAAGCAACTCAAGGACGGCACCTTCATCTCCCAAACGAAGTACACGCAATACTTGCTAAAGCGGTTTGGGATGAAGGACGCCAAGCCCGCAAAGACTCCGATGGGAACAGACGGACACACCGACCTCAACAAAGGAGGTAAGTCCGTTGATCAAAAGGCATACCGGTCTATGATAGGGTCTTTGCTTTATTTATGTGCTAGTACACCGGATATTATGCTTAGTGTATGCATGTGTGCTAGATTTCAATCTCATCCAAGGGAGTGTCACCTTGTGGATGTGAAGCAAATTCTTAGATATTTAGTCGCTACGCCTTGCTTCGGGATCTGGTATCCAAAGGGGTCTAACTTTGACTTGATTGGATATTCAGACTCCGACTATGCTGGATGCAAGGTCGATAGGAAGAGTACATCAGGGACGTGCAATTCTTAGGAAGGTCACTGGTGTCATGGAATTCTAAGAAACAAACTTCTGTTGCCCTATCCACCGCTGAGGCCGAGTACGTTGCCGCAGGACAGTGTTGCGCGCAACTACTCTAGATGAGGCAAACCCTCCGGGACTTTGGCTACAATCTGAGCAAAGTCCCACTCATATGTGATAATGAGAGTGCTATCCGCATAGCGAAAAATCCTATTGAGCACAGCCGCACAAAGCACATTGACATCCGGCATCACTTTTTGAGAGACCACCAACAAAAGGGAGATATCGAAGTGTTTTATGTTAGCACCAAGAACCAGCTAGCCGATATCTTTACCAAGCCTTTAGATGAGAAGACCTTTTGCAGGCTGCGTAGTGAGCTAAATGTCTTAGATTCGCGGAACTTGGATTGATTTATAGCATACATGTGTTTATGCCTTTGATTATGTTTCTTATGCATTTTGTTTACTTGTGGTGCTCAAATTGTACAAACACTCCCTGGACCTCACAAGTCCTTTTGCAAGTGATGCACATATTTAGGGGGAGATTTGCTACAACTTGATCCTTTGAGACTAACCGTGTGCTTGAGTTTGCTTGTTTTAGTCTGAAAGGAGGTTTGAAAGGGAAAAGGTGGACTTGGACCATGAAAGACTTCCACTGCACTCCGATGAGAGGGTAACTTATTCCAAGTTCATCTCATGTACTCTTATTGCCTTGGTACTCTTATTTGAAGATTTTGGTAAGGCAATGGGGTTCAAGGGCCAAGATTGATCCTGTTTTGGTGCTTGATGCCAAAGGGGGAGAAAATAAGGCCAAAGCAAGAAATGGATCAGCTACCACTTGAGAAATTTTGAAAATAGTAGAATAGAGCTTTTGGTTTGTCAAAACTCTCTTATTGTCTCTCTTGTCAAAAGTTGGCTTCTTGTGGGGAGAGTAGTTGATTATGGGAAAAGGGGGAGTTTTTGAATCTTTGATCAATTTCTCTTGGAATACCTCTATTTATGTCTCTACAAGTGAATTTGACTTAGAGATAGGAAATTGAGTTTGATTTGCAAAAACAAACCAAGTGGTGGCAAAATATGATCCATATATGCCAATTTTGAATCAAAACAATTTTGAGTTCTCATTTGTATTGATGTTGCACTTCTTTTAGTTGCTTTTTGTTGTGTTGGCATAAATCACCAAAAAGGGGGAGATTGAAAGGGAAATGTGCCCTTGGGCCATTTCTAAGTATTTTGGTGATTGAGTGCCAACACAAGTGCTTAAGTGAAAATATATGCCAATTGATGGACAAAGTGGAAATCAAAAGTAAAGGTATGTTTCTAGACTTAGTACATTGTTTTATGGACTAATGTATTGTGTCTAAGTGCTGGAAACAGGAGAAATCAAATTGGAAAAGAGATGGCTCTGTTCAGCCAAAGACTGCTCAGTCTGGGTGCACCGGACAGTGTCCGGTGGTGCACCGGACAGTGTCCGGTGGGCCAGGCTGGCTCTGACGAACTTGGTGTTCTCGGGACTTCGACGGCGGTGTACGGCTATAAATCACCGGACTGTCCGGTGGTGCACCGGACTGTCCGGTGAGCCGTTCACAGGCGAACTCGTCGCTCTCGGGAGATGATTAACGGCGTACGGCTATAATTCACCGGACTGTCTGGTGGTGCACCGGACTGTCCGGTGAGCCAACGGTCAGCCAGGCCAACGGTCGGCCGAGGATTCCGCGCGTGACGCGTGGCCGAGCCAACGGTCAAAAGGGGGCACCGGACTGTCCGGTGTGCACCGGACAGTGTCCGGTGCGCCAACGGCTCTGAATCTGCAACGGTCGGCTTTGCCAAATAAGGAAAGAGATCCGCACCGGACAGTGTCCGGTGGTGCACCGGACTGTCCGGTGCGCCAGGCGAGTGAAGGCAAGAATTGCCTTTCTGGAATGCTCTCAACGGCTCCTAGTTGCCTTGGGGCTATAAAACGGACCCCTAGGCGCATGGAGGACAACACCAAGCATTCCCCAAGCATTCTAAAGCACCAAGACCTCGATTCCGCGCATTTGATTCTTTGTGATAGCATCTAGAGCTCTATTTGAGTTGTGAACTCGTCGAGTTGTGTTGTGAGCTCTTGTTGCGACTTGTGTGCGTGTTGTCGCTCTGATTTTGTGTCTTGTGGGTGTTGCTCATCCCTCCCTTACTCCGTGCTTCTTTGTGAACATCAAAGTGTAAGGGTGAGAGACTCCAAGTTGTGGAGATTCCTCGCGAGCGGGATATAGTGAACAAAGCAAAACACCGTGGTATTCAAGTGGGTCTTTGGACCGCTTGAGAGGGGTTGATTGCATCCCTCGTTCGTTGGGACGCCACAACGTGGAAGTAGGCAAGTTTTGTACTTGGCCGAACCACGGGATAAACCACTGAGTCTATCTATGTTGATTTTCGTGTGGTTGTTGTGTTTTGCAAGAACTCCTCTCTAGCCACTTGGCTTGATTGTGCTAGCCTCTACTCAAGTTTTTGTGGCTTTAAGTTTAAGTTTTTACAGGATCACCTATTCACCCCCCCCCTCTAGGTGCTCTCAGAAGTCTAATAGGAATCGACATAGGCAGCGCCATCATCAGGACGAGGACGATGATGAGGTCGTAGTCAACCATACCTATGGGGCTGATGGACACATTCGGTTGGCGAAGCGAATGGTGAGTATGTAGTATTCTGTTTTACTCAGAAATGAAACCGGTTTAAACTCATATATTTGCAGGAGGCTCAAACTGGAGTTGTCCCGAGCCCAATCGATGTTTATAGGAGAGGGCATAAAGTGAAAAACAGTGAAATCTCTGATGAGCTATGTAGTCAAGCAGCCATTGAGCATATGGTTAGTTGTTGTTAGGATTAATGTTTTCTTGCCATATAGCTATAAATTACATGTGTGTTGAACCTCCATATTGTATTGCAGGAGACATACGGGCAGGAGATGGTTAGGAAGTATGGAGAAGACTATGATTGGCGAGGAGCACCTACCATCGACGCTGAAGTTGTGCATTCTATTGGAGGAAAGGCGCATGGACGGTATTAACTTGTGAACTTTTTCAATAATATTGGAACTATAACCGAATAGCTAATTTTCTTGTTTTTCAAGATATTCCATGTTTACCGGTGTGATTGATTCGACGGAATTGCGTTCTCGTGGCGGATCTTCGTCGCAGGCGGGTTGTGGTAGTAGCAGTCGTAGTCGGTACTCTGTATCTAGCATGGAGAACGCTATGAGGGAGCAGCAAGAAAAGTTTCGTGAAAAGCTGCGGCAACAACAAATGGCATTCCTCCAACAGCAATCAGAGTACATGGCTGCTTACAGCGCACAGGCGCAACAAGCAATAAATGTGAGTGTCTTATTTATTCTCAACACGGTCGATATTGGTCCTATAACTAATATATTGTATTTGCAATAGTCTTGTTTTTTAGAGCATGCACAACAGCAACCATTTGTTTTTCCTTAATTTCAGCCGCCAATGCCTCAGTGGGGATTACATGCTCCGCCACCTCCACCTCCACCTCAGGTGCTTCAATTTAGTTAAGACTTATCATTTGTATCAACCTTTCAAATCTTGACTAAACTTGATTTTATAAGGATCTGGGGTCATGGGCCACAACACGCCACCACCGGTCATACCAGCACCAGGAGGAGCTTATGTAGGGGAGGGAGCTACTACAGGAGAGGTTAGTTTGACAAACAATTTGTTTGAATAGTGGTCATGCATGTAACACTGCCGTTATTAATGTCTTCTTTTTTCTTTAGAATCCAAACCTGTTACACGACTTCGTCAACGAGTTTTTCGCTTTTGGAGGTAGTGGTCACAACTCCAACGACCCCGATATGTGATGGTTTGAGTTTTGTGCCGATTTGTGCGTTGTAATGGACTATTTGTGAACTTTATGTTGTATGGACTATTTGTGAACTGTGATGTTGTGATGGACTCTAACTTTATGTTGTGGACTATTTGTGACTTGTGCAATTGTGGATTTAATGTTTCTGTCATTTTATTGTGATTATATTGTTGATGAATTGCTGGTTATATTGCTAGTTTTTTGCATTTTTTCAAATTTTTTCTCTGAAATTATTAATTTTCGGCAGCTCTTGTTTTCGGCGGCCAGGTGTCAGCCGCCGAAAATAAGCGCTTATTTTTTGGCTGATTTTTTCTGGCGGCCGGAGGCCGCCGAAAATAGCTTATTTTCAACGACAAATATTTTATTTTCGGCGGCCTTTGGCTGCCGAAAATGACTCTTCGTGCTGTTGTGCTATACGTCGTGTCAATCTTCCTGTTGCAAAATTACGTAGACAAGAAGTTACTTTGATCTGCACATGCATTTTTGTCTACCCTCGTTCATGGAGGTCAAACGAAGAAAACAAGACATTGCATTATTATAGTTTACCATGCATGGACGACCAGAATGATGAGGGAGAAGGAAAGAAGTTACTCGGATTTGGTTGCTTTGCTTGTCGGACGCCGCCACTGACCAAGTACATAGTCAGCTAGATGCTACGTGGGGGCTGACGTGAGGCGAGAGTCAGACAGATGGAGAGGAGACTGGGTCGGATCCTTCATCTCTCCTTTGTATGCACTGTGCCACGTGCAAACAAATGGAATATATATCATATAGTATATAATAATATACACCATACGGTTGCATCGCTACCATAGATTTATCTATATTATTAGTAATAATCAACATTGTGATGGCTCGTTATCCATATATGCACCAAACCAATCCCCAGGGCCCAGGCCATTCGTGGAAGCTTCCGAATTACTAACATAAAAAAGCAACGGGGCCACCTTAATTGCACAACAAATACTCGAGAAGATGGTCTTTGATTGTCCAGGATGAAGACTGCATAATGCCACTTTTTCAACCGAGTCCGTCCCACATGTCATACTCATACATATGTAAAAAAATGGCCATGCACCTCGGCAAATTTGCTTCTGCCACGCGAATTCTGTTGGCCCGTACAGCGAGCCGCATATATAGAATGCCTCTCAGATTATTAAAGTAGTGTGCATGGCTGCCACTCTCTCTCTCTCTCTCTCTATATATATATATATATATATATATTGTTTTTATATATTACACCCGGGTGCATTCAATATAGAGAATGCACCCAGACCGAACCTACGCGCCAGGTCCGAGCCAACCGCCCCACCCAGGCCGTCTTCGTCCCTCCCGCACGTCTTCGTCCCTCCCGCACGCTCCTGACAGAACTTTTTCACTTCCTCGCCGCGCCCCTCTTTCTCCGGGAACGGCTCCTCCGCGAACGGCTCAACCTCTTCACATAAGTTGCAATCACACCAGACCAGCAGTTGCAATTATACCAGACAACAGTTGCAATCATTGTTTTGTTTAACAAATTTTTTGGAAATAGTTATATAAAGTTGCAATCACACCAGACCAGCAGTTGCAATTACCAGACAGCAGTTGCAATCATTGTTTGTTTTAACAGATTTTTGGACATAGTTATATAGAGGTTGCAATCACACCAGACCAGCAGTTGCAATTACACCAGACAGCAGTTGCAATCATTCACTACCGGAATACGAGGCTTTGCCGAGTGTTGGCTTCTTTGCCGAGTGCCTTTTGTCGGGCACTCGGCAAAGAAAGCTTTGCCGAGTGCCGCACTCGGTAAAGTTAGGCACTCGGCAAACCGTGCTTTGCCGAGAGCTGAACACTCGGCACAGAACGGCACTCGGCAAAGACAACTTTGCCGAGTGTCAAACACTCGGCACAGGGGGCTCTCGGCAAACGGCCGTCAGCGGCCGTCCCAAAGCTGACGGCCATTAGTCTTTGCCGAGTGTCATCCGTTGGCTCTCGGCAAAGAGGTTCTGTGCCGAGTGCCACATAGTAGGCACTCGGCAAAGCATACTTTGCCGAGTGTCATCTCTGGACACTCGGCAAAGTATATTTTTATTTTTTTTATTTTGTCTCTCGAAATTTTTGTGGTTCTCCTAGGTTTCTACATGAAATCATAGAGTTTCAATGTAGTTCTCCTAGGTTTCTACACATAGTGTCCCACAACTTTCTCCAAACATTCTAAAATTTTTATCGCAGCCTGTACATATGATATCATGACACGTGGACAAGTTTTAGGATTTTCTGACTTTGTTTGTGTTTTATACAATTTTTAAACATGTGTATGGCAAGTTCACGGCCATGTTTAGTGAGCATGTTGCTCGAATTTTCCGGTCCGCTCCTGGAATCGGTCGTAACTTATGCTAAGTAACATGAATATCATTTTTGCATGCACGGTTTTCCAAGTTTCGAGTGACCTACAGTTCAAATCTAAATTTTCCGAAGAAATTCAAATAAACGAACTAAATCTACTAACGATTGAAAACTCTGTTAAAATTGTCCACAAATGATACATGTAGGTCTACATAGTGTAGGAACACACCACAAAAAGTTTGGTTGCCAAAAATAAAAAAATAAAAAATACTTTGCCGAGTGCTGTCCAGTTCACACTCGGCAAAGACAACTTTGCCGAGTGTCTGTCCTTGGGCACTCGGCAAAGTCTGTACAACACATCTTTGCCGAGTGCTCTACAGCCAGCACTCGGCAAAGGCGACTTTGCCGAGTGCCTGAGATCCAGCACTCGGCAAAGGCGACTTTGCCGAGTGCCTTAGATCCAGCACTCGACAAAGGCGACTTTGCCGAGTGCCCGAGATCCAGCACTCGGCAAAGTTTATTTTTTAATTTTTAAAAAATCTTTGCCGAGTGCCGGATCGCGGGCACTCGACAAAGAACGTTTTAATAGCCATACAGCGCCCGCACTCCCTGTCTCTCTCTCACTCTCACTTTCTAAACGCCGCCGTCGCCCGCCGGAGCCCGCCGTCGCGCCCGCCGTCGAGCCCGCCGTCGCGCCCGCCGTCGAGCCCGCCGTCGCGGCTTCACCCGCCGTCGGCCGCCGTCGCGGCGCCACCGCCGTCGCCCGCCGTCCGCCCGCGCCGCGCAGTCTGCCCGCTCACCGCCGTCCGCGCCGCGTCGTCTGCCCGCTCGCCGCCGTCTGCGTCGCACACATCTTTGCGCTCCAGCAGCAGGTACGTATGTAGTAATACTATACTATACTAGGTAGATTGTATGCCCGTTCCTTTGAGCTAGGCAATAGAGAATATATATGCACTAATTCACATTTGTTGATATACATAAGTAGTTCCACTTCACAATAAAAGCGATAGATATGATTGTGTAGGGGTCCTAGTTTTAGTTGTATGTCGATTAGATATGATTGTGTGATGGTGGATATGAATGTCGATTAAATGTGATTGTCGGCCATCGTGCCGTTGATATATGTGTGAATGTCAGCCATCGTGCTGTTAATTTTATTTGCAGGTTTTGGAAACCTCCCCGTGCAGGGGAGGTGCTGCCGAATTTTTTTGTTGACATACTTGTTTATTTTTTTTGCAGAGGTCTTCCTAGCCGCTGCGGGTCTGCCTCGCGTCGCCACTGCACCGACCCGCCACTGCCCCACTAGCCTGACTCCACCGCCACCCTAGGTATAACCTCTATTTCCGCATCATGGTCGTAGATCACGTAACCCAGTTAGGCGTCTCCCGTTCGAAAGTGATACGGTGTAGATATGCAGATCTTTGCATATCTACAAATGTATCAGTTTCGAATTGTCCACGTTTTTTGGACAGCCCGCGGTTGCGTAGATGGTGTTAGTTTCCATGCTCTACTCCGGTCCGAGAAAGAGTTTCGGCGTCACCTCCCTGTTGTTCTCCGGACAGTACACTCTCCCTGCCAGGACGTGTATCCGGAGAACAGCGGGGAGGTGCTGCCGAAATTCTATCTCGGATCGGAGTAGAGCATGGAAACTAACTCCATCTACGCAACCGCGGGTGGGATTAGGACCTATCCTCACCTATTAGAAGGTAGGAACGTAGTGTACATGCATTACATGTCTATATTAAACTATACTCGGTTATATATGTTAGAGGATGGAGGACCGTGAGTGGATGTACACGGGCCGCGTTCGACGTAATGATGTCACCCCAGAATGGATTAGGAAGACCGATGCTTTCGTGGAACGGGCATATGGCGAAGCTGCTAAAGGAGCTAGCCTAGTCCCTTGTCCGTGCAGCAAATGTGACAACCGGAAAAGAAAACCAAAGAAGGCCATGGTAGAACATATTTGGAAGAATGGATTTACGCCGGACTATACTCGGTGGATCTTCCATGGTGAAGCGCATCGCACGAGAGAGGAGGTGGTGAGACAACGCGTCGAGGATTACGATGCTGATGCCGGGGTAGCAGACATGTTGAACGACTATCACGAGGCACAGTTCGCCGAAGGACGTACGGAGGACGAGCCAGAGGCGGCCGCAAAGGCATTCTACGACATGTTTGACGCGGCACAGAAACCCCTTCACGGCAAGACAAAGGTTTCTCAACTGGATGCCATTGGGCGTATAATGGCGTTGAAGTCGCAGTATAGCATGAGTCGAGACGCCTTCGATGGTTTGTTGACAGTTATTGGCAGCCTGCTTCCGGAGGATCACGTTCTGCCAAAGAGCATGTACGAGGCACAGAAACTCCTTCGTGCACTCAAGATGACGTATGAGCAGATACATGCTTGTCCGAAGGGCTATGTCCTATTTAGGAAAGAACACGCTGAGGCAAAGTACTGTCCGAAGTGTAAATCGTCTAGGTTCATGGAGGTAGACTCTGGTGATGGACAGAAGAGGCAGCTCGACATCCCCGTGACAATCCTACGCCACCTTCCGTTCATACCGAGGATCCAGCGTCTATACATGACAGAGGAATCCGCGAAACAGATGACATGGCACAAAAAAGGCAAACGATACAATCCTGACAAGATGGTTCACGCATCCGATGGTGAAGCATGGACCCACTTTGATGCCATTCACCATGAGAAAGCCAAAGAGGCTCGACATGTTCGTGTTGCGCTGGCCACAGATGGGTTCAATCCCTATGGAATGACCGCTGCCCCATACACATGTTGGCCCGTGTTCGTTATCCCCATCAATCTCCCCCCCGGCGTATGCTTTCAAAGACAGAACATATTCGTGTCGTTGATAATTCCTGGACACCCGGGGAATAAAATGGGCGTGTACATGGAGCCTTTGATTGATGAATTGGTCCGTGCTTGGGAGGAAGGGGTATGGACGTACGACCGAGCTACGAAGACAAACTTCAAAATGCATGTTTGGTACCAGTACTCCATGCATGACTTTCCGGCGTATGGGCTATTTTGCGCCTGGTGTGTTCACGGTAAGTTCCCATGCCCAGTTTGCAAGGAAGCTCTTAGGTTCATTTGGTTGAAGAAGGGTGGCAAATATTCGTCATTCGATAAACATCGACAATTTCTCCCTCCTGACCATGCATTCCGACTAGACATCAAGAACTTTGCGAAAGGTGTCATGGTGACAGACCGCCCACCTGCAATGATGACTGGTGCCGAAGTTCGCGAACAGATAGATGGTCTCGTGGCCAACCCAGAAGGTGGTTTTGTGGGATATGGTGAGCAACATATGTGGACACATAAGTCGGGCTTGACTCGGCTCCCCTATTATGATGACCTGCTCCTTCCACACAACATTGACGTGATGCACACTGAAAAGAATGTCGCTGAGGCACTTTGGGCAACAATTATGGAGATTCCTGATAAGTCAAAGGATAACGTAAAGGCAAGAGTGGATCTGGCAGAGTTATGTGATAGACCAAACCAAGAGATGAAGCCGCCTAGTGGTGGTAAGACATGGAGAAGGCCTAAGGCCGATTTCGTCCTGAGCAGGGCCCAGAGGAAGGAAGTACTACAGTGGATCAAGATGTTAATGTTCCCTGATGGGTATGCAGCTAACCTTAGTAGGGGGGTGAACTTATCTACTCTGCGAGTCTTAGGGATGAAGAGTCATGACTTCCACATATGGATTGAACGAATTCTTCCGGCGATGGTTCGAGGCTATGTCCCTGAGCATGTCTGGCTAGCGCTTGCAGAGTTGAGCTATTTCTTCCGCCAGCTTTGTGCAAAAGAGTTAGCTCGGACCATGATTGCAGACTTGGAAAGGATGGCACCCGTGTTACTGTGTAAGCTGGAGAAGATCTTTCCACCCGGCTTCTTCAATCCGATGCAGCATTTGATTATTCATCTCCCATATGAGGCACGAATGGGGGGGCCCGTGCAGGGACGTTGGTGCTATCCAATCGAGAGATGTCTAAAGAGTATCCGAAAGAAATGTAGAAATAAATGCAAAATCGAGGCTTCCATTTCAGAGGCATACATACTGGAGGAGGTGTCAAACTTCACAACAACTTACTATGGTGACAAACTGCCGAGCGTGCATAATCCACCCCCTCGTTACAATGATGGCGGCAATGAATCGAACCTCAGCATTTTTCGAGGGCAACTCGGAAGCGCGAGTGGTTCGACCACCAAGACCCTGAGACATGAAGAGTGGCGCCATATCATGCTATATGTATTGACCAACCTTGAAGAGGTGACGCCATACATGGAGCAATTTCTTCATGAATTCTGGCGTCGATCAAGGGACCCAACTCCACAGGAATATGATACCCTTCTTAGAAAGGGTGCGGGAAATGGATTGCCCGATTTCATTTCCTGGTTTAAACATAAGGTACGTGCTTAGTTTGTTATTCCAAGTTGCTCTTACGTGCGAATAATATAACAATCTAGCGTGTTTGAACTTGCAGGGCCAAAGAGAGCCGTCTATGAGTGCCGAGTTGAGACAAGTAGCCAATGGCTTTGCCTATAGGGTCAGGAAATTTTCTGGGTATGATGTCAATGGATACCGTTTTCGCACAACAAGCTACGACCAAAGTCGGCCCAATCGAAAAACCACGTGTTCTGGAGTCTTTACGCCCGGGCTTGACGAGGTCGAGTATTATGGAAGAATTGAAGAAATATATGAACTCAATTTTTATGGTTCCAAACCTCTTACTCCAGTGATATTCAAATGTCATTGGTTTGACCCTGAAGTTACGAGACGGACACATTCTAATCTTGGGATAGTCGAAATTCGACAGGATTCCACCTTAACAGGAGACGATGTCTACATTGTGGCCCAACAGGCCACACAAGTGTATTATCTTCCATATGCGTGCCAAACGAAACAACATCTTAAGGGTTGGGATGTTGTGTATAAGGTATCACCGCACGCTAAATTACCTGTTCCAAACGATGAAGATTATAACTTAGACCCGGACACATATGACGGAGAGTTCTTCCAAGAAGATGGGCTCGAAGGGCAATTTGAGATAGACTTAACCGAAGCGATCGGAATGGAAGTAGATATTGAAATGGTTGTTGATGACGAGGATGATGAGGTGCAAAATGAGAATGACTTAGAAATACTTGAAGGCAATGCCAATTTCGAAGTTGCGCCTTCAGATGATGTTGACTATGAAATGGTTGATAGTGATGATGACACTTATGATCCGGCTAACCCGGACACATATGAAGATTATTTTTAATCGATGTAATGCTATATTTCATTTATTTTGCATATGTTTCTAAATACATATTTTTTATCTGTGCTTAATTGTTTACTCTTAATTGCAGGTTGTTGGACAAAGATGGTGGGCGGTGGGACGAGGACGAGGAGGGGGAGGGGGAGGGGGAGGAGGAGCACCCGTAGGACGGAGGAGGAGGCGCAGCAGGACGACGCCGTACAACAGCAGGTGGAGCAGCAAGCCGCTGTCGATGCGGCACAGCAGGACGACGACGATGCGGCGCAGCAGGACGACGACGACGACGACGCCGCTCAGCAGGACGTCTCAGGTTCTGGCTCCTCAGGTTCGAGGAGTATCTACCTGCGAGGTCCCGCGAGCCTACCTAAGCGACCCATACTTCGTGACAGACGTCCGCTCATACGACCCGATGGAGAGAGGTAGGTAACTTTAGATGTTGTTGCTGCTTTTTCATATTATATGTTCAAATTAATAATAGAAACTAATACTTCATCTTAATCACTTCGACAGGTCTTGGATGGTTTTGGAGACTGCAGGGGGTCACGGCCGCAACCCCAATGGCATCCTCGGCCTTCTATGCCGGGAACACTTCCCTGGACTTGTCGAGTACGCCGGAGTGACGAGCCCAGCATACACCTTCGACCACTACGCCGTCGCCCCCGATGCAGTAGATCGGGACGGCAGACAATTCAACAACAAGGCGGAGCGGGTGAAGCAAGAGCTGTGGGTAAGTCTTCCTCGCACTATATTGTTTAATAAGTCGCATTTGTTGCATATTCTTGAAATAATGTATGGATACATCGTCTTTGTATGTAGGATTTCTTCAGGTGCGATGCTGGATACGAGGCTAGGGCGGATGTGGTGTCTACGACGTGCTGTAAGAAGCTCGTCGTGGACATGCACTACGAGGCGCGCATCCAGGCCATCGTCACTTACCACGGCTCCGTCCTTGGGGAGAAGGTGAACAAGAAGGACGCCCGAACCATGTCATTGACTGCGGACCAGTACTTGCAGGTAAATACAAAACTTTATTATTGGTACTAAATATGCTTATTCTTATCTTCTGATATGCGGTGTACTTATATTTTTTTAGATGATTCCTCATTGGTGCGCCGCGCATCCTGAGTGCTGGGAGAAGATGGTGCAGAGGTGGTGCTCGGCTGAGTGGGACGAGGCGCACAACGCTAGCCGGGAACGGCGTTTGCTGATGCAAGGTCCCTCCCACCATCAAGGCAGCCGCAGCCTGGGCAAATACGCGGAAGCATGGGTACGCGCTCTTTTTTATTTAGGTATATAACTTTCGATTAGACATGATTTCTAACCATATCGTTGGTTTTCTCGCAGTCGGCGGCACATGGTGGCGCGCCTTGCTCCACGTTCTCGGCATATGCCATGGCCCACAAGGGGAAGGCGACGTCCGACGTCACCTACAACCCGGATGACGGGCCCGAGGCGTACACCAACCCCGCCATCCACAGCCGACTCAGTGAGTACACCGCAATGGCCAAGGAGGTCCATGGGCCAGATTACGATCCGAGGACCGAGGACATCGACGGAGATGTCCTCATGAGGGTCGGAGGAGGCAAGAGGCATGGGCGGTACTGGATTGCCGACGGGGCAATCGACTCGTCCTCCACTCCCACTCTCTCTCAGGTGCGAGCAAGGAGCACGAGCGCGAGCCTAGCCATACGACCTCGGCAGGACACCTCACAGCATCGTATCCAGCAACTCCAGGTTATTCCTTATCTATTCATCGTTCATTAATTTTTATATATCTTCTCTTTGCATTATCGTAACATTAGGGCGAAATATTACAGACTCAGCTAGATGATGAGAGGAGGCAACGTGAGGAGCTGGAGAAGAGGATGGCAGAGATGTTCGCGTACAAGCAGAGCCTTGGCGCCGCACAGGGTCATGCTCCACCACCTCCGTTGTTCCCTGCAACTGACCCTGCTGAGTTCACTACTCCTGTGAGTATCAAAATTTTAGTACTGCATGATATATATTCATATGTTCTCACACATACAATCTATTCTCTATGCAGGGTCAATCGGCGGCGTCGAACAACCCTCATGCTTCGTCCAGCCCTTCGCCGAACCAGTCCAGATGCCCACCTCGTTGATGATCCAGACTTGGTCTTGTGAGTGTTGGTGATGTTTGGCTAGACTTGGTCTTGTGAGATACTTGGTGATGTTAGTGATGATCCAGACTTATATCTGTTTTGTGATGAACCTGACTTATATTTGTGAGACTTATATTAGTGACACTTTGTGATATATATGGTGTTGATGATAAATGTGTTCATTCTGTGATGCGATTGATATATAATGTGATGTGAATGATATATATCTTTTGTTTGTTTGGATGGAACAGCAAAAACAAATAAAAAAGGGACATCCTAGTCACTTTGCCGAGTGTAACACTCGGCAAAGGGCGCTTTGCCGAGTGCTATGACCATGGCACTCGGCAAAGAAGGCAACCTGGGAACCGGTAAAGCCATCTTTGCCGAGTGCTGACCATGGCACTCGGCAAAGAAGGCAACCTGGGAACCGGTAAAGACGTCTTTGCCGAGTGCTGAAAATGGCACTCGGCAAAGAAGGCAACCTGGGAACCGGCAAAGACATCTTTGCCGAGTGCTGAAAATGGCACTCGGCAAAGAAGGAAACCTGGGAACCGGCAAAGACATCTTTGCCGAGTGCCATTGCCAAGGCACTCGGCAAAGGGACTGGCAAAGGGGCCCACTAGAGGGTTCTTTGCCGAGTGCCAGTCCACCAGACACTCGGCAAATAAACCTCCTTTGCCGAGTGTCGCCGTAGGCACTCGGCGAAGGATCCGTCACCGTCACTTGGCGCCGTGACGGTGACTTTTCTTTGCCGAGTGCCAAATGGCACTCGGCAAAGTCTTTGCCGAGTGCCCGACAAAAAGTACTCGGCAACGATGCTGTTGCCGATGTACAGTTCGCCGAGCGTTCTTTGCCGAGTGTTACACTCGGCAAAGCATTTGCCGAGTGTAAAATAGCCTTTGCCGTGTGTCTCAGACACACGGCAAAGAAGCTGATTCCGGTAGTGATTATTTGTTTAACAGATTTTTGGACATAGTTATATAGAAGTTGCAATCACACCAGATCAGCAGTTGCAATTACACCAGACAGCAGTTGCAATCATTGTCTGTTTAACAGATTTTTGGATATAGTTACATAGAAGTTGCAATCACACCAGACAGCAGTTGCAATTACACCAGACAGCAGTTGCAATCATTATTTGTTTAACAGATTTTGGACATAGTTATATAGAAGTTGCAACTACACCAGACCAGCAGTTGCAATTACACCAGACCAGCAGTTGCAATTATATTTTTTTAACAAAATTTCCCAGAGTTGTTCAGTACTTGCAATCACATCAGAGTAACTCAGCAGTTGCATCCACACCACACCAGCAGTTGCAATTACAACACACCAGCAGTTGCAATCATTTTGTTTACATTTTTTAACAGATATTTGGGTAGAATTATACAGCAGTTGCAATCACACCTAATGCGGGGTTGAGCATCGAGGCGATTCAAGGTGCGGCAGCGACGGTGGGGCCATGGATCTAGGGTTAGAGGATCGGAGGAAGGAGGAGTTGGCGGGTCAGGGAGGCACGCTGACAGAGAGGCGCGCGGCGGCGCGGGACAGGGAGGCGCAAGGCGGCGGCGGGGGGCAGGGAGTCTTGGGTCTGTGCGCGAGGCGGCGACGGGGACAGAAAGTCTTGGGTCTGTGCATCCACAAACTAAAATGCACCTAGGTGCATTTTAGTGCCGCCGTATATATATATATATATATATATATATATATATATATATATATATATATATATATATATATATATATATATATATATATATATATATATACACACACACACGACAGCACTAAAATGCACCTGGGTGCATTCTCTATATTGAATGCACACAGGCGTAATATATAAATACACCCCGATCAAGCCTCAGCGCGCCCTCGGCCGTCCTGTCCCCGCGCCTCCCTGCCACCCGCCGCCGCCGCGCGCCTCCCTGACCCCGCGCCACCCTCTCCCCCGCAGCCTCCGAGCGCCTCCCTGTCACCGCGCCGCCGCCGTCTCCTCTTTCCTCAGATCCTCTAACCCTAGATCCATGGCCCCACTGTTGCTGCCGCACCTTGAATCGCCTCGATGCTCCTCCCCTAATTCCTTGGCGATTGTTGTGGCTGGAGATGCTGATCCGATATTGTCGTCTCCGATTGCGACAACGGGAGCGGGTATACGCGGCGGATCAGGTGATCCCTTGCATCACTAGACGTTGCTGACGCCACCGCCTTCAATTCCACCTGGATCGCTGGTCACTCCTGATGCAGCCCAGCTGTTCCATCCGGTAAGAAAAAAAACAATCAAAAATTGTTGCTCCACCGTCGTTTGTTCAATATTGGTTGCAATTAATGATTGCAACTGCGTGGTTTGTTGATTTTCTGTTGCAATGTTTGTTGCTTGTTGATTGCAACTAGGTGTATCCTCTAATTGCAAACTTGAGTCTCTGTTTTTACTCACTGATTACCATTGCATGGTGTGTTTGTGCTCCAGTTGCAACGTTTGTTGCTTGTTGATTGCAACTAGGTGTATCCTCTAATTGCAAACTTGAGTCTCTGTTTTTACTCACTTATTACCATTGCATGGTGTGTTTGTGCTCCAGTTGCAACGTTTGTTGCTTGTTGATTGCAACTAGGTGTATCCTCTAATTGCAAACTTGAGTCTCTGTTTTTACTCACTGATTACCATTGCATGGTGTGTTTGTGCTCCAGTTGCAACCTTTGTTGCTTGCTGATTGCAACTAGGTGTATCCTCTAATTGCAAACTTGAGTCTCTGTTTTTACTCACTGATTACCATTGCATGGTGTGTTTGTGCTCCAGTTGCAACGTTTGTTGCTTGCTGATTGCAACTAGGTGTATCCTCTAATTGCAAAGTTGAGTCTCTGTTTTTACTCACTGATTACCATTGCATGGTGTGTTTGTGCTCCAGTTGCAACGTTTGTTGCTTGCTGATTGCAACTAGGTGTATCCTTTAATTGCAAAACTCATGATTGTGTGTTGTTCTGCAGGATGCAAACATACTTGATGTGTTTGTCCCCAGGGTGCAGCAAACATTTGATACAAAGGAAGAAGCCTACCTCTTTTACCTTGACTATGCAAAGTTGGCTGGTTTTAGTGTCAGGACAAAAAGGACTAGTAAAGAAACCAGACACTGGGTTTGCAACCTTGAGGGGTTTCTGAAGCCAGGTCAAGAGAATGAGGAGCCTATGACAAATAAGACATCGATGAGAATTGGTTGCCCTGCTTATGTGAAGGTGAAGGAGGACAAGAAGCGCAATATTTGGTATTTTCATCATGTTCAGGAAGCACACAATCACAAACTTGAACCCTCACCAAGGATGGTGAGATATATGCATTCTCATAAGCAGAGGGAGGCAGCGTTGGATGACCTGTTTGCAATCATGTCAAAGAGTGGTGTGCCAATACAGGCAGCAATGAATGTAATGTCAGAATTATTTGGAGGCCGTCAAAACTGGCCGTTCACAGAGAAAGATGTCCATAACAAGTAGGTCATAAAAAAACTGACATCATATCTTTGTGCGATATATTGACAACAGCATATTTACTTGTTTTTTCTTTTATGGTACAGGAAAGCTAAGCAAGCAAGGGAGGAGAGGGATGGGGACATGGATAAACTGTTCCAATTTTTCAGGGAGTGCAAAGAACACAATGAATACTTTTACTGGGATGTGGATTTTGAACCAAAAACAAATGTGCTTCGGAGCATTTTTTTGGTGTCATGCAAGTCAGCGTGCAGAATACAAGGATTTTGGGGATGTAGTCACATTTGACACAACACACAAGACTAACAACAAGCATATGCCGTTGGCCATGTTTGTGGGTTGCAGCAATAATTTGAAAAATGTGTCCTTTGGCCAAGCACTTCTTTGGGATGAAACAATAGACACATTCAGGTGGCTTTTTGAGACCTTTAAAAGTTGCATGGGTGGTCAGCAGCCTTTTGTGATTCTTACAGGTATGCTTTGGCTACAAAAAAATAATTGTCACATAATTACTGCTGTGTTGTTGCAACTGTATCTTTGAAGATGATTGCAATATTTTAAACTGCTGATTTTTTTTGACACACAGATGAAGATGCAGCGATGAAGGAAGCAATAAGGATTGTGTTTAACAAGACACAACACCGAAATTGCCGATGGCACATAACCAGAACATGGGATTACAAGCTCGAGGAGCTGTACAAATTGCACAATGATAATAATCTAAAGGAGAAACTGCAGTCCCTGATAAACTATCCTCTGGGGCCCACACAATTTGAGGTGGAGTGGAATAAGCTGGTGGATGAATGTGGCATAAGAGAACACCCTGCAATTGTTGCATTGTGGCAGAAAAGGAAGAGATGGATAGCAACATATTTCAAAGGCATGTACTGTGGGCGAATGACTTCCACCCAGAGATCTGAGAGCCAAAACAAGGTTTTGAACGATGGTTATGTTAACAATGTGACAAGCCTGCAAATATTTGCAAAGAGGGTGCTTGACTCGATTCAGCACACAGACCACATGGATGCTGGGGAGTCACACTACTCACAGGTATTTGCCCACACCCCTGAATTTTTTGGTCTGATTGTAAAAAAAACTGTTAAACATAAATGATTCCAACTGCTGGTGTGGTGTGATTGCAACCCCACATTAGGTGTGATTGCAACTACTGTATAATTCTACCCAAATATCTGTTAAAAAATGTAAACAAAATGATTGCAACTGCTGGTGTGTTGTAATTGCAACTGCTGGTGTGGTGTGGATGCAAGCACTGAATAACTCTGGGGAATTTTGTTAAACAAACAATGATTACAACTGTTGTCTGGTGTAATTGCAACTGATGGTCTGGTGTGATTGCAACTTCTATATAACTATGCCCAAAAATCTGTTAACCAAACAATGATTACAACTGCTGTCTGGTGTAATTGCAACTGCTGTCTGATGTGATTGCAACTGCTGGTCTTGATGCAGACTGAAGTTGTCAGAGCCTGCAAATCAAGATTTGATGAGCAACTCAGTAGGGTGTACACCAGGGCTGTGTACAATGAATACAAGAGGGAATATATTAACAGCACAGCTTTTGTGATAGAGCCTGATCCGGGAGCGGAATGCGGTTACTTGGTGAAACATGAGAAAGGCGATGGGACATTTTGCTGGGCACAACACGCATTCAAGGTGGTGGCTGACAAAGCAACAGGCGTGTATAAATGCGAATGCATGCAGTGGGAGCATACAGGTGAGATGAATTGCAACCTCGTTACATTAAAAAAATTAAACATTGATGTTCCTGCATATTTACATCCAAATTGCAACAAAAAAATGCAGGTCTGTTCTGCATGCACATAATAAAGGCATTCACCCACCTCCAAGTCCAAAACATACCTGAAAAGTACATTCTGAAGCGATATACACGTAATGTAAGATCTGTGGTTCCGTGGGACCGGCACGATGTGAGTGTTGGTGGTCAAAATGAGACAGAGCAGTCAAGGTTGTCGAAGCTGCTGCCAAAGTTAATGCGACTGGGAAGAGCGGGAAGCAAATCTGATAGAGCATACACTGAAACTATCAGGCACATCGACATGATAACTCCTGGGATTGAGCTTCTACGAACAGCAGAGATTGGTCCGATTGGTCCGGAAGAAGCAACAAATACTGAGTTGCAGCAAGATGCAGAAGGACGGCGGAATATTGGTCCCATTGCACCAACACAACAAAGTTCTGACAACAATATAGAACCTGTTGTGATGCCAACTGGACCTACACCACCACCAGAATCGGGCCTCAATCCAGATTCTGCAAACTGCCTCACTGATCTAAGATTGACTGAACCGGCAGTGTCGCGCACGAAGGGTAGGAAGTCTGCCAGTGGGGCTAAATGTGCTAAAAATAGTGTGGAACCTGCTAATCCATACAACACATATAGTGGGGGTCAGGGCATAAGAGAGTGCCAAACCTGCCATGTTAGGGGGCACTATAGCACAACATGCCCTCAGAACCCAAACAGAAGTAGAGCGGCCGAGAACAAGGACAAAAAGAGAAGTGCGAAAACTGTAGGTTGGACTCCAAGAAAAAGAGGTCGCCCAACAATAAAAAAAGGACTAGATGGGAATCAAGATGAGGCACAGAGTGAGGGGGATGAGACACAGCAATCTGGGTGCACTATGGCGGTGGAGGAGTCAGCAGCACACGCGGTGATTGCAAGAATTAGGAGGGCGACAACTTTCCATGTTAATTACTAGGACGAAAGTGATTAAGAATGACTATGAATCTGACTGAATCTCCAATGTAATATTTCAATTTTATCTTATTTTATAACTCTGTGTAAGTTAAACTCAATAATGACTGTGTGACTGTTCGGAAAACAGTGGACACACATGACCAACCAATTGCAACATCGTAGTTGCGCTGATTGCAACTGTATGTATACACTGAATAATACATGAATCTGTGTTATCTGTTTACGTCTCGACATATAATTAAAATATATCTTGTTTTATTATCATATAACAGTTGCTACTACTCATAAACAGGTTTGCAAAGTTTGCCATCATGCTGGTTACAAAACATAGAAATAAAAAGGAGTGGTCATGGTTAGTTGCAACTATGATTACAATTTCAGTTGCAACTGTAACATATACGCTGGTTGCAACTGCCTCATATGGAAGGGCTCCACCTCGCCGGTGGGTACAGAACACAAACATATACACTAGTTGCAACTGCAAAACCATACACTGTTTTGCAACTACGATTATAATCCAGTTGGAACTCTAAAACATACACTGGTTGCAACTGCAATGGCTGGGATTTTTCAAACAATATTAGAAACTGCAGTTTAGAGTACGATAACAACTAGATGAATAGACCAGTTGCAAATGGAACCAGTGCGCTGGTTGCAACCTAAACAACATTACTGTATTGTTTCTGGACATAACATAACACAACTGATTGTTTCAGGCTACTGCTTAACACAACAGATTGTTTTTGCATGAATCTAATTGTTCGACTGACTACTATCCCATTCAATTGGCAACGGACGACCACCAATTCTAAACTTATCAAGCAATCCAGGAATTTCAGCTTGGTTCAAAGGGTGGAAGATCTCGTAATGCAACAGCTCACATCTGTATATCGGGCCCTTGAACTGCAATGGAATAAAAACATCGTAATGGTCAGTGACTATATTATGATGCACACATAGAAAACACACAACAAAAAGCACCAAAACAGATAGAAAATCAGTTGACAGCATGGCTAACCGGATTGATTTCCTTGGTCATTTTGTCCCCATCATAATATTCCATGTACTTCCATACAAAAAAAAGACAATTGCTTTGACCTGCTTGCTTTGGCACATCAATAAAAGGCCGCCTCCACTTGCTAACTCTGGGTAACTTGAGGTTGGAAACTTTCTGGAAGGCTACATCAATGATTGGGATTTTGGCAAAGACAGCCTTGTGCTGTTCTTCCTGATTAGAACAATTTAGGAAGTAGTCGTTCGAGTCCAGCACATCAATACACTTATGGATAAAATTGAAGCAATATACAAAATAGTGAGCACCATCTTTGATAGGGACAAAAACCTCGTGCAAGGAAGGAGTAGAAAACTAATTACTAAAAATGGAAAACATATATGAAAAAAAAAGTTGCAAGAAAAAAGTATAGACAGTTGCAAAGTATGTGTCCTGGTGATTGCAACTGTAAATGATGGAAAGTTAAAAATTGTAGGTATGAAAAAAGTGGGTTGGGGAAAAGGTCTGCTAACCAATTTTGCTCTTGACAAATCATAATTTTCGCACTCAGACAGCAGATGATTCCATACATATATGAAGTCTTCCGTCTCAGATTTATCAGCGTTGAGTACTGCTTCACACGTTGATACATTGAACTGTATGTGTTTTCCAGTTTGGAGAATAAATAAAAAAGAGAAATGATAAATGATTAAATTAGTTTAAACACATAAATGCAAGACAGTATACAAAAAATACATGGTTTTGGAGAAGAAACTTACATAAAACCAGTGGTCAGAAACACTCTGTATCCACAAGAATCAACCTTGTGCACAATATCATCATGTCGCATGCAGTGCACGAAAAAGTCTATGATTCCTGACTCACCAAGGGTGTCATTAGAAAAAGATGTTAAAATTTCCTCGCTAGTGAGTCCAACAAGAAGGCCAAACTCCAACAAAATTCTCCTGCATCAACAAAAAAAGGAAAAAACATATGGATTAGTGAGAAGAACAGGAGGATGTGCAACTGCTGGTGTGCTGTGATTGCAACTATTGGTCTACTGTGATTGCAAAGTACTGAACAACTCTGGGAAATTCTGTTACACAAATATGATTGCAAACTACTGGTGTGGTATAATTGCAACTAGTGTGTTGTGATTGCATGTACTATATAACTCTGGGAAATTCTTTTAAATAAAAAAGATTGCAACTTCTGTTATGGTGTGATTGCAACCACGCATTAGGTGCGATTGCTACTGCTATATATAAGTAACTAATTGTTCAAGAAAAATAATTGCTACTTGGTTAGAATTGCAAAATAAAAAGTAAATAGCAGTTGCAACTTGGGAAAACAAAAAAAACCTTTTCAACTCAGGATCAGATGCGATCTTCCGCCTAAGTGCAACAGCCTTGGCCAGGGGTATCTCAGGTCGATTACGAGGGATCTTGAACGGGGATATGTACTCCCTAGGCTTCTTCAGCACTCTATCACCTAGGCGCTTGAATATCATCCTTTGAAACTCACTGAAATCAGCCTGGCCTACTGAGACTTCGTCTTGAGAAAGTCAGATTGGTTGGGTCAAATTGTTGATATCATCATCAGACTCCGCCGGGAACTGGATATCATCAAATGATGAGCTGGGTCCTGCCTGGCCATCAATGCTCTTCTCCAAACTGTCAATCTCAGCTTTGGCCTCCTGACGAAGTATGTTCAACCTATCCTCATACTGTTGGCGCTGCTCAGCATATTCTTTTGACATTTGTAACTGCAACATCTTCTTTAACTTGGCAGCGGGCACCGGCTTTTTCAAAGCTTTGATGTTGTCCTTCAGCTGTTTCTGGATTGCAACATGTATCCTTTTCTCCTCCGCTTCAACCTTCTTCTCGGCATCAGCCTTCTTCTTCACAACTTCTTCAGCTGCAGCCTTTCTCTTAATCTCAGCTTCTTCGGCCTCAGCCTTTCTCTTAATCTCAGCTTCTTCGACCTCAGCCTTTCTCTTAATCTTAGCTTCTTCGGCCTCAGCCTTTCTCTTAATCTTAGCTTCTTCGGCCTCAGCCTTTCTCTTAATCTCAGCTTCTTCGGCCTCAGTCGTTCTCTTATCCTCAGCTTCTTCTTCCTTCTTCTTCTCAGCTTCTTCAGCTGCAGCCTTTCTCTTGATCTCAGCTACTTCGGCCTCAGCCTTTCTCTTATTCTCAGCTTCTTCTGCCTTCTTCTTATCAGCTTGTTCGGCTTCAGCCTTTCTCTTCTCAGCCTCCTTAGCTTCAGCATTCTTCATCTCAATCTCAGCCTTCTTCTTCTCAGCCTCTGCCTTCTGTGTGTTGGCAACTTGAATGGACCTATCGCTCCTCCTTGAGTAAGTTATATGATCTTGGTGCAGTTGAGTAGAATAGCCAAATTAACATATTTGTATTATGAAAGTGAATCATTTATATTATAAAAAAAGACACGAATTGCATGAACATACCTGGGCAGTAGGATGCTGCATCCCAGTGTCCCTGCTCAGAGGCTCCTCTTCTGTCTCAGGTGCTCCCTGTTCAGAATATATGATTAATTGCAAGTTGGTATAGGCTATGATTACTACAATCGGTGGGGGCCGATTGCAACTATGGTCTGCTTTCACTTGGGTATCAGATGATCTTACCACAGGTCGTTGATCATTGCCAAGGGGGTTTGAGGAAGCCTTCCTCTTGCGAACAGCAATTCGTCGTGCACGAGTCGGCTGGCTATTGGGAGAGGACTGTAATTGTAGAAAAAGGGAAAAAAATCATAATATTAATCAGAAAAATGAGTTGATGGTAATAAAAAAACACAATAAACTAACCTCGCCATCAATGCTTGCAAAGTGTTGTGGGGAATATATCATTTGCAATATATCATCAAGACTTCGGACTGCCCCACGTAAATCAGGAGGTGCTGCCAGGGGGAAGAATAAAAAATATAAATGAAAAAAAGGGAATAATCAAGATGAGATAAAACATTTTTTAAGCATGGAAGACATAGGTAGGCTTACTTCTATTCAAATTTCCCTCTTCCAGATCAATGTCATCACCACACGATGGGGTTCTCATAAAATCTAAGCTGTCATCAAGATCTCCACCACTGCAATCCAACTGTATTTCTTCACTATCAACTCCTCCAGATTGGTCTTCCGGTACATTTGAAGTAGTTCCTGATCCTCCATACAAATTTAAAAAAGTGATTGAAAGCACAAAGTGATGTATATGGGCAAAATTGCAACTTGTATGGTGGGTGGTTGCAACAATAATATTATACTGTATGCAATAAAAAATACCTGCTCCTGCTCTAGTGTCAATTGCAACGGGACTCCGTATAATTTCTTCACCATCACCTCCTCTAGATTGGTCCTCCAGTGCAATTGAACTAGTTCCTGCTCCTGCATACAAATTTAAAAAATGATTGTAAACACATATTGATGTGTCTGGGCAAATTGCAACTTGTATGGTGGGTGCTTGCAAACAATAATATTATGCTATATGCAACAAAAAATACCTGCTCCTGCTCTAGGGTCGTTCTTCACCTTCCTCCTGCGCTTCTGAATGCCAGTGTAGCACTCGTGGTGAGCTTTTGCCATAAGGTCGCGGGATATTGTTGAATACTCCGCAGCCTTCTATGCGTACGACTGGGCTTCACTAGTGCTTTCATCAAACGCCTTCAATATGTTCAGCGCATCTGACTTCCTACTCCTTCCAACTAAATCAGTAATGCTCTGACCAAAAGAAGATCTAAAGCTAGGGTACTGGTAAAAGACTGGGGGTTGGATATTGAAGGAAGCATGACAGGCGGGATCATGGGATGTGCCAAGCACATCAGCAGATGTCCCGGTAGGTGCTGCTGCTGCTACTGGGTTAGGTGCTGCTGTTGGATTAGGGACTGCTACTGGGCAGGTGCTGGTACTGGAGCATGTAATATTGCTAGAGCACCAATGGGGACGCCGTAGCACGTGTCAGTGATACTTCTCAACTGAAAGTAAAAAAACAATGATAAAATGATAAATGAATAACAAATTGCAACTATTGTAGAGTATCATTTGCAACTTACCCTGAGGTGTCCAAACTCAGTGGTCCCAGGAGGAACATCTCCCCTGAGATCCTTATTTGCTATAGCATCAATCATCTTGGAGTCCAAGAAAGCACATCGAGGGATTGAAAAAGGACTTGTGTCTAATCCATGTTGCAGGTTGTCGACATAAAGCATCTGCATGTTTTTAACATTAGGTAAAAGACACATGGGTATTTTAGGTTGAATTCATATAATGAAAAAAGTAAACCAAATTGGCACAGGTGCAATAAGCCAGTTGAAATATAAAATACTAAAATTATTGCTACTTTATGAACAACATAAATTACAAAATACATGTGAATGTGTGAACTAAGTTATCATAAAAAAAATAAAAAAAATAAATCAAATTGCAACTTGTAACATATGACAGTTGTAACAGTAAACATAAAAAATTACTACTTGTGTAATTGGAAGAGTAAGTGGCAAGGGCAAAAATTGAATGTGTGTGTTGAGCTTACAGCTACGAAGATCCCGCATCCACTGATGGGTGCGTTAATGCCTTTCTCCGCAAAATCCTTTCTATAAATACGAGCAGCTATGCTTAGCCTGTCTACTACAGCTTTACACCAGTTCTTGTTGCCCATGTTCTGGATGTCCTGAGTGTACTTTACATCATCAATCCTGATGCGAGTGTCAGTGTTGGAGAATAGCAGACACTGAAATGCTACCATGAAAAAGGCTCTCAGGCCCAGCTCCCCATTGAGAGTCCTCTTCTGCAGTCTATCAGTGATAACAGATATATTGATACCAGTTATGCGTCTATAAGATTTGCCACAAATTTGCTCCCTCAGCTCGTCCCGCAAGGCACGAGCATCTGCATCAGACATGGGGGGCGGATCACTGCCAACGTTTGGTAACTGCAAAACACACCAAACACTATGCTCGGTGATTTGAATCTCTTTTCCACCACCAATCTCTAATTTCATCGTTTCTGGGTTAAGCTTCCGCATCAGCCACCTGAGCAACTTTCTGGACAATAAGTGCGGCTTGAATCTCAGCAGGCCGCCAAACCCCTTGGCAACTACTTCACTTTTCAATTCATCAGATAGAGAATTCACAAGCTTTATAAACTTCCCAGGTGAGCATCGTATAGCTCGTGTCTTAGTTATACCCTTATTTCCATCTCCACCAACAATACCAACATTGTCATCGCCAGACCCATCGCCACCAGGAACAAACTCTGGGTCTTGTTCATCATCACTTTCGGCATCTTGTATAGGAGGGACTTTCAACCTTAATCTCTTCCTCCTTTCCTTCAATTCATTTTTATCTAATTGCTTTCTCTTGTTTTCTACACGGGGAGAGCGACGGACAGTATGAGCGCCTTGCTGGCCTGTGACATTCTGATCTTGATCCATTATAAAAACACTGAAAAAATGGGAATGAAAAAAACATGAGGGCACAAACACATGGTACAGATCTCATAACCAAAAATTGCTAATCAACAAACTAAAACACACAGTACAAAATAGGAACAAAAAATAGTTGCAATACACACTAATGCTGCACACATACATTAGTACTGGGACAGAATTGCCACATGCGCCATAAACCAGTTGCAACAAGACTGCTAAAATAATTACTACTGGGACAGTTGCAACAGTGAATTTAAACAAATAACTAGTTGTATACGAACATAGTTATAAAAGACAGGAATGATGTATGTGGTTTGAAAGTAAAAATTATACAGTTGCAACTTATGTCATGGACCAGTTGCAACAAAAGGTACACTGCAGTTACAAAAAAAATGGAAACATCTGAGTTGATAATCTAGAACACAAACTGCTTATTCAAAAATGAAATGTATCTGCATAAAATACAACAATTAATAATTCCAATCAACGAATAATACTAGTTGCAACACTTGGGAAAAAATGGGGTTTACCAGTCTATTACCGAAAATAACAAAACAAATCCAAAAAATGGGCACAGAGAAACGGGAGAGAGAGCGGATGCGCTTACACAGCGGGCGCGCCCGCAGACTACTCCGGCGCGGGCTACGTCGACGTTCGCGGTCTACGTCTCCGGTGAGCAAACGATTCTGGCGGGAGCCGTTCGCGGAGGATCCGTTCGCGGAGAAGTGTGGAGGGGGCCGGAGCGGGAGCGTGCGGGATGGACGAAGACGGGAACGGGAGCGAGCGCACAACGGCTACGGCGAGGGCTAGGTCGCCGGGGAAGAGAAGAGATTGAGCCGTTCGCGGAGGGCCGGGAAAGTGGAAAAGGCACAGTCGGGGCGGGGAAGTGAAAAGGCGCAATAGTGGAGGGGGCAGTCGTCGGTTCCGCTGCGTCGGTTCGACTGTGTGGATCGGTTGGCTCGGACCATGTGCACCTGGGCGCGTAGGTTGGGCCTGGGTGCATTCTCTATATTGAATGCACCCAGGTGTAATATATAAAAACAGTGTATATATATATATATAATATCTCGGGTTTTTTTTTGGAAAAAAAACGAGAAAAGGTATCGAAAGTCACTTGAAATATTGTTTCCCTTTTTGTATTAGGAATAATGGTTGGAGGCTTATTTTTAATCATACAGATCCTTTTTTACTTTTTTCTCACCTTCTTTGTTTCCTGATGTAAACTGTTGGTTCTTTCTTGCATATTATATTGCATATTGTAGTAGAGGCAACTCTCATCATCTTTCTTCACAAAGAAAAAATACTTGAAAATGTTGAAGCCAAAATGTCAAATCCCTGAGGACCTCAAGAAAAGAAAGCAAACAGAAAGTGGTTCAACTAGTTAGTTTCTCGTACTCGGACAAATCTTTTGCACTTGGCATGGTCGCGTAGATTTTTTTACGTGTTTTTTAATTGAACAATGGATGGTATGCCGCTCAATTAACATAAACTACCTTTTTATATATAAGACCGTGTACAAAAACATTATTTTGCACTGCTGTTCGTAAAATAAAGTTTAAAATATGGGTATATGGATAGGTAAGCTGCTTATGGATATGAAAATAGTTAAGTTGTTATAGACCATATTGTCCAGCAACTTATCTATCCATATCTCTATATTCAAATTTTACTGTACGAACAGTACAATCTATAATATAAAATAATGTTGGTTCAATTTTTTATTTAACCTTTTTTTAGTTTAAAATTGAATTATCAGATGACAAATATTAAAGAACGGAATTAGTACAAAACAATGCATTATCTGTAACGAGAAGGGATGGGAGGAGGCATCTAAGTTACGGAAGTCATCCTCCCACATGAGGAGCGACATAGGATGGATATTTGCATTATCTGTCACGAAGCAGTGCTACTAAACGATGTACCTATCTAATATCTAATGTAAGATATATATTGTTGCAATTTTGTTAAACGAATTTAATCTAAAGAGCTTAATTCTTTTAGAGGTAAAAATTTTTTTGGAGAAGATTAAATGAATTTAATCTACTTTTTTAGGAGTAGACATATATTATTCGTACTCCGCTGTGTTTGAAAAAAAAAATTCCACAGGAAAACTGAAGCAAAGAGAAACCATGGTGGCGCCTGTAGAGACTGAATACAAGCGAACATAAAGATGAGCACAAGTCGTCGTCGATTCGCAATTGGCGAGCAAGGACAGGGCAGAGCAGGAGTGCTCTGCAACAATCTGCATGCATTCTGAATTTCTGATGACAACTGAACTTGATCCATAACCCATCAACCTCGCTTTCGCTTGCACCTCGCAGGACCGCCATTCGCTATGGGTTATTGCCAATGGAACTCGGATGACACCCGGAGGAGCTCGTCCAGATAATCGGCGCCCAGGTCCTCCAGCTCCACAACGCTGGCGGGGCACGGCGGCTGCTGTGGTGCGGCGGCGGCCGCGGCCACGGCCACTTGTTGCTGCCGCTCCTGCTTCTTGTTCTTGTTCTTGTTCGGGGAGCGCTTGCGTATGGAGTGGCGGCGCTTGAGCGCCAGGACAGGGGAGCCCGCGGCAGAGGAGGCGGAAGAGAGCGCTAGCGCGCGCAGCGACTCCTGCACGCGCTCCACGGGAAAGTTGAGCACGGCGGCGGCACCGCGCACGGAGAAGGCGGCCTGGTCGTAGGCCATCGCGGCGGCCTCCGGGCTGTCGAAGGTGCCCAGCCAGACGCGGGCTCCCTTGCGCGTGGAGTCGCGGATCTCGGCCGCGAACTTGCCCCAGGGACGCTTGCGCACGCCGATGTAGGGAGCCGGCAGCGGCTGCTGATGCTGCTTCTTGGAGCTCTTGTTGCTACCGTTGCTGTGGCCACCGTCCGGCTGCTGCTGTGGCCGCCGGGTGGCCTCCTGCTGGCTGTTGGCCGAGCAGGCGGAGGACGAGGACTCGGAGGAGGCTGCCTCCATGTCGTCGGAGATGGAGTCGGACACGGCAGCCATGTCGTCCATGAGCGCGTTGAGCAGGCGCTGCATGTCGTCCCCGCCGGCGTCCAACGCCGCGTCCGTGGCGCCGCCAACGCCGCCGTAGCTATGCATGCTGCCGCTGCATAGATAGGAGTCGTAGTGCTCCATTATGCCTATAGATATGGGATGCGTCGATGTCCCGCAGTCCCGCCAAGTTAGTGATGGATGGGAATTGGAGGCGAGGCGAATGCGCGCGGCTTTTATAGGACACGCGCCTGCACCTGGAGGAGTGGATTGAAGTTGAACCGTCTGAATTTGACTAGTCTCTTTGGATGCTCAGGCTGACGTGGACAGACTGGGTGGGACCCGCCGGATCGACCGTAAAGGCAGGTCGCTGGGGCACGTGACCACGTCCCCGGGCCCATCTCTCTCTCTCTCTCTATAGCGTGACGTAGGGCGGCGGGAAACGACAAGCCCACTGGTGTCACTCCCAGCTGCTGCTTCTTCCTCCCTTCCAGGCTTCCTTCCTTCCACATTCCGCTCCGCTGGTGGCTGTACTGCTCCAGCTTATAGGGAGTTAGGGACGCACTAGCGATGGACTATCTATGCATATTTTTCTTCTTCTTCGTCCTTCGGTGTTTGATTAAATTTATTGTAGAAAATAGATAAACTAAGGGCCGGTTTAAATGCACATGGGCTAATAATTAGAAAAAAATTTGCTAGTGAAATTAGTTAGCTAACAATTAACTAACTAATTATTAGCTAATAAATGAACTTTTAGCTAGACTCTTTGTATCTTTTAGCTAATTTTAGTATTTAACTATTAGCTCTAGTACATTCAAAAGAAATCACATATATAATGATATGGCACCAGTGTTTAGTTCTGATTAAGCCAAAAGGCTACTGGTTGATTTGTTTTGATGACGAATACATTTGTAGTTGCCCTTTTGAGGAGTTCGTCATGTGTGCCCTTAACGACGAGCGCAATACTTAGGTCACGTCATAAGTGTTAAGGAAAAAATGATTTCGTCGACGTCAGCAATCCAGAGGAAGAAATACACTTAATATCAAAGGTGGAGATTAACAAGATCGACGATCATTAGTTAATAAGATTAGTGTTAATAATATTCCTTTATGTAAATCCTGTTCCCGAACAGGCACCTCTCTCCCTCTCTCCTACGACGAGGAAACCGTCCTTAGCGAACGGACAAGTTTTCTGTCGTTTCACTATGTATAAATACATACCACCATTGAATGAAAAGAATACACATCATTTACTTCAGTCCCTTCGTTTTCTAACACGTTATCAGCACCCGCTCTCGCCAGAAGAAGAAGAGACGAACAGGGAAGGAAGAACGATGTCAACCAAGACAATCCAACAGAAGAGGAATTATGTCTTGTGGATAGTTGCACCACAAATACTATACTCACAGAAATAAAATATTTTCAAACTATCAAAAGAAAAGAAGCAAATGTTTTAACAATAGCCGGTAGAGATGCTTTGATAGTTGGTTCTGGACGAGCCATTATCACTCTACCAATGGGCACACAGATTATAATCGAGGATGCATTATTGTACCCCGATTCAACGCGTACCTTGTTGAGTTATAGAGATATCCGTAAGAATGGTATTCATGTGGAAACACATGTCGAAAATAAAGAAGAATTTCTTATACTTACCAAACTAACTGGATATGGCAAACAAATATGCGAAAAAATTCCATCTCTAGATTCTGGATTGTATTATACATACATCAAACCTATAAAACATATTACATATAAAGTAATCTTTCAAAATGTCGATGCCTTCAAAATTTGGCATGATCGACTTGGGCATCCTGGTATAGGGATGATGAGAAAGATTATAAGCAACTCCATCGGTCATGATTTAAACGAAGCAAAATTTCCCCAATCTTCGGATTATGTATGCACTGCCTGCACTACTGGGAAATTAATTTTGAGGCCATCAAATCTTAAAATCAGAACCGAACCACTTCAATTCCTTGAAAGAATTCAAGGTGATATTTGTGGACCAATCGAACCTAGTTCAGGACCATTCAGATACTTTATGGTTTTGATCGACGCATCTACAAGATGGTCACATGTGTGCTTATTATCCACACGAAACCATGCATTTGCTAAAATAATGTCTCAAATCATTAGACTCAAAGCAAATCACCCTGAACATAGGATTAAATCAATTCGATTGGATAATGCAGCTGAATTTTCCTCCCATGCTTTCAATGATTATTGCATGGCTTTGGGAATTGAAGTACAACATTCCATTCCATATGTCCATACTCAAAATGGTTTGGCTGAATCATTGATTAAGAGAATCAATCTGATTGCTCGTCCATTACTGATAAATTGCTCTTTGCCTTCGTCATGTTGGGGTCATGCGGTTTTACACGCTGCTGACTTAATCCAACTACGACCAACTGCATATCATGATTATTCTCCCATACAATTAGTACGAGGTGATCCACCAAGAATTTTCCACCTGCGTAAATTCGGTTGTGCAGTATACATACCGATCTCACCACCACAGCAAACCGCTATGGGCCCCCATAGAAAAATAGGGATCTATGTGGGTTATCAATCTCCGTCGATTATTAAATACTTAGAACCTCTAATAGGGGATCTATTTACAGCCCGGTTTGCTGATTCAATATTTAATGAGGAACATTTCCCGGCATTAGGGGGAGAATTAGTGTACCAAAAAGAATACCGCGAAATAAATTGAGATACAAATAGAATCTCTTCCTCAGATCAACGTACAAATGAAACTGAACTTCAAGTTCAAAAGATAATTGGTTTGCAAAATTTTGCAAATCAACTGCAGATGCATTTACTGATTATAAAGGAGTTATTAAATCTTTAATTCCTGCAAGGAATGCTACTGCCCGAGTGGAGGTACCAAAGAAAACCGCCTCAACCCCTAATACAGGCAAGAGGGGGAGAGACATGGCTACAAAGCAAAATCAATCTGTTGAAAAACAGAGAAAGATAGTAAATGCACGTCAATCTAAAATTAGTAAAAGTGGAATAAATCCACAACCCTCTTCAAGTGCACATATTAATGAACAAGGGCCATCGGAAAACATAGGGATCATTGATAAGGGAAATCTTGATGAATCTTTGAAAATAAATGAACTTGCCACAAACTACATCGAAACTGGAAAATCATATGATAGAAAGTCTACTATTGTCGACATATATTTTTCTGAACAAATTGCTGATATTATAAATGATCCAGATCCTAAATCCATGGTTGAGTGCAAAAAGCGCTCGGACTGGAATCAATGGAAAGAAGCAATACAAACAGAAATTGCCTCGCTTTATAAAAGAAAAGTATTCTCGGAAGTCATGTCAACACCTCGTGGTGTCTTCCCTGTTGGATACAAATGGGTCTTCATTCGAAAACGAAATGAGAAAAATGAAGTGGTGAGATACAAAGCAAGGCTAGTAGCACAAGGTTTTTCGCAAAAACCTGGAATAGATTATACAGAAACTTATTCCCCAGTGATGAGTGACATCACTTTCCGATATTTAATATCTCTGGCAGTACAAAATCGTCTATCTATGCAGTTGATGGACGTCGTGACCGCATACCTATATGGGTCATTAGATTCAGATATATACATGAAGGTTCCGGATAGAATAAATGTACCGGATCCAAAGGCAAATCGTAACATGTATTGTGTAAAATTGCAAAAGTCATTGTATGGCTTAAAACAATCAGGGCGTATGTGGTACAAACGCTTAAGTATTTTCCTTTCCAAAAAGGGATACACTAATAATGATGATTGTCCATGTGTTTTCATTAAGAAATCCACATCAGGTTTTTGCATCATATCAGTATATGTTGATGATCTTAACATCATTGGAAGTGATATTGATATAAATGAAGCACGTCATCATCTAAAGACGGAATTTGAAATGAAATATTTGGGTAAAACCAAATTTTGCTTGGGTTTACAACTTGAGCATTTGCCCTCTGGCATATTCGTATATCAAGAAGCCTATGTCCAAAAAATATTGGAGAAGTTTAATATGGATAATTCATATCCCTCCAAAACTCCTATGGTTGTGAGATCTCTTGACATGGAGAAAGACCCATTCCGACCTAGAGAGGAGAAAGAAGAGATTTTGGGTTCAAATTACCCATATCTAAGTGCAATTGGTGCGCTTATGTATTTAGCAAATAGTACCCGGCCGGACATTGCATTTGCAGTGAATCTACTTGCAAGATACAGCGCTGCTCCTACTAAACGTCATTGGACAGGAGTAAAACATATCCTTAGATATCTCAATGGTACAAGAGATTTTGGTCTTTTCTACGAAAGAGGCCAAGACTCGACTTTAATTGGATATACAGATGTTGGCTATCTTTCAGATCCTCACAATGCCAGATCTCAAACAGGCTTTGTTTATTTATATGGTGGAACAACTATCTCTTGGAAATCAACCAAACAAACTTTGGTAGCCACTTCCACAAATCATTCTAAAATAATTGCTTTATATGAAGCTTCCAAAGAATGTGTATGGCTTCGTAGGATGATTAATCATATACTACAATCTTGTGGTATAGGTTCTATAGAATCACCTACCATTATCTATGAAGATAATGTAGCTTGTGTTATTCAGATGGAAATTGGTTATATTAAGAGCAATATCACTAAGCATATAGCTCCAAAATTATTTTTCCCTCATGAATTACAAAAGGATGGAGAAATATATTGCAGACTAAATCATGCGACAATCTCACAGATTTATTCACTAAGTCCCTACCTTACTCCACATTTTCAAAATATGTTGAAGGTATAGGTATGAGAAGACTTAGAGACCTGCAAAATTCAGGGGGAGTAACTCTCACTGATACATAACAAGTTCACATCATATTGCACTCTTTTCTTTATGTGGTTTTTTCTCTCACAGAGAGTTTTTATCATATAAAGTTTTTAATGAGACAATATTAATACAAGCGTATACCATATCACTCTTAATTTTCCCATAGGGTTTTTGTAAGGTGATATGAGGTATAGTAGAAATTTTAAATGCAGGATTTTCATTTGATGGACTCAATCAAGGGGGAGTGTTAAGGAAAAAAATGATTTCGTCCACGTCAGCAATCCAGAGGAAGAAACACACTTAATATCAAAGGTGGAGATTAACAAGATCGACGGTCATTAGTTAATAGGATTAGTGTTAATAATATTCCTTTATGTAAATCATGTTCCCGAACAGGCACCTCTCTCCCTCTCTCCTACGACAAGGAAACCGTCCTTAGCGAACGGACAAGTTTTCTGTCGTTTCACTATGTATAAATACACACTACCATTGAATGAAAAGAATACACATCATTTACTTCAGTCCCTTCATTTTCTAACAATAAGAGGTGTGTCTGATAGACATGGCATACCATGAGATCTTGAAATCTGACACCCAACACTTCTGGGTGGGACCCGTAAGAGAGAACAGCGTAATAGGACCTTGGTTGTCGTAACGAAGTATAGTGCAACGAATAACAGGAAGACTAGACTAGAGTTCAGAGAAAATATTACATGGAAAATAATATACTTGATTGATGTATATGTACACACAACTCCCTTTCTTCTCTGCTTTTCGTGCATCTTGAGTTTTTTCGATAAGGGGTTTCCCATTTCTATTCTTTACATAATAGAAATACATAGTTTAGGGCACCAGAATAGATATTACATGACATTGACCATTCATCCTACAGATGATCATCATCATCGCAGACAAAGGAATGAAGTTTTAAGGAAACACCTACTGGGCGGACAACTGTTTTCTAGCAAGGATTACAGAACCTGATTCAAGACTGGTCTACATGACGGTTCATAATAGGCGGTTCATAACAGAGAATATTTCCTTCACACAGCAAAAACCATCTAACATAGAAACATGAACAATTTGACGCTTCCTGACAGGCGATCATCACTTTAGGTTATCTTTAGAATCCTTGGAGTCTCCCATTCTCTCATTCTCCTTGTTATCATATTTGTACCCTAGATTGGTGCTTGCCGCTCTTCCAGCAGCTTGGCGCCTTCTTGGAGTAGGTCCTGTAGCTCCTTCTTGCTTAAGCCTGCCCAAGATAAAATCAATGCACTTGTATGACACATAATATCAGTTGGGGATTTTATCCGGTATTTTTCAAAACACATTCTATTTCTCTCTTTCCAAATAGCCCAACAAACAGCTGAGCCTCCAAAGAAATGAATATTGTCCAATCCCGACATACATCTTTTTAACCACCTCCAACATTGACCAATATCCCTAGGAATGATCTCTGTATTGATGCAATTGGCCACCAAACCCCAAATTACTTTGGCGACAGAACAACTAAAAAACAAATGATCGACTGATTCAGCCTGATCACAAAAGCTACAACTAGTGTCGCCCACCAACTTTTATTTGTCAAATTATCTTTGGTTAACAAACCATTGTTTTCCAGAAACCACATAAAACTTTAATTTTTGGAGGGATTTTACTTTTCCATATATGTTTCATATATGGCCCAAAATTGTGCACATCCACATGATTGTATAAAGATTTAACAGAGAACTGCTTTTGCACCCCCACTTACATTTAATCTGATTAGGAATTCCTTGAACAAGAGCTGAGCCATATTGTAAATATCATCCCACTTTTTAAAGTTCTCATCTTGTAACCATCTCCTGAAATCAGTTTGCCAACATTTTCTTTGCATCTCGAGGACCATAATGCCTTTATCATCACAGATCTGCATTGCAAAGGGGTTCATCCATTACCCAACTATCCTCTCAAAACCTGGTTTTGTCTCCTTTTTTAGTTTGCACTTGTCTGCCCATAAGATAGAACTTTTTAACTTTTTTTTGAAGTAAAGAACTTTTTAACTTTTGTGTATGAAGGAGCCGTTGTGTATGAAAGAGCTCCCGATAAAATAGCAATGCTAGCTACAGAGCATCTCTTAGATTTGTTCATCCATGGCGTCAATGAATAAAACATCAGCTCATCTAATTTGCTCTCCTTTTCTTTTACATCCGACCAGCAGCTAGTCACAAACCCACGCAAAACCGACGTGACCATATATCACGTTGGAAGCATTTTTTTCTTGTTTCCTAAACATGGATGCGAATATACAATTGGCCAACGTACGTAAACAAGATTTCCCCTTTTGCCATGAACTCCATGATGAATTGAACACTCTTAACACGACTCCAATGCCTCTAGTGATGGTATCCGAGGCCGCCACTAGAACATGCAGATAAAATTGCTCGGAGGTGCTAGTCGCGGCAGACATGTTTATGGAGAGCACAATCGAAAACTATAAAACCCAGACGAAAATCCTTGGTTTTTGGAAAGCACAAACGACATCTTCCAAATCCTATAAATATATTTATGATGTCAATTTTTACTATCGTCAACAATATCGCTTCCGAATCTGAAGAGTGGACGTCTTGGTTGATATCATATAGAATTGCCTAATGAATGAAAAACGAAAACAAACGGAGTTGGTGACGTTTGGTCGCTTCATGTGTCTTGTTACTTCTAAATATATTTATGATGGCAATTTTGACTACCAAGAATATTGGTTCCAATTCTGAAGAGTGGTCGTCTTTTGTTGATATCATATAGAACGGCTAATGAATGAAAAATAAAAACAAAAGAAGTTTGGGGATGTTTGGTTCTAAAACTAGATCAGAAAATAAATACTCCTTCCTTCTTAAAATAGAAGTTGTTATAGCTGTTGGTTTTATGCCTATATTCAAATGGATGAAGATAAAACTAAATACATATATAAAATATATACATTAAATATTGTATGAACCTATTAATTAATTAAAACGAATTTTAATTTAGGATGGAGGAAGTAGAACGGATGGATGGATTGACCCACACAACATGCATGTACTTATTAATAACATTTTTTAATACACAAAAAATAATGAATTGACCGTCCTAGACAGTTGGTTACCTTTTTCAGAAGCGGGTGCGGTTAACTTACTAATGTCAATGAGAAATATGTAGTTCCATATCAGCAGAATTCATAGATGGTACACCGTTCGACTCGATCTACAGAGGTGTTATTCAAACCAAATGTGTACAAGAGGGGGAGGGAAATTCTGACTATGTAAAACATGCGTACTACTGAACAAATTTGATTCATTTATTTTGATGGGAAGAAATAAAAAGAAACAAACAAATGCCAACCACCACTACCGATTGTCTTGGCTTCGACTTTGGTAGGCGATAACGACGGCCGAGTCAAAGCTAACAAGGCTGCCCAGCTGGCAAAGAAAGGGGTTTTGTATGAACACACCACCTGGGAGTAGCATGCAACGCCGAATCATCTATTACTTTATTTAATTCTTCATACGTCCTAAAAGACTTGAAGTTCTTGTTTTTATAAATCAATTATTTTAAACTTTGTTCATAAAATTAATATTTATAGTACATAATTAATTAGTACCATTAGATAGAACTTTGAATCTAATTTTATAATAAGCTTACTTAGAGATGCAAATAACGTTGCTATTTTTTTTATAAATCTAGTTAAATTTGAAAAAAAAAATAACCAGTATGAATACTATAGTGATAGCTATTTTGGGATGGAGAGAATAAGTTGTTTTCCTTCATGAATAACGACTCAAATTAATAAGCAAGGAGACTAACTTCTGCAAGCATATAGTTAAGATTTCCCATTTCAACAATACTTCATGAAGGCTTAAAACAACCTACACATATGTAGGTCCACATATATATAGTCTGTCCCTGCTGCCATTATACTATACTGAGATCATGTTTGTTTCACTAATACGAGTATTTATTCAGTGGTAGTAGATGGTCACGTGCCTATTTTTATATTAAAATTAAGCAAGAATCATGTGTTTGAGCATTTGAAAGTCACTAATAACCTGACTTTTCGTTCAGGCAGCGTTACCTTTAGTTGCATTGCGTGGCTGTAGGGAGTGCAAGAGGTGGTGAGAGGAACGTACATTAACTATGTGCACTTGTGTAAAAGTGGAATATAAATGACCGTATCATATTTAAATTTTGACTACTTTCCTTGTCCTAAAATATAATACGAATAAAAACATTAATATTTGTAGTATGAAATTAGTATTGTTAGGTAGATATTTGATTTATTTTTATAAGGTTATTTGAGATGTAAATATTTTATATAAACTTATTTAAATTTAAAAAGGTTTGATGAACATAAATTCTATAGCGACAACTATTTATAGATGGAAGGAGTACCTTAGTACCGGAATATGTATATAGGGAAATATCTCAGGTGCAAAATAATCTATTGGGGTAAACCATAGAGATCAACATGAGAACAGATGTAGGAAAATATACAGGAGAGGTAGATAGTTTGCATTGAAACAGAATATATATATATATATATATATATATATATATATATATATATATATATATATATATATATATATATATATATAAACTCATCTCACCTCCACCTTATGTTAGTTTATTTACATAATTCGTATCGATGATTGCGTTTATGTATGTATTGTATGTATCCATGCATGCTTGGCTTGATGAAGCGTCATAGATGCAATGCAACGAGAGTGGAGTGTAGCTAGCTGCCTTTGTATGCTTCTGCGAAGCAGCGGCGGCGGCGGACCGGAGCAGGTGACTAGGCCTGTTGTTCAGCTTTTTTCTGACCAGCTTTTCTGAAAATCTGGTTGTGGGGAGAATCTGGCTGTAGGGAGAATCTAAGTTTTATTATGATTACGTGTGGAGGAAGATAAAGTTATTTATAGGGCTCAGTATCTAGAAAGTGACGGATTTCTACTATTACAACGACTCAACCGATTATGTGTTTAAGTTGATTTTGGATGGTTTTTGCCCCAACGAATTTTATAGAAGTTGGCTGAAAAGCTGAGCGTTTGGCAGTCCGTAGCAGCTTTTGGGGTCCAGAAGCTGCGAGAAGCCGAAACAAACAGGGCCTAGAGACCATCATCGACTGTGTATGTGCATGTCCGATCCGCTACATGGTGTGGCCCGCCAACGCAAGTGCCGGAAAGATGCCGCTTTTCTTGATTTGTATCTGTTTGTGCACGAGACGTACAAAAAAAATATTCTAGTTTTGTTATAGGCACGTAATACATAAAATTTATGATCCAATTCCTGTATGCTGGACTTCCTTGCTTCCAGGAAGTCGGGCTAGTGCTGCAGCAGATACAGATAGCGCATTAATTGGCGGTTTTTGTCTGTCGGGGGGAGCTGCCTGCTCGCCATGCATGCATCCCCCCTTCCCTGATTCCTTCTCCAGGTAGGTAGCTAGCTAGATTCTTCCGTTTGTCCATCACCCTGGTTTCCTTGTGTAATGTAATGTAGTGGTCAGTTAGCGCTGGACTCGGATCAACTTGCACCAGAAAAGCAGCGTGATCAAATGGAATGCTATCGCACCTCACGCCCAGCTTCGTTCATTTATATCAGTTGTCAAATCGAATCGGATTACAAAACTAATCATCTGCTCCAATATAAATAAATCGGAAGACGCAAGTCCAAATCAATTATGCTTCTATTCATTTTTCAGCTAAAATTAATTAAAGGTCCGAACCAATTACGAAGAAACATTTGGATTGGGTGATCCATCAGAGCAATATAAGTGACTAATTTTTATCGGAATATGGCTCAAACAGATTAATTAAACAAAATTACCTTATTTTCGGCTGATCTTAACATACAAGAATTACCCTAACCAATATAGTAGAGATATCCATCAACAATATATATAGACACACACATGTTCATATATATACATATATTCACAATACATATCTTATCTCTATATATATTAAACACCTAGTCCCAAGCGACCAGACATACCATCAACGTCACCTTTTTTTCGAACCGTTCGATCCCACATCACCGGTCTAGAGAGGCACACCATGCTCGCTCCCAAGTCCCATCTCGCTCGACGCTTGCAAGTTGCGTACCCCTGCCCCGCTCCGCCTCCCAAAAAATTCCTTCTTCTCATGGCTCCCACTCCCACGCCCTACGGGTAGATCCACCCATCCATGACACCATCACCATGGACATCGACCTAGCGCGCGAGAGGAGGAGGCCACCAGTGTCATCACCATGGACATCGACCCAGCGCGCGAGAGGAGGAGGCCACCCCGCATAAAGCAACATCCGGAGAAGAAGCGATGCGGTTGGAGAAAGAAGGGCAAGGTGGCGATCGTGCGGAGCAGATGATGTCGCCGTCCGAAAAAGTCGGTGAGCTCCACCATCAAGCGCCCATCCAGGGAGAGGAAGACATTTAATGGGTACGTAGAGCTCACGCTGTGCGCCCCTGCTATTCTCCAGATTTCGACGTGGGCCTCCTCGAGGAGGCATAGGTGCTTGCCATATGCAAGCTCTATGCGCCGCTATAGCTCGACGGCTCGCGTCCGTAGGATCGAGAGCAGGAGCCTCCACCCATCGGCGGCACTCCCTCATCGTCCTCGTAGAGGTGGGAGTGACAAGACAGAGAGGGAACGTGCTTACCAAGTATTGGCAGGAGACAAAATACCATGGAAGGAAGGCAATAGGATCAAGGCGAGGCGTTTAGAGCTCAAATGGGTGGTAGCGTCGGTTTGATTCAAAACAAATTCAGGGGAGGGTGGTGGGGTGGGGTTTTGAAGTGTCCCAATCCTTTAGGAATCAAATGTGATTCAAATACTAGTCCCAGGAGGCTAGTATACACACTTATACATAAGATGAGTTCAGATCTGCTAAAACGAGACAAACCTATAAAGGTGACGATCGTCTTTAAGTGTTGGTCCACAACTCGAAACATATCATCAGAGTGAGGCTAAAACAGCACGATATATGCAGTGAAGCAAATCAGTGGTCCAACAACCATAGTCATGGTTGGAACAGGCGTAAATCTTACTCGATCAACGATCTACTTCTCTGAAAAACAACAAATAAGTAAGAGTGAGTACTTACGTACCCAGCATCCCACCATCACCCATGGAATGGAGAAATAAGATATAATGTGTTGGTCTTTGCTCTCGAATGCTATACATTAAGAACAAAGCAACACAATTGTTAATGATTAGAGACCTTCGTCCTTAGAAGCATTATTTCCCTTAGGATATAATGATCTCCAGACGAAGGTCATGAAGAGTATACCTTCATCATTTTAGTGAGCATAAATGTAAACAGAGACACGAGAATATAAAAAGAATATAAACAATCATTTCGAATCATTAGATTATTTATATTCTTTATTTATTAATATGAATAAACATCAATGATATTTATATTACATTTGTACCTTCGGCTTGACAGAAGGTAAGGAAGTAAGAATGACGTCAGGGCGATTACAATTCAGCGTGAACAGTACGAGGATACTGTTCACCTATTTAAAGGCATGGGACGCAGCCCGGACAAAATTACATTTATGTCCCTGATAACTAATTATAATCATAATACAAATTATCAGGGTCTATGTAGTCTTTTTCTCTTTAAGTCGGTGACATTCTTCGTCTTAGGCATGTCACCATGCCGAAGCCCCTTCAGTTGTAGCTTCGGCATATACCTTCATGTCGTGCCTGCTTGCATATCGTCCTGTCGAAGGTGTTTTCGCTTAGAGGACCTTCGACGAAGAAGAAGGCCCCCAACAGTAGCCCCTTCGCGGTGCTAGATCATTTTTCGTAACGAGCTCGATCCGTGAAAAACTCGAAGGCTTCGGAATGCCGAAGGTCTGAAAAACACCTTGCCTAAGCTCGTTGCCGAGAAACGATTATAATATTTTAGGCATCGGTCGGTCCACCATTCAGCGAGTGCAGGCGGCCTGGCGGTTCACGTTCCCCCCTGCAGCACTATATAAACAAACAGGTTAGTGAGGAGTTACTGCATCATTCATTGCTATTGCACTGTTGTGCTGTTAAAAAATTTGACCATAGCCAAAGCTTTCTGCATTGCGCTCTCGAGCAAACGCTTCATCGTTTAAGGTTAGCTTCGTCAAACGGTGAAATCATTGAAATGGCTAGAGTGCGATCAACTGCTAGAGTGTCTCGTGAGGGGGACGAAACCGAAGCCGCCGAAACAGCGTCGATTTCAGAAGTAATGAAGCGATCGGGTCTGGTTGTGGCAGAGGATGTTGCCGACGAAGGTGCTTCTAATGCCGAAGCTGAACAAGTTGTGGTTGAGGGTGAAAATGTTGATGAGAGTGAAGAAGACTACAACATTTTGGTCCCAACAAAGCCTAGTTATCTTGAATTTGAAAAATCTACTGTGACGGAAGATGACATGCCTATGATGATGAAATTGGACTATTTTGGAGAGGCTAAGAGCAAACTTATTCGATTTGCTGGAGAAGAGGTAATCCCAGAGCCGAAAAAGGATGAAGTTGTCGTTTTTAATAGCTTCTTCAGAGCAGGGCTACGATTCCCTCTGAATGAAATGATAGGAGAAGTTTTAAAGAACTTTGAGATATATCTTCATTAGCTGACTCCGAACGCTATTGTTAGACTCAGTGTCTATATCTAGGCCCTCCGAAGCCAAGGGGTGAGTCCAAATGCCGAAGCTTTCTACCGAGTGCATGAGCTGCATTATCAGACAAAGGCTAGGGTAGATGGCCTTCATGAAAATTTTGGCTATTACAATTTTGCGTATCGAAAGGATACAAAGGCACCAGTTCTTAGCTACCGCACGAAGTGGCCAACTGGTTGGAAGAGTGAGTGGTTCTATATGACGGCTGACGAGAAAAAGAGGGAGAAGCTGATGACCATGGTTATGAGTCCACTGACTTTGAGCTTCGGAATGGCCAGGCCCTTATGCAATATGCAACTGGGGTCACCATGTCAGTTGGCTGAAGTAGAATTTAGAGTGGTAGCCGAGCAGATCAGTACTAGGGACTTGGTGCAAGAATACTTGGCAAACAGAACATATCCGATGTCAAGTGGCCGGGGAATGCCGAAAAGGAAAGAAGTGGGGAAGAAGCGTGAACTTGTTCGACTTGCTTACCGTTTTAAGTTTGAAAAACAATTCAAGAAGCCTTGCAAAGAATGGCTAGACATGATTGAGACCATGTGCAATGAGATACTTGGGAATTATACTAAAAAGGAAGATTTGCTGATGACCGTAGCCTTCGGTACTCGGCCGAAACGAAGATTGAACCGGGTAATGGACGCCTTGAATTTTGAATACCTCGATTATGAGAAGCTTGACAAAGGCACCGAAGGGGTGAAAAGAAAAAGAATTGTTAGTATTCTAAACAGACAAGCTGCCAGAATGGTTAAGGAGGATGAGAAGGCTTCAAAGAAGACAAAAACTGCTCCTAAGCCGAAGGCAGTAATGTCAAAAAAGAGGAAGCCTGAGGTACCGGAGCCGAAGGTAGCTGAGGCAACAGAAGAAACTCCAACGCCCTCTGCTGCTGAAATAGCAGAAATTCTAAAGGTAATGACTGAATCCTTACCCATCCAGCTGCTAAGTCCTCTAAGACCAGAACTGACAAAACTTTTGCAGAAGAGGGATGAACCTTCGGCTTCAAAGGAGAAGACTGAAGATCAGAAAAAACAAAGAATCGTTAATGTTATGCAAGCTATTGAGCGGACACCACCGCTGGTCTCAGCATCCAAAATAGTGCTTGCTACAAGTGCAGAGGCCACTGCCGAAGCTGAAACCTCTACCGAAGCTGCAGCTGCTGTCGAAGCTGCCAATCTAGCAACTACACTGTCAGGAATTGACAAGCTCCTTTCGGATATGGCTACAGAAGAGATGGCTGCAACTACAGAGAAGGTCATGGCCGTAGTGCCTGACAAAGGAAAAAAGATTGCTGATGCTACTTCAGAAGAAAAAGATTTTGACCTTCGGAACATGGTAGGTCAAGAATTGTCCGAGGCTGAGAAGAAGGAGCTACAGGAATATGGGATATCCTGTGGCTACTAGCCAGGAGCTATGCTTTTTGGTGGCATTGAGGAAGAAGCCTTAGGATGTATTCGTGATCGTGCCGGGGCGAAAATAATCGGCACTCTATCAAAGAGTGTCGGTTTTCCGAAGCTTGAGTCTGATATAAGCGGCTACCGGCGGCAACATATCATCGGCAGTCTCTTTTACTCCAATTTCAAGGTAAAATTCTTTTTGCCAACACTTTTGTTATCTTTGTGATATTAGAATTTTCTAAAGTCAGCCTATTTCCACAGAGTATGCTGCTAAGTAAAGCATTGAGGATGCAACAAGACCTCGAGGACAAGAAAAATGAGATCATAATCGAGGGCTTGGAAAGTAGGATTAAAGATTACGAAGCTTATCTTGAAAAGAAGGACTTCGTGCTTCAAGCAATAGAAGGTTCACTTGCAGAGATTCAAGCTGAAAATGCTAGGTTGAGCGAGGAGCTTCTCCAAACTCAAACAATCTTAAGAGGAAAATCAGAGTGCTTCGAACAAGAGAAGAAGGAACTACAAGCAAAATATGAAGCCGAAGCTAATAAAAACTCAAAACTGCAGGAATCTCTGAGGGACCTTTAGAACACATGCTTGGAATTTTGTAGCCGCTGTGTGCAATGGTTAAAAGGACTCTTCAGCTCGGTTGGGGCTAGTTCTAAAGATATTGCCCTTTTGGCTGGAGATATATAAGATACCTTCAAGCACATTGAAAATGAAGTTGATGCACTCAATGAAGCGATAGCTGGTCATGGTGACTTCTGTGCTCTGCTAGCTTCTCGTGGCACAACTGCTACAATCTTGAAGGCCGGATACACGCATGCGAAGACAGTAAACAAACCAACCTTCAGCCTGTCGCCATCAGACCTGATTAATATTCCTGGTGAGGCCCAAAGTATTAGAAATAGGTTCATCACTCAAATTTGGGCTAAAGGTGGACGAGAGTTGGCTGGAGACGAAGCTCGGAATCTACTTAAATCAGTAAGAAACTTTTACCTATTGTCTGTCTTGATTTTTATCATTACTTTTACCTTATACCATCGTTTGTCTGTAGGATGGTGGTGCCGAAGGTTAACAGTCCACAACACATTCCGAAGGTTGCTAGCTCGAAGCTTCCTTTTATGCTTTCCTGTATAGAGCTTAGGGAATATTTGTATTATTTTTGCAAAGAATTGTAATCGAGAGTCGAACTCAGTACTGTGTATATTTGTCCATACCTTGTAATATAATTTTACCTTTCCATCCATGTACGCATTGCTTTGCTGTGGACGAAATTCGTGTATCTTTTGAGCCGAAGGCAAAAAACATTTTCCCTTCTTTTCGTACACATCGAAGCACTTCCTTGCATAAAATGCCTGTATTTATGTTTGAAGCAAAGCTTCTTCGTGTTCAACGAAGCACTTTGTTGCCGAAGCCGGACAATTTCTGTTCATGCTTTATGTCATGGTGATGATGATCCTACGAATGTCTAATGAATGTCTGTATGAATGCAATGAATGATGTAATGTAACATGCAAATCTATGTCCCAAACGCACACGAAGCCACACCTAGACTCTGCATCCCCTTAGGAATGACTTTGGAGTCTTTAAGCTCTGCATTCCCTTAGGAACGACTTTGGAGCTTCTTCACCTTCTATTTCGGTGGCATTTAAGCTATGCATCCCCTTAGGAACGACTTTGGAGCTTCTTTACCTTCTATTTCGGTGGCATTTAAGCTCTGCATCCCCTTAGGAACGACTTTGGAGCTTCTTCACCTTCTATTTCGGTGGTATTTGGCTCTGCATTCCCTTAGGAACAACTTTTGAGCTTCGAAACTTACTCTGCGCTCCCTTAGAAATGACTTTTTGTAGCTTCATCATCCTTGGAGTGATTTCAACTCTGCATCCCCTTAGGGACGACTTTTTAGCTTTTCCCTGTTCTCTTTTGCACTCGATGGTGCAGGTTCTGATATTACATGTTACATTTTTGGGGGATTTTGGCCCTTGTATTGCATAGGGCTAAATAAGAATAAAAAATTACAAACTATGGCCTCGTTAAAAACCTTTCTCCCCTCCTTAAAGGAAAAGGGTGCCATAGGAAAAATAGAAAAGATTACATCAATTATACATAATACCGTCGAAGCTCATCCGCATTCCAAGATCTGTGTATGTCGTTGCCGTCCATATCCTTCAATCTGTAAGAACCGGGTCTTGATGAAGATACTACCAGAAAAGGACCTTCCCATTTCAGTTGTAGCTTGCCCACTGTATCTGGGTTGGCTACTCTCCGAAGCACCAGATGACTTGGCTTGATATTTTTCAATCAAACTTTCCTATCATGCCATTTTATTGTTTCGGCCTGATACTTATTGATGTGTTCTATGGCCTAAAGTCTGGTCCCTTCTATAGTGTCTTTTGTTATTTGAGAATTAGCTTCGTCCTCCACTGAAGCTGTGGTTCTTATTGATCCTGTCTTTGCTTCTTCTGGTGTTATTGCTTCCTCACCGAATAGAAGCTTGAAAGGTGTAAAACCTGTTGACCTTGAGACAGTTGTGTTATGGCTCCACACCACTATGATCAACTCATCTGGCCACTTTCCTCTAGGCTGATTGAAGATTAGCTTCATTATTCTTGTCATTATAATTCCATTTGCTCTCTCTACTAACCCAATTGATTCTGGATGCCTTATGCAAAATGAATTTTTGTACCAATTCGGTCACAAAAATCTTTGAACGTTTCAGCATCAAATTGAGTTCCATTGTCAACGGTTATTGCCTTCGGCATGCCGAAGCGACAAACAATATTTTGCCAAAAGAATTTCTATACTGTGGTCGAAGTTATTGTGGCTAAGGGCTTTGCTTCGATCCACTTAGAGAAATATTCCACTGCTACAACGACATATTTCAAATTTCCTTGTGCTGGTGGAAGTGGACCTAACAAATCCATACACCACCTTTGCAGTGGCCAAGTTGGTTGTATTAGCTGGGTTAAAGACGAAGGTTGTCTCTGGTCTCTTGCGCATCTTTAGCAATTTTCACATTTTTGAACCAAGTCTACTGCATCTGAAGCTGCCTTCGGCCAGTAAAATCCTTGTATGAAAACCTTCCCCAGCAAAGACTAGACCCAATATGAGACCCACATAATACGACATGTTTTTCCTTCATCAATTCTTGACCTTCGGCTCTAGACAAGCACTTGAGTAATGGAGAGCAGACTCCATATTTATATAACTCCCCTTCTATGATTACATATGGTCTTGTTCTCGCTTCTATTCTTTTATTGTAAACTTTGTCATCCAAAAGACAGTTGCCTTGGAGGAAAGATATAATCTCAGTCCTCCAATCTTCACTATGTATAGGTGATATTGTAAGCACTGCTCTCTCCATAAGTTCGACTGAAGGTGCTTTTATTGTTTCGAAGAATACTTCCAAAGGCAAAGGGAGCCCCTGTGCCGTTGACTTAGATAGCAAATCCACATGCTCATTTTCCTCCTTGGGATATTTTTACAGAAAATCCCTCAAAAGAAGCTTCCAATCTTTGGATTGCATCCAAATATTTTTCAAGCTTCGGATCCCTTGCCTTGCTACCTTTGTCCAAGTGGCCAGAAATAACTTGGGAATCAGTTTTGAGGATTGCTCTTCTTATTCCCATTGCCTTTAGCTTCCGAAGCCCTAAAAGAAGAGCTTCGTACTCGACAATGTTATTTGTGCAACTAAAGTCTAATTTTACTACATAACATGTTCTGACTTTAGAGGGCGCTACTAGAACAGCAGCTGCTCCTGCACCGAAGGTTCCCCAAGAGCCATCACAGAATACCGTCCAAGCTTCAGCATCTTTTGTTGCTTCTTCTCCCTGAGCCCCTGGCGTCCAATCAGCAATGAAATCTGCTAACGCCTGAGATTGAATTGAGGATCTGTGTACATAATCAATGGTGAATTCATTAAGTTCCGCAGTCCATTTTCCAATCCTTCCTGTAGCTTCTCTGTTTCTCATTATGTCCTTCAAAGGTTGTGATGAAGGCACTATTATATGATATGCTTGAAAATAATGTCGAAGCTTCCTGGAGGCCATCAACACAGCATACAATACCTTCTCTAATTCTGTGTAATTTTTCATTGATAAACTGAGTTCTTCAGAGACGAAGTATACCGGTGCTTGTCTTTTCACCTGGCCATCTTGCTTCTCCTGTACAAGTGTCGCACTGACCGTAGAATGGGAGGCAGCTACATACAGAAGTAGCTGAGCTCCTGATGAAGGTGGAGCTAGAGTTATCAAATCTATCAGATATTGTTTTAACTCTTCGAAGGATTTCTGTTGAGCCGGACCCCACTGAAAGACTTCGACTGACTTTAGTATTTCAAAGAATAGTAAATTTCTCTCTGCTGATCTTGATATGAATCTATTCAACGATGCCAGCCTTTCTGCCAACCGTTGAGCACCCTTCTTTGAATCTGGCAGTTCCATCCGAAGGATAGCTTCAATCTTGCTTGGATTAGCTTCGATACCCTTTGTTGATACCAGACAGCCAAGAAACTTGCCCTTCTTCACTCCGAAAATGCACTTTTCTAGATTCAACTTGAGACCAGCTTGCCTAAAATTGGCAAACGTCTCTTGCAAATCGGCAACATGGTTTTCTTGTTTTGTGCTTTTTACTATGATGTCATCAACATAAGTTAGCACATTCCTGCCTATTTGGGAGTGAAGAACCTTGGCAGTCATTCTGCTGAAGCTTCCTCCAGCATTTTTGAGCCCCTCGGGCATCCGAAGGTAGCAATAGGTACCACTAGGAGTTATGAAGCTTGTCTTTGGCTCATCCTCTTTCTTCATCCAGATTTGATGATAACCCGAGTAACAGTCCAATAAGTTCATGAGCTCTGAAGAAGCTGCTGCATCTACAAGGGAGTCTATTCTTGGTAAGGGAAATTCATCCTTCGGACATGCCTTGTTGAGGTCTGTGAAATCAATGCACATTCTCCACTTCCCATTAGCCTTCTTCACCATAATAGTGTTAGCCAGCCACTCTGGATATGTTACTTTTCTGATAACACCAGCACTGAGAAGTCTCTTTACTTCATTCCGTGCACCTTCGGCTTTATCATCAGATATTTTCCGAAGCCTCTGCTTTCTTGGTCTGAAAGATGGGTCCACATTGACTGAATGCTCAATGACATCTCTATTGGCACCACAGAGATCATTAGCTGTCCAAGCTAAGACATCTTTGTTGTTGAACAAGAATTTTAGTAGAGTTTTCCTGTTCACCAGATAATTGAGATCCCAGCAATACTTTTTGGTCTGCTATGTCTTCTGTAAGGCCCAAAATATGTATATAAAAAATTTAATAATAATAAAATAAATATATGAAGAAATGAAATAGTAAATTCAGATACCTCAGATTGTACTTGAGTATTGGAAATTGAGGACAGAATCTTGAAAACCAAGAACTAATTTAGAAGAGGAGTGTGTTTCATAGTTTTAACATCTATCAAATAAATAAAATAATTAAAATAAATATACATCTATTGCATCATAGTTTATTTTGATTATGTTTTAAAGAATTGAATTCCTGAACTTTATCTTGGATTTGAATATTAAATTTGTAAATCAAAAAGGGGATAGAAAATAGAGAATGAGAAGGAAATTTTAGAATTTGAGAAAAGAAAAGAAAATAATAAACAAATGAGGTAAAATGAAATATATAAATAGGAATATATTTCGTTACACTAGTAGTTGAATTTGGTATATTTTGATCCATGGTGAGACTCATAAAAATAATAATAATAGAAATAAAATAATGACTTGAGTTGTGGAATTAACCCCAAATTGAAACTTGGGTTGAAAATAGGGAAAGAAGGGAGAAAGAAATACTATATAATATAAAGTAAGTTCACAAATAAATAAATTATACCATAATGGCCTGATCAAAGGTTACCTTCAAAAATATGAGTCCAAGTTCACAAAATCGTGTAAATTCAAAATGGAAATTTAAATTTGAAAGAAAAGTAGAAAAGAAAAGGAAAATAAATAACCAAAATAAAAGAAAAGAGAAACTGTGCGCTGGGCCGAATTCCTCTCAGCTCGGCCCACCTTCCCTTTATAACCGCATGGCCCAGGAACCCTCTTCCCCACGCGCGGTCACCCCGACAAGTGGGCCCAGGCTTGCCATCACGTGCTTTCCTCCGTAGCTTTCCCTAGTATCGCTTACTGGTAGGACCGGCGCTCAGTCGATGATAGCGCTTGGGTGTCCTCTCTACCAGGAGGGCCCCGCTCTGCAGGGGAGTCGTCTTCACGGACTCCACAACGGCCAGAGCTCAACAAACTCCGCGCATGCCGGTGCCAGCGTAACGTTCGTCGCGCTTTCTCTAGCTCTGGTTGCCTCGTCTGGGTATAAATCCTAGCGCGCCGCCATCCCTGAGACCTATCCATCCGCCTAGTCAACTAGGGTTCGTCCGCCCTGAAAACGCCACTCGCCAAATCCGATTGTGTCGCCATCCGCGCCTCTGCTCTCTGCTCGGGTTCAGGGGAAGATCGACATCGCCATCTGCACATGTTGGCGACACTCTCGGACGATTGGAGTCGTTCGGTGCCCGTGGATTCCTCGCTGGAGATTGGCCCTCGGTCACCCGTCCTTTGCCGTGACCAACCTCGACGTTCGCGCAAGCCGTAGGTATTACATGCCATAAACTTTCACCCTGTACTAGTTACCGCGTAGCACCAGTCCAATCCATGGATTGGCCACCAGGGATGGAGACGTCTGTCACCGGCGAGCGTGCCTCCGCGAGCGACCTAGGCATTTTGCCTCTCGGCCTCGGTCGGGGAAGAAGACCACTAACCGTCGGATCTGTGATCTGCGATGGAAATGGGTGTGTGCCGATGCATGCTTGTCGACGTGGATCCGGTATTGGGCGGTCCAGATTAGAACTAGAAAACTCTTCGGGCTGTTGGATTCATGGCTGTAGATGGGCGATCGGGCGGCCACTAATTGGTACCGGTTCGGGCGGCCCCAAATTTAATCTTAGCCGTTAGTTTTTGATCGGGTGGCTCACAGTGAACGATACCCCTTCGTCAGGTCTGTTTTGCATCGGAGCCCCTCCACTTGCCACAATTAGAACCCACCGTCCACCCTAGGGTTGGGCTGAGTCTGCGGAACACTTATGATTTCGCCCCTGTGTTTTTATAGATTTAGTGCTCGGTCCAGATAATTAGAAAACCAAATAAATTCATTTGGAAAATACTTTTTAATGCAAAAATCGTCCAAATTTATTCATTTCAATTTCTATAATTTTGTATTAATATTGTTTACCACCTAATGACTCTGTCTTGGCATGAAAGCCACTTTAAAATTTATTTTCTAATTAATCTTATATCAAAATATAAAACCTTAGGAAATTCATAACTCCTCTGTTTTAACTTCGATTTGAACTACTCAAGTTGCGTTAGTCTCGTATAAATATTTACTATGCAATAACAACATTTATTATACCATGTCTCATTATTTTATAATTAAATCTTTATTTAACTTATGTTAGTTAGTCTCGTTAAACTACTGATCATTATAACCTACAAGAATATAATCTAGGGTCAATTTATAACTTAGGTTAAAGTTGAGATAATTATTTAAAGAATAACATCTCATATGGTCTATATTAACCAATTTATAATATAGTTTAATATTTTAATCACATAAATCTTTTGTAAAATCATAACTCCTTAATCGTAACTCCAATCTTAGTAATTCTCGAACCCACGATCTCGTAGCGATCAGTACATTATTATTATGCAGTTTGTATTTATGTTTGGTGTGATGTTAATTTTGTCTATACCATGCCTGTTTGTGTCGGGTACCGAAATTAGGGGTACCTCCAACACTCCTAATCACGGCTGGTAAACACCTTCAGAGCAAACCATAAAGGTTTACGGCTCGGGTCAAAGTCAAAGCTTCGTCTACTAAGGGACACGGTCTCACCCCGCCCGAGCCCGGCCTCGGGCGGAACAGTGGTCCCGGACGAGTCCACGCCTCGCCCGAGGGTCTCTTCGGACAGTGAGTGCACCCTCGGCTCCACCAAAGACAAGCCTTGTCGTGCAAGCGACTTTGGCCAAATCGCCTACCCAGTCGACCGTGTTGCATGCGCATTTAATGCTGGGGTCGCCTGACACCTTATCCTGACACACGTACCTCAGTCGGCAAGGTCGAAGTGACCACAGTCACTTCGCCCTTTCACTGACCGATCTGACAGGAAAACAGCGCCGCCCGCCCTGCTCCGGCTGCTGTGCCAACCACCCGGGCGAAACTGATAACGGTCGAGTTCAGCCTCGGGCGCAACAGGAAGCTCCGCCTCGCCCGACCCCAGGGCTCGGCCTCGGCCTCGGGAGGAAATCTCCGCCTCACCCGACCCCAGGGCTCGGCCTCGGCCCCGGCCTCGGGAAGAATCACGTCCTCGCCCGACCCTGGGTCTCGGCCCCAGCCTCGGCCTCGGAGGAGTCGTCGCCTCGCCCGACCTCAGGCTCAGATCAACCACGCCACGAGGGATGCATCATTACCCTACTCCTAGCTAGCTCAGGCTACGAAGGAACAAGACCGACGTCCCATCAAGCTTACCCCTATAACAGGCGATGCTGGTTTCCCGCATGCAACCATGACGTCGGTGGTCCTCAAGCCCCCTACGGAAGCAAGGAGACGTCAGCAAGATCCACGCAGCGCAACAGCTGTATTGCTACAGGGTCCAAGGCACTTCTCCGACGGCCACGATGCTACCTCTACAGGACTCGAGACGTCCCCCCGATGGCCACATTGTTATCTGTACAGGGCTCAAGGCACTTCCATGCCGGCCACGTTAGCTCCCAGCTACACCCCATTGTACAGCTGGGCATCTCCTTACGTCTATAAAAGGGGGTGTCCAGGGCCCCGCGAGCGGGGGAACGAAAGGGGGAGCGAGGGGACGAAGGGACGAGCATACGAACATAAGAAGCATACGTACGCACGGCGGGAGAAGACAAGCAGGGGCCGAACCCTCTCTCTCTCTCTCGCTCGCTCTCTGCTGCTCGCCCTCTCTCGCTTTCACTCTTTCGCAAGGCTTGTAACCCCTACTACGAGCACCCTGGTGCAGGATAATATAAGGCTCATTCCCCCACTTGTGTTCCATCCTGCGCCAACCCATCTGGGTAGGGGCACACAGCGACAAATTTACTCGTCGGTCCAGGGACCCCCCGGGTCCGAAACGCCGACAGTTGGCGCGCCAGGTAGGGGCCTGCTGCGTGTTAACAATCGCTTTCCCGTTGAGTTCCAGATGGGGAGTCCTCAGCAACCTCTTTAGCCTGGGACAGTGCTCCACTTCGGGAGCCTCGAGTTCATGTCCCTCGACGGTAGCTACGACATGGTATTCCTCCCTCTGCGGCACAACGACAACGACAGTCAACGACTCGCCCGGTGGAGGCAACCTCCACGGCGGCATCTCCCCGTGGAGGAAGAGGAGCACTCCGGTCGTCCCCGCCACCCTCCTTGCCGGAGGAGGTAAAGACAGGGGCAACCGTGGCCACGCAGGAGGCAGCACATTATCGGCTGTCGGACCGGATCGAGCCGACGACGCCGGCATTCCTCCGTGGGACGTGTCGCGTGTTGTCCTCGCGCTTGGGACAACGGCGAGCGCCGCTTCCCCGCAACGAGCCAGCCCCATGCGGACCGATGAGGCCAGCACCCTCACCAAGGACCTGCTGGGCATCACCCTCGTGCCTGAGATGACGGTGCATTCCGTCCCCAACGCGACTTCACCACCGTCCATCGACCAAAAGGTACCGTCCGTATTCCACCCTGTTCCCTTTCAATTCAGCTTCGATCCACCTAGCGATCCCGCTATGGTGAGCGCTTTTGTAAGGTCATATCCCAACCTTCCGGGGTACCATATGTGGTCGACCTAGGACCGACTGACAGCCATCTCAATCTCCGGACCGGCGGGTTCCGAGGAAGAGGACGACCCCGACTTCGGTTGGGAATTCTCTAGCCTCAATGACCCCGGTGCCATGCGAGACTTCATGTGCCATGTGAGACTTCATGTCCGCATGTGACCACTGCCTCTCCAGTTGTTCTGACGATGGCCACGGCCTTGACGACGAGGGTTACGGCCTAAGTCGTGAATGTTTCCACGTCGATCAGGGAGATCACGATGAAGGAAACCACCTCGGTATGCCGGAGGTTGACGATCCCCCTGGGCCCGCATCTCGCATTGACATCCCGCGGGAGCTAGCTGTGGTCCCAGTCCGTGCGAGGGGTCGGGACACAGAGCTCGAGCAAATCCGTGAGATGTAGGCCCGGGTCGACGGGGAAGCAGGGCGGCTTGTGCAGCTCCGACAGAACATCGAACAGGACTGGGCAGGACGAACACTCGCCGGAGGAGCCTGTCATCGGGCCCGGGACGTCCAGCGCCGCATCGTTGACAATGCCAGGGCAGCGCTGCCCCCGGCTGTCAGCGGGTCCGGCCAGGACCTAGCTGCAGCGGTGATGCTACTTCGAACCATGCCGGAACCATCCACCACCGAGGGATGACGTATCTAGGGCAAACTCAACGATCTCCTGGAAGGCGTCGCAGTCCGACGAACCGAGAGCTCCGCCTCCCGGAGGCGAGCTGACCCCTCGGAGCATCACGCGACGTCCTCCCAACGCGTGCTGGAGGCCTCAGTTTATCCCGAGCGCACGCGGGACGAGGCACCTGCCGCCCGAGATCGCCTCGGCAACGAGCATCACCATCGCGACCATCGAGCCTGCCTCGACGAGAAGGTACGTCGAGGCTACCATCCCAGGCGTGGGGGACGCTGCGACAGCGAGGAGGATCAGAGTCCCTCGCCTGAGCCACCCGGTCCATGAGTCTTCAGCCGGGCCACACGACGAGCGCCATTCCCCGCCCATTTCCAAGCCCCGACTACCATCACCAAGTACTCGGGGGAGACAAGGCCGGAGCTGTGGCTCGTGGACTACCGACTGGCATGCCAGTTGGGAGGGGTGGACGATGACAACCTCATCATCCGTAACCTACCCCTTTTCCTCTCCGACGCTGCCCGGGCCTGGCTGGAGCATCTGCCTCCTGCGCATATCTCCGACTGGGACGACCTTGTCAACGCTTTCGCGGGAAATTTTCAGGGCACGTACGTGCACCCTGGGAACTCATGGGATTTCCGAAGCTGCCACCAGCAGCCTAGGGAATCCCTCTGAGAGTACATCCGGTGGTTTTCGAAGCAGCGCACCAAGCTGCCTAACATCATCGACTCGGACATCATCGGAGCTTTCCTCGCCGGCACCACTTGCCGAGACCAGGTGAGCAAACTGGGACGCAAGACTCCCACCAAGGCGAGCGAATTGATGGACGTCGCCACCAAGTTCGCCTCGGGTCAGGAGGCGTTCGAGGCCATCTTCCGGAAAGACAAGAAGCCTTAGGGGGAGCCGAAGGAAGACGCCCCCGAGGCATCCGCCCAACGTGGCGCGAAGAAGAAGGCGCAAGCAAAGCGCAACGCCGCTGATGCAAATCTTGTCGCTGCTGCCGAGCACAGGAACCCTCGGAAGCCCCCTGGAGGGGCCGGCGCATTCGACAAGATGCTCAAGGAGCCGTGCCCCTATCACCAGGGTCCCGTCAAGCACACTCTTGAAGAATGTGTCATGCTCCGGCGCTATTTCCATAAGGCTGGGCCCCAGGTGGAGGATGGCAAGGACCGAGGCAACAACAAGAAGGAGGGCAGCAAGGAAGAGGAGTTCCCCGAGATCCACAACTGCTTCATGATTTACGGCGGGCAGGTGGCAAACGCTTCGGCTCGGCACCGCAAGCAGGAGCGCCAGGAGGTCTGCTCGGTAAAGGTGGTAGCGCCAGCCTACCTAGACTGGTCCGACAAGCCTATCACCTTCGACCGAGACGACCACCCCGACTTCGTGCCAAGCCCAAGAAGGTACCCGCTCGTCGTTGATCCGATCATCGGCAACATTAGGCTCTCCAAGGTCCTCATGGACGGAGGAAGCAGCCTCAACATCATCTACGCTGAGACCCTAGAACTCTTGGGGGTTGATCAGTCCGAGGTCTGGGCCGGTGCGGCACCCTTCCATGGGATCGCACACGGAAAGCGTATCCTTCCCCTCGGGCAGATTGACTTGCCCGTCTGCTTTGGAACTCCCTCCAACTTCCGAAAGGAAACCCTCACCTTCGAGGTGGTCGGGTTTCGAGAGACCTACCACGCGGTGCTGGGAAGGTTGTGCTATGCCAAGTTCATGGCCGTCCCCAACTACACCTACCTCAAGCTCAAGATGCCGGGCCCAAACGGGATCATCACCGTCGGACCCACCTACCGCCACGCATACGAATGTGACGTGGAATGCATGGAGTACGCTGAGGCCCTCGCCGAGTCCGAGGCCCTCATCGCCGACCTGGAACGCCTCTCCAAGGAGGCGCCCGATGCGAAGCGGCACGCCGGCAACTTCGAACCAGTTGAGGCGGTTAAGTCCGTCTCTCTCAACCCCAGCAACGACGCCAGCAAGAAAGTCCGGATCGGATCCGAGCTCGACCCCAAATAGGAAGCAGTGCTCGTCGACTTTCTCTGTGCAAACGTCGAAGTTTTTGCGTGGAGTCCCTCGGACATGCCAGGCATACCGAGGGATGTCGCCGAGCACTCACTAGACATCAGAGCTGGAGCCCGACCCGTGAAGCAGGCCCTGTGCCGTTTTGACGAAGAAAAGCGCAGGGCCATAGGCGAGGAGATCCACAAGCTACTCGCGGCAGGGTTCATCAAAGAGGTATTCCATCCTGAATGGTTAGCTAACCCTGTTCTTATAAGGAAGAAGGATGGGAAATGGAGGATGTGCGTAGACTACACTGGTCTAAACAAAGCATGTCCGAAGGTTCCCTACCCTCTGTCTCACATCGATCAAATTATGGACTCCACTGCTGGGTGCGAAACCCTGTCATTCCTCGATGCCTACTCAGGCTATCATCAAATCAAGATGAAAGGGTCCGATCAGCTCGCGACTTATTTTATCATGCCTTTTGGCATGTATTGTTATACTACAATGCCATTTGGTTTGAGGAATGCAGGCACCACCTACCAGAGGTGCATGAACCATGTATTCGGAGAACACATCGGCATAACGGTCGAGGCTTACGTCGATGACATCGTTGTCAAGACGAAGAAAGCCTCCGACCTCCTCTCTGACCTTGAAACGACATTCAAGTGTCTAAGAGCTAAAGGCGTGAAACTCAACCCCGAGAAGTGTGTCTTCGGAGTCCCTCGAGGCATGCTCCTAGGGTTCATCGTCTCCGAGCGGGGCATAGAGGCCAACCCGGAGAAAATCGCGGCCATCACCAACATAGGGCCGATAAAAGATTTGAAAGGAGTATAGAGGGTCATGGGATGCCTTGGGGCTCTGAGCCGTTTCATCTCACGCCTTGGCGAAAAAGGATTGCCCCTGTACCGCCTCTTAAGGAAGACCGAGCGCTTCACTTGGACCCCCGAGGCCGAGGAAGCCCTCAGGAACTTAAGGAAGACCCATCTTGGTGCCCCCCGCTGCGGGAGAAGCCCTCTTGATCTATGTAGCCGCAACCACTCAGGTGGTCAGCGCTGCGTTCGTAGTCGAGAGACGAGAAGAAGGGCATGCACTGCTCATCCAGAGGCCAGTCTACTTCATCAGCGAAGTGCTATCCAAGACCAAAGTCCGCTACATGCAGATCCAGAAGCTGCTCTACATAGTGATTCTGACACGCCGGAAGCTGCGACACTACTTCGAGTCTCACCCGGTGACTGTGGTGTCATCCTTTCCTCTGGGAGAGATCATCCAGTCCTGAGAGGCCTCGGGTAGGATAGCGAAATGGGCAGTGGAACTTATGGGCAAAACACTTTCATTCGCCCCTCGGAAGGCCATGAAATCCCAAGTCTTGGCCGACTTCCTGGCTGAGTGGACTGACACCCAGTTATCGACGACTCCAATCCAACCCGAGCTTTGGACGATGTACTTCAACGGGTCACTGATGAAGACCGGAGCAGGCACGGGCTTGCTCTTCATCTCACCCCTCGGAAAACATCTTCGCTACGTGATCCGCCTCCATTTTCCGGCGTCAAACAACGTGGCCGAGTATGAAGCATTGGTTAATGAGCTGCGCATCGTCGTCGAGCTAGGGGTTCGGCACCTCGACGCTCGTGGCGACTCGCAGCTTGTCATTGACCAAGTCATGAAGAACTCCCACTTCTACGATTGGAAGATGGAGGCCTACTGCGACGAAGTTCGACGCCTGGAGGACAAGTTCTACGGGCTAGAACTCAACCACGTCGCTCGACGATTCAATGAGACTGCGGATGAGCTAGCTAAAATAGCCTTGGGGCGGACAACGGTTCCTCCGGACGTCTTCTCCAGGATATACATCAACCCTCTGTCAAGATCGACGACACGCCTGAGATACCCTCGGTCGAACCCGAGGAAGCCTCGGCCGAGCCCGAGGTGCCCTCGGCCGCCGAGGGTGAGGCCCTGCACGTCGAGGGAGAGCGGAATGGGGTCACACTGTTCCTGAACTGGCAGACCCCGTACCTGGAATATCTCCTCCGATGAGAGCTGCCTCTCGACAAGGCCGAAGCTCGGCGACTGGCTCGGTGCGCCAGGTCGTTCGTTTTGCTAGGTGATGAAAAGGAGCTCTATCACCGCAGTCCCTCGGGCATCCTCCAGCGATGCATCCCCATCGCCCAAGAACAAGAGCTGTTACAAGAAATACACTCGGGGGCTTGCAGCCACCATGCAGCACCTCGAGCCCTCGTGGGGAATGCCTTCCGACAAGGTTTCTACTGGCCAACCGCAGTGGCCGACGCCACTAAGATTGTACGCTCCTGCCGGGGGTGTCAATTCTACGCAAAGCAGACACGCCTACCCGCTCAGGCCCTGCAGACGATACCCATCACCTGGCCGTTTGCTGTGTGGGGTCTCGACCTCGTCGGTCCCTTACAGAAGGTGCCTGGGGGCTTCACGCACCTGCTGGTTGCCATCAACAAATTCTCCAAGTGGATCGAGGTCTAACCCCTAACCAGCATCAGGTCTGAGCAGGCGGTGGCGTTCTTCACCAACATCATCCATCGCTTTGGAGTCCCGAACTCCATCATCACCGACAATGGCACGCAGTTCACCGGGAAAAGTTCCTGGACTTCTGCGAGGACCACCACATCCGTGTGGACTGGGCCGCCGTAGCACACCCCATGACAAATGGGCAGGTGGAGCGTGCCAACGGTATGATTTTGCAAGGACTAAAACCCAGGATCTACAACGACCTCAACAAGTTTGGCAAGCGGTCGATGAAGGAGCTACCATCGGTGGTCTGGAGTTTGAGGACGACGCCGAGTCGAGCCACGGGTTTCTCGCCGTTCTTTCTAGTCTATGGGGCCGAGGCCATCCTCCCCACGAACTTAGAATACGATTCCCCGAGGACAAAGGCGTACGACGACCAAAGCAACCAGATCAGCTAAGAGGACTCGCTGGACCAGCTCGAAGAAGCTCGGGACGTTGCCTTACTACATTCAGCGCGATGGGAGACTTGGTGCTTCGGCTGCGACAAGACGCCCGAGGGCGCCACAAGCTTACTCCCCCTTGGGAAGGGCCATTCATCATCGCCAAGATCTTGAAGCCCGAAACATACAAGCTGGCCAACGATCAAGGCAAGGTCTACAACAACGCTTGGAACATCGAACAACTACGTCGCTTCTACCCTTAAAATGTTTCAAGTCGTTCATGTTCCTCGTTTTTACACGCTTAAATAAAGTCTAACCGTCAAGGAAGGTTCAGCCTTGCCTCGGCCAAGCCCGACCCTCCCTCGGGGGCTAGAAGGGGGGACCCCCCTCTGCGTCGAAATTTTCTTCGGGAAAGTTTTCTACCCAGAAAGGTTTTCTACAGAAAACAACTTTCGTGCTTTCGACTATATCGATAGCAGGGTCCTGCGGACGGGTGAGAGAGCACGTAAGTGGCAAGGCCGACCGAGCCGAGGGACTCCTACGCCTCCGGGATACGGATACCTCACTCACCACCTTCCATGAAAAGTAACTCACGCTCGGATAAGCGATCCTGCTACCGAACAAGTCCTAACGCTCGGGTAGAAAACGACTTTCGTGCATTTTTCGACTATATCGATAGCAGAGTCCTACGAACGGGTGAGAAGGCACGTAAGCGGCAAGGTCGACCGAGCCGAGGGACACCTACGCCTCTGGGATACGGATACCTCACTCATCACCTTCCGCAAAAAGTAACTCTCGCACGGGTGATGCGATTCTGCTGCCGACGAACAAGTCCTAGATGCTCGAAACAAGAGGAAAGAAAACACAGCTTCATAATTTGAATGCTAAATATGTTTAGGCCTCAGTGGCCGCAAAAAAAATACGCATACTTCAGACGAACTGTTCATGCAGGCTCAAACATCAGCAGGGGGAGGAGCGGCACTCTCGGCGTCGTTTCCACCCTCGGCGAAATCTGGCCCAGCCTTAGACGGCGATGCGAGCAGGCACCTCGGCCAGCTGCCCCGAAGCCCCAGCCAGCCGTCTCCCGAGGATCTCAGCCCAGCTCACGGCCTCGGCGGCTTGGCTCCGGGATTGGCCCTGTTCGCGAGTGATCTAGCCAAACTCCAGCTACCACTGCTGCACCTCCTCGGCCTGGGAAGCCATCTGCCCCCGCATCGAGAAGGCCTCTATTCAAGCTGACATCGCCTCTGTCCACGCCACCGCTGCTTTCAGCTTTGGCTCATCACAGAGCAGCCGAAGGTTCTAAAACCGAGCAAGGGAGGCTTTAAGCGGCAAGGCCGACCGAGCCAAGGGACTCCTACTCCTCTGGGATACGGATACCTCACTCGTCACCTTCCGCGCAAGGCAACTCCCACTCGGTTAAGTGGTTCAGCCACCGACAGGCAAGTCCTAGTGCTCGAAATGAGGAAGAAGCATAGCTTTATACTCGAATACCCAAATGTTCAGGCCTCGACAGCCACCAAGAACAAATACATATGCTTGGGGTAACTATGTGGATGACTACCTTACTCGAAAGAGGCAAGGGCAGTAGGGGAGCGGTCAGTGTAGGGAGGTCCTTGGGTTGATCTTGCTGCGATGGCGATCAGGCGAGGGATCCCTCCATTGGAGCTTCCTAGAAACTGTAGCTGGTTTTCTGAAGCTAGTGGAACTTTGTAAAGGCCTCGTAGTGTTACCCTGTCTCGCTTCCTTGGTAGAGGTGTATTGGATTCATGACCCCTTGTTAGATGGGTAACATGACTTGTGGGTAAAGATGCACAACCTCTGCAGAGTGTAAAACTGGTATACTAGCCGTGCTCACAGTCATGAGCAGCTTTGACACTCACATGATTAATTTATGTAACTTAAATTCAAATTGTCATTTGCATTTGCATGGGATTATTTATTAATTTTGTTCTATTATTTATTATGGTTTGGTATTTACTTACACTTAGTAACTGCTAATAAAATTTGTCCAACTTATTAAAAGCAATGCTCAGCTTTAACCCCTACTGTTGATCAACTTTACACATCACATGAACTCCCACCTTTGGTGAGTTCATGCCACATTATTCCCCACAACTTGTTGAGCTATGATCATGTGTGAGCTCACCCTTGCTGTCTCACACCCCCCACAGGAGAAGAACATGTGGTTCAAGTGGAGCCACATATCGAGGAGTTCGATTCGATCTTGGTGGCGTCTCCCAGTTGACTTTCTGGCGCCAAGGATGATCCTTAGTTCATGTTATATTTATCTTTTATTTTGTAAGACTTCCGCTATGTAATAAGTACTCTGATTATATTGTGACATTTATCTCTATACACTCTGTTATTATATATGTTGTCTTCTTTGGCACATGTATGAGATGCACCCGACTTTGTCCCTTAAAACTGGGTGTGACAAGAGTGGTATCAGAGGAATGTTGACTATAGGACGAAACCTAGATAGAACTGGACAACCATTGTCTACTCACCTTTGCTACTCTGATTCTTTTCTAAACTTCTCTTCATCATTTCTCCTCTATTTCCACTTTACTCTGATTATTCTTACCTTTCCTTTCTAAAGACAAATGTGGGTTTCACACTTTTGAAATCCTGTACCTAAAGTGACCTTTAGGAATAGGAGACCTACTCTTAGGAATAAAAATAAACTATTTTTATAAGTATCTATATGCTTGAGTGTTTGTTCTTATGATATTTGTCTGATTTGGATCTTTGATTGAGTGTGATGAGTTGTGGAGTAATGTCCACAATTACATCTGCATATACGTATAGGCATAAAAATAAATAAATAAAATTTACGAGATAACTAAACAACTTAGATTATCCTCCATTAAAGTGTATCTATTTTAAATGGATCCTTCTTACCTTAAAATATTCTTTCTTACTTTAATTGATCCCTCTTAACTTAAAAGAATCTATCTTATCCTAATAGGTTCATCTTGTGTTAAAAAAACTTCTTATCCTCTTAAATTGTTTATAAGATAAACAAGACCCACCAGAATATGTCAAATAGATCCATCTTACCTTAAAAGATACTCTCCTATCTTAATATATCCATTTTATCTTAACAGATTCCGTCTTATCTTAAAATACTCGCTCTTATCTTAATAGATCTATCTTATCTTAAAAGATTCTCTCTTACCTTAATAAATTCATCTTACTTTGAAGAGATTTTATCTTATCCTAATAGATCTAACTAACCTCCAAAGATTCAACCTTATCCTTATGGATTCATCTTATCTTGAAAAATTCATCTTATCTTGAAGGAATCATCACATCCTAATCACTTTACTTATCCCATCCTAAAGTAACAACCAGGATCTAATCCAAAATAATGATACCAGATCTAAGTTATATTTGCGTGACTAAAACCACTTGACTTATCCCACCATGATTAGGATTTATCCCAAATTAATTGGATCATGTCTAGTCAAAGCTAGTCCTACTTAGATCTAATCTAAAGTGATAGATTAATCTAACCTAATGAAGGCTAACCTCAAGTTGAGCTAATCGCATGTAAGTTGCTTAACAAGAAGGATAATACTGATGAAATAAATGAGACTCTACACCTATGTTTTAACTTAATTCACTAAGTTAAGAAGGATCGACCGATGTTCCCTAATTCAGACCCCTAAAGGAAGATCGATTATGCCATAGTACACTCATTCTATGTCAACACTTACCTAATAGCTAAAATCTGATGTACCCTTGTTCTCTATGCCACACCTTTTAATGGCATGAAAATTTTAGATGTATAAAAGTATACACTAATTGGAAGTTCCACTTAATATATATATACTAGAGCTTTGTAAAGATAAAGTCAGCTGGGTATGCTCAACTAAATGGTATTCTTAAATGAGATTATGGAATTTAGTGTGATCTAATTCAATGTGGTCTGTGTGGCAGAACCGCCCGAATTATTCCAGCTTAAGTGCCCAAGTCACGCCTCAAGGGCCGTAACGCACTTAAATCGGAATAACCCGTCAGTCTCTCAGATCTAGTCTGATAAAGCCACTTAACTAGGATCAAATACCACATACTCACTCGAAGGTGAGTCATAGAAGAAACACAATAAAATAGGAAAACCTCAAATTAAAGTACTGGAGTTATTACATGAATCGGAGTTTCTCAAGTAAACTGAAATAGTTCTTAAGATAAAATGCAGCGGATAATCGGTGTCGTCGGTATCGAGGAATTGGGCAAGGCCTAGCCCACTACTCCTCTTGCTCCTCTCCTGTCGGAGCAGCATCCCACTCGACCGTCCAACCCGGTGGCAGGGTGGTAGGCCAAGTCACACCATCAACCATATCCTGAAGCGTACCTACAAAAATTATGACACAAGCAAGGTTGAGTATACTAATACTTAGCTAGACTTACCCGGTGTGAAGAAAGTACTCCTCTACTTCTAGACCATGCAGCTGTTTGGCTGAGGGGTTTGGTTTGCCAAAAGCACTAGCTGTATCTAAAATCAATTTTTAGATTTTCAAATTCTAGCATCATCATCTTAATTTAGTTTGCTCCTTCTAAGCATATATGGTAGCAAGCATTTAGTACATACAACAAGTTATCTCATGTAACCTCATTTCACTTCTTACTCAATGTAGTACAAGGGGTCAAGCAGTATCATTAGCTATGAGAAGCAGACGATTCGAATCGAGTTTTAACCTTGCAAGGTAAACCTAAACACACGACATGTCAGGGCACTCCGTCCCCACACACGTCAACCGTCCCCATCGATTCCCCGTTCGTGGCCAGGCCTCACCACCTTGGCATACAATGCTCCACTGACCCCGGCCACCGCCGTGCAGTGGCCGCACTTGTACCCACCATAGCTAGCATGGGAGACCCAGTCTCAGGTCGCATATGGGATAAAGTCCGCGCCCGGCTTCACTCAGGTACTAGGTTTACCGGTTACCATATTTCCCGACATGTGTTTAGTACGTTCAAAAGCTTGACTCAGGTATCCACACATTAATCCTTAATCCCTTTTTCCCGTCTCATGGACAAGGCATCCTCCCTGGATCCAAGTCCATAGACCATTATAGATCCTGTTATCAAGATGAATACAGTCAATTTCCTGACCTCGCGCGAGTGCTAGAAAAATCACTCGACTTCTACCGAGATCCTGATTAGCAAAGCAGCTACTCGACCTAGCATACTAGTATCCATCTCAAAAAGGAATCCTAAGTTCATGCAACTAGAGGTTTTAAGCAACTCCTACACTTAAGTGCACATTACAATCCTACAAACATTAATTGTAGTAAAGTAGCATATATAGATACAGTTATGCATAAAACCGGGGCTTGCCTTCAATAGCTGGGGCTGCTGGGAGATCCTTGATGGCAGTCTCAGGAGCTTGCTCCTAGTCTTCCTCGTGGACAGCTCCTTGCTCGGGGATGAGCACATACTCTCCGTCATCGAGATTGCAATCTAATGAATGCAATGTGTAAGATACATGCATGGTATGATATGCAATTTAGCAATTAAACTTGGGCGAAGAATGATCAATTTAATAAGGTAGGGCTCAATCTTGCTACTTGAAGATTCTTGGGGTACACTTAGCAATTTAGGGTCAAGCTTAGTTAAACTAAGTGGTAAGTACATTTTGGTGTTCCACTAATTTCCTTTTACTGTCTTAGTGAGAATTTATTAAGATTTCTAGTTGAACTTATTGGAGCGAGGTTTATTTTTCCTCTCTTCCTTTCTATTTCTTTTATGCTTTTAAGGTGGGTTTGAACTACAAGTTAGCTTAATAAATTTGCAAAAATTCTGCAAAAATTACAGTGGCTTCTTACTGCTGTATAATTCTCTGTCTCAAAATTTGGGGCTTAAAAAGTGAGTGGTTCTCTGTAGATAAAATTGCCAAATATTAGGGTAGAGGCGGTGTTTTGAACTACAACTCCTTTTGAACAAAGGGTTATTTTATAAGACATATTTTTGCTGGCATTTAGATGTTATAATATGACTTTGTACAAATTTTTAGCTACTAATACTTATTAGTTATTTTATTATAATTTTCTAAAGTTTCTAGCCAAAAGGGTGCTTTCTACTACCACTATACTTGAAAAATATCAAACAACAGATTTCTAATTTTTTTCCTATCTTCTTCTTTGTGCAAGAGCAATCGTTTGGCAACTTTTTGCTTAAGGGAAGAGTGGTAGGATTATTTGGATTAAATGGCCTTTTTCATGAAGTATTGGCAATGAGTATTATTTTGCACCTTTCAATTGGGTTTTGCATTTTTCTCTGGTGGCCTATTTCATTATTGATCTAGTAAAAATTTATTTGCCCACTGTTGCATAATTTTTGGCTTACTTATGATTTAATTGAAATATGGCTCAATATGAAGTTCTATTTGTTTACCCTACTTAAAATGATGGACTAAGGTGTTTATCATTTTTGTAGTGGGGTTCTAGTGGTTACAAGTTCACTGGATTTTTATTAACAATTTTGAAATTGTTTTCATAATTCTAATAATTGTTTTTCTAGTTTGGTTAGTGCTTAATAAAATATTTCACTTTGAATCTGTTATGGACTAGGGGTCTCTTTATTTTTCCTAAGTTCTCTGTTACTTAAGTAGACTAGGAAAAATAATTGCATTCACTGTTCATTATTCTCTAATGCCTTTCTGATTTTCCTAAGTTTTGGGCAAAAATGGCTTTTAATAGATAACCCTACTTAAATCTTCAATACTCGGGTGTTCCATATTTTTAAACAGTGTCTAAATGAGGTTTGAACATCTACAAATTTTCTTTAGTTCAGCACAGAAGCATAACTAGTTTTCATTAATTTAATAAGGTTTGGTCATTTTCCTTAATCAATTTCAAACTCTAAAATTTAAAACAGAAAGTATAGGGTTCAATATTTTTAATTGATAGTCCATAATATTTTGAATCCAGCAAAATTGGTTTGGTTAAATTTGGTTGAATATAACTCAAGATATAAATTTTCTAAGTTCTCTGCTGAATTTGAAAAGGTTAAATAGAAATGGATAAAGGAAAAACAGTTTTGCGCTGGGGTCCCTGGCGAAAGATCTTAAGTGAATTACAGATAGGTCCTTGGTGCACTATTCACATGAGTCTACGGCTCTCCAGAAAACCCCCTAGGGTTTCTTGAAATCGAACCCGCGGTCCTTCCCTAATGGAACAGTGGCCGCAGAGGAAGAAAGGGGCGGAGGGGCTTACCGGCGGCGAGACTGCTCCGGTGAGGTGGTCGAGGGTGTAGGGGAGGTTCTTACCAAAATCTTGTATTTTTCCCAAGTCTTTTCCCAAATTCCCTTTTATGTGCTTAATGGTTCACTTTGGGTTAATTAGGGTTTGAGAGTTCTTCTTACCTTGAGATTCTTGATATGATTAGGAGAATTTCTTAAGATGAAAAGACTCACTTTAAACCTTTGTTATTGATTTTTGATGTTCATCCCTTCATTTGGTTTACATGTGATGATGGTTTGGGTTAGCTTAAGGAAGAAACCCTAGGTGACACTAGGGTGTCACAGCCTTCCCCCCTTAAAGGAATCTCATCCCGAGATTCGGGTCGGAGTCCTCCTGGGGTGAAGCGAAGGGTGAGACTTACTTGAAGTGGATGCTTTATTTAATAAGGCAACTGCTCTTTGAATGTCATTCTCTTTGCAACTTCAGAAGGAAGTCCTTTTAATTCTTGTTTTACAATTTACTCTTTCCTATTCAAGATTATTTTACTGAAATTTAGATTCGAAGGGCAGGAGGAGGGGTTGGGCATGATTACGTACCAATTTCCTTAGGTAGGCAATCGGGGAAGTTGGAATGCAGGAATTCCTCAGTCTCCCAAGTAGCCTCTTCCTCTGAGTGATTACTCCATTGGATCTTATACATTTTGATCGATTTTGCCCGAGTTGATCTTTCTTTACAATCCAGAACCTTGGAAGGGTACTCTTGGTACGATAGATCTGGCTCTATCTCCAATTCTGGTTCTGCTATGATCTCGGTCGGCAATCGAACACACTTCTTTAGCTAGGATACATGGAACACATTGTGGACGGCAGACATTTTTGGAGGTAACTTCAACTTGTATGCCACGAGCCCACATGATTCTATGATCTCATAAGGTCCAATGTAATGAGGGGCTAACTTGCCTTTGATCCCGAATCTCTGCACTCCCCTGGTGGGTGATACCTTCAGGTATACAAAATCTCCCACCTCGAACTGGAGAGGTTTCCTTCTTTTATCATGGTAACTCTTCTTCCTGGCCTGAGCAGCTTCTAGATTCTTCCTGATTAGTTTGACCTTCCTTTCGGCTTTAGTCACTAAGTCAGGTCTGAAAACTTCTCTTTCTCCAGGCTGAGACCAATTGAGGGGTGTTCTACACCTTCTCCCTTAAAGAGCTTCAAAGGGTGCCATCTTCAGGCTGGATTGATAACTGTTATTATAAGCAAACTCTGCCAAGGAGAGGTGCTTATCTCAGTTCTTGCCACAATCGATCGCACAAGCTCTCAGCATATCTTTAAGAATTTGATTCACCCTCTCGGTCTGACCATCAGTCTGTGGGTGGTAAGCTGAACTTCTGATTAGCTTGTTTCCCAAAGACTCTTGCTCCCAAAATCTGGCAACAAATTGGGCTCCTCGATCAGAAACAATGGTCCGAGGCAATCCATGCAAACACACGATCCAGTCAATGTACAACTCTGCATACTTTTGAGCCTTATCAGTGGTGTGCACTGGGAGAAAATGTGCCACTTTCGTCAGTTGGTCCATAATAACCCAAATCGAATCATGATGACGAGAGGTGTTGGGCAGACCCACAATGAAATCCATGCTGATGTCATCCCATTTGCACGAAGGTATAGATAGGGGTTGCAAAGCTCCAGCTAATTTCAAGTGGCTTGCCTTTATCCTCTGATAGGTGTCACATTCCGATACATATTGGGCTATCTCCCTCTTCATTCTGGTCCACCAATACAAGGGCTTCAGATCATGGAACATTTTGGTGCTCCTTGGATGCATGGAGAATTTGGAGAGATGGGCCTCATCCAAGATTTTCTTCTTGAGATCCTTATTCTTAGGAACCACCAATCTGTTTTCAATCCACAATGTACCCTTTCCATCTTGGCGGAAACATTTATACTTCTCGGTCTTCTGATGGAGATTCTCCTTAATAATTTGCACTCCCTTGTCACTGAGTTGGGCCATGATGATCTGGTCTTGCAAAGATGGCTCTACGAAAATGTGAGACAAAGCAGGAGAAGGAATCACTTCAATCTTCATCTTGCTCAACTCATCACACAAGGTGTCAATGCGAGAATCCATCATAGCACAGTTGCATTGCAACTTCCGACTCAAGGCATCTGCTACCACATTGGCCTTTCCTGGGTGATAATGTACCTCCAAGTCATAATCCTTGATCAGCTCTAGCCATCTTCTCTGCCTCATGTTGAGATCAGCCTAAGTAAAGATATACTTAAGGCTCTTATGATCAGTGAAGATGTTGTAGTGGGTTCCCATCAAATAGTGTCTCCACATTTTCAATGCATGGACCATGGCTGCCCTCCAGGTCATGAGTGGGATAATTTTGCTCATGAGGCCTGAGTGCTCTCAATGCATAAGCAATGACTCAGTTGTCTTGCATCAAGACACAACCAAGTCCAATGCCAGAGGCATCACAATACACATCAAATGGCTTGCTGCTGTCAGGTTGCGCTAACACCGGTGCTGTGGTCAAATGTTGCCTCAATGCATGGAAGGCATCTTCGCACTTCTGACCCCAAAAAACTTGGCTTCTTTCTTCAGCAATTTAGTTATGGGCTTCACAATTCGAGAGAAATCCGTAATGAATCTTTGGTAATAACCAGCTAATCCTAGAAAACTTCGAATCTAACGGACAGTCGTTGGTGGCTTCCAATTCATCACCTCTTGCACCTTATCGGGATCAACAGCTATACCTGCCTCAGAGATAGTGTGACCCAAGAATTTGATCTCCTTTAGCCAAAAATCACATTTTGACAATTTGGCATAAAGATGGTGCTCTCGCAGACGTTGAAGCACTACATGCAAATGCTCGGCATGTTCTTCTTCGTTCTTTGAGTACAGCAAGATATCATCGATGAAAACCACTACGAATTTTTCAGTTCGGGCATGAAAACAGAATTCATCAGATACATGAAATATGCTGGTGCATTGGTCAGCCCAAATGACATCACCAAGAATTCATACAACCCATATCTGGTTGAGAAAGCAGTCTTCGGAATATCGCTTGCTCGTATCTTGATCTGATGGTAGCCGGAGCGAAGGTCTATCTTGGAAAACACTTTGGCTCCGACCAACTGATCAAAAAGAACATCAATACGAGGCAAAGGATACTTGTTCTTGATAGTCATCGTGTTAAGTGGGCGGTAATCTATGCATAGGCTCAAGCTTTCATCTTTCTTCTTTACAAACAAGGCTGGACATCCCCAAGGCGAAGTACTTGGGCAAATAAAGCCTTTGTCCAGCAATTCTTGCAATTGCTTCTTCAATTCTGCCAACTCAACGGGTGGCATCCGGTAAGGCCTCTTGGAAATAGGTGCCTTTCCCGGTTGCAACTCGATGGCAAATTCAATATCCCGGTCTGGTGGCATTCCTGGCAATTCATCAGGAAAGACATCTGCATACTCACAGACCACTGGAATCTTCTATAGAGGTAACTCTGTCATAGCAAAAGCACATGACTGAGTAGAATCTTGACTGGGCAGAAACAAGGTGAAACTCCCACAGAATGGGAATTGATTTCCACGATGCAGCTAGCTACATCAAGCACTACTTGGTGTAGGGTCATCCAATTAGCTCCCATAATAATATCCACATTTTCCAAACCCAAAACAAGAAGGGTGGTTTTGATAATGTGGCTCCCCAGTTGAATAGGCACACTTTGGTTTAATTGATTAGTTGCAATTTTACCTCTAGGTGTGGCTATCATAAATAACCCTTTTGTGTGATAGAAAGGTAGTTGACATTTAGCACTGAACTTTTGGCTAATGAAACTATGAGATGCACCAGAATCAAACAGAATTAAAGTAGGTTGATTATAAACAGAAAAGATACCAGTCATGATGGGGGCTCCCTCAGGTAACTCCTCCAGAGTAGTGAAGTTGAGCTTCCCTTGCCTGACTTGTACCTTCTGCTTTCTTCCCTTGTCTTGATTTGGTGCTGGCATCCGCCTCTGCTGATTTCTTGGGCAATTCTTGGCATAGTGGCCCACATTGCCACAAGTAAAGCACTTGTTCCCATTGCCCTGGTGGAACTGCTGCTGCTGTGGAGTCTGATTGTTCCTTAGAGCAGGAGCTTGAAAACGAGTGGCTGCCGGCTGCTGCTGTTGAGGTGGACTGATCACCCATCTGCCTGCCTGCTACTGAAATCTCTTGCTCTGATTATGAGAAACAATCCTGAACCTCTGGCCTGAGCGGATGGTGCTGCCATTGGTGCCTTTCTCTTCTTCTCTGCTCGGTGAGCTACAATACAGTCCTCCTGGGAGATGGCCAGGTTGACCAACTCATTGAAGCTATCAGCTCGGAGAGTGTTGAGACGTTCCCGCAGCTTGGCGTTGAGACCCCTGCGGAAGCGGTCTCTCTTCTTCTCGTCGGAATCAGCATGATAACCTGCGTACTGGCACAGGTTGTTGAAGGCCTGAGCGTACTGCAATACCGTACGGGTTCCTTGATTGAGTGCCAAAAACTCATTTAGCTTGCGGTCAAGGATTCTAGCTGGGATGTGGTGTCCTCTGAAAGTAGTCTTGAATTCCTCCCAAGACACTTCACGATCAGCAGGTAGCATAGCACGGAAGTGGTCCCACCAAGTCCAAGCAGGGCCACTGTTGGGACTATGCTTCGTCGCCGAAGGTCTTGTAGGAATAAGCGGTTTTCAGCTGAAGCTGTTTGTATGAGTTGGCCGAAGGTTCCTCTTCATGAAGCTTCGGTATTACAAACCGACTTAAAGATAGAATGACCTTTTAGTCCATAAAGGTCTGAGTCAATGTTGTAAACTTTTATGAGGGGCATAATTGTAATTCTTCACAGGCTGTGTCCTGTGTCTATAAATAGTGAACAGTATTCCTTTACTGTTCATGGATTCCGGTAATTGTAATCGCATCATTCGGGAACCAATCTTTGTCAAGGCAGAGGTATAGCTGTATTCAATGATTTAATATATTATAATATGATTCGTTTATGATTTATTTACCTTTGATACCCTTTATTTTATATTATCTCGTACAATCTATTAAAATTTGATTACGAAGACTTAACCTTCGTAATCATATCCTCATTAACCTTCGTCCAAGGTTCATTATCCTCAAGGGAATAATGCTTCGTGGACGAAGGACGTTAACATTTAACATTTTATGCTGCCTTGTTCTTAATTCATAGCATTTGAGAACATGTCTCCAACATTGGCGCCCACCTCCGGTGAACTCACTTCCACTTTTTTGAGCTGATGGCTTCGTTCAACGATCAAGCTGGAGCTGCTTCGGCTCCGAAGCTGCTACTCCCGATAACAGGCGGTTCATGTTCAGAGCCAGCCAACAAGAAGCAGAAGAAGGAAGCACAGAGAAGGGTACAGCATGTTGGGGTGCAAGGACCCTTCATCAAGTCGAGATGGTCTCACATTCCTATTACCTTCTCCCAAGAGGACCTTCAACTCAAGGATTACCCACACAACGATGCCATGGTTATCTCTTGTGTTATCAAAGGATTTCTAGTCCACAATGTCTTGGTTGATACAGGCAGTACAGCTGATATCATATTTGCTAAGGCCTTCAGGAAAATGCAAGAGCCAGAAGATAAGATTCATGATGCTACGCACCCTCTCTGTGGCTTCGGAGGAAGACAGATTGTAGCACTGGGCAAGATCACCATGTCAGTGACCTTCGGGTTCATCAACAACACTAGAACTGAGCAAGTTGTGTTTGACATTGTTGACATGGAATACCCTTACAATGCAATTATTGGTCGTGGCACCCTCAATGCTTTCGAAGCAATTCTTCATCCTGCCTATCTTTGCATGAAGATACCTTCGGATCAAGGACCCATCGCTATTCATGGAAGTCAGGAAGCTGCCAAAAGGGCCGAAGGAAACTGGACTGACTCAAAAGCAATCCATAACATAGATGGAGCTGAAGCTTGTGAACAGTACAAATTCAAAAGGGAGAAAGCAGCTTCAGCAGATCAGCCGAAGCCCATGCTCTTATGTGAGGACATAGCAGAGCAGAAGGTGCTGTTGGGCTCTCAATTATCCGAAGAGCAGGAGAAAACCTTGATAAGGTTTTTGTTCAACAACAAAGATGTTTTTGCATGGTCAGCCAATGACCTCTGCGGAGTAAATAGGGATGTTATTGAACACTCGCTCAATGTTGACCCATCCTTCAGACCCAGAAAGCAGAGGCTTCGGAAAATGTCTGATGATAAGGCCGAAGGTGCTCGTAATAAAGTCAAAAGACTCCTCAGTGCAGGAGTTATCAGAGAAGTAAAGTACCCAGAATGGCTAGCTAACACTGTTATGGTAAAAAAGGCCAATGGCAAGTGGCGAATGTGTATCGATTTTACAGATCTCAACAAGGCTTGTCCGAAGGACGAATTCCCATTGCCAAGGATAGACTCTTTAGTTGATGCAGCAGCTTCTTCAGAGCTCATGAGTCTGCTAGACTGTTACTCAGGCTATCACCAAATCTGGATGAAGAAGGAAGATGAGCCGAAGACTAGCTTCATAACCCCAAGTGGCACATATTGCTATCTTCGGATGCCTGAGGGGCTCAAAAACGCTGGAGGAAGTTTCAGCAGAATGACTGCGAAGGTTCTCTAGTCTCAGATAGGCAGAAATGTGCTAACTTATGTTGATGACATCATTGTAAAAAGCATGAAACAGGAAAATCATATTGCTGATTTGCAGGAGACCTTCGCCAGTTTCAAACAAGCTGGCTTAAAGTTGAATCCAGAAAAATGTGTCTTCGGAGTAAAGAAGGGGAAATTTCTTGGATGCTTGGTTTCAACAAAGGGAATTGAAGCTAATCCAAGTAAAATTGAAGCTATACTTCGAATGGAGCCACCAACTACAAAAAAGGGGGCCCAAAGATTAACAGGGAGGTTGGCAACTCTTAATAGATTTATATCCAGATCAGCAGAAAGAAATTTACCATTCTTCGAAGTGCTAAAATCAGCCGAAGTCTTTCAATGGGGACCAAGCCAACAAAAAGCCTTCGAGGAACTGAAGCAATATCTGATAGATTTAACAACATTAACTCCACCAACGCCAGGGGCTCCTTTGTTATTTTGTGTGGCAGCTTCGCACTCAGCGGTAAGTGCAGCACTTGTCCAAGAGAAGCTTGATGGCCAAGTCAAGAAGCAGGTCCCAGTGTATTTTGTATCTGAAGTTCTTAGTATATCAAAGAAAAACTATACAGAATTAGAGAAGGTGTTATATGCTGTTTTGATGGCATCCAGGAAGCTTCGGCACTACTTTCAAGCATACAATATTGTTGTTCCTTCTTCGCAGCCGTTGAAGGATATTATGAGAAATAGAGAAGCTACTGGGCGAATTGGAAAATGGGCTGCAGAGCTCAATGAATTTTGCATTGATTATGTGCATAGATCCTCGATCCAGTCCTAGACGTTAGCAGACTTCATTGCTGACTGGACGCCAGGGGCTCAGGATGAAGAAACAAATAAAGATGCCGAAGTTTGGACAGTGTTTTGCGATGGGTCTTGGGGAACCTTCGGGGCAGGAGCAGCTGCTGTGTTGGTCTCGCCATCCAAAGTTAAAACTTGTTATGCGGCAAGACTCGATTTCAGTTGTACAAACAATATTACTGAGTACGAAGCCTTGCTTTTGGGTCTTCGGAAGCTAAAAGCAATGGGAATCAGAAGGGCCATTCTTAAAACTGATTCCCAAGTTGTTTCGGGTCATATCGACAAGAGTTGCAAGGCTAAAGATCCGAAGCTTGAAAGATATCTAGACATGGTTCGAAGAGTCGAAGCTTCTTTCGAAGGATTTTCTGTCAAAAGTATCCCTCGAGGACAAAATGAGCATGCTGATTTGCTAGCTAAGTCAGCAGCACAGGGGCTGCCTTTACCTTCGGATGTGTTCTTCGAAACAATAAAGGCACCTTCAGTGGAACTCCTTGAAAGAGCAGTCCTCAATATATCTCCTGTTTATAGCGAAGATTGGAGAACTAAGATCATCTCTTACCTTCAGGGTAAATTCCTTTCAGATGACGAAGCTTATAACAGGAGGATAGAGGCAAGAGCTCGTCCATATGTCATGATAGAAGGGGAGTTGTACAAGCATGGAGTTTGCGCTCCGCTACTCAAGTGTTTATCTAGAACCGAAGGTATAGAGTTGATGAAAGAAATACATGCAGGCCTGTGTGGATCTCACATTGGATCTAGGCCGTTACTTGGAAAAGTTTTCCGCCAAGGGTTTTATTGGCCGAAGGCAGCTTCGGATGCAGCGGAATTAGTTCAAAAGTGCGAAGGCTGTCAGAAATGTGCAAGAGATCAAAAACAACCTTCGTCCTTAACACAGCTCATACAACCCATCTGGCCATTGCAAAGGTGGGGCCTTGACTTGTTAGGTCCATTACCACCGGCCCAAGGGAACTTAAGATATGTTGTAGTGGCTATGGAATATTTTTCTAAATGGATTGAGGCAAAGCCTTTAGCCACAATAACTTCGGCCACTATCCAAAAGTTTTTCTGGCAGAATATTGTTTGTCGTTTCGGGGTACCAAAGGCTATCACTGTAGATAATGGAACACAATTCGACTCTGAAGCTTTCAGAGATTTCTGTGATCAAATTGGTACGAAGATCCATTTTGCATCAGTCAGGCATCCGGAGTCAAATGGGCTCGTTGAAAGAGCCAATGGCATTATAATGACAGTAATAATGAAGTTAATCTTCAATCAACCCAGGGGAAAGTGGCCAGATCAGTTAACCAAAGTGGTGTGGAGCCACAATACAACAACATCAAGGTCTACAGGCTTTACTCCATTCAAGTTATTATTCGGTGACGAAGCAATAACTCCGGAAGAAGCTAAAACTGGATCAATAAGAGTAGTAGCTTCGGCAGAATCAGGTTCTGAAGATGCTTATTCTGTGGAAAAAGATGCTTTAGAAGGGATCAGGCTTCAAGCTGTGGAAAATATCAATAAATACCAAGCCGAAACAGTCAAATGGCTAGATAGAAAAGTTCGGCTAAAGAATATTGAGTCAGGACATTTGGTGCTTCGGAGAGTGGCCAACCCAGACACAGTGGGCAAGTTACAGTTGAAATGGGAGGGACCTTTCTTAGTAGCATCTTCGTCAAGACCCGGTTCATACAGATTGAAAGATATGGACGGCAACGACATTCCTAGATCTTGGAATGCGGATGAGCTTCGGCGATATTATGTGTAACTTGATGTAACTTTTTATGTCTTTTCTTTTTCATGGCACCCTTTTCCTTTCTAAAGGGGGAGAAAGGTTTTTAATGGGGCCATCATATGTAATTTCCTTTTTTAGTTCTATAAGAGCAAAATCCCCCAAGGAATGTAAATGTAAAAGCTGAGAACGCACCATTGAGTGCCGAAAAGTAAAAGGCGAAGAAGCTCCAAAGTCGTTCCTAAGGGAATGCAGAGCTTACAGCGAAAAGTCAACGCTGATTCCGCCAAAAGTAAAAGGCGAAGAAGCTCCAAAGTCGTTCCTAAGGGAATGCAGAGCTTACAGCGAAAAGTCAACGCTGATTACGCCGAAAGTAAAAGGCGAAGAAGCTCCAAAGTCGTTCCTAAGGGAATGCAGAGCTGATGTGTGATTGTTTCTAAGGAAATAATGGCTGAGGGTATGGCTTCGGATATGTGTTTGGACATTCATTCGCACATCACATTACATCATAGCATTTGCATTCATAAACATTCATCCAGGCATATGTAGGATAATCATCATCATGGCATAAGTGGTTGCTTCGGCATAAGAGAAGAGCTTCTTCGCGTACAAAAAGGAGAGCTTCGGAAGAAAGGGAAATGTTGTTTTCTATGCTTCGCTGTGTACGAAAAGAAGGGAAGGTGTTTTTTCGCCTTCGGCTCAAAAAAAGATAATTTCGTCCACAACAAAGCACTTCACATACATTAATAGAAGGGTAAGAGCATAATACAAGGTATGAACAGAATTCATTAAAGACAAGTTTAGTTACATTTACACAAGTTATCTCAAAAGTTTCCTGAGTCTGTCTACAGTCTACTCCTACTTAATCTTCGAGGGATTTTAGCTTCAGCGTCACTCTTTTTAATCATCGACTTCGGCTTCGTCATCCTACATGAATTAAGTTGTTGTAAGTCAAAATCGAGCTTGAAGGAAGAGGTAAGCACAAGGTATGATTTCTTACTGGTTCAAGATGACTCCGAGCTTCATCTCCAGCCTTTTCTCGCCCGCCTTTTGTCCATATCATTTTTATAAATCTATTGGAAATACTTCGGGCGAGATCAGGGATGTTATCTAGGATTGATGGTGATAGAGTGAAATTGGGCCTATTGACAATCTTTCCATGGTCGCAGCCAGCTTTTAGGAAAGCTGCAGCAGTGCCCCGAGAAGCTACCCAGGCACAGAAGTCACCGTGCCCAGCTATAACTTCGTCGAGCTCATCAATTTCACCCTCAATATGTTCGAAGGTCTTCGGTAAATCTTCAGCTGAGGGGGTGAATTTCTCATTGCTGGCTCCAACTGAGTGAAAAATTTTTCTTAGTCGTTGAATGCATTTGTTGCTAAATTCCAAACATTTTTCTTGAAGGTCCGCCAATAGTTTTTTCAAATCTGAATTTTGTTGAGCTTCGGCTTCAAGTTTTGCATTAAGTTCTTGCTTTTCTTGTTCAAACTGCTCAGATTGGCAGAGAAGCTTCGTGTTCAGTTCTGTTATTTTTGCTTCGGCTTCCACCTAAACCTTCAGTTGCCTGGAGCTCAAAGTTTTTCTTCTCAATAGCAGCTGATTGCTCCTTTATTTTGTTTTCTAAATTTTCAATTATTACTTCGTGTTTCTTGTCTTCAAAATCTTGTTGCATTTTCAAGGCTTTGCTCAACAGCATACTCTGCACGAAAACAACCTTCGTTAGACATGTTTTCATTATTAAAAACAATATAAGTTAAGGGAAAAGTAGTTCACCTTGAAATTGGAATAAAATAAACTACCAACGATATGTTGTCGTCGGTAGCGGCTAATGTCCGTTTCTAGCTTCGGAAAACCGATACTCTTTGACAGAGTACTGATAACTTTGGCTCCAGTTTGGTTTCGGATACAATCTAATTTTTCATCATCAATACCTCCGAAGAGGAGTGCTCCTGGTTTGTACCCGCAAGATTTGGCATACTCTTTAAGCTCTTCTATTTCAGGTTTTGACAATTTTTCTCCAACTAAATTTTGAAGCATGAAGGCTTCGTTCTCTGAAGCTTCGTCAGCAATTTCCTTTCCTTTCCCCGACGCTGCGGCCGCGGCCTCTTCGGCGGCAGTGGTAGCTTCTTCTGTGGCCATGTCTAGCAGTATTTTGTCGATGTGTTCGATTGTGCTTTCCAGGTTCACATCTTCAATTGAGGCAGCTTCGGTAGTCGCGACCTCTGAAGGTGTGATTCCAATATCTGTTCTTTCCTCAGCCGCTGGTGTCTTCTGAGCCGAAGCTCTTGGTGGTGTCTTGTCAATGACCTCTGTCACAGTGATAATTCTTTGTCTCTTTGCTTTAGTCGTCTTCTTCGTTTTTTCGGGCTCCTTTTCCTTCTGAAAAAACTTTGTCAGTTGAGGCCCCAATGGACTTAGCTTCGCAGGCAGGGATTTAGTCATTACCTTCAAAATTTCCTCCACGTCAGTGGCAGAGGGTGATGCGGGGGTTTCTTCTTCGTCAGATATTTTTTGCTTCGGAGAAGACGCTTTCCTCTTCTTCGGAATTCTCTTCTTTGATGGTTCTTTCTCATCTTCATTTAAGGCTTCAGTTGTCCTTTTCCTTTTCTGGCCCCCGACACCTTTGTTCAGATTTTCATAGTCAGGGTATTCAAAACCCAGGGCGTCCAGCACTCGATTCAGTCTTCGCTTCGGACGGGTGCCGAAGGCCGCAGTCATCAATTGATCTTCTTTTTTGGAGTAATTGCCAAGTATTTCATTGCACATTACTTCAATTGTATCCAGCCATTCTTGGCAAGGTGTTTTAAAGTATTTCTTAAACTTGAAATAGTAAGGTAAACGCACAAGTTCACCTTCTTTCTTCTCCTCCTTTAGCTTCGGCATTTCCCATTCTTTTAAACTAGGAAAAACCTTGAAAGCCAAAAACTCCTGAACCAGGTCTCTTGTACTGATATGCTCTGCAATAATTCTGAATTCATTCAATGCCTGTTGTGTTGGACCTTCTGGTGTCATGTTGCAGCGAGGTCGGGTTTCTCCGAAGATTAGTTCGAGTGGACTTTGCACAAGCTTCTCCTTGTCGTCATCAACCTTGACATAGAACCACTCCGACTTCCAGCCTGCTGCCCATTTGCTCCGGTAGCTGATTACAGGAAACTTTGTGGTTTTCCAATAAGCAAAATTATAGCAACCAAAATTGTCATGCAATCCATCTTTTTTAGCCTTCGTCTGATAGTGCAGTTCGTGAACTCGACAAAAGCTGTCTGCAAACAGCTCCACCGCTTGGCTTCGGAGGGCCCAGATATAAACGCTAAGCCTAACGATAGCGTTAGGAGTTAACTGATGAAAGTAGATACCAAACCTCTTCAGTACCTATGCAATAATCTCATGTAGGGGGAATCTTAATCCAGCCTTTAGAAAGCTCTTGAAAATGACAATTTCATCCTTCTCCGGCTTTGGGGTAGTCTCTTCTCCCCCGAAGCGTAATAGCTTCTTCTGATTCTCATTGAAAAAGCCCGACTTTACCATTTTGGAGAGATCAGCCTTCGAAACAGTAGACTTTCCGAAGTCCAAGTGGCTGGGCTTGCTTGGCATGGCAATACGATAATCGTCTTCGGGATCAGTTTCCTCAATATCTTCTTCTTCTGCTTCGGCAATTGCTTGTTCTACCTGTTCTGCATCATCACTGGGGATCTTTTCCGAAGTTACCAGTCCGGACCTTTGCATCGCTTCGGAGATGGGAACAATCTCCGAACCTTCAACTTCGCCCCCCTCACGCTCAACCCTAGCGGTAGATCGCATTCTGGCCATTTAATTCTGAGTTTGTGGAAATTAAATACTTTTTTCTTCCGAAGTTTTTCCTTCTGACGAAGCAGGCTTCAAGTTGGAGCTTCGTTCGATTCCGAGAGTCAAGCTTCGGCGATGGTTAAAAATTTTGGCAGCAAAACAGTGCAAATAGCAATGAATGCTGTGGTAACTTCACACCTACTCGTCTGTTTATATAGTACTGCAGGTAAGAAGGCGAACCGCCAGGATTTTTACACCAGGCGGACACCCGCTTGCACTCGCTGCGTGGTGGACCGCAGAGACAAACAGTAACTCTGCAAGGTGGGACCGATACGCGCTGGGAAACTGAATCGTTTCTCGACAACGAGCTCGGGGAAGGTGTTTTTCGGACCTTCGGCTCCCCGAAGCTTAAGAGACTTTTTTCACGGATCAAGCTCGTTACGAAAAACGATCTAGCACCGCGAAAGGGGCTACTGTTGGGACTATGCTTCGTCGCCGAAGGTCTTGTAGGAATAAGCGGTTTTCAGCTGAAGCTGTTTGTATGAGTTGGCCGAAGGTTCCTCTTCATGAAGCTTCGGTATTACAAACCGACTTAAAGATAGAATGACCTTTTAGTCCATAAAGGTGTGAGTCAATGTTGTAAACTTTTATGAGGGGCATAATTGTAATTCTTCACAGGCTGTGTCCTGTGTCTATAAATAGTGAACAGTATTCCTTTACTGTTCACGGATTCCGGTAATTGTAATCGCATCATTCGGGAACCAATCCTTGTCAAGGTAGAGGTATAGCTGTATTCAATGATTTAATATATTATAATATGATTCGTTTATGATTTATTTACCTTTGATACCCTTTATTTTATATTATCTCGTACAATCTATAAAAATTTGATTACGAAGACTTAACCTTCGTAATCATATCCTCATTAACCTTCGTCCAAGGTTCATTATCCTCAAGGGAATAATGCTTCGTGGACGAAGGACGTTAACATTTAACATTTTATGCTGCCTTGTTCTTAATTCATAGCATTTGAGAACAAGTCTCCAACAGCCACGAAGCTACTGCACGGTGAAGCGAGCCTTGGTATCATCAGGGCAGTCTCCCATGAGGAGGGGAAACTTGGATTCCACAACGCGTAGCCACACGTCGGCATCCAACGGATCCTCTGCCTTGGTGAACAAGGGCGGCTGCGTGCTCAGGAACTCCTGGTAGGTTGCTGCTGCCGGAGGTCGCTGTGGCTGGCCTCCACCATACTGCTGAGGGTGGGGCTGGCGCTGCAAGAGCTATCGCAGAATCTCGTTCTGCTTGGCCATCAACTCCTGCATTGTGGGAGCTAGAGGAGGTGGCGAGGGAACTTGCTCGTTATGCCCGTGACGCTACCTAGCTGCCATCTGGAAACAGAGATTGTCACCATTGTTATCCAAATTCACAATTTCGAACGATATGCTTTTATCTCATATGGAAAGAAAATGCCATAATCATAACATTAAGTTCGAATGAAGATAACATGGTTACAACATCCCACAGATCTCAAAAGTTCTCAAGGGTTACATTAATTAGGGGAAAGTACTCGTAAGCCTAGTCCAAAATCTGTCATTACTAAGCTTGCGTAGGTTTCTATGTGCCTAAAGCATCAAAACGACTGATCAACCCTAGCGGTGGAAGCGACACTAGATGCAGGTGAAGGGGGCATCGTGGAGGTAGTCCCTTTGGCACAAGGGGCTGGTCCTAACTCCTCAGGAGCCTCTTCTCCTCGCTTCTGGCCTCATTGGCCTCCATCTCCAAGTGGTGCATGTCCATGTGGTCATTAGCTTCTTCAAGTTCCCGCTGCACATCATGGAGCTGGTTCTCCAAGACATCAATGGTGTTGTCTCGGATCTCCACCTGCTGCTCCAAGGTGGCAATGCGCTGGCTCAACCTTCCCACCTGTAGGTCCTTCTCCACCAACTCGGAGGACAAGTCGACCACAAAGTCTTCTCAGCTGTCAAGGGTGAGCTTGGTGGTTTGAGCGATGTTAGCAAGATGTGCCATAGCGTCGCTCTATAGGGCCTGAAGGTAGTACATCGCACTCATGCACTGAAAAGTGACCCTCCCAACCAAGTCAGGATACATTACCTACACATCCTTCACATGGCTCACACGATTACACCACATGGGATCATCCTTCTTCTCAACAGGGAAGAGTCCTAAGGAGTGCATCACCATCTCCAGGGGATGGTAGCCGCAGAAAGTCGTCAGAGTCTTCATGGCTGCTGCTTCAGTGGTGTCGTCCGTCCTGAATCCAATCTTCTCAGAGTCAAGAGAATGCCAACCCGGCTGAAGGGGATGAGCCTCCAAAGTTAGCCAGACTCGGCAACGAGGTACCTGATGCTCCTCGTACAACTGCACCATGTACAAAGGGGGCATAGGGTAACCGACGGAGTTAAGCACATCCCACAAGATGGAAGGAAAGCCATCGTGAGAAAGAAAGTTAGAGCTGAAACGAGTGTCTACTCCACTGGCGGGGGTGGGTGAATTCATCTGCGGAAGGGTATCAGATGTAAAGATTATGGTGGAAGGAAGAAAATAAAAGAGCCTGAGTGGTTTAAAAAGGACGTAGTTTAGCTCAAATTTTTACTTCTTTAGTTCTTAATCCTTTTAATTTTATAATGCATGCATGCTAAAGATAACGTCTCCTCTCCGAAAAAGGAAAAAAGGGTGCTCCCAGGGCATCCTTTAAAAATCTAAATACTGGCCCATAGGGCCTACTTAATTAGCCACCTATTTCTCCCTCTATCCCTAAGGCCTTTCGTCCTAGGTCTAGCGGTCTAGTCCCGATGAGTCATACTAGTTTCTAAGCAAGTTTTAAACTTTGAAAATTGGTATTCATGGTTTATTGTCCTTCTCTATGGTGGTATTTGCTCGGATACCAGCTGTGGCAGAACCGCCCAAATTATTCCAGGTTAAGTACCCAAGTCACGCCTCAAGGGCCGTAACACACTTAAATCGAAATAACCGTCAGTCCCTCAGATCTAGTCTGATAAAGCCACTTAACCAGGATCAAATACCACATACTCACTTGAAGGTGAGTCATAGAAGAAACACAATAAAACAGGAAAACCTCAAATTAAAGTACTGGAGTTATTACATGAATCGGAGTTTCTCGAGTAAACTGAAATAATTCATAAGATAAAATACAGCGGATAATCAGGGTCGTCGGTATCGAGGAATTGGGTAAGGCCTAGCCCACTACTCCTCTTGCTCCTCTCCTGTCGAAGCAGCATCCCACTCGACCATCCAACCCAGTGGCAGGGTGGTAGGCCAAGTCACACCATCAACCATATCCTGAAGCGTACCTGCAAAAATTATGCCACAAGCAACGTTGAGTATACTAATACTCAGCTAGACTTACTTGGTGTGAGGAAACTACTTCTCTACCTCTAGACCATGCAGTTGTATGGCTGAGGGGTTTGGTTTGCCAAAAGCACTAGCTGTATCTAAAATCAATTTTTAGCTTTTCAAATTCTAGCATCATCATATTAACTAAGTTTGCTCCTTCTAAACATACATGGTGGCAAGCATTTAGTACATACAACAAGTTATCTCATGTAACCTCATTTCACTTCTTACTCAATGTAGTACAAGGGGTCAAGCAGTCTCATTAGCTGTGAGAAGCAGACGATTCAAATCGAGTTTTAACCTTGCAAGGTAAACCTAAACACACGACATGTCAGGGCACTCTGACCCCACACACATCAACCGTCCCCATCGATTCCCCGTTCGCGGCCAGGCCTCACCGCCTTGGCATACAATGCTCCACTGACCCTAGCCGCTACCATGCAGTGGCCGCACTTGTACCCACCATAGCTAGCATGGGAGACCCAGTCTCAGGTCGCATGAGGGAAAAAGTCCGTGTCCGGTTTTACTCAGGTACTAGGTTTACCAGTTACCATATTTCCCGACATGTGTTTAGTACGTTTAAAAGCTTGACTCAGGTATCCACACATTAATCCTTAATTCCTTTTTCCCGTCTCATGGACAAGGCATCCTCCCTGGATCCAAGTCCATAGACTATTATAGATCCCGTTATCAAGATGAATACAGTCAATTTCCTGACCTCGCGCGAGTGCTAGAAAAATCACTTGACTTCTACCGAGATCCTGATTAGCAAAGCAGCTACTCGACCTAGCATACTAGTATCTATCTCAAAAAGGAATCCTAAGTTCATGCAACTAGAGGTTTCAAGCAACTCCTACACTTAAGTGCACATTACAATCCTACAAACATTAAGTGTAGTAAAGTAGCATATATAGATACGGTTATGCATAAAACCGGGGCTTGCCTTCAATAGCTAGGGCTGCGGGGAGATCCTCTATGGCAGTCTCGGGAGCTTGCTCCTGGTCTTCGTCGTGGACAGCTCCTTGCTCGGGGATGAGCACGTACTCTCTGTCAGCGAGATTGCAATCTAATGAATGCAATGAGTAAGATACATGCATGGTATGATATGCAATTTAGCAATTAAACTTGGGCGAAGAATGATCAATTTAATAAGGTAGGGCTCAATCTTGCTACTTGAAGATTCTTGGGGTACATTTAGCAATTTAGGATCAAGCTTAGTTAAACTAAGTGGTAAGTACATTTTAGTGTTCCACTGATTTCCTTTTACTGTCTTAGTGAGAATTTATTAAGATTTCTAGTTGAACTTATTAGAGCGAGGTTTATTTTTCCTCTCTTCCTTTCTATTTCTTTTATGCTTTTAAGGTGGGGTTGAACTACAAGTTAGCTTAATAAATTTCCAAAAAATTCTGCAAAAATTACAGTGGCTTCTTACTAGTGTATAATGCTCTGTCTCAAAATTTGGGGCTTAAAAAGTGAGTGGTTCTCTCTAGATAAAATTATCAAATATTAGGGCAGAGGGGGTGTTTTGAACTACAACTCCTTTTTAACAGTGGGTTATTTTCTAAGACATATTTTTGCTGGCATTTAGATGTTATAATATGACTTTGTACAAATATTTAGCCATTAATACTTATTAAATATTTTATTATGATTTTCTAAAGTTTCTAGCCAAAGGGTTGCTTTCTACTACCACTATACTTGAAAAATATCAAACAACAGATTTCTAATTTTTTCCTATCTTCTTATTTGTGCAAGAGCAATAATTTGGCAACTTTTTGCTTAAGGGAAGGGTGGTAGGAATTATTTGGATTAAATGGCCTTTTTCATGAAGTATTGGCAATGGGTATTATTTTGCAGCTTTCAATTGGGTTTTGCATTTTTTCTGGTGGCCTATTTCATTATTGAGCTAGTAAAAATTTATTTGCCCATTGCTGCACACTTTTTGGCTTACTTATGATTTAATTGAAATATGGCTCAATATCAAGTTCTATTTGTTTACCCTAATTAAAATGATGGACTGAGGTATTTATCATTTTTGTAGTGGGGTTCTAGTGGTTACAAGTTCGCTGGATTTTTATTAACAATTTTGAAATTGTTTTCATAATTCTAATAATTGTTTTTCTAGTTTGGTTAGTGCTTAATAAAACATTTCACTTTGAATCTGTTCTGGACTAGGTGTCCCTTTATTTTTCCTAAGTTCTCTGTTACTCAAGTAGACTAGGAAAAATAATTACATTCACTGTTCATTATTCTTTAATGCCTTTATGATGTTCCTAAGTTTTGGACAAAATTGGCTTTTAATAGATAACCCTACTTAAATCTTCAATACTGGGGTGTTCCATATTTTTAAACAATGTTAAATGGGGTTTGAAAATCTACAAATTTTCTTAGGTTCAGCATGGAAGCATAACTAATTTTCTTTAATTTAATAAGGTTTGGTCATTTTCCTTAATCAATTTCAAACTCTAAAATTTAAAACAAAAAGTATAGGGTTCAGTATTTTTAATTGATAGTCCATAATATTTTGATTCCAGCAAAATTGGTTTGGTTAAATTTGGTTGAATATAAGTCAAGATATATATTTTCTAAGTTCTCTGCTGAATTTAAAAAGGTTAAATAGAAAAACAGTTTTGCGCTGGGGTCCCTGGCGAAATATCTTAAGTGAATTACAGATAGGTCCTTGGTGCACTATTCACATGAGTCTACGGCTCTGCAGAAAACCCCCAAGGGTTTCTTGAAATCGAACCCGTGGTCCTTCCCTAATGGAACAGTGGCCGCAGAGGAAGAAAGGGGTGGAGGGGCTTACCGGCGGCGAGACTGCTCTGGTGAGGTGGTCAAGGGTGTAGGGGAGGTCCTGAGGGTCACAACGATGTGCGGATCGTCGTCGGTGATGGTCGGAGTTGGCCGGTTCGCGTGCGCAGGCGGAGGAGCTCGTCGGCGGCGAGGAGTCCAGCCTAATCAGGGCACGATAGGTCAATCAAATGGGTCAGTGAGCTTCACTAGAGATCAAGGAAGGCGTGTGTGCAAGGAATCGGAGAATGACTCACTGGATTGCTCGGTCTACGCGCGCAGGCGGGCGACTGAAGTCCGGCAAGGATGATCTTTGGTCTCCGGTGAAGTTCTGCCGGGTCCAAGGACTTGGAAAGCTTCATGGGCTATTGGCGAAGCTAACCGAGTGGCTCACGTGGCTTGGAAGTGACTAGAGGGAGCTGGCCATGGTGGCCGAGGCTCGAGTGGTGATGGCGGCGGTGGCGCGGCATGCTCGAGGCGAAGTCCGGTGAACTTTGGCTCGGGCAGGGCTTGAGAGCGCGCGGGGAGGTATGGCCGAGGCCTGGGGTGGCTTTATAGGCACAGCGCGGTGCACGGGTGGCTCGTGGACCGGCGAGCGCGTGCGGGCGTGCACTGCGGAGGGTGGGTGCGTGAACGGGCATGAACCGGGTGTGTCAGCCACGGTCGAACACGTGGAACCGTTACTTCTACCCGAGTTCTAACGCCGATTGGCGCAAATCTTTGCGAATTTGGGCAAGATCGCTGTGAAAGGATTTGTTCCCCTGACTATGCTTTGTCGTTTATGTGTGGACGTCGTGCGGTTTTAGGTTGGGGACATAGAGGTGTAGCGTCACCAAGATGGCAGTGTCAGATAGCCGGGTCCCGAGGTCAAACGGTGCCAAAACCATGGCAAACAAATTTGGTTTGAGTTCAAAATTTTCCAGAGCGTGTTCAAGGAAATTTGGCACTACTTTGATATTTGGACTTTTTGGTTTTGAGTTTTGGAAAACAGGGAACACATTTGATCTTGAAAAAGGGTTCTGAAATTTAGAATTCTGAATTCTAAATTTCCCCATAGGACCTTGGTTCAAGGGCTGATTTGGGGATTTTGGAAAAACCAAATGGCCAAACTTTCTTACTATGTTTTGTTGGTCATTTAGTGTATTAAAACTTTGTTGTTTGGTTCTTACCAAAATCTTGTATTTTTCCCAAGTCTTTTCCCAAATTCCCTTTTATGTGCTTAATGGTTCACTTTGGGTTAATTAGGGTTTGACAGTTCTTCTTACCTTGAGATTCTTGATATGATTAGGAGAATTTCTTAAGATGAAAAGACTCACTTTAAACCTTTGTTATTGATTTTTGATGTTCATCCCTTCATTTGGTTTACATGTGATGATGGTTTGGGTTAGCTTAAGGAAGAAACCCTAGGTGACACTGGGGTATCACAGTCTGCTTAAACAGATTAGTGGAATTTGGACCCTTCTAGCCAGGTGTTAACTTAACTTAGCACATTAGATCAACTCAACCATGAGCTAACCCAAACAATAGTGTCATGATGAATTGATTAATTATCTGTCCCCGCCTAACATCAAACAAAATTTTGACCTACATCATGTAGTATATCTCACCCATATCTATCTCATTTTGACAAATTCTATCCTACCTTTGGATATTCACCTTATAAGACTAGTTACCGAATCTGGACATAAAACAAAGATTAAGCCCTGCTAAAGAATCTTTAGATCATAACTAGCTAGTAGCCTATTCATTCTGCTTACCAAATACTTTTCATTGCAAAACTATTTTTATCATACGTCTCTAACTTCGATGGTCAACACCAGGAAGGGAGATTATCACGCAATAGCAAACAGAAATGAATCCTCCAAATCCTCCACCGGCTGGAATTGATCAAGTGATTGGCACCCAAATGGTGGTAATACAACAAATGGCAAACATGGTTACTGAACTGCAAAATCAGATAAGACAAGAACGTGAGGAAATACGTCAGGACCGGCTGGAGATATGTCGAGAAATAAGACAAGCACTGTTGGAAAGACAACGACAACAACAACCTCCACCACCAGCTCCACTAAGCTACATAAACATATATATAAATTACTACTATTTATAAGATCTAAGTGTTACTTTAGTTAGTATTTGGTATGATACTATTTTAGGAGGAATAATAAGGTCTAATTGACCCCGTGTGTTGCTAATAAATTATGCATCATACTGAGATTTTTGTTTGTGCATATGTTTTGAGATATAATGGTTATACCCCCCCTTTACTTATAAATCTCGAGGACGAGATTTCTATTAAGGGGGTAGGATTTGTAAGGCCCAAAATATGTATATAAAACATTTAATAATAATAAAATAAATATATGAAGAAATGAAATAGTAAATTTAGATACCTCAGATTGTACTTGAGTATTGGAAATTGAGGACAGAATCTTGAAAACCAAGAACTAATTTAGAAGAGGAGTGTGTTTCATAGTTTTAACATCTATCAAATAAATAAAATAATTAAAATAAATATACATCTATTGCATCATAGTTTATTTTGATTATGTTTTAAAGAATTGAATTCCTAAACTTTATCTTGGATTTAAATATTAAATTTGTAAATCAAAAAGGGGATAGAAAATAGAGAATGAGAAGGAAATTTTAGAATTTGAGAAAAGAAAATACTAAACAAATGAGGTAAAAATGAAATATATAAATATGAATATATTTCTTTACACTAATAGTTGAATTTGGAATATTTTGATCCATGGTGAGACTCATAACAATAATAATACTAGAAATAAAATAATGACTTGAGTTGTGGAATTAACCCAAAATTGAAACTTGGGTTGAAAATAGGGAAAGAAGGGAGAAAGAAATACTATATAATATAAAGTAAGTTCACAAATAAATAAATTATACCATAATGGCCTGATCAAAGGTTACCTTCAAAAATATGAGTCCAAGTTCACAAAATCGTGTAAATTCAAAATGGAAATTTAAATTTGAAAGAAAAGTAGAAAAGAAAAGGAAAATAAAAAACCAAAATAAAAGAAAAGAGAAACTGTGCGCTGAGCCGGATTCCTCTCAGCTCGGCCCACCTTCCCTTTATAACCCCGTGGCCCAGGAACCCTGTTCCCCGCGTGCGGTCACCCCGACAAGTGGGCCCAGGCTTGCCATCGCGCGCTTTCCTCCGTAGCTTTCCCTGGTGTCGCTTACTAGTAGGACCGGCGCTCAGTCGATGATAGCGCTTGGGTGTCCTCTCTGCCAGGAGGGCCTCGCTCTACAGGGGAGTCGTCTTCACGAACTCCACACGACCGGAGCTCATCAAACTCCACGCATGCCGGTGCCAGCGTAACGTTCGCTGCGCTTTCCTCGGCTCTAGTTGCCTCGTCCGGGTATAAATCCTAGCGCGCCGCCATCCCTGAGACCTATCCATCCGCCTAGTCAACTAGGGTTCATCCATCGTGAAAACACCACTCGCCAAATCCGATTGCGCCGCCATCCGTGCCTCTGCTCTCTGCTCGGGTTCGGGGGAAGATCGACATGACCATCCGCACGTGTTGGCGACACTGTCGGACGATTGGAGTCGTTTGGTGCCCATTGATTCCTCGCCGGAGATTGGCGCTCGGCTGCATACCCGTCCTGTGCCGTGACTAACCTCGACGTCCGTGCAAGCCGTAGGTATGACATGCCATAAACTTTCGCCCTGTACTAGTTACCGCGTAGCACCAGTCCAATCCATGCCACTAGGGAAGGAGACGTCTGTCACCGGCGAGCGTGCCTCCGCGAGCGACCTAGGCATTTTGCCTCACGGCCTTGGTCGGGAAAGAAGACCGCTAACCGCTGGAACTGTGATCTGCGATGGAAATGGGTGTGTGCCGATGCGTGCTTGGCGACGTGGATCTGGTATTGGGTGGTCCAGGTTAGAACTAGAAAACTCTTCGGGCTATTGGATTCGTGGCCATAGATGGGCGATCGGGCGGCCACTATTTGGTACCGGTTCGGGTGGCCCCAAATTTAATCTTAGCCGTTAGTTTTTGATCGGGTGGCTCAAAGTGAACGATACCCCTTTGTCGGGTCTGTTTTCAATCGGAGCCCCTCCACTTGCCAGAATTAGAACCCGCCGTCCACCCTAGTGTTGGCTGAGTCTCGGGAACACTTATGATTTTGCCCCCGTGTTTTTATAGATTTAGTGCTCGGTCCAGATAATTAGAAAATCAAATAAATTCATTTGGAAAGTACTTTTTAATGCAAAAATAAATATAGAGTGTGTTTAATTCGTAGAAAATGCATACTTAGTCCAAATCTATTCATTTCAATTTCTATAATTTTGTATTAATATTGATTATCACCTAATGACTCTGTTTTGGCATGAAAGCCACTTTAAAATTTATTTTCTAATTAATCTTATATCAAATACATAAAATCTTAGGAAATTCATAACTCCTCTGTTTTAACTCTGATTTGAACCGTTCAAGTTGCGTTAGTCTCGTATAAATATTTACTATGCAATAACAACATTTATTCTACCATGTCTCATTATTTTTAAATTAGATCTTTATTTAACTTATGTTGGTTAGTCTTATTAAACTACTAATCATTATAACCTACTAGAATATAATCTAGGGTCAATTTATAAATTAGGTTAAAGTTGAGATAATTATTTATAGAATAATCTCTCATATAATTAAGATTAACCAATTTATAATATAGTTTAATATTTTAATCATATAAATCCTTTGTAAAATCATAACTCCTTAATCGTAACTCCGATCTTAGTAATTCTCGAACCCTCGATCTCATAGCGACGAGTACATTATTATTATGCAGTTTGTATTTATGTTTGTGTGATGTTAATTTTGTCTTTACCATGTCTGTTAGTATTGCTACGACTAGCAGTGAGGTCACGAGGATCTGAAGAATCATCCTGGTACTTGGAATCTCAAGTGCCAGGCAAGTTGAGCCCTTGATCACTTTTATTTACCCAATAATGTTCTTTATTATCACTTATCAATGCATAGGTTTAATTTTGATGGGACCCAATAGGTCACCCTAGACTGGTTATCCTTTTACCTTGTTTATCCCTGAATCAATTGGGTAGCTATGCTATTGCTTTATATGGTTTTGGGATAATATTTTATTACATCCATGTTCCAATTATTCTGTTATGTTATTTATGTTCATGATAAGATCATTATGTTAATTGGAACATGGATCGACCACCCGGGAAAACAGTGCTACCACAAGGGTACTATGGGATGCCATTGGCTGATTAACTAGGAAAGCTAGTGGATGACTACCTTACCCGAAAGGGCCAGGGCAGTAAGGGAGCGGTCAGTGTACAGAGGTCCTTGGGTTGATTTTGCTGTGATGGCGCTCATGCGAGAGATCCTTGCAATGGAGCTTCCTAGAAACTGTAGCGGGTTTTCTGAAGCTAGTGGAACTTTGTAAAGGCCTCGTAGTGTTACCGTGCCTCGCTTCCTTGGTAGAGGTGTATGAGATTCATGACCCCTTGACAGATGGGTAATATGACTTATGGGTAAAGATGCGCAACCTCTACAGAGTGTAAAACTGGTATACTAGCCGTGCTCACGGTCATGAGCAGCTTGGACCCTCACATGATTAATTTATGTAACTTAAATTAAAATTGTCATTTGCATTTGTATGGGATTATTTATTAATTTTGTTCTATTATTTATTATGGTTTGGTATTTACTTACACTTAGTAACTGCTAATAAAATTTGACCAACTTATTAAAAGCAATGCTCTGCTTTAACCCCTACTGTTGATCAGCTTTACACATCACATGAACTCCCACCTTTGGTGAGTTCATGCCACATTATTCCCCACAACTTGTTGAGCTATGATCATGTGTGAGCTCACCCTTGTTGTCTCACACCCCCCCCCCCACAGGAGAAAAATAGGTGGTTCAAGTGGAGCCACGTATCGAGGAGTTCGATTGATCTATGTGGCGTCTCCCAGTTGACTTTCAGGCGCCAAGGACAATCCTTAGATCATGTTATATTTATCTTTTATTTTGTAAGACTTCCTCTATGTAATAAGTAATCTAATTATATTGTGACATTTATCTCTATACACTCTGTTATTATATATGTTGTCTACTTTGGCGCATGTATGAGATGCACCCGACTTTGTCCCTTAAAACCGGGTGTGACATCTTCACACAAAAGCATAGGCTTCGGCTGATCCACTGAAGCAGCCTTCTCTCTTTTGTGCTTATACTGCTGATAAGCTTCATCTTCATCTTTGTTATGGATAGCCCTTGAATCTGTCCAGCTCCCTTCGGCCTTCCTGGCAGCTTCTTGACTCCCGTGAACAACAATGGGCCCTTGTTTCGATGGTATCTTCATGCATAAATATACTGGATGAAGAATGGCTTCGAAGGCTTGGAGCGTCCCTCGACCAATGATTGCATTGTATGGATACTCCATATCAACAATGTCAAAGACAACTTGTTCAGTTCTTGTGTTATGGACGTAGCCGAAGGTCACTGACATTGTTATCTTGCCAAGTGCCACAATCTGCCTTCCTCCAAAGCCACAAAGAGGGTGTGTTGCATTATGTATCTTGTCTTCTGGCTCTTGCATTTGCCTAAAAGCCTTTGCAAAGTTGATGTTCGCTGCGCTGCCTGTGTTGACCAGAACATTGTGGACCAGAAATCCCTTGATGACACAAGATATAACCATGTCATCATTGTGAGGATAATCTTTGAGCTGAAGATCTTCCTGGGAGAAGGTAATTGGAATGTGAGACCACTTGGATATGATGAAGGGACCTTGCACCCCAACATGTTGCACTCTTCTTTGTGCTTCCTTCTTCTACTTCTTGTTAGCTGGCTCTGAGCTTGAACCACTTGTGATTGGGAGCACCAGCTTCATGACCGAAGGTGCTACAGCTTGGTTGTTGTACGAAGCCATCGTCACAACAGTGGAAGTGAGTTCGCTAGAGGTGGGCGCCAATGTTGGTCTTTGCTCTCGAATGCTATACATCAAGAACAAAGCAATACAATTGTTAATGATTAGGGACCTTCGTGCTTAGAAGCATTATTTCCCTTAGGATATAATGATCTCCAGACGAAGGTCATGAAGAGTATACCTTCATCATTTTAGTGAGCATAAATGTAAACAGAGACACGAGAATATAAAAAGAATATAAACAATCATTCTGAATCATTAGATTATTTATATTCTTTATTTATTAACATGAATAAACATCAATGATATTTATATTACATTTCTACCTTCAACTTGACAGAAGGTAAGGAAGTAAGCATGGCGTCAGGGCGATTACAATTCAGCGTGAACAGTACGGGGATACTGTTCACCTATTTATAGGCACGGGATATAGTCCGGACAAAATTACATTCGTGTCCCTGATAACTAATTATAATGATAATACAAATTATCAGGGACTATGTAGTCTTTTCCTCTTTAAGTCGGTGCCATTCTTCGTCTTAGGCATGTCACCATGCCGAAGCCCCTTCAATTGTAGCTTCGCCATATACCTTCATGTCGTGCCTGCTTGCATATCGTCCTGTTGAAGGTGTTTTCGCATAGAGGACCTTCGGCGAAGAAGAAACCCCCCAACATAATGCATAGAGTATGTGGAGCTCAGGATATTTTTGCAGAAAAAGCCATTTTTGATGCAGGGCTATTATGTAAAACATTTTATCTTTTTCAAAGCGCATCCTCTCCCAAGAGAGTAGGAAGTTTTTCAATATAGAACAAAATCCCCTTGACAACCATCAGGAATCTTGGTAGTTTCTCACCAGTTTTCTTTTTCAAAAACAGTTACTGGACTTCCCGTCCACCATAGCTCACGGCTCAACCGCCGGACCTTTCAAAACCACTTTTCAAAAGCATTTTCGGAAAACAAAACACTAATTGTCATACCAAGCCATAACTCATCCATATCCGTGGACACGGACTATTCGAATAGGTTTTCCAACTCTGCGCAGATGTGTACACTTAACACAGTAGTCTGGTTTCTGCAATCTCACCGTTGTGAGATCCGAATGCCGATACTCTCTCTTCCCTTGCACGACTTTACCTTGGTGGTTATACCAAAAGAAAAAGGCCACCTCCATGCCCAAATTAGGACAAAACATTCCCCCTCCTTGTCCTCCTGGTGCTCCCCAACCACCATAACCCTGGGGTGCAGACCGTGCAAGTTCGGATTAAGCGACTGCCCATATAGTCTTGAGTGGTTGTACTTGATAAGAGTACAGGCAGTGAAGAATGACAAATCAGTCCTTATACGAGAGGGACAATCCTTCATGCTCACACCTAACCCAGCTGAGCCATCACCTTAAGGCCCTCCCCAAACTGGGGAGTCCCTGATCATCCCGCTCAAAGGTGATAAGGGTGATTACCCTTCATCATACACATTTTGAAAAAACATTTTCTTTTGAAAACTCATGCCTTTTCTCAAATCATTTGTAACAAAAATGTCAAGGACTATAAAGATGAATTGCGACAAAGTTCTATGGCTGGGTGGTCATATTAACATGTCTCTTAGCAGCAAAATCATATAATGCATAAAATAACAAGTTGAGGGTTGTGTTTTAAAAACATAGGTAATTTATGCGTCAAAGGGATTCAGTGAGCTTGCCATGCTTTAACCGGTGAAAGGGTGAGAGCTCGTGGAACTGGCTTCTCGCTCCACCGTCTTGCATAGACTTGTAGAACTGGCCTTCACGAGACGGCACAAATGCTCCGATAACTATGCAACATGAACAAGCAAACATACAAACCAACAAGTATATCAACAAGTATTTATTATAGTGGTCAGGAGTGGTGGTGGATGGGTGAATATAGTTTTGAGTAGAGTTTATGTTGATGGAGTAGAGATGCTTACCCAAAGGGTGGATTGGAGGCGAAGCTACACTAGGCATGTAGCCGGTAGAGCGGGGTAACTGAGTGGGTGGGGGTTTGCCTTGGATCAGGGTGTTGAGAGTGTGGAGAGGGTTACTGGGTGTATTTATAGCTAGGTACATGTGGTTTAGTATAGTAGAGTTCACTATTTGTGAGAATAGTGGCGAAGGAATTATCTGACTCAGTCTGAACATGGAAATTATAGGCAGAATATGGGACAATAGTATTTTTGGACTTTTCTGGATTATGAACCATGCTTAAAGGATGACATGGTTGGATAGGGAATAATTTGATAAGAATTTAGAAACAAGAATTATTGGAATCTGAGTTTGGATGGAGGAGTTTTGGATTTTATAATCATATGAAATAGAACAAGAAAAAGAAAAATGGATATTCTTGGTATATTCCAGAATTTGAATATTTGGGAATATTTGGAAAATCAAAAATACAAATGTATTTTGAACGGAGTGCCAGGAATTATTTTTTGGGATATTCATGAGCAGAGGTTTATGATGGTGACATAGGACAATAGTAAGGCGAGACCTAGATGCTGGAATACTGTGGTATTCTAGTCCGGGTGGGCTATGGTATGTTGGGCCAGGTTTTATAGGATTGACGACGTATCCATACAAACTTGGTTCACCTTTCTTTTTGAAATCCTAGTTCGAAAGAACCTCAAAATTAAGCGTGCTCAACTTGTAGTAATCTGGGATGGGTGACCAGACGGGAAATTCTTACTGGAAGGAAAATCACAGTCACTGGAGTTCGTATGAGTGAAATATTGGTCTAGAAGGTCTTAGGTGAGCTGGACAACATGATGGATGAGCAGTTGAATATTTGAGTGACCGGATGAACAATGAATAGTAATGATGAAGAGTAGGATGAACGATCCGATGAACTATCGATCTGATGAATGGTAAATAATCCGTATGAACGAATGATGAACAATGAATAGTTCATATGAACGAATGATGAATGATGAATAGTTCGTATGAACGAATGATGAAGGATGAATAGTGACAATGAACGATCTGATGTAGGGTGAATAGTCTGTATGAACGAACGATGGATAGTTCATCTGAAAGAACGATGGACGATGAATAGTTCGTGTGAATGAATGATGAACAATGAAGAGTCGTATGAACGAACGATGAACAATGAATAGTTCGTATGAACGATGAACGATGAATAGTGACAATGAACGATCCGATGAAGGGTGAATAGTCTGTATGAATGAATGATGAATAGTTCGTATGAACGAACGATGAACGATGAATAGTTCGTATGAACGAACGATGAACTATGAATAGTTCGTATGAATGAACGATGAATAGGGATTATGAACGAATGGACGAACGATCAAATGATCGGACGAACGAATGATCAGAATTTCGACAACATAACGATTGAACAAAGATTATTTGGATGAACGGACGTTCAAACGATCGAACGAACGAACCATGAACGATCGGACGAATGAACGAACAAAGTATGAACATTTGGATGAACGATCGAATGAACGACCGAACGATCCTTGTGCTTATGTTGTGCTTGTGTGGGGATGGGAGTGGGAGTGAGGGGGCATGAGTTGCTATGAAATGGCTTGGGGTGGCATGAGGGGAGGCCCTTGTCCCTCTATTTATAGGCAAGGTGGGGGATTAGGGGAGGAGGCGAGGATTAGTGGGAGGAGGCGAGGATTAGTAGGAGATAAGAATGTATTAGTCATGTATAAGTGAAATTAGCTTGTAGAGCTCACTATATGACACCAGATGCATATGTATACGTATGAGCATGAGGAAAATTATTAAGAAAATATTTGTAGCGACTTTAAAAATGATTCTAAAGGTATTTCTCAGGAGGAAAATATTTGAAGAAATACCGATGGAATATTTGGGCAGTATTTCTGGAAAGAATTTGAGGGGAATCACTAGAGAAATATTTGTAGGATATTTTGAGGAGGATTTTGGAGAGAATATAGACCACTATATTTTATTTTTTGAGATCAACTCGCAAACAAACATTTTGAAATGAAATTTCAAATTCATTTTGAATTTAGAGCGAGTTTGAGAAATTTTCTAGATTTGAATTTTCAGGGTGCTACAGATGTACCCCACTTAAAATGAATCTCGTCCTCAAGATTCCGCTTAGAAGGGTTATGGGTATAGCTTTACTTTAGCTACATATCTTCATTATGCAGACTCTTCAAGGAGATGGAACTTTAACAAAATCTAGCCTTTGAGGAGCATCCGGTTGCCGATTGTAAACGCTGATTCTGGCTACTGAAAGATCATCTTCAGGCTTCTAGCTTTCGCTTGGTAACTAGCTTATTGAAGAAGCATCGATGCCAACACGCAAACCTTCCTCATACATATTTATCCATGGGTCCCTTCTTTGATTGGCCTGGTGCTTCATGAACAAAACTTAGGTGACCACTTCTCATCCATAAACTTATATGCTTGCATGATCTGCTTCTCCACAAGTTTGCTACATGCACAGACCTTCTTCTTTTTCTCCCCAGCATCATCCTTACTAGAACAATACCCCAATTAAAAAGAATGAGGGTAGAACTCTTGAATCTTGGGGATTTGAACTGCTTGAAGTACCTCGTAACATGGGTGTTACGGGGCCTTCTTCTGTTGTTGCGGCTTGAGTAGGCTGCAGAGAGATGATTGACATAGGGTTGATTTTGGGACAACCTTCTTCTCATCTTCTCTTCACTATTTTCTTTTCACTTTTCACTGCCCCTTTCTTTCTCTTTGTTTTTCCCACTAGAGGATTCTATCAAAGAGTATTACCATTACACACAGGAGAAAACCGAAGACTATGAACCATGTACAACAGTCTTGAACCCAAGAATAACCAAGCATTGTGATCTTAGGGGCCATGGAGTGGAAAATGGAATTGCTTGTGGTTTGGCAGAGGGGATTTTATCAGGAGTGTTTTGCTTTGAGTAGATGGAACTAATGGAGCTAGGGGGGGGGTTTACAAGCGAGCGGTATGCATGGTGGTGCTTGGGGTGTGGCGTGGTTGTGATGGAGCAGGTGCCACGTGGTAGTAAGTGCGACGGAGGGGAGGGGGCGGTGTTGCCGATGATGATGGCGGCGGTGGGTGCGCTGCAAAGGGGGCATGGGCGGCGGCACTAGTGTAGATGGGGGCGAGGCACGTGTGCACGGGGCACAAGTGAGTGGTGGGGTTAATGACCCTGATGTTTGTGGTCTCTGGTCCCAAGAATCTTTGTCTCTCTATATGGTAAAAACTTCTTTTGTGCTCTTTGACTCAGGGCAGTGCTTTGATTCTCATTGTCGACCCTTTTGACTGATTGACTGGACTGGTTGCTTCTATAGCTTATTATAGGCTTCAAGGGTAAGCTTCCCAGTATCTTCTTGGGTATGGTGCTTTTCTCTTGAGATGGGTTAAGAGGAGAATGAAAGCATAAGGTGAGGATTAGCTATAATTTGTGATATATGTTTTTAGAGGAAAACCCTTTTTTTTTAAAAAGGAAATAAAACACACAAGCTCAGCAACGATAAGCACACACAAATCAGATGTTTTGAATAGGGGAAGAATAGAGTTTTTCAAATCACGGACTAATCGAATTCTAAGGGCTAAGCATAACTATGATTGTTCGGCTCCTAAACCTAGAACTACGCTAAACGTGACTTATGAGCATTAACTATCAGGTATCACATATGCACCTAAAAGGGGAGCAAATATCAAGCACAAATTATTTTGAAATGCCCTAGGGGGCCACACAATTATAGTTTTTCAAAACACGGAGCTACACGATTACCTCTCATACATGCAGGGCTCTGGCCAAAGTGAAGAAAAAACTTCACTGCCCAATGCATGCAGAGGACTGGGCATAACTAACTTCAGACTTGATAGCTTCTCTTCTAGTGAGGCTGGTGCACAACTTCAATCTGAGACATCTCCTGGATGGGTCATGAGGGAGCTGATGTTGATGACTTCTTCTAGCAGCGAATAAGATGGTAGGATAGGGCCAAACTCTTCTTCAAGCGGGACTGGCTCTTGTAGTTCTAGAGTAACCTCAGAGGGCGGTTTTGTTGGTGGGGTGCTTGGAGCTTCTTCCTTGTCCTCATGGGAGGGTGCTGGAATCTTCTTCATGGTGAGGGGCTCAAACAACTCTGGCGGTGGATCTTGTGAGGTCGGGGTGCTCTTGCATATCCATAGCCGGAGGGGAGACTGGCATTCCTTCTAAGACTATGACTCCTTCTGGGAGTCACCAAGCCTTCTTTTCTGCTTTTATAGATTCTAGGAGGCCTTCAAGAATCTGGAGATCTTCAGCTCTCATGGGTTGAACTGGGTCGGATGAGGCGGACTCTTGGATCCACATGGCTCTACGTTGGTTGTGGGTGACCAAGTAGGCCTCCATCAACGTCTGGACGTGCTCGTCCTTGGCTTGCTTTAGGGCTTCAACATAAATAACTTCACGTCTTTCCAAGGCAGCTACACAAGCTTGAGCTATGGCGAGATCCACATGGAGCTAACGATTGCGCTTCTCTGCATCTTCTGCTTGGGAAATCATCTAACGGTGGTGCCGAGCCAAGAAATCATATTGTGCATCTAGGGTAAGCAGGTATGTAGTGAGCTACACGACTGTGGGGTCATCCTCAAGCAGCTGTTTCCCTTCCAAGGCACGCATCCTAGCTATCCAAACGGGACGATCTCTCTGATAGGGAAGAAAGAATCTGAGTGGAGTGTCGGCCACTTCTTCTTTGTAGATTTCACACCGGGCCCTCAATGCCTTACGAGCGACGACTTGGCAGGTGTCTCTGATTCTGTGCCCCGTAGCAGTGACACTCCATTCCACATGGTGTGGACTGGATCCAATGTATACAATCATGACACACTTCTTTGTGCCATGATCGCTGAATTTACGACCATCGTTCTCTAGCTAGCTTCCGATTCCGAGGCAAACTGTGCATGCTCTCAACAACTTGGGGAAACCATCTTCATTCCGCAAAAGCTGGTTTTGCAGCTGTTGGGGGGCCTTCCTCTCCTGAAGGTCCTCAAAAACTTAACTAACCTGGTTTTCAGTATAAGACTGTTACAGGATGCTTTGACTTTGAGATGAAGGTGCGTATGGTGTGAAGGTGCAGTCCGAAGGTAGGACGAACTAGCTCCGAAGCTATGGTGGAAGGAGCTTCGACTTAGCACGAGGACGATGGTGAAAAATGGAACCGACCTAAAGGAGAAAAGACTGCTTAGTCCTCGATAGGCGACTTTATGGTCATTAGTAGATGTCAGAGACATGAATGTAATTTTGTCCAGGCTGCATCCTGTGCCTATAAATAGATGAACAGTAACATCGTACTGTTCACGCTGAATTGTAATCCCTTATGCATCATCCCCGCTTTCTCACCTTCTGTTAAGCCGAAGGTACAAATGTATTATAAATATTACTGATGTTTATTCATGTTTATAGAAAAAGAATATAAATAATCTAGTGATTCGTAATGATTGTTTATATTCTTTTCATGTTCACGTGTCTCTATTCGTATCTTTACTCACTATAATGATGAAGGTATGCCCTTCTTGACCTTCGTCTAAAGATCACTATATCCCAAGGGAAATAATGCTTCGAAGGACGATGGTCTCTAATTGTTAACAATTGTGTTGCTTTGTCCTTGGTGTATAGCATCCGGGAACAAGGACCAACATTGGCGCCCACCTCCGGTGAACTCATTCGACCACCTTTGGCAAGCATCGACCTTCGTCATGCCGCCGAAGAAGACAATTGCGCCAGGGGCTGCATTGTAGACACTGGACATTAACCAGGAGACGCTACGCAAAGCTAGAAGCCAGAAGAGGAAGGCTACTAGAGCAACACTTTAGGAGGAGGAGCTAGACTAGGAGATCAGGGACCTGGAAATCATTCATCAGCAGGTACAAAGGAAGAAGGAGAAAATGGTGTGTCTGGCTGATTTGCAGAAGAAGATTGACGAAGCTGCTGAAGAGATGCACCAACTCACTCAAGATGACCAGGACAGAAAGCCCCAGCACAGGGAGCTTCGTCAAGAGAGTTCATTCAACGATGATGAATGGTGCGATGACCTTCATCACGACAAGTTTGCTTTTGATGATGCTTCTCCTCTAGCAGCAGAACTACAGGTTATTCCATGGCCACAATCCTACAAGCCACCACATTTTCCCATGTACGATGGGCACTCAGACCCAAAGCAATTCTTAATGAGTTATGAGGCAACAATATCCTCATATGGAGGCAACGCCGCTGTCATGGCAAAGTCCTTCATCATGGCAGTCCGAAGCGTGGCCCAGACATGGTACTCCTCCCTTCGGCCAGGAACAACTACATCATGGCAGAAGCTTAAGGACATGTTGATCACCAGCTTCCAAGGTTTCCAGACAAAGCCAGTCACCACTCAGGCATTGTTCCAATGCACTCAAGACCAGGACGAATACCTTTAGGCATATGTTCGAAGGTATGCATCTGAGGGCGCAAGCGCCTACAATGCCCAATGGAATTGTTATTGAGGCCATGATCAAGGGGCTTCGGCCAGGACCTACAGCTCAATATTTTGCCAGGAAACCCCCACAAACCCTGGAGAAGCTGCTTCAAAAGATGGATGAATACATTCGGGTTGACAACGATTTTCGCCAAAGGGAGGAGGCCTACAGGTTTTCTGAGATGACCAGGGGCTTCAGAGGGAGGCTTCATCCTAGGCATGTCCGCTCAATTCATAACTCCAATTCCAATGATGAAAGGGCCAGCAATGCTCAGCATAGTCACCAAAATTCTCAGTCATCAAGTATGACTCCATTCAGACCACCAGCTCCGAGGGGCAGAGAAGGAAGAAGCTTCAGTGGAGGAAGGTTCGGAAACCAACCCAGGAAACTATACTGCCTTTTCTACGGCGAAGATAAAGGCCACACCACAAGAACATGCTACGTCACGATTCAGAAGCAGAAAGAGATTGCCTAAGCTAAAGCACGGCAGAATCAGCCGAAGCAGGTTTTACACACCGCTTCATGCTATTCTCCCTACGTCTTAGAGTACGTAGGCAATCAGCAGCCTATGGCATCTATCGCTTCGGCAAGCCATTCTCAAGCTTCATGGGCTCAGCTGCCACCACCACCGCCGCTCCCACCTACCTTGGCCTGAAGCCAACAACCAGAAGGGCACCAACACGCTCAACAACAGCATGATTTTCGAGAGGAGTCCGAAGCTCGCACAGTCAATAGCATTGTGCCTGAATCCAAGCACATTTACTGAAGAATATCCTACATCTGGTGTACCTTTATCTTTTTTGCAAGTTTTATTTTTCTTGTATGGAAAACATTTCACGAAGGACTAAATTCTCATATGTAATAACAATGCTCACACCATCGAGTGGAATGCTTCCTTTTAACAAAGTTCCAAAGCTACAAAAGTCATTCCTAAGGGAGCGCAGAGTAAGTGCCGAAGCTACAAAAGTCATTACTAAGGGAGCGTAGAGTAAGTGCTGAAGCTACAAAAGTCGTTCCTAAGGGAGCACAGAGTAAGTTCCGAAGCTCAAAAGTCGTTCCTAAGGGAATGCAGAGCCAAAATACCACCGAAATATAAGGTGAAGAAGCTCCAAAGTCATTCCTAAGGGGATGCAGAGCTTAGATACCACCGAAATAGAAGGTGAAGAAGCTCCAAAGTCGTTCCCAAGGGGATGTAGAGCTTAAATACCACCGAAATATAAGGTGAAGAAGCTCCAAAGTTGTTCCTTAGGGGATGCAGAGCTTAAAGACTCCAAAGACGTCCCCAAGGGGATGCAGAGTCGAGTGTTTTAGTGTGGGCGTGTGTCTTCGGCATAAACATCATGTTGCATCATATCATCGCATCATTCCACATAACATTACATCATACATCATATCGCATCAACAACAAAGATTGAGCACGAAGCAAATCTTCAGCAATAGCTTGATGAATGAAAAGTATACTGAGGCACGAAGAAAACCTTCGACAAATAAAATCTTACCAGGAAAGTCTGTTGATAATAGTATCACACAACAACTTTGTTATAGAAGGGCTCTCTTCTTTACGAAGCATGAAAAGAAGGCAAGGTGTTTTTTCGCCGAAGGCTCAAAAATGGTATGTGCGCAAATTTCATGCATCGCAAAGAAATATATCACATGAATATACATGTTTGGTATACAATGTTTGACTTGTACACATATTACATCACATAAATGTTCAATTTTTTAGCTACACTAAGGTCTAGTCTTCCTTCAAAACTTTCTCGGTAGCTTCGTTAAGAAGTTTGTTGATAGCTTCATCAACAGCTTCTTCAGCTATCCTTATAGTTTCCAGTGCCGCCTTCATTGCTGGATCAGCTTCGGGATCATAGGGCTCATGTGGCAGAGAAAGTTCAACTACAGTAAAAGTATGTTGATAATATGAAGCAAGGAAAAATACTAAAAGCTTTGAAACATCTAAAATACCTATGCGTCTTGCGCGCTCGGCAGCCTCTTCGGCTCGCTTGGCTTCTTCTTGGGCTTCATGAGTCTCTTTTACATTCTTTTTTATAGCTTCGGCAGCCAATTCTCAGCCGCCTTCTATCCAAACTTTGGAGTAAAATTTCCGCCCACCTGAGTAGCTTTAGACGAAGGATCCTTCGTGTTATCCACAGTAAAAATATCTTCTATTTGGGTTGCAGCTTTAATGTGTTTGCAGCCAGATTTTTCCAAAATGGCTGCAACCCCTCTGGCACCAGCAAAAGCGCAAAAATCACCATGGTCGCTGAGGATCTCTTCAAAAGCTTCGGCTTCTTCACCGATCCATTCGATAATCCCTTCGGGATCACCACTAATAAATTTTTGCTCGGATGAGTAGGCACCCACCTTTGCAGAACTATCTTTCAGCTTCTTGGCACAATCCAAGGATTTTTCGTAATATCTTTCTTTTGATTCCCGAAGCTCGTGTACATTCTTTTGTAATCTTGCGCTAGTCCACTCACTTATCTCTTGCTTTGCCTTAGCCACTTCGTAATCTTCATTCTTCTCAGAAAGCTTTTTCTTCAAATCTTCAATTTTGACTCTATGAGCTTTGGACTGCGTGGCAAGATTGGCTTCACTAGCCTTAACTTTGTCCACCAAGGAAAGCAAAATTTTGTCTTTCTCTGCAGCTTCGCTCCTCAGTTTGATAACCTCCGACCGAAGGTTGCTAAGGGCTATCCAGCAACTCTCATCCTCAGCATTTTTCTATGCTCTTAAAGCATTGCTCAGAATTAGGCCCTGCAAAAAGAAGGGAGACAAAGGATCAGCACAAGAATAAAAGAGAAAATAATCTGTTTTTAAGTCTGTCGCTTTTGTACCTTCAGACTATTGTACGCAAGGCTGTCTGCGAGGTTATCTTTCGATATACCAGAAAGGTCAACTTCAAGCTTCGGAAATCCCATATTTTTTGCCATCTCTCGACAGATAGATATTTCCTTGTTGTCTGGGAGACAGTACAGAAAATCATCTTCATCGGTGCCATTGTACACCAGGGCCCCCTCGGGTACTTTAGCTCCCACGCGTAGTGTTTGGCTTCTGCAATTTCTTCTTCAGACAACCTTTTGCCTGAAGCTTGTCGAATGATAAATTCAGTATCTTTAGAAGGTACTTCGGGAGTAGCAGATTTAACTTTCTCGGGCGCGTCTTTTTTCTCAGAGCCAAACCAATGCCTGAAGATCCTTGTTCAGTTCTTTGCTCAGTGCTAGCAGGCACTAGTTCAGTGGGCACTAAGGGCCCAACTTCGGTTTCAACGCGAGCTATAGCAGCTTTCGGTAGTCTCCTTTGCAGGAGCAGGAGTTGCCCTTGTAGACTCTAGGACAGCGTCCAGTATGCTTGCCATCCTCCTCCTCTTGGGAGTTATCGCAGGAACTTTTGATACCTTCAGCAATTCTAGCTCTGGTGGAGGACTCAATGTTTTTGGTAGCCCTTCCTTTTCCTCTCGCTCTGACTCTTCGCTTGCCTTTCCTTTGCCTTTGGCAGCATGTTTTGGTGCTTCAGCCGACTCAGTTGCAGGAACCTTTAGCATTCCAGCCAGTCCTTGCTTGGAGCCGACAGGAGCAAGTCGCCCTTGCTCAGCAGTGGAAGGTGTCCCATCACCAAGCTTTGGCACTGTGGCCGTTTCAATATATCTAGGCCGGTGCGTTAAAACCTTAATCTTTTTGCCTTTTAGCACAACAGAAATAGCCGAAGTGACAGTTTTCCTTTTCTTTCCCTGCTTTCGTGAGGGGTAAGTGTAGTCCGGGTAAACAAGGCCGATAACATCGAAAACTCTATTCAACCTTTTCTTGCCTCATCCTCCGAAGGCTAAGGTCATAGCATCATCATTGGCTCACATATACGCCCCAAGCAACTCATCGCTAGTCGCCTCAACACAGGTCAGCCAATCATCATTTGGCTCGTCAAACTGGTCTTTATATCTAAAGGTGTATTTCAAGTAAACCAAACCATCTTGACTGGACCCAGCAGCAGTCTCCTTCGGCATCTCCTAGTCATTAACAAGAGGCCATACTCTGTAGGCTATGTGCTCCTGAACTAGGTCTCTTGTGCCAATAAAGGCGCAAACATTGTTGAAAGCCTTCTAGCAGGCTTCGATATCATTCCCAAGCGCAGTAGCTGGCCTTCTGATGCCGAAGCAAGACCAGATAGGGCGTTGGATAATCCCTTTTATGTCTTCCCTTTCAATCAGATTATTCTTTACATAAAACCATTCCTCCATCCAGGCCCTGGGCCACCTTTTTTGAAATGTTGGAATTGGATAACTTACATCAGAATGAGGAACGAAGCCATAGCAACCAAAATTGTTGTGATATTGCTCCTTGCCTGTGGCCTTCGTCTCATACAGCAGCTCGTGCATATTGCAGAAGCTTTTTGCGCTTGGCTCTAGCCCTTGGCTTCTCACAGCCCAAACAAAAACCCCCATCCTGATAATGGCTTTAGGGGTAATCTGATGAAGGAAAATTTCGAAGGTCTTTAGCACTTCAACCATGAATTTGCTTAATGGGAACTGAAGCCCTGCCTTCATGAAGCTTCTAAAAACAACCACTTCATCTTCTTCGGGAACAGGGGCGGTGCTATCCCCTCTAGCTCTCACAATGGAAATATCTCAGAAATACCTCCCTTTCATAGCATCAATTTGACTCTACTTAATGGATGACTTTCTGAAGATAATATGACTTGGCCGCCAGGGCGGATCTTCGGCATCTTTGTTCTCACTTTCCACATCAAAATTCTCGCTATCATCAGAATCCTCAGACAACCTGGCTAATATTTCATTTGTAATCTTTTTTGTGTTTGTCTTTTCCATAACATCGTAAAATCTAGCTAGAGCAGAGTCCACAACCTTCTTCTCCTCAGACATCTTCTCTTCAAACATCTAACGAGCACTTGTGTAAACAACGAAGCTCGCAAATCAAGCGAAATCTGACAGCAAGAAATTTCAAGCTTGAAACAATAGCACAAGCAGTTGAGATGGCGCAACAAATGCTGTCGCTATGGGTTCCTATTTATATGCCCAGTGCATTGCAACTTGGTGGGCCCTACATGTCATTGAGTTTCGCTTCTATCGAAGGGAAGGTGTTTTTTCGGACCTTCGGCTAAAGGCCTTCGTTCATGTCGCAAGTCTGAATTTGTTAAATACAAAAACAAATTAATACTTTGAGGGGCTACTGTTGGGGGCCTTCCTCTCCTAAAGGTCCTAAAAAACTTAACTAACCTGGTTTTCAGTATAAGACTGTTACAGGACGCTTTGGCTTTGAGATGAAGGTGCATATGGTGTGAAGGTGCAGTCCGAAGGTAGGACGAACTAGCTCCGAAGCTATGGCGGAAGGAGCTTCGGCTTAGCACGAGGACAATGGTGAAAAATGGAACCGACCTAAAGGAGAAAAGACTGCTTAGTCCTCAATAGCCGACTTTATGGTCATTAGTAGATGTCAGGGACATGAATGTAATTTTGTCTAGGCTGCGTCCTGTACCTATAAATAGATGAAAAGTAACAACGTACTGTTCACACTAAATTGTAATCCCTCTTGCATCATCCCCGCTTTCTCACCTTCTGTTAAGCCGAAGGTACAAATGTATTATAAATATTACTAATGTTTATTCATGTTTATAGAAAAAGAATATAAATAATCTAATGATTCCGAATGATTGTTTATATTCTTTTGATGTTCACGTGTCTATTCATATCTTTACTCACTAAAATGATGAAGGTATGCCCTTCTTGACCTTCGTCTAAAGATCACTATATCCCAAGGGAAATAATGCTTCCAAGGATGAAGGTCTCTAATTGTTAACAATTATGTTGCTTTGTCCTTGGTGTATAGCATCCGGGAATAAGGACCAACAGCAGCAAACCTCCATCTGACTTCTGAGAGAAGGGATGAGAGCAAGATTTTTTTAGAAAATGGTTTTGATTCAAAAACTTTTGTCCAAGCCTAAGGGTTACTGAGAGCACCTAGACAAGGGGGTGAATAGGTGATCCTGTAAAAAATAGCTTAACAAAACAAACTTGGGCTAATATTAGATTAGTGAAAGCTGAGGCCAAGTTCGAGAGAGGAGAATGAGTGGAGAAAACTTCTTCACTTAATTGCTCTTCACAAGATGAGTATTAAACTTAGAGAAATTGTAAAGTGAGTAGAAGTAGAGAGAATCACACAAGAATAAAGACAGGTGACACAGTGTTATTTATCCCGTGCTTCGGCCAAGCGGAACACTTGCCTAGTCCATGTTGTGGTGTCCCAACGGACGAGGGTTGCACTCAACCCCTTTCAAGTGACATTCACTTGAATACCATGGTTCTCTTTATCTCAAGTTTATCCTCTTGTGAGGAATATCCACACTTTGGAGTCTCTCACATCTTACACAAAAGATCTCAAATGAGCAAAGGAGTAAGGAGGGAATAGCAATACACACAAAATCGAGAGCCACAACACTAACTCGCACACAAGACGAGAGCGAGCACACGAAAGCAGCACAACGGAGTTACAACTCAGAAAAGTGCTAAAATCTCTAACACAGTGAATTAAATGCGCGAATGCGAGGTCGTGGCGTCTTAGGATGTTCAAGAGGTGCTTGGTGTACTGCTCCATGCGCCTAGGGGTCCCTTTAATAGCCCCGAGGCAGCTAGAAGCCATTGGAGCTCCATTTGGAAGGCAATAGTTGGCTTCTATCTGTGGGCGCACCGGACAGTGAACAGTGCACAATTTCCTTCCTTCTTTGGCGAAGCCAACCGTTGCAGGTACAATCCCCTTGACACACCGGATAGTGCGGTGGCACACTGGACAGTCCGGTGTGGCCTGGTGACTGTTGGCGCAGGCCACGCGTTGCCCAGTTATTGCGTGCTGATTGCGTTGCCGACCGTTGGCGCGGGTGTGGCTGGCTCACTAGACAGTCCGGTGAATTATAGCCGCAGCATCCCCAACTTTTCCCGAGAGCAGCGAGTTCGTCGAGCGCGCCAGCCTGGTCACCGGACACTGTTCGATGCACACCAGATAGTCTAGTGAACCCGCAGGTTGGTGCAAATCTGCCTGAGCACTGCCAACCTTCTCCAATCAAATCTCATTTGATTCTACAAGGTTCCTAGCACTTAGAGGAGTATGTTAGTACGAAAAAAATCACTAAGGCTAGATACATACCTTGATTCTTGATTTGCATCTTTTTAACACTTTAGCACATATCAACTAAAACAATATGTGTTGGGCATCTAATCACCAAAACATTTATAGAAATGGCCCAAGGGCACATTTCCTTTTCATTCTCCCCCTTTTGGTGATTTATGCCAACACATTAAAAGCAACTCAATGTGCAACAACATTTTCAAAGAGAAACTAAAGAGTGCAAATTGAAGACAAATTTATCTTACATAGGATTTGGCATATATGGATCACTTTTGTCACCACTTGGTTTATTTTCATGAAACAAATTCTTTTTCCTATCTCTATATAAAAAACACTTGTTTTAGCAAATCAAGAGATATTTCAAGAATAAATTTGATCAAGTGCCAAAACTCCCCCTTTTTCACATAAACAAATTTCTCCTCGATAAGAGAACAATTTTTGCAATAAGAGGGTTTTGATCAAATATCGAGAATCTAACACTACAATTTTGAAATTCACAAGTGGTTGGCTGATCCAGTTGCTTTGGCCTTAATTTCTCCCCCTTTGGCATCATGCACCAAAACAGCAGAGCTAGTTGGCCCTTTAACCCCATTGCCTTACCAAAATGTCAAATAAGATCAAAAGGCAATGTGAACACAAATGAGAATTTGGGACAAGATACATTGATACCAGAATGCATTGGAAGCCCTTTCTTGTCCAAGTTCACCTTTTCCCTTTCAATTCAACTTTGAGACTATATCAAAAGTACTCAAGCAAACATGTTAGTCTCAAAGGATCAACTTGTAGTGTACTTATCATGTTCCTCATAAAGAATATCTTCTTGCTTTTCTAGCAACCTATCTTTCTCATTAAGGGCATCAATTAATTCATTTATTTTATGTACTTTAGATCTATCTAATCCCTTAAACAGATCACTATATCTACCTCGTCATCAGAAGATTCCTCATCACTAGAAGAAGTGTACTTAGGTGTATCTTGTGTATGTACCTTCTTCTCCTTAGCCATGAGGCATGTGTGACGTTCGTTGGGGAAGTGGGAGGACTTGTCGAAGGCGGAGGCAGCTAGTCCTTCATCGTTGGAGTCGGATGAAGAACAGTCAAAGTCCCATTCTTTGCCAATGTGTGCCTCGCCCTTTGCCTTCATGTAGTTTTTCTTCCTTTCCTTCTTCCCTTTCTTTTCTTGTGCCTGATCATTGTCATTATCGGGACATTGTGCTATAAAATGACTAGACTTACCGCACTTGAAGCAGGAGTGCTTTCCCTTTGATTTGTTCTTGTTGGGATACTCCTTGCATCCCTTCAAAGCGGTCTTGAAGCGCTTGATTACAAGCGCCATTTCATCCTCGTTGAGCCCGATAGCCTCCACTTGTGCTACCTTGCTAGGTAGCGCCTCCTTGCTGTTTGTTGCCTTGAGGGCAAGGGCTGCGGTTCGTAGACTAGAAACGGACCATTTGCAATGTCGTCCACATACCTTGCTTCCTTCACCATCATGCGCCCGCCTACATATTTTCTAAGAATTTCCTTGGGCGTCATCTTGCTGTACCTGGGGTTTTCACGAATAAGGTTTATAAGATGATGATCAATAACAGTAAATGACCTAAGCATGAGTCAAACGACGTCATGATCTGTCCATCTTGTGCTCCCGTAACTCCAGATCATGTTCACCAGGGTCTTGAGCCTGTTGTATGTCTCGGTTGGCTCCTCTCCCCTTTTCATGGCAAATCTCCCAAGTTCACCTTCCACCAATTCCATTTTGGTGATCATCGTGGCATCGTTTCCTCATGAGAAATCTTGAGGGTGCCCTAAATTTGTTTGGCGTTGTCCAAGCCGCTGACCTTGTTATAGTCATCCCTGCATAGAGATGCTAACAAAACAGTAGTAGCCTGGGCATTTTTATGTATTTGCTCATTAGTCAAAATGGGATTATCAGTACTATCAAAATGCATTCCATTTTCCACTATTTCCCAAATACTAGGATGGAGATAGAATAAATGACTACACATTTTATGACTCCAGAATGATTAAAATCTACTCCATCAAAGTGAGGGGGTTTTCCAAGTGGAATAGACAATAAGTGAGCATTCAAATTATAAGGAATGCGAGAATAATCAAAAGAGTAATTCTAATTAACCGTTTTCTTCTTCAACGAAGAAGCTTCGTCGTCGCCATCCCTTGCTGAAGAGGAGGAGGTGTCGCTATCATAGTTGATGATCTTCTTAATGCGCCTCTTCTTCTTCCCATCCTTTTTCTTGTGATTCGAGCCTGAGACAGTGGGCTTGTCACCTTTTGCTTTGTCAACGTAGAGAGTCTCCTTCTCCTTGTCGTTGATCACCATCCCCTTGTCTTTAGGATCCATCTCTTCAGGTGGTTAGTCCCTAAATAAAGAGTATGTATTTGATACCAATTGAGAGCACCTAGAGGGGGGTGAATAGGTGATCCTATAAAAATCAAGACTAAACAACACAAACTTGATTTATGTAATGTTGGTGAAGTCAAAACAAAGGTGCTATGACTAGAGAGGGAGAGAACGAGAAGAGACAACTTCTTCACTTAATTGCTCTTCATAATATGAGTATTAAAGTTAGAGCAATTGTAAAGTGAGTAGAAGTAGAGAGAATCGCACAAGAATAAAGACTGGTGACACGGTGACTTTTATCCTGTGGTTTGGCCAAGTGGAACACTTGCCTAGTCCATGTTGTGGCACCCCAACGGATGACGGTTGCACTCAACCCCTTTCAAGTGATCCAATGATCCACTTGAATACCACGGTTCTCTTTATCTCAAGTTTATCCCCTTGTGAGGAATCTCCATACTTTGGAGTCTCTCACACCTTACACAAAAGATCTTGAATGAGCACGGGAGTAAGGAGGGAATAGCAACACACACAAAATCTGTCACACCCGGATTTAAGGGATAAAGCCGGGTGCGTCTCATATGTGTGCCAAAGAAGAACATCACATATAATGACAAAGTGTATAGAGATAAATGTCACAAATATTACTACATAGCAGAAGTGTCTTACAAAAATAAATGATAACAATGAAACGAACTAATAATTGTTCCTTGGCACCATCAAGCTGACTAGGAGATGCCACCTAGATCAACTCATACTCCTCGTTGTAGGTCTCCTCCTGGACCATCTGTGGGGGGGGGGGTTTATATATCGCAAGGGTTAGCTCACAAAAGATCATAGCTCAACAAGTTGTGGGGAATAATGTGCATGAACTCACCAAAGGTGGGAGCCCATGTGAAGTGTAATGCTGATCAATAAATAATGGTTGAAGCTAAGCATTGCTTTTAATAAGTTGGTCAAATTTTATTTGCAGTTACTAAATGTAAGTGTATACCAACCCAAAGTAATAGTAGATCAAAATTAATAATAAACCACAATGCAATGCAAACGACAAATTAAATTTACTTCCATAAATTAATCATGTGAGTGTCCGAGCTGCTCATGACCATGAGCACGGCTGGTATACCAGCTTTACACTATGCAGAGGTTGCACATCGTTACCCACAAGTCATGTTACCTATTTGCCAAGGGATTGCGACTTCCCATTCATCTCTACCGAGAATACGAGGCAGGGTAGCACTACAAGGCCTTTCCAAAGTTCCACTAGTTCGAGAAAACCCGCTACGGATCCAGGAAGAAGGAAGCATAGGAATCCCCTGTCCAGAATGCCAGGCAGTCCGACCCAAGAACCTCCCTATACTCTGTAGCGACGCCTCCCCACTTGCCCCTTTCAGTTAAGGTAATCTCTCCCTAGCTTTTCAAATTACTTGGCCAAGGGTGTCCCATTCCACCCTTGTGGTAGCAATGTTTTCCCAGGTGGTTCTCCATATTCCAATTAATACAGTAATCTTATCATGAACAATAAATAATCAATAGTAATAATAAAGAATAATCATGTGTCAAATTTATCTCAACACCCAAAATCATATATAGCAATAGCAAGTCTACCCAAAATGTAGGGGTGGGCACTTTTTTACCATAAACCGAAAATTGAACCGAACCGTACAAAACCGAACCGAAATTTCGGTTTTTTCGGTAGTTCTGTTCGGTTTCGGTTTTTGTATCTCAAAAGTTCAGTTTTCGGTATCGTAATTGGTTTTCACCGTATACCGAACCGAAATACCCAAAAAAATGAATTACCAAACTTTATCAATTCTAAAATTTGACTATTCGATTATGTGAATTAAATGTGTGAAGCAATTAAATTGTTATTCACTTATTTATATGTGATGAATGATGTATCTCTAAATATTTGTACCTATATAATTTTTACTTTTTAAAATTATGTCTAATCTATCATGTAAACTTGTTATTTGTGTTGTCTTGAGTATAAGTTTGGTATTCGGTTTTTACCTAAAAACCAAAGTGAAAAACCGAAACCAAACTTCTCGGTTTTTCATTTTGTAGAAAACCGATTGATTTCTAATGTCTAGAAAACCTGAGTTTTTTAAAACCGAAAAACCAAACCAAAGTTTTAAAAAAACCGAATGGCTAACCCTACCAAAATGTCCAGTGGTGATCAAGGCATAAGGTAAAGTAGACTAGGGTGACCTATTGGGTCCCATCAAAATTAAACCTAAACATGCCATAGTGATTAAAGGGAACATTATCGGGTAAATAAAAGTGGTCAAGGGCACAACTTGCCTTCAACAAGCTCCTGCTCAGAATTATCCACCTGCTGAACACATGGGTCCTCAATGGCTTGCTCATCTACTCGCAACAATACAAACAAACATGGTACATGAGAAATTAAAATCACACCAAACATGAGACATACTGCATAATAATATTCTACGCATCGTAACAAGATCGTACGTTCGAGGATCACTAAATTCGGAGTTAAGGTTATCGAGTTATGATTTTCTGAAGTTATTAAATGGTTGATATAGAGTAAGCCAAATGAATGATTTTAGTCTATGTTTCATGAATAAACAGAGTTACCAGGTGATAAACAATATTAAAACAAAATTAATGCAACTGGAATGTGTCAAAAAGGAATTTAAATGAATTAAATATGAATGAAACAAGTTTCTAGAATTATTTTTATACTAAAAATCATTTTCTTTATTAATTCCCTGGTCAAAAAGGAATTAAAATGAATTAAACATTACTAGGACGATGGGTTTATATTAAGAAAGCTGGATGTCTCGTATGAAAAACTCCCAAGTCAAAGGTGTATCGGCCGACTGGATCCATCAGATCCCCATTCAACGGTTCAGATTAGAGAGCCATTAACAATACGAACCGGTATTCACCCTGGGCCACCGGATCCAAGACCCATGGCTTGCAATCCGCTCGCGCGCTGATCCCCCTAGAGCCCTTGGATCGTCGATCAACGCACATGATTTAATCAATCAAAGGGTTATACTCAATCTAGTCATGACTATTGGCCTAAGATCCAATGGTTCCCGCGCATCAGTATCCCCTATCCTCACCGGTAGCGGCGCTAGTGCGCGTGCCACGGCGGCGGACCTCACCGGAGTGTGCCCAATCCACGTTGAGGGCCCCCAAACAACAATCTTAGCAGCGCTACTGTCACACCCAGTTTTAGAAGGCAAACCGAATGCGAACCATGTACGTGCCAGGATCAGCAGTTCACATACACAGCAGTTACATAACATGGACATCATCACACAGTGCTCAAATAGTATTAAAAAGGGAAATAATAGTCGATTACATCATATGTCTGAGACATCCACATAGTCTTTACAATAATCGAAGTGCGGAAAAGAAACGTAGATAAACGCGGCCTTCATAGGCAGCCGACTGGGGGTTGCCGCTAACCCACACATAGAACTCATTGTAATTTTGGAACTCCTGGTGATCTCCTTCCACAGTTTCATCCTCTCCTGAGCGAGGGATGCAATGCTGACAACCTGGGGGGGGGAGGGGTTGGTGTGTAGAGCAAGGGTGAGTACACATCAACATACTCAGCAAGTGTCCTGTTTGGCTGTAGTGGACTAGCTTTATGTGGGGGTAAGTCAAGCAGTTGCTTTTAGTTGGTCAGATTAATATTACTAGTAGAGAAAGCCAAGTTTTAGGATTAACCCACGTTATTAACCCAAACATACTCTTTCCAAACAGAAAGAATACCACTTACCATTACCAGAGTCAAAACCAAGAACCATCAATCTCATTGCCACCTGCAAATCCGAACATCTCTGATCAAGTACCACTAATCACTGAAGCTCCCTTGGCCGCTCATAACCGCGAGCACGGCTGATATATCAGTTTTCAAACACTCTGCAGAGGTTGTGTACTTTACCCACAAGCCGTGATTCTCTTTCTGCCCGGAGAGAGCTACTCCCCATTGACCACTACCTAGGTGGTCCAGCAGGGCATCACTACGTAACCTTTACAAAGATTCCCCGAGGCTGTAGCCGCCCGTTAGTTTGACTAAATGTATCGCACTCCTCCCCAAGGGACAAATCAACCTTGGCAGAGCGAGCCGCATACACCGAGCCCCATTAACGGCACGACGGCGAAGCGAACTACACCCGGGCTCCTCTAATTACTCAGCTAAGGGTGTCCCATTCCACCCTCATGGTTGCACTGTTTTCCCGGGTGGTCATCCAACGAATAGGTCCTTACGGAGAGGCACTCGAGAAACCGCTCGAGCCCCCTTGAAGGCCACAAGTATAACATCATAATAAAAGAGGGGAAAACAACATATCATTGATAATTCTCATCATGTTCATTGATTAGAGTTGAGCAATAGCATAAGACTAAGCAATAATAATCCAACCTAAATAGGTAAACAAGGACATGGATAATAAAAGCTAGTCGATCTCTATGTACGAATGTGTAATGCGGGAGGTGAATTAAAGTATGTATAGGACAAAGATAGGTCAAGGGACACTTGCCTTCACCAAACGAATGCTCAGGGTCTTCATTCTCGTAGAACTCGAAGAGTTCGATCTCTTGGTCACCAAATCTTGATCGTCGATTCCTCGAAGCTCGAAAACAGATCGCATTCTATTCGCGACATACAGCGAATACCAACAGGCACAATCAAACAAACATATACAAGTATAAGAACATCACACCATACAAAGGAAAACAATATAAGAACGTGCAATACAAAATAAAGCTCGCTTCTATGGTCACACGAGGAAAGAAACGCGATCATCGAAGCTACGGTCTAGAAGTTATAACGTTTACGCTACGCAAGTAATAGTCAGGGCATTTAATTTGACATTATAAAATATAAATTATAACTGCTATGTAGTTTTGATTTAATCTGCTACACTAAGAGCTGTCAAATAAATAATTAATATAATTAGCATGAGAGATTCTAAGCGAGGTAACTTTACGATGCACGAAACAACACGCCAGCTTGCGAACGATACGTGAACCAGACGCGCGGTAGAACACATGAAAAAAAGGCGACGACGTGCGAACAATGCGCTAATGACACGAGAACACACAAGCGACAACATGCGAGCGATATAAAATACAGAGCGCTTCTACAATTACGCGGGGATAAGGAACGAGACGGTCGAGAGATTAACGTGTTTACACTAAGCAAGTATTAATTAGAATATTAGTTCGATATAATTATAATTACATGAATTAATATTATCATATCAAATATAAATTAAAACTACTACTTAGATTTGACTAAATTACTATTTTAATAGTGAACGATTGAACCAATAATTAATTAACTGACCCGAGTGATTATAAGTGAACGATTTAATATCGTACGCAAACAACGCACGATACGCGTGAACGGCGCGCGACAACGCGTGCGAAAAGCACGCGCGACACTCAAGAACGACACACGACGACGCGCGTGAAACAACGCGAACGACGCGACGACGACGAGCCCCACACGTGTGAACAACGTGACATACGAGTACTGCTAAATTATGTCGTTCTTATATTAGCCAAATATTAAATATAACATTTAAGTCATCATAATCACGCTAATAGATAAACACATAAATAAAATCATTAATTAGATTTGATTGAATTGTTATTTAATTAATACATAACTAAACAAGTAATCAATTATCTTAATGTGAACGATATAGAGAAATGAATATACTAAAGCATGCAAATAGCGATTTACGCGAACGACGACGCGCGTGGACAACATGTGAATTTGCACACGTGAAACAGCATGCAAACAAGGTGCGAACCGGACGCACGGCACGCGCATGGACCTGCAAATGAACGATGGCTACGCGAACGGACAACATGTGCGACCAACACGCATGAACATCGTGCAGATGGCACGCGAACAGCGCGATGACACGCGCAAACACTGCAACGAGGCGACGATGGGGCTACGCGCAAGGGTAGATGGTGGGGGTAGACATCTAGGGGTAGACCGAGGCAGACACCGTTCTCACCTCGACGACAACACCCAACAGAGACAAGTGCAGACTACATCAATGGCGTGCAGCGCGGCTCGAGCATGGGCGATCGGGCACGGCGACACTGTGGTGAGGGCGGGCTCTGGTTTGGGCGCGCGAGCGATCGACAGCGTGCAGCGAACGGTAACGTGCACGGCGGGGCGGGTACACGGCAGACGACGAGGAAGAAAAGGGGTGGGTGGACGGGATCTCACCTTGCGACGACAGGGCGTGCCGGGCGTGCAGACGATGAGCCCGCGTGCACGGCGAGGCATCCACGCTGGCGAGCTGCGCCGGCTGGCCGTGGGCTGCCGTGCTGGCTACGCATCGTGCCGGTTGCGCGCCGCGCTGGCCACGCAGGCTGTACGCCGCGGGCCGCGCAGGCTGCGCGCCACGCTGGCTGGCCGCGCTGTGCACGACACCGGGACCTGGGGCTGGGGCAGGGATGAGGCGGGCCAGACGTGCTGCGCGGGTGGTCGGAGCTGGGCGAGAACGAGCCAGAGGAGCGTGTTGGGAGAGATCAGTGGCAGCGGTTTCCGTTTTCAGCGCAGGCACGACAACCGCACGCAAGGGGCCAGCGGGAGGTGGCTTTTGGAGGGGACGCTAATGACATCTGGGCCCCTCGGCTCAGGGCGCTGGGCCACCGAGCGCGTGGCTGGGAGCTCGGTCGCGCTAGGCTACGCAGATGACGTGCGGCCTAGGAGCGGGCAGAGCTTGGGCTAGCGCGCGCGACAGGGGATCTGCGGTGGGCCGCCACTAGCCAAGTGGGCCGCTGGGGATGGGATGGTGCGAGGCAGCTGGGCCACGGGCACGCGCAGCGGCCCAGGAGCGCGAGCAGGCCGCGGGGTGCAGGAATGGGCCGCGAGGCCGAGATGGGAGACCAGGGCGCTCGGGCCGGGGTGGCCGAGCGGCCCAGGAGGGGGGCGCGACCAATGGGCCAGGAGGGAGCGTGGTCTAGGCTTTTTCTTTATCTATTTATTCATTTTTCTTTCCTTGTTTTCTCTTTATTTTGTTTCTACTTCCTCCGATTTAATTTCAAGCTCGAGCACAAACTCACAAATGAGAAGAATTCACAACAAGCAAATTCATCAATCAAAAGAAATATGTACTCCAGCGTGATGCAACAATCGAAACTTCCCTAGGGTTTTATTTTACTACGCTAAAAACTTATATATATAATAAAATAATTCTCCATTATCTGGAAAAAGAGGAGAGAAGCAGGTTAAGGAGAGGGTAACACCTGAATTTGGTGGATATCGGAAAAAGAAATTTTATACCCTCAAATTCAGGGTGTTACAGCTACGCATCCCAGGGGAAACTACGAATCTAAAGGAAGGTTTCTTACCGAGGATTGGCATTCAGGTGAGGTTGGCCGTGGTGTCAGGCGGAACCGTGGCGAACTTGTGGCTCCAGCGAGCGATTCCGATCAAGGTTGCTCGAGACTCCAGTCAATACGTTGTGCGCAGGTCTCTAATGCGGTGACGGAGCTTCTGCACCACCCTTCGCGATCGCTTGACAACGTGAACCGGGATTCCTTCACGGCGGCGGTGCACACCGCCTGGTGATGGCTCTTGGTCACACGGCAAATGGTGGGGCGCTATGCGGTTGGAGTTAGGGATGAGGTGGCGCAGACCCTGGGCACCAGCAATTTGAGGGAAGCCCCGGCCAGCAGGGCGGGCCCGTCGGCCGTTGGGGTTGAAACCACCCGCACAAGATCACCGGAGCACGTGAGGACATAAACTGTGGTGTGGGTCCCGCGTGTCAGTGGCACCGAGCCAGAGTCCGCATATGACCAAGGGCGCCGACACCAGGGCCCCATAGGTCAGTGGCCGACGCACGCAACCGGGCCGATCCATATAGGAGGGTATAGTGGGCCGGAAGTGGCATTTCGGCCAAGGTGACGTTTTATTATTATCTTTTTCTTTTTTCTGTTTTTTTCCTTTTTATTTTTGAATCCTAAATTTGAATCCAAATCTTTGTTGTGAATTTGTTCTTTAGATTAAATGTACAAATCAAAGATGTCAGTATGAAAAGCACATTTATTTATACATTTTTTCTTCTCATTGAATATAGGGTTTTCCTTTTTCTCCACTTTCTATTTTATTTCCAAATTCTAGGTTTCGAATTAGGTTAAACCTCCTTCTCATTATTAATGTATTTTTATTACTATTATTATTATTAAATGCACAAAAAATTAAATCCCAACATGATGCACTATCTTCTTTATTTAATATAATTGATGCAAAAATGAGAAAATCAACACAAGTAGTCAAATAAACCTTTTATATTTTTCCAATTCTTGTACATTCTGTTCCTCCTACTATTAGGGTATTACAAATCCTACCCCCCTTAAAAATAATCTTGACCTCGAGATTAAGATGAACTAGGGAAGGGATGGGGAAATTCTATTTGTAGCTCTTCTTCTCTCTCCCACGTAGCTTGTTCTTCACCATGATGACTCCATTGCATTTTGCACATTTTTATCACTTTATTTCTTATATCACGAGTAAAGGTGCCAAGGACTTTGATAGGATGCTCAGTGTAGGTTAGGTCCCCTTGCACAATAAGTTCTTCCATTGGCAGCTGTTCTTCCGAGACATGGAGACACTTCTTGAGTTGAGATACGTGGAATACATCATGTACATCAGACAGATGATTTGGTAGCTCAAGCTGGTAGGCCATCTCCCCAACTCGCTTAAGGATTTTGAAGGGTCCAATAAAGCGAGGGGATAACTTGCCTTTAACTTTAAACCTCCTCATTGCATGAATTGGTGACACTTTAAGTATACGTGATCACCCTCTTCGAACTCCAGTGGTCTTCTTCGGTTATCAGCATAGTTCTTCTGTCGAGTCTATGCTATCCTTAAGTTCTCCCAGATCATACGGACTTGTTTTTCCACCTCTTGAATAATTTTAGGCCCAAAGAACTGCCTTTCACCAATCTGATCCCAATATAGAGGGGTTCTGCATTTTCTGCCATATAAAGCTTCAAATGGAGACATCTTGAGACTGGCCTGATAAGTGTTGTTGTAAGAGAACTTTGCATATGGTAGACTCTTGTTCCAACTGCCACCATGCTTCAGAGCACAAGCTCTCAACATATCTTCTAGTACTTTGTTAGTTCTCTCAGTTTGGCCATCGGTCTGAGGATGATAGGCTGAGCTGAAATTCAACTTTGTGTCTAGGCTCTCATGTAGCTTCTGCCAGAACCAAGACATGAACTGGGATCCTCGGTCAGACACGATCTTCTTGGGTACTCTGTGCAAACAAACTATTCATGCCATATACAACTCGGCTAGCTTGGCACCCGTGTATGTAGTTCTCATAGGGTGAAGTGAGCTACTTTGGTTAGTCTGTCCATGATCACCCAAATGGAGTCATACCCAGCAGAATTGTCGGATAAACCAATGATGAAGTCCATACCAATTTCTTCCCACTTCCACTCGGGTATCTTTAGCGGATGGAGTAATCCAGCTGGTCTCTGATGTTTAGCTTTTACCCTTTGGCAAACATCACAAACTGCCACATGTGAGGCTACATCCCTTTTTAGCCCATACCACTAACACTTTTGCTTCAGATCCTGATACATCTTAGTGCTACTAGGATGAATAGAGTAATCAGAGTCATGGGCTTCCTTTAGAATGGATTCACGAAGGCTGTTGATCTTAAGAACACATATCCTATTCTTGAACCATATTGTGCCTTGCTCATCCTCCGTGAAGTCTCGACCTCTACCTTCTACCATCAGATCCTTGATTTCTTGAATTTTAGCATCTCCGATCTGACCCTTTCGTATTTCTTGCTCTAAGGTAGGTTACACTTCTATGGTGAAACCTTTAGCATGTGCAACTATTCCCATGTTGAGCCTTTCGAAGTCTTCTACTAACTCATCGGGTAATTGGGTGACTATAGCTACATGAACATGTTCTTTCCGACTCAAGGCATCCGCAACCAGATTTGCCTTGCCCGGATGGTAATGGATCTCCAAGTCATAATCTTCGATTAGCTCCAACCAACGGCGTTGCCTAAGGTTGAGATCTTTCTGAGTGAAGATATACTTTAAACTCTTATGATCAGTATAGACTTGACATTTGGTTCCCATAATGTAATGCCTCCAAATCTTGAGAGCGTTCACTACGGCTGATAGTTCTAAGTCATGAGTGGGGTAGTTCAACTCATGTTTCCGCAACTGACGAGACACGTAGGCAATGACATATCCTTCTTGCATAAGAACACATCCCAAGCCCTAGCGGCATGCATCATAGTATATGTCAAATCCCTTCTGCAGATCTGGCATAATAAACACTGGGGGTGACATCAATTTAAACCTCAGTTGATTGAAACTCTCTTAGCATTCACGAGTCCACTTAAACTCTTTCCCCTTCTCCAATAGTGAGGTCATAGGCTTCGCTATCTTGGAGAATCCTTCTATATAACGCCGGTAATAACCTGTGAGTCCTAGAAAACTTTGGACCTCAATGACTGAACTTGGTATCTTTGTAACGCCCTGAATTTGGGGGTAGAATTTTTTCTTCTTTTCTCTCACCAAATTCGAGCGTTACTCTCTTTTCTCTTCCCGTTTCGCCCCCTTTTTCCCAATTTCAAACCAGTATAGTGACAGGTGTCCGTGTCGTGTATGAACAAAACCTAAGTGTCATGGGTGTTGCATCATGCCGAAGCACATTTCTTTGTCTGATGTTGCGTGTTTGTCTCGTTCTGTCTCGGTTTTCGGTTCGCGATTGGAGTCTGTTTGATGGTCGTGCGTGTCGTGGGTTTCGATCCGCGAAGTGGCCCGGCGCAACCCGGTCCAGCCCGGTCTGGCCCGCGCGCCCCTAGCGCCCCTGCCCACCCCCATGCGCCCCCTCCCCCAGACCCGTTTGGCTCATTCGAATTCTCCCGCGTAGCAACCTCTCCCTCCCATCTCTCTCTCCCTCCCGTAGTGCCCTAGGTTTTGGAGATGGTGATCGCCGGAGTTGGATCCCGAGGTGAGCTCCCCTCCCCTTCCTTCTCCTCTCTCTCTCCCTCTCTCCCTATCCCTCCTCTTCTCTCCCCCTGCGTGTGCCCTCTCTTCTCTCCCCTGCGCCCGCGCGTCCCTGCGCGGCGGCGCGCTCCAGCTCCCGCTCGGCGCGGCGGCCCCGCCCCTCCCCTCCCCTTCCCCACGCGGCAGCCCGTCCCTCGCCTCCCCGGCGCGGCGTGCCCCTGTCCCGGCCCCCTGCGCGCTGGCGCGGCCCCGCCCCTCCCCTTCCCCCCCGGTGGCCCGGCCCCGGCACGGCGTCCCGGCCCCTCGGCGCGGTTCTTGGCCCCCGGCGTGGCCCCTGCCCCGGCGCGCAGCCCCCTGTGCGCGGCGTCCTGGCCCTGGCGCGACTCGCGTAGCCTCGTTTACCCCCTAATGCGTTACCGCGTGCGCAAACCCACACGCGCTGTGATTATTCTTGGTTTGTAATTAAATTCAAACTCTGTTAGTTAGCGTGTTGCATCGCGCGCTTCGTCACGCGACGAATTTGTCTAATTTCAGATTCTATTAATGTGCTGCGTCTTGCGCTTTGCCGCACGATGATCCATTTTGATTTCAGGTTGTTTAAATGTGCGACGTCGCGCGTCCGGTCGCGCGACGTTTCGCTTTAAACTCAGTTTTGTTGATGTATCTCATCGTGCGCTTCGTCGCGTGATGCTTAACGTCTCTTTATAATTAATGCAAGTGTCTCGTTGTGTGCGCTGTCGCGCGGCGAGTCGTTTACTTCTTAATTCAATCTAAATGTCGTGTCGAACGTCTCGACGTGCGACCACTCCCTTTCATTCATCTTCAATTGTTTATAATGATTAGATGTGGAACTTGATTTTACTTTATGCTAGAACGTAGTATCCAAATTAATTCCCTTCCATTAAGCGAGTAGTTTAATTTATAATCATGTAACGTGATCGTTTCTCGACTGTCTTTTTTCTCTTTCTCTCTTAGCCTTAATTGCGAGCCCGCGTGCAATGTTTGTTTATTTACTGCATTCTATTGTATGGTGTACTGTTCATTTGTATTAAATGTGTGGATGTATGTATGTTTGCGCTCGCATAGAGAACGATCCGGTTGAAGAGCCCGAAGAACTCACAGGAGAAGCCCCTGAGCAGCATTCGGTTGGTGGAGGCAAGTGTCCCTTGACCTATCTCTGTCCTATACATTCTTTAATTTACCTCCCGCATTACACATTTATACCTAAGGATTTACTAGTTTTTGTTACCCATGTCCTTGTTTACCTATTTGGTTGGATTATTATTCCTTAGTCTTATGCTATTGCTCAACTCTAATCAATGAACATGATGAGAATTATCAATGATACGCTGTTTTCCCCTCTTTTATTATGATGTTATACTTGTGGCCTTCAAGGGGGCTCGAGCGGTTTCTCGAGTGCCTCTCCGTAAGAACCATGAGGGTGGAGTGGGACGCCCTTAGCTGAGTAATTAGAGGAACCGGGGTGTAGTTCGCTTAGCCGTCGTGCCGTCAATGGGGCTCGGTGTATGCGGCTCGCTCTGCCAAGGTTGATTTGTCCCTTGGGGAGGAGTGCGGTACATTTAGAAAACCTAACGGGCGGCTACAGCCTCGGGGAATCTTTGTAAAGGCTACGTAGTGATGCCCTGCTGGACCACCTAGGTAGTGGTCAATGGGGAGTAGCTCTCTCCGGGCAGAAAGGGAATCACGGCTTGTGGGTAAAGTGCACAACCTCTGCAGAGTGTTTGAAAACTGATATATCAGCCGTGCTTGCGGTTATGAGCGGCCAAGGGAGCTCCAGTGATTAGTGGTACTTGATCAGAGATGTTCGGATTACAGGTGGCAATGAGATTGATGGTTCTTGGTTTTGACTCTGGTAATGGTAAGTGGTATTCTTTCCGTTTGGAAAGAGTACATTTGGGTTAATAACGTGGGTTAATTCTAAAACTTGGCTTTCTCTACTAGTAATAATAATCTGACCAAATAAAAGCAACTGCTTGACTTACCCCCACATAAAGCTAGTCCACTACAGCCAAACAGGATACTTGCTGAGTATGTTGATGTGTAGTCACCCTTGCTCTACACACCAAACCCCGCCAGGTTGTCAGCATTGCAACCCCCACTCAGGAGAGGATGAAGCTGCGGAAGGAGATCACCAGGAGTTCCAAGATTACGATGAGTTCTAGGTGTGGGTTAGCGGCAACCCCCAGTCGGCTGCCTGTGAAGGCCGCGTTTATCTATGTTTCTTTTCCACACTTTGATTATTGTAAAGACTATGTGGATGTCTCAGACATATGATGTAATCGACTATTATTTCCCTTTTAATACTATTTGAGCACTGTGTGATGATGTCCATGTTATGTAACTGGTGTGTACGTGAATTGCTGATCCTGGCACGTACATGGTTCGCATTTGGTTTGCCTTCTAAAACCGGGTGTGACATAGGTGGTATCAAAGCCGTGCTGACTGTAGGCCCGCTAACCTAGAGTAGAATGGTCGTTCTAAGAATTAAAGACCTCTATCCCTGCCTTGACTTTGGTATCCCTTCAAAAGTTGGTCATATCGACCAAAACTATGTTCTACTATATATTATACCTTGCTAAAAATTGTGTTTTATTCTAATCCTTCATTTATTTATGGTCCATTACTTGCTGGTCATACTAGTTCTGTTCTCACTCTTATGCTTGCGGTGTCTTTTCTAGATGGCTCGTCTTAGACACACCGCACGGAAGTCTGTCATCCCCTTCTTACCTTCCCATCTCGCGGAGCGTCCGCTTCATCGTCCCGTGGCCGGTCTGTCCAGCCATTTGGAGAGGCTGCACCACCGCCTGCACGAGGAGCACGAGCGTCGATGACAGGAGCAGCAGGGCTCTTCTTTCTCGCTCCAGCAGGAGATAGAGTCTGTGAGGAGCTGCTCCCCCATGCTCCCCCTGGAGGCGCCCCCTGCACCACCACTGAGCGCCCCAGCCTCTGGAGTAGCTGCTGGAGGAGACCCAGACGACGGAGGTGGCGACGACAGCTCGAGCCACGACACCGACTTTTCTGCTGACCAGGAGCCGGAAGGATGGGTTGCTCGACCCATCACTCGCGACGCTGCTCGCGGGTGTCAGTTCCACGATGCGCTCGACACCCTGCTACGTTGGGCACTTGACCGGCGTACTTGGTCCATCGAGTATCGCTGTGTGGTCTTCCAGCATAGTCGCGGGGTCTACCTGGACCGCTGGGAGGCGACCTGCCTGGTGCGCTGTTCGGAGAACAGCCTCTGGGGTGCTGAGGTCTGCTCAGAGTACTATTCCATCTCGGAGCGGGACTCAGCTAAGGCGGCCATGCAAGATGCCGCACGGCGTGCGCCTTCGCACTACTGCTCAGTGCACGGCGGGGTAGCTGATTGTCTTAACCTGAAGTATTACCACTGCCGTCCATCTGGCAGCATAGGAGGCGTGATTGTCTCACCTGTTGGTGAGGACAATCCTAGGTTGAGTAGCACAGTCAACCTAGCCGCCGTGCTAAACACGGAGCTGGACCATGCATTAGACGAGCTGAGCAGGGCTCGTGCTGAGATCGCCTAGCTGCGGGCTGAGCGAGCAGAGCGTCGTCACTTGGATGATGGTTCCCCCACTCCCGTCGGGACTCAGCACCCGTACCGCTCACCTCGGCGTGGACACCAGTCTTATGGCAACCCCGACTGCAAGACCAAGATAAATTTAGAACCATAGATCGTCAGAGTCAGATCTTGTAATTAATACGAAATATATATGTAGAAGCTATAGTCCTAGCATTAGTCTCGCTTTTAGTTAGTCTTAGTTAGACAGGGTAGTTTGCTATATCCTGTGCATTTATGTTTGTCATGATGAACTATGGTTGATTTGGATCTTTGTAATGACTGTCACTAGAGTGTGGGTATCCCCTACATTTTGGTTTACCTGTTATATGTTAATGAAGTTAGTTATCTAGTTGGGAAGCCTTTTATTCCACTTTCCTCTTTATCTGAGAAGTTGTGTTGGTCTGTGTTGGAGATCAGTGAAGATGCTCATCTGTTCAGTGTTGTTGAAGAATTCTATGTCCTTTTCTTATGCTGCAAGATTTGCAAGATCAGTTCTGATGTGTGGTTGCGCTCTGCAGATGTCAGAAAACAGGCGTAGAGGAGGAAGGCGTGCTTAGCAGGAGCAAGCAGCTCAGCAGGATGAGGTACCCCAGCAACAGCTGCTGCCGCCCCCGCCCCTGATGTCCATCGAGCAGATGTTCCTGATGCAGACTCAGGCAGTCCAAGCCATCGGTCACACTCTGGCCGCCATTCAGCAGCAGCAGCAACAACAACAGCCACCACCTCAACCTCAGATGCCTCAGATGCTCAGAGACAAGCATGCTGAATTCATGAGGGGTCATCCCCCAATGTTTGCTCATTCTTCTGACCCCATGGATGCTGAAGACTGGTTGCGCACTGTGGAGCAAGAGTTGCATACCGCTCAGTGCGATGACAGGGAGAAAGTCCTGTATGGTCCTCGTCTGTTGAGAGGAGCATCTCAGTCATGGTGGGAGTCTTATCTCGCCACCCATGCCAACCCTGACACCATCACCTGGGAAGAGTACAGAGGTAGCTTCCGTCAGTACCATGTTCCTGTAGGTCTGATGACATTGAAGAAGGAGGAGTTCCTGGCCCTCAAGCAAGGGTCATCGTCTGTCAGTGAGTACCGTGACAGGTTTCTGCAGCTGTCTCGCTATGCTCCTGAAGAAGTCAACACCGATGCTAAGAGACAGTACCGATTCCTGAGAGGCTTAGTTGATCCCCTGCAGTATCAGCTGATGAATCATACCTTCCTGACATTCCAGCACCTGATTGATAGAGTAATCATGACAGAGAGGAAGCGTAAGGAGATGGAGGATCGCAAGCGCAAGATCAGTGGACCCCAGCCTGGAAGCAGCAATCATCCTCGTTTCTCAGGCAATCAACCTCAGTAGTTCAGGCAGAACCAGCGTCCACCTCAGCAGCAGCAGTTTCAAAGGCAGTATCCTTAGCATCAGCATCAGAATCACCAGAACAATCAGTCAGGAGGAGGTCAGTTCCAGAGGCAGAATCAGCAGGCACCTCGTCTTCCTGCCCCAGCAAACCAACCGAATAATCAAGCAGCACCAGCTCAGGTTGGAAATAGAGCATGTTTCCACTATGGAGAGCAAGGCCATTAGGTGATGCAATGTCCGAAGAAGGCAGGCCAGCAGCAGTCAGGCCCCGATGCCCCAGCGAAGCAGAATGTGCCTCAGCCAGGAGCAGGCAACCGCTCTCAGCCGCGCTATAATCATGGGAGACTGAACCACTTGGAGGCTGAAGCAGTTCAGGAGACCCCCAGCATGATTGTAGGTATGTTCCCAATCGACTCCCATATTGCAGAAGTGTTATTTGATACTGGAGCAATGCATTCTTTCATTACTGCATCATGGGTAGAAGCACATAATCTTCCAATAACTACCATGTCAACCCCCATTCAAATTGACTCAGCCGGTGGTAGAATTCGAGCCGATAGCATTTGTTTGAATGTAAGTGTGGAAATAAGGGGGATAGCGTTTCCCGCTAATCTCATAGTAATGGGTACTCAGGGAATAGATGTCATCCTAGGGATGAATTGGCTAGACAAGTATCAGGCAATTATCTGTTGTGATAAGAGGACAATCAAGTTGGTGTCCCCACTAGGAGAGGAAGTGGTGACCGAGTTAGTCTCGCCCGAGCCAAAGAAAGGAAGTTGTTATCAGATGGCTGTCGATAGCAGTGAAGCAGACCCAATTGAGAGTATAAAGGTTGTGTCCGAGTTCCCAGACATGTTTCCAAAGGACTTACCGGGTATGCCACCAGAGCGGAAAGTTGAATTTGCTATAGAGCTTCTTCCTGGAACCGCCCCCATCTTTAAGAGAGCTTACAGGATATCTGGGCCAGAGTTGGTTGAACGTAAAAAACAGATTGATGAGCTGTCAGAGAAAGGATACATCCGGCCAAGCACCTCACCTTGGGCCGCCCCTGTCCTATATGTGGAAAAGAAAGATGGCACCAGAAGGATGTGGATCGATTATCGAGCTCTGAATGAGGTCACCATCAAGAACAAGTACCCCTTGCCCAGAATAGAAGATCTGTTCGACGAGTTGAGAGGAGCCAACGTGTTCTCCAAGATAGATCTGAGGTCAGGTTATCATCAGCTCAGGATCCGACCTTCAGACATTCCGAAGACGACATTCATTACCAAGTATGGGTTGTATGAGTTCACAGTGATGTCTTTCGGTCTAACAAATGCACTAGCCTTCTTTATGAATCTGATGAACAGTGTATTCATGGATTACCTTGATAAGTTTGTGGTGGTATTCATCGATGATATTCTGATATATTCTCAAAGTGAAGAAGAGCATGCAGATCATTTGAGGATGGTATTACAGAGATTGCGAGAGCACCAGTTGTATGCAAAGTTGAGCAAGTGCGAGTTCTGGATCAGTGAAGTCCTGTTCTTGGGTCATATAATCAACAATGAAGGATTGGCTGTGGATCCAAAGAAAGTGGCAGACATTCTGAACCAGAAAGCGCCAACAGATGCTCGAGGAATCAAGAGCTTTATTGGAATAGCCGGATATTATCGGCGATTCATTGAAGGGTTTTCGAAGATTGCGAAACCAATGACAGCTTTGCTAGGCAACAAAGTTGAGTTCAAGTGGACCCAGAAATGTCAAGAGGCCTTTGAAGAGCTAAAAGAGAAGTTGACTACAGCGCCTGTCTTAGTCTTGCCTGATGTGCACAAGCCCTTCTCGGTGTATTGCGATGCTTGTTACATGGGTTTGGGATGTGTGTTGATGCAAGAGGGAAGAGTTGTGTCTTACTCGTCCCGACAGCTGAAGGTTCATGAGAAGAATCACCCAATCCATGACTTAGAGTTGGCAGTAGTGGTTCACGCATTGAAGACATGGAGGCACTATCTGTATGGGCAGAAATGTGATGTTTACACAGACCACAAGAGTCTGAAGTACATATTCACTCTGTCAGAGATGAATATGAGGCAACGAAGATGGTTAGAGCTGATCAAAGACTATGAGTTGGAGATTCACTACCATCCAGGCAAAGCGAACGTAGTGGCAGATGCTTTGAGCAGGAAGAGTCAGGTCAATCTGATGGTCGCTCGTCCGATGCCTTATGAGTTGGCCAAAGAGTTTGACAGGTTGAGTCTCGGATTTCTGAAAAATTCGCGAGGAGTCACCATTGAGTTGGAACCTACCCTGGAGCGGGAAATCAAAGAAGCGCAGAAGAATGATGAGAAGATCTGTGAGATCCGGTGACTGATTCTAGACGGCAGAGGCAAAGATTTTTGGGAAGATGCAGAAGGTGTGATATGGTTCAAAGATCGCTTGTGTGTTCCCAATGTCCAGTCTATTCGGGAGTTGATCCTCAAGGAAGCTCATGAGACAGCCTATTCGATTCACCCTGGAAGTGAGAAGATGTATCAGGATCTGAAGAAGAAATTCTGGTGGTACGGAATGAAGAGAGAAATCGCAGAGCATGTGGCTATGTGTGATAGTTGTCGAAGGATCAAGGCAGAGCACCAGAGACCAGCTAGATTGTTGCAACCGTTGCAAATTCCTCAGTGGAAATGGGATGAAATCGGTATGGACTTCATAGTCGGATTGCCTCGCACTCGAGCCTGCTATGATTCCATTTGGGTAGTGGTGGACCGCTTAACCAAGTCAGCCCACTTCATACTTGTCAAGACTAACTACAGTAGTGCAGTATTGGCAGAATTGTACATGTCTCGGATCGTTTGTCTTCATGGTGTGCCAAAGAAGATAGTGTCAGACACAGGAACGCAGTTCACCTCTCATTTCTGGCAGCAGTTGCATGAGGCTTTGGGCACACATCTGAATTTCAGTTCAGCTTATCATCCACAGACAGATGGTCAGACCGAAAGAACCAATCTAATCCTTGAAGACATGTTGAGAGCCTGTGCGTTGCAAGATCAGTCCGGATGGGACAAGAAATTGCCTTATGCAGATGTAATACCCAAATTCTAAGAGCAGTGAAATGTCCAGGAATTAAGAAATATAAAGGGCTCAATTGACCACTGGTGTTATTATTCTCATTGTTGCATATTTCAAATCATGGAATTATCTTTGGCTACCAATAATTATACTAAATAAAAGAATGGTGCATCATGTGGAGTTTAATTGCTTGTGCATTAATTATAAAAATAATCATAATAAAAACACATTAATAATGAAAAGGAGGTTTTGACCTAATTTAAAGCTTGGAATCTGGAAAAGAGAGAAAAGAAAGGGAAAGAAGGGAGTATAAAATATAAAAAGGGAAAAATATAAATATACTTTTAAAATTGGTATCTGGTAACATGAGTTTGAACTTCACACAAAAATGGATTCAAATTTGAAATCTAAATTTGAAAAGGAGAAAAAAAGGAAACATAAAATAAAAAGAATAAAGAAAACAGTGAACAACCTTACCTGGGCTTCGGCTACCGTTTTCGGCCCATTAACTCCCTTTACTCGCGCGGCCCAGTACCAGAAATGTCGTTCGCGGGCGCGCGCTTACGCCTTGGCTGGCTGACGCACCGACGGATGGGCCCGCTTCGTCAGGCGTCCTCGCGAACGGCCCGCACGCTCGTCCACTTCCTTGCTCACGCTCTGTTTCACTGCTGTGTGGGTCCCGCCTGTCGGCGTTCTCCTCCCAACAGAATCGCCGCGCATGGCGGGCGGGCGCTAGGATCCGTTCCGATCGGCAAGTCCGCGCTAGTGGAGATTGACCGAGGGCGCGGAACCTTCCACGCGCATAAAGGTGAACTCATCCCCTCTAAGCGGACCCTAGCCATCTTCCCGAGACCCACCTTGTCGTGCGCACCGAACGGGGTGTTGATTGGAGATCGCCGCCGCTGCGGTATCTTCTCTACACCATCGTCCTGTACGCCGGAGTCAGCCGAGGTGTTTCGCCAAGTCCTGGGGTGTGTGGTCAGCGATTTGCCGGGATCGATTCGTGCACCAACGCCTGGGAATTGCTCGCCGGTGCTGGTCCTCTGCGGTGGTCCGCCTCGCCGTGTGGCTGACCCCCCTTCACAACGCCATTGCTGGTAAGTAACCCATCCCTGTATTCGTCATCATGTGCACTTCGCGTCAACGCTAGCGGGCTCGGGAGTAGTGTCCTTGGGCGCGAAGCTGGGATTCATCGGCGATGTTCCACCGTATTGGGGCGGCGGCGCCGCTGTTCTGGTCGTGGGAGAAGGAAGAGGGGTTGGTGGCCGTTGATTCGTGGATGAACGGTCAGGATTAGAACACCGAATACCCTTTCGCGTGCGTAAACCGTAGCCATCGGATCCGATCGAGTGGATCTCAGTGAATCGGGCTTTATAAAATCTGAGCCGTTCATTTCAAATCGTGTGGTTCGCGTTGTGGTCCGATTCGGGCGGCCGCCGGATCTAATCGGGGCGCTCGATCTCGGATCCAACGGCCCACCGTGGCCGATACCCCTTCGGCCAGGCACTTTTGCATAAGAGCCCTCGTGGTATTGATGAATCAACCCGCAGTCTATTGTATAGTAATCTGAGTCTCTGGTTTCTTGCGTCAGAGCCCCTGCGCTTTACAGATTTTGACGCCTAGTCGAGGAATCAATAAAATCAGAGAAAATCCATTCGAAATTCATTTTTAATATAAAAATAATGGTAGGAACTTGTAAAATTCATATAAAATACATATGAACTCCAATTTGGACCATTCCAGTTCCTATAATTTTGTAATAGTATTCTCTATTAGATAGTACCACTGTTTTGACATGAACTCTGTTAGAAAATTAATTTCTCATCTAATCCTATTTTAATCACATTAAACATTAGAAAATCCATAACTTAAGATCTATAACTCCAAATTTAATGATTCCAGTTCCTGTGATCATATTTTAATGTCTAGTTTATTTCTGTATATTCTATTTGCATGTTTGATGTGATGTTAATTTATGCTATACTATGTATGTATTGTATTGATGCGAGTAGACGAGCAAGCTACACAGGATTCTGAGGTTCAACAAGTAGGAGTAGCTGAGCAGGAGCTCATTGAAGGCAAGTTGTGCCCTTGATCACTTCTTTTACCCATTCATGTTCTTATTATTCATAATGATCTGCATAGGATAATTTTGCTGGGACCCAATAGGATACCCTAGATTTGACTATCTTTATACCTTGCCTCACCACTGGTTTTACTACTAAAGTTTTGGGTAGTACATGCTATTGCTTTATGTGGATTTGGGTATAGAGATATTCATCACTCATTGTTATACTATTTATTGTTATCTGTTTTATTCTTCCTTGTTCATGTTAAGATCATTATGTTAATGGGAACATGGAGAACCACCCGGGAAAACAGTGCTACCACAAGGGTTTAATGGGACGCCCTTGGCTGATTAACTAGGAAAGCTAGGGGAGGGCTACCTTACCCGAAAGGGGCAAGGGCAGTAGGGGAGTGGTCAGTGTAGGGAGGTCCCTGGTTGATTTTGCTGCGATGGCGGTCAGCCAGGAACCCTGCACTGGAGCTTCCTATAAACTGTAGCGGGTAGTCTGAAGCTAGTGGAACTTTGTAAAGGCCTCGTAGTGGTACCCTGCCTCGCTTCCTAGGTGGAGGTGTATGGAGTCTGATCAACTCCGTGGCAAATGGGTAACACGACTTGTGGGTAAAGATGCGCAACCTCTGCAGAGTGTAAAACTGGTATACTAGCCGTGCTCACGGTCATGAGCGGCTCGGACACTCACATGATTAAATTATGGAACTTAAACTTAACCTGTCATTTCATTGCATTTGGGATTATTTTATTATTACTTTTATTTATTATTACTATGGATTGGTATTCACTTACACTTAGTAACTGCTAATAAAATTTTGACCAACTTATAAAAGCAATGCTCAGCTTCAGCCTTTATTTCATTGATCAGCCTTACACTTCATGAACTCCCACCTTTGGTGAGTTCATGTCACATTATTCCCCACGACTTGTTGAGCTATGATCGTATGTGAGCTCACTCTTGCTGTCTCACACCCCCCCACAGGAGAAGAGCTGGTGGTCGAAGAGGAGCCGCCTAACACTGAGGAGTTCGATCTGATCTAGGTGGCGTTTCTCAGTTGACATTGGCGCCGACGATCCTTAGTTCGTTTTACATTTATTCCTTTATTTTGTAATAAGTCTTCCGCTATGTAATAATTACTCTGATGTTTTATGACATTTATCTCTATACACTCTGTTATTACATATGTTGTCTTCTTGGCGCATGTATGAGATGCACCCGGCTTTGTTCCTTAAAACCGGGTGTTACAGAAGTGGTATAAGAGGAAATGTTGACTGTAGGACGAGACCTAGATAGAAATGGACAACCCTTACCTACTTATCTTATTCTGATTCATTCTATACTTACCTCACTCTGATTCTTTCTATACTTATCTTGATCCTGTCTCACCTTCTACTGTTCTACTCTGATCATTCTTATCTTTTCTATTCTAAGACAAGATGGATTTCAAACTTTGGAATCCCTACCCCTATGACATTTTAAGAGATAGGAGGCCTAAGACCAAATCAAAACTATTTTCTATTTTAAAAGTGTTGGTTGATTGTTCTGATGCTAAATGCCTGATTTGCTTCTTTGATTGACTGAATTATTATAGATGGACATCTTAGTATGTACCACCATAAGGTAATAAATTAGCTATGGTAGGTAAAACATTAAACTGCTTAGCTAATAAATTCCCCAAAGTAACATGATTTGTAATTACTGCCTTGTCTACTATTCTCTTACCATATGCGTCTAACTCAGATGGTCAATACCAGGCGGGGTGGTGGAATTGATCTGCCTCCTAATCGACACACTCGAAGAATTTATAGACAACCTCAGCCATAGCCTGCAGAGATGAATCCTCCTAATCCTCCACCAGGCGGAGTTGACCCACTGGTTGCTGCTCAGATGGCGGTGATGCAGCAAATGGCGGACACTATGGCTGATATGCGTGCCCAGATGCAGCAAGAACGCCAAGAGATGCGTCAGGAAAGAGAAGACATACGCCAGGAGTTGCGCCAGGAGAGAGATGAGATACGCCAAGAGAGAAGGGCACAACAACAGCAGCTGCAACAACAACTTCAACAGTAGCAGCAGCAACAACAAGTGCCATTGCCTCCACCACCACCAGTTCCACCTCGTGATAAGCACCGGGAGTTTATGAGCCACCTACATTCGCCAGCTCACCTGATCCACTGGACGCGGATGATTGGTTGAAGTCAATTGAGAAGATGCTGAATATTGCACAATGCACTGACCGGGAGAAGGTTTTATATGCTTCTGGACGTCTGACTGGTCCTGCTGCCGACTGGTGGGATTCATATACTGCTGCCCACGATGCTGCTGATACTATTACCTGGGCAGAGTTCAGTACACAATTCAGGAACTACCATATTCCAGCTGGTATGATAAAGATCAAGAAGAAGGAGTTTCTGTCATTGAAGCAAGGCAATATGTCGGTCAGCGAGTACAGAGACAAATTTATTCAGCTGTCGAGATATGCTCCGGAGGAAGTTGCTGAAGATGAGAGGAAACAGGAGCACTTTATTGAAGGACTAAATGGACCCTTGCAGTACGCACTGGTGGCACACACCTTTCCATCCTTTCAGAGGCTACTGGATAAGGCTCTTGCTATTGAACACAAGCGTGTTCAACTGGGTGATTTGAAGAGAAAGGCTATCTCGCAAGGACAGGGTAGCAGCAGTGTTCGTCCTCGCTACAGTTCACCGCAGGGTACACCGACTCGACCAGGAGGACTGCGCCCAGTTCAGCAATCACCACTGAGGACTCCACCTCCTCGACAGGCTACTCCCACAGGCACCCCGACGAAGTTTGCAGGACAGAGTCCGGGCACTCAATGTTTCAAGTGTGGGAAGATTGGTCATTATGCAAATGTCTGCCCACAGAGGATTGCTACTACTCCAGCTCAGAACAAGCAACAGACCCCTGGCAAGGGATATTCTATAGCCAGGGTGAATCAAGTCAGTGTTGATGATACTCCTGATGGTGGGGACCTCGTGATTGGTATGTTCTATGTTAATGCAATTCCTGCAACAATATTATTTGATTCTGGTGCTACACATTCATTCATGTCTGCTAGATATGCTAACACAAATGAAATACCACTGCTAAATATGAGAAAACCCCTGATAGTAATTACACCTAAAGGGCCTGTTGAGGCGAATCAAATGACACGTAGATTGACATTAACCATTATGGGTAGAGATTTTGGAGCTACTGCTATAATATTAGAGTCAAGCAGTATAGATCTGATCCTTGGTATGTCATGGCTAAGGAAGGCAAAGGCCGTTATAGCATGTGGTAGAGGTACCATAGAGCTCACTACCATTAAAGGAGAAAGATTTCAAGTTAATATTGCAGTAACCTCCTCATCCATGCGTGCAATGTTCTTTATGCCTGAGGAGTTTGTTAGTGACAACATCCGGGTGGTTAGAGATTTTCCGGATGTCTTTCCAGAGGAGTTACCAGGGATGCCACCTGATAGAGAAGTTGAGTTTGTTATTGATCTCTTACCTGGAACCGCCCCTATTTCTAAACGGCCATATAGAATGTCCATAGAGGAGTTGAAGGAACTGAAGAAGTAGTTAACTGAGTTACAAGAGGCTGGGTACATTCGTCCGAGTTCCTCACCTTGGGGAGCACCGGTATTATTTGTGCAGAAGAAGGATGGATCGCAACGGATGTGTGTGGATTATAGATCACTTAATGATGTTACTGTGAAGAACAAGTATCCGTTGCCCCGCATTGAGGATTTATTTGATCAGATGAGAGGAGCCAGGGTATTCTCGAAGATTGATCTCCGATCGGGATACCATCAGATGAGGATTAGACCATCGGATATTCCCAAGATGGCTTTCTCGACTCGATATGGATTATATGAGTTTACTGTTATGTCGTTTGGATTGACCAATGCACCGGCATATTTCATGAATTTGATGAATAAGGTGTTTATGGAGTATTTGGACAAATTCGTCGTGGTGTTCATCGATGATATTCTTATCTATTCTAGGAATGAAAGTGATCATGAACAACATCTAAGGTTGGTGCTACAAAAGCTACGGGATAATCAGCTCTATGCCAAGTTCAGTAAATGCGAGTTTTGGATTGACAAGGTGCCATTCCTTGGTCATATTATTTCTAATGGAGGAATAGCAGTGGATCCTGCTAAAGTGAAGGAGATAATGGAGTGGAGAGTGCCCACTACAGTTACTGAGATTCGAAGTTTCTTGGGACTCGCAGGATATTATCGGAGATTTATTGAGGGATTCTCTAAGATTGCCAAGCCTATGACATCGCTTTTGGAGAAAGGAAAAGAATTTAAGTGGGATGAGAAATGTCAAGAGAGCTTTGATCAATTGAAGGAGAGATTGATGTCACCTCCAGTATTGATTATGCCAGATCTGCAGAAGGGATTTGACATTTACTGTGATGCATGCGGCCAAGGACTTGGATGTGTGCTTATGCAAGAAGGACATGTGATTGCCTATGCATCTCGTCAGTTGCAAAAACATGAATTGAACTACCCCACTCATGACTTGGAACTAGCTGCCGTTGTGCATGCACTTAAGATTTGGAGACACTACATTATGGGAATTAAGTGCCAAGTATACACGGATCATAAGAGTTTGAAGTATATATTCACTCAGAAGGATCTCAACCTCAGACAACGTCGTTGGTTGGAGCTTATTAAGGATTATGATTTGGAGATTCACTATCATCCAGGCAGGGCGAATTTGGTCGCAGATGCCTTGAGTCGGAAAGAACATGTTCACTCCGCTTTTGTTGTCCAGCTACCCGATGAATTAGCAAAAGATTTTGAGAGACTCAACCTGGGAATTGTTACTCACACTGAAGGAGTTACCATTGAGTTGGAACCTACCTTGGAGCAAGAGATTCGTAAAGGTCAGGTTGGTGACGCTAAGATTCAAGAGATTAAAGATCTGATTACAGATGGTCGAGTTCCGGAATTCATGGAAGATGAGCAAGGTACTATATGGTTCAAAGATCGGATATGTGTTCCAGAGATCGATAGCCTCCGTGAAGCTATATTGAAAGAAGCTCATGATTCTGATTACTCCATCCACCCTGGAAGCACTAAGATGTATCAAGATTTGAAGCAAAAGTATTGGTGGTATGGACTGAAAAGAGATGTTGCTGCCCATGTGGCTAAGTGTGATGTGTGTCAAAGAGTTAAAGCTGAACATCAAAGACCCGCTGGACTATTACACCCATTGAAGATACCCGAGTGGAAATGGGAAGAAATTGGTATGGATTTTATTGTTGGACTACCCCGCACTCCAGCAGGATATGACTCTATTTGGGTAATTGTAGACAGATTAACAAAGGTGGCTCATTTCATACCTGTGAGGACTAATTATACGGGAGCCAAGCTAGCAGAATTGTATATGACTCGGATAGTTTGTCTACATGGAGTGCCTAAGAAGATCGTGTCTGATCGAGGATCACAGTTTACTTCTCGATTTTGGAAGAAGTTGCATGAGAGTTTGGATACAAAGTTGAATTTTAGCTCAGCCTACCATCCCCAGACTGATGGACAGACAGAGAGAACCAATCAAGTGCTGGAAGATATGTTAAGAGCTTGTGCTCTCAAGCATGGTGGCAGTTGGGAGAAGAGCTTACCATATGCTGAGTTTTCTTATAATAATAGCTACCAGGCCAGTTTGAAGATGTCACCATTTGAGGCTCTATATGGCAGGAAATGCAGGACTCCCCTGTATTGGGATCAGACTGGAGAAAGACAGTTCTTTGGGCCTGAGCTTATTCAAGAGGCAGAAGAACAAGTTCGAATGATAAGAGAAAATTTGAGAATTGCACAATCAAGGCAAAAGAGCTATGTTGATAACAGAAGGAGACTACTGGAGTTTAAGGAGGGTGATTATGTCTATTTGAAGGTGTCACCACTCCGGGGTATGAGAAGTTTTAAAGTTAAAGGAAAGTTGTCCCCTCGCTTCATTGGACCTTTCTTGATCTTAAAGCGAGTGGGTGAGGTTGCATATCAACTGGAGTTACCTGATCATCTGTCAGATGTGCATGATGTATTTCATGTGTCTCAGCTAAAGAAGTGCCTCAGGGTATCTGAGGAGCAGCTACCCCTGGAGGACCTCAGTGTGCAAGATGATCTGACTTATGCTGAGTATCCCATGAAGATTTTGGACACTTTGACTCGAGTTACAAGAAATAAGGTGATTAAGATGTGCAAGGTACAATGGAGTCACCACGGAGAGGATGAAGCTACTTGGGAAAGAGAAGAAGAGCTTCGCATAGACTTCCCCCATCTTTTCCCTAGATCTTCTTAAATCTCGAGGACGAGATTCTTTCTAAGGGGGGTAGGATTTGTAATACCCAAATTCTAAGAGCAGTGAAATGTCCAGGAATTAAGAAATATAAAGGGCTCAATTGACCACTGGTGTTATTATTCTCATTGTTGCATATTTCAAATCATGGAATTATCTTTGGCTACCAATAATTATACTAAATAAAAGAATGGTGCATCATGTGGAGTTTAATTGCTTGTGCATTAATTATAAAAATAATCATAATAAAAACATATTAATAATGAAAAGGAGGTTTTGACCTAATTTAAAGCTTGGAATCTGGAAAAGAGAGAAAAGAAAGGGAAAGAAGGGAGTATAAAATATAAAAAGGGAAAAATATAAATATACTTTTAAAATTGGTATCTGGTAACATGAGTTTGAACTTCACACAAAAATGGATTCAAATTTGAAATCTAAATTTGAAAAGGAGAAAAAAAGGAAACATAAAATAAAAAGAATAAAGAAAACAGTGAACAACCTTACCTGGGCTTCGGCTACCGTTTTCGGCCCATTAACTCCCTTTACTCGCGCGGCCCAGTACCAGAAATGTCGTTCGCGGGCGCGCGCTTATGCCTTGGCTGGCTGACGCGCCGACGGATGGGCCCGCTTCGTCAGGCGTCCTCGCGAACGGCCCGCACGCTCGTCCACTTCCTTGCTCACGCTCTGTTTCACTGCTGTGTGGGTCCCGCCTGTCGGCGTTCTCCTCCCAACAGAATCGCCGCGCATGGCGGGCGGGCGCTAGGATCCGTTCCGATCGGCAAGTCCGCGCTAGTGGAGATTGACCGAGGGCGCGGAACCTTCCACGCGCATAAAGGTGAACTCATCCCCTCTAAGCGGACCCTAGCCATCTTCCTGAGACCCACCTTGTCGTGCGCACCGAACGAGGTGTTGATTGGAGATCGCCGCCGCCGCGGTATCTTCTCTACACCATCGTCCTGTACGCCGGAGTCAGCCGAGGTGTTTCGCCAAGTCCTGGGGTGTGTGGTCAGCGATTTGTCGGGATCGATTCGTGCACCAACGCCTGGGAATTGCTCGCCGGTGTTGGTCCTCTGCGGTGGTCCGCCTCGCCGTGTGGCTGACCCCCCTTCACAACGCCATTGCTGGTAAGTAACCCATCCCTGTATTCGTCATCATGTGCGCTTCGCGTCAACGCTAGCGGGCTCGGGAGTAGTGTCCTTGGGCGCGAAGCTGGGATTCACCGGCGATGTTCCGCCGTATTGGGGCGGCGGCGCCACTGTTCTGGTCGTGGGAGAAGGAAGAGGGGTTGGTGGCCGTTGATTCGTGGATGAACGGTCAGGATTAGAACACCGAATACCCTTTCGCGTGCGTAAACCGTAGCCGTCGGATCCGATCGAGTGGATCTCAGTGAATCGGGCTTTATAAAATCTGAGCCGTTCATTTCAAATCGTGTGGTTCGCGTTGTGGTCCGATTCGGGCGGCCGCCGGATCTAATCGGGGCGCTCGATCTCGGATCCAACGGCCCACCGTGGCCGATACCCCTTCGGCCAGGCACTTTTGCATAAGAGCCCTCGTGGTATTGATGAATCAACCCGCAGTCTATTGTATAGTAATCTGAGTCTCTGGTTTCTTGCGCCAGAGCCCCTGCACTTTACAGATTTTGACGCCTAGTCCAGGAATCAATAAAATCAGAGAAAATCCATTCGAAATTCATTTTTAATATAAAAATAATGGTAGGAACTTGTAAAATTCATATAAAATTCATATGAACTCCAATTTGGACCATTCCAGTTCCTATAATTTTGTAATAGTATTCTCTATTAGATAGTACCACTGTTTTGACATGAACTCAGTTAGAAAATTAATTTCTTATCTAATCCTATTTTAATCACATTAAACATTAGAAAATCCATAACTTAAGATCTATAACTCCAAATTTAATGATTCCAGTTCCTGTGATCATATTTTAATGTCTAGTTTATTTCTGTATATTCTATTTGCATGTTTGATGTGATGTTAATTTATGCTATACTATGTATGTATTGTATTGATGCGAGTAGACGAGCAAGCTACACAGGATTCTGAGGTTCAACAAGTAGGAGTAGCTGAGCAGGAGCTCATTGAAGGCAAGTTGTGCCCTTGATCACTTCTTTTACCCATTCATGTTCTTATTATTCATAATGATCTGCATAGGATAATTTTGCTGGGACCCAATAGGATACCCTAGATTTGACTATCTTTATACCTTGCCTCACCACAGGTTTTACTACTAAAGTTTTGGGTAGTACATGCTATTGCTTTATGTGGATTTGGGTATAGAGATATTCATCACTCATTGTTATACTATTTATTGTTATCTGTTTTATTCTTCCTTGTTCATGTTAAGATCATTATGTTAATGGGAACATGGAGAACCACCCGGGAAAACAGTGCTACCACAAGGGTTTAATGGGACGCCCTTGGCTGATTAACTAGGAAAGCTAGGGGAGGGCTACCTTACCCGAAAGGGGCAAGGGCAGTAGGGGAGTGGTCAGTGTAGGGAGGTCCCTGGTTGATTTTGCTGCGATGGCGGTCAGCCAGGAACCCTGCACTGGAGCTTCCTATAAACTGTAGCGGGTAGTCTGAAGCTAGTGGAACTTTGTAAAGGCCTCGTAGTGGTACCCTGCCTCGCTTCCTAGGTAGAGGTGTATGGAGTCTGATCAACTCCGTGGCAAATGGGTAACACGACTTGTGGGTAAAGATGCGCAACCTCTGCAGAGTGTAAAACTGGTATACTAGCCGTGCTCACGGTCATGAGCGGCTCGGACACTCACATGATTAAATTATGGAACTTAAACTTAACCTGTCATTTCATTGCATTTGGGATTATTTTATTATTACTTTTATTTATTATTACTATGGATTGGTATTCACTTACACTTAGTAACTGCTAATAAAATTTTGACCAACTTATAAAAGCAATGCTCAGCTTCAGCCTTTATTTCATTGATCAGCCTTACACTTCATGAACTCCCACCTTTGGTGAGTTCATGTCACATTATTCCCCACGACTTGTTGAGCTATGATCGTATGTGAGCTCACTCTTGCTGTCTCACACCCCCCCACAGGAGAAGAGCAGGTGGTCGAAGAGGAGCCGCCTAACACTGAGGAGTTTGATCTGATCTAGGTGGCGTTTCTCAGTTGACATTGGCGCCGACGATCCTTAGTTCGTTTTACATTTATTCCTTTATTTTGTAATAAGTCTTCCGCTATGTAATAATTACTCTAATGTTTTATGACATTTATCTCTATACACTCTGTTATTATATATGTTGTCTTCTTGGCGCATGTATGAGATGCACCCGGCTTTGTTCCTTAAAACCGGGTGTTACAGCAGAGTTCTCCTATAACAACAGTTACCAGGCCAGCTTGAAGATGTCACCATTTCAGGCGCTCTATGGAAGGAGTTGTAGAACTCCGTTGCAATGGGATCAACCTAGAGAAAAGCAAGTGTTTGGGCCAGACATTCTGCTTGAAGCCGAAGAGAACATCAGGATGGTTCGAGAGAATTTGAAGATAGCCAATCAAGGCAGCAAAGCTATGCAGACATAAGAAGAAGAGAGCTGAGTTTCGAGGTTGGAGATTTTGTCTATCTGAAAGTGTCACCGATCAGAGGAGTCAGACGATTCGGAGTCAAAGGCAAGTTGGCACCCCGCTACATCGGTCCGTATCAGATTCTCGCAAAGTGTGGACAAGTGGCCTATCAGCTCAGTTTGCCAGAAGGCTTGTCCGCAGTGCATGATGTCTTTCATGTATCTCAGTTGAAGAAGTGTCTCCGTATGCCAGAAGAGCAGTTGCTAGTGGAAGGTCTGGAGGTCCAGGAGGACTTGACCTACACAGAGAAACCAGCGCAAATCCTTGAGACGGCAGACAGAGTCACCCGAAGGAAGACTATCAGAATGTGCAAAGTCAGATGGAATCATCACTCTGAGGAAGAAGCAACCTGGGAGCGCGAAGATGATCTGATGGCTAAATACCATGAGCTCTTTGCTAGCCAACCCTGAATCTCGAAGGCGAGATTCTTTTAAGGGGGATAGGTTTGTAACGCCCTGAATTTGGGGGTAGCATTTTTTCTTCTTTTCTCTCACCAAATTCGGGCATTACTCTCTTTTCTCTTCCCATTTCACCCCCTTTTTCCCAATTTCAAACCAGTATAGTGATAAGTGTCCATGTCGTGTATGAACAAATCCTAAGTGTCATGGGTGTTGCATCATGCCGAAGCACATTTCTTTGTCTGATGTTGCGTGTTCGTCTCATTCCGTCTCGGTTTTCGGTTCGCGATTGGAGTCTGTTTGATGGTCGTGCGTGTCGTGGGGTTTGATCCGCGAAGTGGCCCGGCCCAACCCGGTCCAGCCCGGTCCGGCCCACACGCCCCTGGCGCCCCTGCCCACCCCCATGCGCCCCCTCCCCCAGATCCATTTGGCTCATTCGAATTCTCCCGTGCAGCAACCTCTCTCTCCCATCTCTCTCTCCCTCCCGTGGTGCCCTAGGTTTTGGAGACGGTGATCGCTGGAGTTGGATCCCGAGGTGAGCTCCCCTCCCCTCCCTTCTCCTCTCTCTCTCCCTCTCTCCCTCTCCCTCCTCTTCTCTCCCCCTGTGTGCGCCCTCTCTTCTCTCCCCTGTGCGCGCGTGTCCCTGCGCGGCGGCGCGCCCCTGCTCCCGCGCGGCGCGGCGGCCCCGCCCCTCCCCTGCCCGTGGCGGCACGGCCCCGCCCCTCCCCTTCCCCGTGCGGCGGCCCGTCCCTCCCCTCCCCGGCGTGGCGCGCCCCCGTCCCGGCCCCCTGCACGCTGGCGCGGCCCCACCCCTCCCCTTCCCCGCGGAGGCACGGCAGTGCCCGCCCCTCCCCTTCACCCCCCGCGGCGGCCCGGCCCTGGCATGGCGTCCCGGCCCCTGGGCGCGGTTCTCGGCCCCGGTGCGGCCCCTGCCCCGGCGCGCAGCCCCCTGCGCGCGGCCTCGGCCCCCTGCGCGCGGCCTTCGACCCCCTGCGCGCGGCGTCCCGACCTCGGCGTGACTCGCGTAGCCTCGTTTACCCCCTAACGCGTTCCCGCGTGCGCAAACCCACGAGCGCGGTGATTATTCTTGGTTTGTAATTAATTTCAAACTCCGTTAGTTAGCATGCTACGTCGCGCGCTTCGTCGCATGACGAATTTGTCTAATTTCAGATTCTATTAATGTGCTGCGTCTCGCGCTTCACCGCACGACGATCCATTTTGATTTCAGGTTGTTTAAATGTGCGACGTCGCGCGTCCGGTCGCGCGACGTTTTGCTTTAAACTCAGTTCTGTTGACGTATGTCGTCGTGCGCTTCGTCGCGCGATGCTTAACGTCTCTTTATAATTAATGCAAGTGTCTCGTTGTGTGCTCTGTCGCGTGGCGAGTCGTTTACTTCTTAATTCAATCTAAATGTCGTGTCGAACGTCTCGATGTGCGATCACTCCCTTTCATTCATCTTCAATTGTTTATAATGATTAGATGTGGAACTTGATTTTACTTTATGCTAGAACGTAGTATCCAAATTTTGGTTGTATACTCTATAAATTTATTGCATTTTGCATTCAAGCTACGTTAGTATGCTGCTAGCCTTTTCTATTCTCTCTTACCACAAACTTTTCATGTTGAACTCTTGTAAATAATGATAAATACTGGTCAAGCACCCAGCAGTCCGACACCACCTACTGATCCTTGAAGTGCATCTCCAGTTGCAGATTCTGCATGTGCATGTCGTGCGCATCACGTCGGTCGAGGAAACAGAGCAAGCAAGAAACAAACTTTAAAAACAGTTTTTCAGTTCAGTTCATATTATCTGCAACATTGCAATATCTAGGCATTCATTTTTATTTGATCCCCCATGCAGACCCACCTGTCTCCGCCCTCCCCGCTAGGGTTTTGCCACCATGGCTGCTGCCGCCGCCCGAAGGCTCCTCTCCCGTCACGCCTCTTCATCCTCCCTCTCCATGGTCCAGGTCAGTAGATGACTCCAAAGCTGTCTGCTGCCGCGTGACCCATCGAGCGCTGATGTCGTCCACCGCCTCACTGGCCGCTAGGAGCGCACCGTGGCTGACTAAAGCCATCCGCCGCTGGCCGGCCACCAAGAGCTGAGGAGCCCATGCAGCGCGACCCTATCTACCATGCATGACGGGAGCTTTTGCGCCCTACGCTTCCGCTTTTGTGTGACCGCGCCCTGTCTGCAACACTAGACACCTCCTCATGTCAATAGCATCAGCAGGTCCGGCACCCGAGCCCTCCTGACGTCGGGACCAATTGGCAGTACTGCATTTGGTATGAAATTGAATAAACCACACATTCAAGCACCACTCATATGTTCTATTCCATGTCTGTACAGTATTTGTAGTCAACTAATTTACAACGCTTTCAATCTAGCACTTCAAAATTAGTAATAAAGTTTTAGATTGTAGACAGTGTATTCACTACTCAGTTTAGTCAAGGAATATCTATCACCAAATTAGCAGCAGTTAATTCTCTATGGGTCTAATGTGCATCAATAGATTAGGTATGTCATATCAACAAATGGGTGCTTGGCAAGCACAACCGTCTAAACAAGGCAAGTGTGGTTCTTCCTTGTATACCGACCCTTGGAAAATTTTCATAGCTTTACTAAAGCACATCTGCAGTTGTTTGATAGCAAGGATGGAAAGCTCAAGTACCCTCGCCGGTGGGTGATTATCCCCTCCATTTTGGTGAAGTGGTGGCGACTGTTGGTCATTACATTGGGATTCGATGTCTACAACGTCCCCAACACATAGACATTTGTACTAATCGTGCCAATTTAGCATTTGAGCTTCGATTCCATTATCCGAAATTTCTAATCCGAAATATGGATTTCATTTTATTTTTCCTTCTTCGTTAATGTCACTATCTCACATTGTTCTCAATACGATCGAAGATTCATCTGATTTTATCACATTTTTTGCCTCCATTTGTCCACACACAAGTGGATGTAGGCATAATTTTGTTTTGCCACTTTTTTGTTGTCGTCCTGACCCACATATCTCACCCGAAGCTTGCAATGCTTGGCACTATTGCCATCAATTTTGTTGCACTGCATACAGCTTCAAGGAATCAAGGTGAATGATGACTCATAGACTCATAGTGTAATTATTAGCTATTATGTGGAGTACAAAACTCGTAGACTCGCAGACTCACATTGGGATTCAAGGTTATTACTTTTGTTATGTTTTTTTTCAGATACCAAAGTAACCTTGGTAACAACAATAAGAGGGTTGACCTCTTTGATATGGGTGCTGGAAGTGGTGAGCCTGCTGCTGAGGACAACATTCAAATGCCATCAGGTGAAATTAGTTTTTAACTTCATCACAAACTCACAATTGATAATTTTATATTGGCCTGTAAAACTTCAAGCATGTCAAAGCTCATATCCTTGACATTAACTTACGATATTTTAAAACATTAGAGATGCTACTGCTAGGCTGCACGGATTTCCTTTTGCCTTGCTCCTTGCCTTGAGTTGATGATAATATTTATGGTTCTATACAATCATGTATGACGATAATATTTTTGCCATCAGAAAATGGAGGCTGGAATTACAACGGGAACAAAGGAGGTGGTGGTGGCCGAGGACGAGGCAACTGGGGATATGATGGTATGTACAAGCTGTCATCTCAGTAATCTCTGCTCTATATATTTTTGCAGATTTAGTCATGACTAAAAATTTGAGTCCATTTTTGGGGTCCTTTTTTATTTCGGTATGTGATGCATATATGGCTCATGCATTTTGTAATGCATCATCTCATGATTCTATAGCAGTATTGAAAGCCATGCTGTCAATGTTGTGATGTAGGATTTTGTATTAATTTTCCACCAATGAAATAGATTGATAGTTTTCATTTTAGTACTTCTCTAGCTAGACTCATCTTTAGTTAATCATGCAGTTCTAGCCGTACAAAAAAGTCATCTGGTTGTGATAAGCGACTAAGTCTACTATGAAAATTCTTCTGGTTGGAGGTGATCTAGGTTTACCACCCTTTTTTTAAACTTCCCATTGCGTAAGGTCTCTGCTGGTGAAGTTGAAAAATAGTGCGTCTGAAATTATTCACATGTGCTCTATTTGACCTGATCGCTAAAATTATTCACATGTGCCCCCCAGTCCCTAGATCACTTACACATGACGGTTTCAGTCGACGAGTTACTGTCGTGTCTGCCTAAAAATCCCTCTTCTACTTCTATTACTGTACCATCATATCATGCCCTTGTTTTGGCAAATTGATTGTCAGGTGCTTAATAATATGATAGCTAAAACAATTTGGAAATGAGAACCAGGTAATATGTTTGACAAATCCATACAAACTTAACTTTTGGTAAATCCATACAACACTTGCATTTGATGCACTTAACTTTTGATATTTCCCTAGGTGGTGAGTGGTGATCTGAGCCTGATTACCTTTCTCTGCTTTTTTGCATTTTGTGTTCCACCCTATGTTCCTCGAATTCTTACATGTTAATATGTTTAATGCAGGCCATAATTACTGAAATCCATGAAAAGCTTGGTGTTGCTGTGCAAGAAGGTGATACCGATTGTGATGCTTAATTGATTAAGAAGATGTAAATAAATAAAAATAAACATGCTTATTGTAAAAAATTAGTAAGATTTTGTTGATGTTATCCTTTAGTAACACGTTATCTTTATTAGGAAGTGAAGTATGGTATTGCATAGGCTGCAAAGTGAATCGTGAGTTGTCCCTAATATCGTGAATTGTCCATAGCATAGTATCTGAATTTACTCCTGGTTGTATTCTATATAATGCCATGTAATATATTTGAGCACTAGATATCTGCCTTCAATTTTCTCTTGACGTTCCCTTGCATTATTATATACTCCTTATTAATAATTAGGATATGGTGCATGCACGTCCCTTACGTGATTATTGTGGTTCTTTTTTATTTTTTCTTTCCTTTTTTAGGCATCCATGATTATTATATTCCTTAATTAGGATGTGTTGGATGCATGATTGACATTTCCTTAATTAGGATCGGGTGCATGCACGTTCCCTTTGCCTGATTATTGTGTTTCTTTTCTTATTCTGTGTTTCTTTTTTTAGGGCATACATGATTATATTCTTTAATTAGGATTTGTTGTATACATGATTGATGTTTCCTCGTGTGAATTATTGTGTTTCCCTTCTGTAGGGTATATTTCTTAACTAAGATATGTTGCATGTATGAATTATGTTTTCGTATTTTTGTTTAATCACGGATTTTTTTGTTGTAGTCTCGTCAATTTTTCCGTAGCATCGCACGAGCACGTACCTAGTTTTACTTTATGCTAGAATGTAGTATCCAAATTAATTCCCTTCCATTAAGTGAGTAGTTTAATTTATAATCATGTAACGTGATCGTTTCTCGACTGTCTTTTTTCTCTTTCTCTCTTAGCCTTAATTGCGAGCCCGCGTGGAATGTCTGTTTATTTTTTGCATTCTATTGTATGGTGTACTGTTCGTTTGTATTAAATGTGTGGATGTATGTATGTTTGCGCTCGCATAGAGAACGATCCGGTTGAAGAGCCCGAAGAACTCGCAGGAGAAGCCCCTGAGCAGCAGTCGGTTGGTGGAGGCAAGTGTCCCTTGACCTATCTCTGTCCTATACATTCTTTAATTCACCTCCCGCATTACACATTTATACCTAAGGATTGACTAGTTTTTGTTACCCATGTCCTTGTTTACCTATTTGGTTGGATTATTATTGCTTAGTCTTATGCTATTGCTCAACTCTAATCAATGCACATGATGAGAATTATCAATGATACGCTGTTTTCCCTCTTTTATTATGATGTGATACTTGTGGCCTTCAAGGGGGCTCGAGCGGTTTCTCGAGTGCCTCTCCGTAAGGACCTATTCATTGGATGACCGCCCGGGAAAACAGTGCAACCATGAGGGTGGAGTGGGACGCCCTTAGCTGAGTAATTAGAGGAACCGGGGTGTAGTTCGCTTAGCCGTCATGTCGTCAATGGGGCTCGGTGTATGCGGCTCGCTCTACTAAGGTTGATTTGTCCCTTGGGGAGGAGTGCGGTACATTTAGAAAACCTAACATGCGGCTACAGCCTCGGGGAATCTTTGTAAAGGCTACGTAGTGATGCCCTGCTGGACCACCTAGGTAGTGGTCAATGGGGAGTAGCTCTATCTGGCCAGAAAGGGAATCACGGCTTGTGGGTAAAGTGCACAACCTCTATAGAGTGTTTGAAAACTGATATATCAGTCGTGCTCGCGGTTATGAGAGGCCAAGGGAGCCCCAGTGATTAGTGGTACTTGATCAGAGATGTTTGGATTACAGGTGGCAATGAGATTGATGGTTCTTGGTTTTGACTCTGGTAATGGTAAGTGGTATTCTTTCTGTTTGGAAAGAGTACGTTTGGGTTAATAATGTGGTTTAATTCTAAAACTTGGCTTTCTCTACTAGTAATAATAATCTGACCAACTAAAAGCAACTGCTTGACTTACCCCCACATAAAGGTAGTCCACTACAGCCAAACAGGATACTTGCTGAGTATGTTGACGTGTACTCACCCCTGCTCTACGCACCGAACCCCCCAGGTTGTCAGCATTGCAACCCCCGCTCAGGAGAGGATGAAGCTGTGGAAGGAGATCACCAGGAGTTCCAAGATTACAATGAGTTCTAGGTGTGGGTTAGCGGCAACCCCCAGTCGGCTGCCTTTGAAGGCCGCGTTTATCTACATTTCTTTTCCGCACTTTGATTATTGTAAAGACTATGTGGATGTCTCAGACATATGATGTAATCGACTATTATTTCCCTTTTAATACTATTTGAGCACTGTGTGATTATGTCCATGTTATATAACTGCTGTGTACGTGAATTGCTGATCCTGGCACGTACATGGTTCGCATTCGGTTTGCCTTCTAAAACCGAGTGTGACAATCTTGCAACCTACTATCTCCCTCACTTTAACTGGATCCACTAAGATTCCACCATTAGAGATGATATGCCCAAGGAATGGTACTTCATCAAGCCAGAACTCACACTTGCTAAACTTCTTAAAGTTGATTATCCCTTAGCTTCTGTAGTACCAATCGCAGGTGTTCCTCATGATCACTATCATTCTTGGAATAAATCATAATATCGTCGATGAATACCACGACGAACCTATCAAGATACTCCATGAACACCTTGTTCATCAGATTCATGAAGTAGGCTGGTGCATTAGTTAAGCCAAACGACATGACCGTGAACTCATAAAGACCATGTCAGGTAGAGAAAGCTGTCTTGGGAATATCAGATGGCCTAATCTTCATTTGATGATATCCCGATCTGAGATTAATTTTAGAGAATACCCTAACACCTATCATCTAATCAAATAAATCATCAATACGAGGTAAAGGATAATTATTCTTGATTGTTACATCATTAAGTGATCTATAATCCACACACATCCTTTGTGATCCATCCTTCTTTTGTACAAACAGAACCGGTGCTCCCTAAGGTGAGGAACTCGGTCGAATGTACCCCACTTCCTGTAATTCTCTTAATTGTTTCTTAAGTTCTTTTAATTCTTCCACTGACATTCTATATGGTCTCTTAGAAATGGTGGCGGTTCTAGGTAAGAGATCAATAACAAACTCAACCACCCTATCCGGTGGCATTCCGGGTAACTCCTCTGGAAAGACGTTTGGAAATTCTCTAACAATTTTGATGTGATCTCCCACAAATTTACCATTGATCATGTATACACCAGGTTTGTTAGATGTGTGTAAACCCTGGAATCTAGCTTCTAAAACCCTAGTCAGTTGAGAAATAATAAAGGACTCATTTTAATTATGTAAAGATGCATATTTCCTTTAAATAAATGTTTTTACAAGAATATATAAAAAGACCCTTATATGAGTAAAGTATTTATAAATACTTCCTTGAAGTATCTAAATTAACATATGTTATATATTAAAAATTACTTTCAAAAAAATTATATATACAATTTGGAGTATAAAAGTGACATATTCAAAAGCATTTTCGTAAATAAAATAATAAATAGATTTATAAAAGTATAGTCATGCATTCATGTTGAAGTTTTGATTGTGCATTTATTTGGAATTAGAAAACTGGAAACCTAGATTTAAAACTCAATTTAAACCATATTCAAACTTGGAGGAAATAGAAAACTGAAACTGAAAATAAAGAAAAGAATTGGCGAACGGGCCAAATGGACCGGATTCCCCCTGCAGGCCCAGCTCTCTCACCTGACGGCCCACCCCACCTTCTCTACCGCACGCCAGCCATCTCTCAAGCACACACGTGTGCGCTCCGGCCTTCATTGGCTTGTGGGCCGATCTGTCAGGCGCGCTTTACCTAGGCATCCACTCGCTGACGATGTGGGCCTCGTCTGTCATCTCTCTTTCCCCTTCATTGTAAAACGCGAACGAATTCCGTGGGGATCTCAACGGAATCGGGAGTGTGGTTGCACTCGACCGGGTTTCTTGCGCCTAGATCCGCTTTCCTGGCCTGGGCTACACCTACTACCTGGTGGGGCTGTCAACCCTTCTCCCCCCGTGACCACCGTCCGCCGCATGTTCAATAGATTTCTGTTGGCGAAGATCATGCTGGCTCACCTGGGAATCCTACCAACCAGATGCCTTTGTGCTCCAATAAATTCCTGGCCACCGTGAACCCTTAGACCCATAGAATCCACGCGCTACAAATCCAAAGGCATCACCAACGCAGTAGCAGTCAGCCGAACCTCGTTTGGGTGATGTGGGTGCCGCTGTCGGTGTCTTCCGCTTATGGCATCGTCAAACCCTCGATGATCGCTCTGTGGGGTTCGCTGGGAGCCGGGGAGGGCATTCATGAACCAAGCAGTACCGAGCGACATGGCTGGACCGGCGAATTGCTCGCTAGGGATGACTTCCGCCATGCGCCGTGGCCATAGGATTCAGCTACATGATTTTCGGTGAATCTTCCCTCATTAGGTTTGCTTCGATCCCGGCATTGCATGGGATCGCTGGGTTAGGTGCGCGGGGTATAGGATCATCGGGCCAGGTGTCTCCGGCCATGCTCTGCCGTGGGGCGCAAGCGCGCCGCCGCTGGGTTAGTTGATGAACACTGGTCGTCGGATCCAGATCTAACGACGTGGTTTAGATCCGCATACCCCCTTCGGCTTGGCGCCACTCGACGGTTGATCTCTTGTGGTGCGGTCGGGATTAGATTAGCGATAGCATTTATGATGGGATGATGCGGATCGTTGGATCCACCATAGGCAGTCAGGATTAGATCGTTGGTGTGCTATGCGGTTATATTGGATCCGGGCCATCGGATCTCGATCTAAGGGTGGGCACTGCTGTCACACCCAGTTTTAGAAGGTAAACCAAATGCGAACCATGTACGTGCCAGGATCAGTTATTCACGTACACAGCAGTTACATAACATGGACATCATCACAAAGTGCTCAAAATAGTATTAAAAAGGGAAATAATAGTCGATTACATCATACGTCTGAGACGTCCATATAGTCCTTATAATAAATCAAAGTGTGAAAACGAAACATAGATAAACGCGGCCTTCACAGGCAGCCAACTGGGGGTTGCCGCTAACCCACACCTAGAATTCGTCGTAGTCTTAGAACTCCTGGAAGTCTCCTTCCACGTCTTCATCTTCTCCTGAGCAGTGGTTGCAATGCTGACAACCTGGGGGGGGGGTTTGGTGTGTAGAGCAAGAGTGAGTACACATCAACATACTCAGCAAGTATCCTGTTTGGCTGTAGTGGACTAGCTTTATGTGGGGATAGGTTAAGCAGTTGCTTTTAGTTGGTCAAATTTTTATTTACTAGTAGAAAGCCAGGTTTTAACATTAACCCAAGTTATTAGCCCGATGTACCCTTTCCAAACGGAAAGAATACCACTTACCAGCACCATAGACATAACCAAAACCATCAGTCTCATTGCCACCTGTAAACCAAAATGTCTCTGATCAAGTACCGCTAATCATTGGAGCTCCCTTGGCCGCTCATAACCGCGAGCACGGCTGATATATCAGTTTTCAAACACTCTGCAGAGGTTGTGCACTTTACCCACAAGCCGTGATTCCCTCTTGCCTCGGGCCAATCAAACCCTTAAACACTACCAAGGTGAATAGGCAGGGTTTCACTACGTAGCCTTTACAAAGATTCTCCGGGGCTGTAGCCGCCTGTTAGGTTTCCTAAATGTACCGCACTCCTCCCCAAGGGACAAATCAACCTTGGCAGAGCGAGCCGCATACACCGAGCCCCATTGACGGCACGACGGTGAAGCGAACTACACCCCGGATCCTCTAATTATTCAGCTAAGGGCGTCCCACTCCACCCTCATGGTTGCAATGTTTTCCCGGGCGGTCATCCATAGAACAGGTCCTTACGGAGAGGCACTCGAGAAACCGCTCGAGCCCCCTTGAATACCACAAGTATAACATCATAATAAGAGAGGGGAAAACAGCGTATCATAGATAATCTCATCATGTTCATTGATTAGAGTTTGAGCAATAGCATAAAGCTAAACAATAATAATAATCCAACCCAAATTGGTAAACAAGGACATGGATAACAAAAGCTAGTCAATCCTTAGGTATACATGTGTAAAGCGGGAGGTGAATTAAAGAATGAATAGGACAGAGATAGGTCAAAGGACACTTGCCTCCACCAACCGACTGCTGCTCAGGGGCTTCTCCTGTGAGTTCTTCAGGCTCCTCAACCGGATCGTTCTCTATGCGATTGCAAGCATACATACATCCATCCATTCAAATTAGAAAACAAACAGTACACCATACAAGAGAACAAATAAAGTAAATATGCATAGAATATCACATACGATAATGAATTTACCATGGCCAGAAAGAAACGAGGGAAGGTCTTGCAGGGGTTAAGGCTTATGCTCGAGATGCACTACGGGTAAACGAATAACTAGACATCACGTGCTCTAGTTCCAATTGGTCCTAACAAAAGAATTAGCTACATGCACTAATGTAAATGTGACCACTTTTAGTAGATTAACATTGAATGAGATAGATGATTAGCTATACAAATTGATTAACGTAACCAATTTCCAAATTGAGACACCTATCTTATTAATATAAACAACATGATTAGCGCGCATAGGACACGGGGGGGGGGGGGGGAGGGGTAGATGGGGCGCGACGGGTCGTGCCAAGGCACGTGCACTACGCGAGCACGCGCGCGAGGTCGCACACACACGCCCTGAACTAACCGTGTGCACGTCGGGACCGCGCGCTAGCCGAGCTCAAGGCCGCGTGCCCTAGGCACGCTGGGCCGAACTCGAGGCCACGTTGGGGCCGACACGACGCCAGCAAGGCACGGCGGGGCGAGCGGGCAAGCACGCCAGGGCAAGCGAGCACGGGCGAGCGAGGAAGCCGCGGACCACGGCGGGCGAGGCATGGACGGGGCGAGGACACGGCCGGCCACCATGCCGGGGCGGGGACGGCGCGGCCGAGCCAGGCACGGGGGCGGGCGGTTGAGCCGGGGGGTGGCTGAGCCGGGGCGGGGACGGGCAGTTGAGCGGGGGGGGGGGGGCGGCCGAGCTCGCCGGGGGGGCGGCCGAGCCTGGGCGGCGTGGAGCGGGGCCGAGCGGGCGCGGGGCTCGACGGAGGCGAGGCGGCCGAGGGCGGCCAAGCCAGGGGCGGGGCCGAGGGGCGCGGCCGAGCGCGGGACGGGGCAGGGGCTCGCCGGAGCGGCCAGTCGCGGGCTCGCCGGAGGTGAGGCGGGGCGGCGCGGGGCAGCCGAGCCGAGGGCGGCCGAGCACGGGACCGGCGAGGGGAGGGGCTGGGCGGGCGCGGCCGGGCATGGCCGAGCCGGGGGTGGCCGGGGTCGGGGACGAGCGGCGCGGCCGGGCGTGGGAGGCCGAGGCCGGAACCGGGGCGACCAAGGGCGGCCGGGCGCGAGGCCGAGCGGGGCTCGCGTGGGGGCGGAGGACGCCGGCGCCGGACGGGGGGCGCCGGGGCGGCCGAGCCGAGCGGCCGGGCGGGCGAGGTCGGGACCGGGGCCGAGCTCGCCGAGGCGGCCGAGCTCGCCGGGGCCGGGGCCGAGCGCGCCCATGGCGCGGGGGAGGGCGCCGACGGGAGGGAAGGAGGAGGGAGGGGAGGAGAGGAGGGAGGAGGGGGGGGGGAAGAAGCCTCACCAGAGGGGAGGACAGCGCGGCGGCGGCGGCGCGGGGGTTGGGAGAGGGCGGCGGCGGCTAGGGTTAGGGTGAGGGAGAGATAGAGAGGGAGAGAAATTTTGGAAAAAATAAAAAGAAAAAAAAGGAAAAAGGGGGGGGGGGCGGTTGGGCCGGCTAGGCCCAAAGGGGGGAGGGGGGCGTGCGGCTGGCCGGCGCGAGGCCCACGCGGGAGGGGGGGGGAAGGGGGGCCGCTGGGCCACCAGCTGGGCCGGCCGAGGGGGGCGGCTGGGCCAAAAGGGGAGAAGGGGGGAAGAGAGAAAAAAAAGAAAAGGCTTTTCTTTTTCTAATTTCCACAATTTCTTATATGCCTAATTCTCCAATTCACTCATCCACAAACAAAAGAGTGCAAAATCCGGCATGATGCAACAAACAAAAATAGTTCTAGGTTTTGGTTACACAAGATGTCGAGCTAGTTCTCGCTATAACTTTGGAAAAGATCAAGGCTTAGCGAGGGGAAAAAAGGGAAAAGGAAAGGGTAACGCCCGAATTTGGTGAGAGAAAAGAAGAAAAAAAATTCTACCCCCAAATTCAGGGCGTTACAAACCTATCCCCCTTAAAAGAATCTCGCCCTCGAGATTCAGGGTTGGCTAGCAAAGAGCTCTGGGTATTTAGCCATCAGATCATCTTCATGCTCCCAGGTTGCTTCTTCCTCAGAGTGGTGATTCCATCTGACCTTGCACATTCGGATGGTCTTCCTTCGGGTGACTCTGTCTGCAACCTCAAGGATTTGCACTGGCTTCTCGACGTAGGTCAAGTCCTCCTGGACTTCGAGACCTTCCACTGGCAACTGCTCTTCTGGCACACGCAAGCACTTCTTCAACTGAGACTCATGAAAAACATCATGCACTGCGGACAGATTCTCTGGCAGGCTGAGCTGATAGGCCACTTCTCCATGCCTTGAGAGAATTTGGTACGGACCAATGTAGCGAGGTGCTAGCTTGCCTTTGACTCCGAATCTTCTGACTCCTCTGATCGGTGACACTTTCAGATAGACAAAGTCACCGACTTTGAAACTCAGCTCTCTTCTTCTGGTATCTGCATAGCTTCGCTGCCTTGATTGCACTATCTTCAGGTTCTCTCGAACCATCCTGATGTTCTCTTCAGCTTCAAGCAAAATGTCTGGCCCAAACACCTGCTTTTCTCCAGGCTGATCCCATTGCAACGGAGTTCTACAACTCCTCCCATAAAGCGCCTGAAATGGTGACATCTTCAAGCTGGCCTGGTAACTGTTGTTATAGGAGAACTCTGCATAAGGCAACTTCTTATCCCATCCGGAATGATCTTGCAACGCACAGGCTCTCGACATGTCTTCAAGAATTTGATTGGTCCTTTCAGTCTGACCATCTGTCTGCGGATGATAAGCTGAACTCAAATTCAGATGTGTACCCAAGGCTTCGTGCAACTGCTGCCAGAAATGAGAGGTGAACTGCGTTCCTCTGTCTGACACTATCCTCTTTGGCACACCATGAAGACAAACGATCCGAGACATGTACAACTCTGCCAATACTGCACTGCTGTAGTTGGTCTTGACAGGTATGAAGTGGGCTGACTTGGTCAAACGGTCCACTACTACCCAGATGGAATCGTAGCCAGCTCGAGTGCGAGGCAAACCAACTATGAAATCCATACCTATTTCATCCCATTTCCACTGAGGAATTTGCAACGGTTGCAACAATCCAGCTGGTCTCTGGTGCTCTGCCTTGATCCGTCGACAACTATCACACATTGCCACATGCTCTGCGATTTCCCTCTTAATCCGTACCACCAGAATTTCTTCTTCAGATCTTGATGCATCTTCTCACTACCAGGGTGAATCGAATAGGCTGTCTCATGAGCTTCCTTGAGAATCAACTCCCGAATAGACTGGACATTGGGAACACATAAGCGGTCTTTGAACCATATCACACCTTCTGCATCTTTTCGAAAATCTTTGCCTCTGCCATCTAGAATCAGTCGCCGAATCTCACTGATCTTTTCATCATTCTTCTGTGCTTCTTTGATTTCTCGCTCCAAGGTAGGTTCCAACTCAACTTTGACTCCTCGCGAATTGTTCAGAAACCCGAGACTCAACCTATCAAACTCCTTGGCCAACTCGTAAGGCATCGGACGAGCGACCATCAGATTGACTTGACTCTTCCTGCTCAAAGCATCTGCCACTACATTCGCTTTGCCTGGATGGTAGTGAATCTCCAACTCATAGTCTTTGATCAGCTCTAACCATCTTCGTTGCCTCATATTCAACTCTGACCGAGTGAATATGTACTTCAGACTCTTGTGGTCAGTGTAAACATCACATTTCTGTCCATACAGATAGTGCCTCCATGTCTTCAATGCGTGAACCACTGCTGCCAACTCTAGGTCATGGATTGGGTAATTCTGCTCATGAACCTTCAGCTGTCGGGACGAGTAAGCCACAACTCTTCCCTCTTGCATCAACACGCATCCCAAACTCGTGTAACAGGCATCACAGTACACCGAGAAGGGCTTGTGCACATCAGGCAAGACTAGGACAGGCGCTGTTGTCAACTTCTCTTTCAGCGCTTCGAAAGCCTCTTGACATTTCTGGGTCCACTTGAACTCAACTTTGTTGCCTAGCAACGCTGTCATTGGTTTCGCAATCTTCGAGAACCCTTCCATGAATCGCCGATAATATCCGGCCATTCCAATGAAACTCTTGATTCCTCGAGCATCTGTTGGCGCTTTCCAGTTCAGAATGTCTACCACTTTCTTCGGATCCACAGCCAATCCTTCTTTGTTGATTATGTGACCCAAGAACAGGACTTCATTGATCCAGAATTCACACTTGCTCAACTTTGCATACAACTGGTGCTCTCGCAATCTCTGCAATACCATCCTCAAATGATCTGAATGTTCTTCTTCGCTTTGAGAATAAACCAGAATGTCATCAATGAATACCACCACAAACTTATCAAGGTAATCCATGAATACACTGTTCATCAAGTTCATGAAGAACGCTGGTGCATTGGTTAGACCGAAAGACATCACAATGAACTCATACAACCCATACTTGGTAATGAAGCCGTCTTCGGAATATCCGAAGGTCGGATCCTGAGCTGATGATAACCTGACCTCAGATCAATCTTGGAGAACACACTGGCTCCTCTCAACTGGTCGAACAGATCTTCTATTCTGGGTAAAGGGTACTTATTCTTGATCGTGACTTCATTCAAAGCTCGATAATCGATACACATCCTTTTGGTGCCATCTTTCTTCTCCACAAATAGGACAGGGGCGGCCCAAGGCGAGGTGCTTGGCCGGATGTAACCTTTCTCTGACAACTCATTAATCTACTTCTTAAGCTCAACCAACTCTGGTCCAGATATTCTGTAAGCTCTCTTAAAGATAGGAGCGGTTCCAGGAAGAAGCTCTATGGCAAACTCAACTTTCCGCTCTGGTGGCATACCCGGTAAGTCCTTCGGAAACACATCTGGGAACTCAGACACAACCTTGATACTCTCAATTGGGTTTGCTTCACTGCTATCGACGGCCATCTGATAACAACTTCCTTTCTTTGGCTCAGGCGAGACTAACTCGGTCACCACTTCCTCTCCTAGGGGGGACACCAACTTGATTGTCCTCTTATCACAACTGATAACTGCCTGATACTTATCTAGCCAATTCATCCCTAGGATGACATCTATTCCCTGAGTACCCATTACTATAAGGTTAGCGGGAAACGCTATCCCCCTTATTTCCACACTTACATTCAAACAAATGCTATCAGCTCGAATTCTACCACCGGCCGAGTCAATTTGAATGGGGGTTGACATGGTAGTAATTGGAAGATTATGTGCTTCTACCCATGGTGCAGTAATGAAAGAATGCGTTGCTCCAGTATCAAATAACACTTCTACAATATGGGAGTCGACTAGGAACATACCTACTATCATGCTGGGGGTCTCCTGAACTGCTTCAGCCTCCAAGTGATTCAGTCTTCCATGATTGTAACGCGGCTGAGGGCGGTTGCCTGTTCTAGGCTGAGACACGTTCTACTTTGCTGGGGCATTAGGGCCTGACTGCTGCTGGGCTGCCTTCTTCGGACATTGCATCACCCAGTGGCCTTGCTCTCCACAATGGAAACATGCTCTATTTCCAACCTAAGCTGGTGCTGCCTGATTGTTCTACTGGCTTGCTAGGGCAGGAAGACGAGGTGCCTGCTGATTCTGCCTCTAAAACTGACCTCCTGACTGATTGTTCTGATGATTCTGATACTGGTGCTGAGGATACTGCCTTTGGAACTGCTGATGCTGCTGAGGTGGACGCTGGTTCTGCCTAAACTGCTGAGGTTGATTGCCTGAGAAACGAGGACGACTGTTGCTTCCAGGCTGGGGTCCACTGATCTTACGCTTACGATCCTCCATCTCCTTACGCTTCCTCTCCGTCATGATTGCTCTGTCAATCAGATGCTGGAATGTCGGGAAGGTATGATTCATCAGTTGGTACTGAAGAGGGTCAACCAAGCCTCTCAGGAAACGGTACTGTCGCTTGGCATCAGTGTTGACATCTTCAAGAGCATAGCGAGACAACTGCAGAAACCTGTCCCGGTACTCATTGACTGACGATGACCCTTGCTTGAGGGCCGGAACTCCTCCTTCTTCACTGTCATCAGACCTGTAGGAACATGGTACTGACGAAAGCTACCTCTGAACTCTTCCCAAGTGATGGCGTCAGGGTTGGCATGGGTGGCGAGATAAGACTCCCACCATGATTGAGCTGCTCCTCTCAACAGACGGGGACCATACAAGACTTTCTCTCTGTCATCACACTCAGCGGTATGCAACTCCCGCTCCACAGTGCGCAGCCAGTCTTCAATGTCCATGGGGTCAGAAGAGTGAGCGAATGTTGGGGGATGACCTCTCATGAATTCAGCACGCTTGTCTCTGGGCATCTGAGGCATCTGAGGCTGAGGTGGGGCCTGCTGCTGCTGCTGAATGGCGGCCAGAGTCTGACCGATGGCTTGAACTGCCTGAGTCTGCATCAGAAACATCTGCTCGATTGACATCGGGGGCGGGGGCGGCAGGTGCTGCTACTGGGGCACCTCATCCTGCTGAGCGGCTCGCTCCTGCTGAGCATGCCTTCCTCCTCTGCGCCTGTTCTCTGACATCTGCAGAACGCGACCACACATCAGAACTAATCTGACAAATCTTGCAGCATAAGAAAAGAGTATAGAATTCTTCAACAGCACTGAACAGATAAGCATCTTCACTGATCTCCAACACAGACCAACACATCTTCTCAGATAAAGAGGAAAGTGGAATAAAAGGTTTCCCAACTATATAACTAACTCTATTAACATAATATGTAAACCAAAATGCAGGGGGTACCCACACTCTGGTGACAGTCATTACAAAGATCCAAACCAAACATAGTTCATCATGACAAACATGAATGCACAGGATATAGCAAACTACCCTGTCTAACTAAGACTAACTATAAGCGAGACTAACGCTAAGACTGTAGCTTCTACGTATATATTTTGTACTAATTACAAGATCCAACTCTAACGATCTATGGTTCTAGATTTATCTTGGTCTTGCAGTCGGGATTGCCATAAGACTAGCGTCCACGCCGAGGTGAGCGGTACGGGTGCTGAGTCCCGACGGGAGCGGGGGAACCATCATCCAAGTGACAATTTTCCGCGCGCTCAGACCGCAGCAGGGCGATCTCAGCACGAGCCCTACTCAGCTCGTCTAGCGCATGGTCCAGCTCCGTGTTTAGCACGGCGGCTAGGTTGACTGTGCTGCTCAACCTAGGATTGTCCTCACTGACAGGTGAAACAATCACGCCTCCTGTGCTGCCAGATGGACGACGGGGGTAATACTTCAGGTTGAGACCATCAGCTACCCCACCGAGAACCGAGCAGTAGTGCAAAAGCGCACGCCGTGCAGCATCTTGCATGGCCGCCTCAGCTGAGTCCCGCTCAGAGATAGAATAGTGCTCTGAGCAGGCCTCCGCACCCTGGAGACTGTTCTCCGGACGGCGCACCAAGCAGGTCGCCTCCCAGCGGTCCGGGTAGACCCCGCGACTATGCTGGTAGACCACACAGCGATACTCGATGGACCAAGTACGCCGGTCAAGTGCCCGACGTAGCAGGGTGTCGAGCGCATCGTGGAAGTGACACCCGCGAGCAGCGTCGCGAGTGATGGGTCGAGCAACCCATCCTTTCGGCTCCTGGTCAGCAGGGAAGTCGGTGTCGTGGCTCGAGCTGTCGTCGCCACCTCCGTCGTCTGGGTCTCCTCCAGCAGCTACTCCAGAGGCTGGGGCGCCTAGTGGTGGTGCAGGGGGCACCTCCAGGGGAAGCACAGGAGAGCAGCTCCTCACAGACTCTATCTCCTGCTGGAGCGAGAAGGAAGAACCCTGCTGCTCCTATCGTCGACGTTCCTGCTCCTCATGCAGGCGGTGGTGCAGTCTCTCCAAGTGGCTGGACTGACCGGCCACGGGACGGCGAAGCGGACGCTCAGCAAGGCGGGAGGGTAAGAAGGGGATGACGGACTTTCGTGCAGTGTGTCTAAGTCGAGCCATCTACAAAAGACACCGCAAGCAAAAGAGTGAGAACAGAATTAATATGACCAGCAAATAATGAACCATAAATAAATGAAGGATTAGAAATAAACATAATTTTCAGCAAGGTATAATATATAGTAGAACATAGGTTTGGTCAGTATGTCCAACTTTTGAAGGATGTCAAAGTCAAGGCAGGGACAGAGGTCTATAATCCTTAGAACGACTATTCTACTCTAGGTTAGCGGTCCTACAGTCAACACGCCTTTGATCCCAGCTATGTCACACCCGGTTTTAGAAGGTAAACCGAATGCGAACCATGTACGTGCCAGGGTCAGTTATTCACGTACACAGCAGTTACATAACATGGACATCATCACACATTGCTCAAAATAGTATTAAAAAGGGAAATAATAGTCGATTACATCATACGTCTGAGACGTCCATATAGTCCTTACAATAAATCAAAGTGCGAAAACGAAACGTAGATAAACACGGCCTTCACAGGCAGCTGACTGGGGGTTGCCGCTAACCCACACCTAGAACTCGTCGTAGTCTTGGAACTCCTGGATGTCTCCTTCCACGGCTTCATCTTCTCCTGAGCAGTGGTTGCAATGCTGACAACCTGGGGGGGTTTGGTGTGTAGAGCAAGAGTGAGTACACATCAACATACTCAGCAAGTATCCTGTTTGGCTGTAGTGGACTAGCTTTATGTGGGGATAGGTTAAGCAGTTGCTTTTAGTTGGTCAGATTTTTATTTACTAGTAGAAAGCCAGGTTTTAACATTAACCCAAGTTATTAGCCCGATGTACCCTTTCCAAACGGAAAGAATACCACTTACCAGCACCATAGACATAACCAAAACCATCAGTCTCATTGCCACCTGTAAACCAAAATGTCTCTGATCAAGTACCGCTAATCATTGGAGCTCCCTTGGCCGCTCATAACCTCGAGCACGGCTGATATATCAGTTTTCAAACACTCTGTAGAGGTTGTGCACTTTACCCACAAGCCGTGATTCCCTCTTGCCTCGGGCCAATCAAACCCTTAAACACTACCAAGGTGAATAGGCAGGGTTTCACTACGTAGCCTTTACAAAGATTCTCCGGGGCTGTAGCCGCCCGTTAGGTTTCCTAAATGTACCGCACTCCTCCCCAAGGGACAAATCAACCTTGGCAGAGCGAGCCGCATACACCGAGCCCCATTGACGACATGACGGCGAAGCGAACTACACCCCGGATCCTCTAATTATTCAGCTAAGGGCGTCCCACTCCACCCTCATGGTTGCACTGTTTTCCCGGGCGGTCATCCATAGAACAGGTCCTTATAGAGAGGCACTCGAGAAACCGCTCGAGCCCCCTTGAAGACCACAATTATAACATCACAATAAGAGAGGGAAAAACAGCGTATCATAGATAATCTCATCATGTTCATTGATTAGAGTTTGAGCAATAGCATAAAGCTAAACAATAATAATAATCCAACCCAAATCGGTAAACAAGGACATGGATAACAAAAGCTAGTCAATCCTTAGGTATACATGTGTAAAGCGGGAGGTGAATTAAAGAATGAATAGGACAGAGATAGGTCAAAGGACACTTGCCTCCACCAACCGACTGCTGCTCAGGGGCTTCTCCTGTGAGTTCTTCGGGCTCCACAACCGGATCTGTCGGGGACCATAATTAGGGGTACCCTCAAGACGCCTAATTCTCAGCTGGTAACCCCCATCAGCATAAAGCTGCAGAGGCCTGATGGGTTTGATTAAGTCAGGGATCAGTCCATACGAGCGACTCGATCACGCCACGCCCGAGCCTAGCCTCGGGCGAGGGCAGCCGACCCTAAGATGACTCCGTCTCGCCTGAGGCCTCCTCTTTCACGGCAGACGCATCACCGGCTCGCCCGAGGCCCCGCCTTCGATAAGAAGTAACCCTGACTAAATCACCGCGCTAACCGACCAAGTCACCGGGGCGTTTAACGCAAAAGGTAAGACCGACGGGCGACCAGACTTCGCTAGAGGTGCCGTAGGAGGCTCTGCCCGACCCAGGGCTCGGACTCGGGCTAAGGCCCCGGAAGACGGCGAACTCCGCTCCGCCCGACCCAGGGCTCGGACTCGGGCTGAGGCCCCGGAAGACGGCGAACTCCGCTCCGCCCGACCCAGGGCTCGGACTCGGGCTAAGGCCCCGGAAGACGGCGAACTCTGCTCCGCCCGACCCAGGGCTCGGACTCGGGCTAAGGCCCCGGAAGACGGCGAACTCCGCTCCGCCCGACCCAGGGCTCGGACTCGGGCTAAGGCCCCGGAAGACGGCGAACTCCGCTCCGCCCGACCCAGGGCTCGGACTCGGGCTAAGGCCCCGGAAGACGACGACCTCCGCCTCGCCCGACCCAGGGCTCGGACTCCGCCTCGGCCTCTGCCGAACGACCTTCGCCTCGCCCGACCCAGGAGTTCGGGCTCGGCCTCTGTCATGCAGGACGGACTCGACCTCGACTTCGGAGGAGCCTCCACGACGCCCGACCTAGGACACAAGACCGCCACGTCAACAGGAAGCGTCATCATCACCCTGCCCTGAGCCGACTCGGGTCGCAGAGAACAAGACCGGCGTCCCATCTGGCCAGCACCGCCAGATAGGCAATGATGGCGCCTCACTAGACCATGACGACGGCGACTCTTGACTCCCTTACGAAAGCAGGGAGACGTCAGCAAGAGCACCGCTGTTCCAACAGCTGTCCCTCCATCAAGCTCCACTGCTTCTCCAACAGCCACGACGCCACACCAACAGGGTGCCAAGATCTCTCCGGCTGCCACCTTGGCATGTACTTAGGGCGCTAGCTCTCCCTCGCTAGACACGTAGCACCTTGCTACACCCCCATTTTGTACACCTGGACCCTCTCCTTATGACTATAAAAGGAAGGACCAGGGCCTTCTTAGAGAAGGTTGGCCTCGCGGGAACGAGGGCAGGGGCAGGCGCTCTCTCGGGGCCGCTCGCTCCCCTCACCCGCGCGGATGCTTGTAACCCCCTACTGCAAGCGCACCCGACCTGGGCGCGGGACGAACACGAAGGCCGCGGGAATTCTCCGACTCCCTCACGACCCGGCTCCGGCCACCTCGCTCTCTCTCTCGCTCTCTCTCTCCCCCCTTCGCGCTCGCCCACGCGCTCGACCCATCTGGGCTGGGGCACGCGGCACACTCACTCGTCGGCTCGGGAACCCCCCGGTCTCGGAACGCCGACAGTTGGCGCGCCAGGTAGGGGCCTGCTGCGTGTTGACGAGCAGTTTCCCGTCAAGCTCCAGATGGGCAGTCTCCAACGACCTCTCCAACCCGGGACGGTGCTCCGTTTCGGGAGCCTCGAGTTCGTGTCTCTCGACAGCGGCTACGACATGGTACTCCTTCCACCGCCGTGCGACAGCGACAATGGTGGCGGACAGCCCGCCCGCCGGCGGCAGAATCGACGACGCCTTTCCCGCGTGGGGGAAGGACAACTTTCGAGCTCGCTCCATCCTCTCCCTCGCCATCGAAGGAGGAGGCGGGGCAACCAAGGCCGAGCGGGAGGCTGCGCTCCGACAGCTGTCGAGCAAATCGACATCCCCAGTGCCCCAACGGAGGACACGCTAGGCGTCACCCTCGCGTTCGAGGCAAAGGCGAGCGCCATCCCCCCGCAGCACGTCGACTCCGAGCAGATGGACGACGCCAGCACGCTCGCGAAGGACCTGCAGGACGTCGCCCTCGTACCCAAGACGACGGCGCGATCAGCCCCCGACGTGACTTCATCGCTCCTCGTCGACAAAAAGGTACCGACTGCTACCCATCTTTCGTCATTTCGACTCGGCCTCAACCCGCCTGGCGACCTCGCTTTGGCGGGCGCTCACGTTGAGGCGAGTGCAACCTCTCTGGGGTTTCGTGTGCGGTCGCCTTGGGACCGATTGACGGGTGTCTCGACCTACGGACCCTCTGGGTCCGAGGAAGATGACGACACCAGCATCTGCTGGGATTTCTCCGGATTTGGCAACCCCAGTGCCATGCGGGACTTCATGACCGTATGTGACTACTGCCTCTCTGACTGTTCCGACGGCAGCCGCAGCCTTGACGACAAGGACTGCGGCCCGAGCCGCGAATGTCTCCACGTCGAGCTAGGGGATCCCTCCGGAGGCGGCTGTCTCGGCATGCCGGAGGATGGTGATCCCCCTAGGCCAGCGCCTCGCGCCGACATCCCGCGGGAGCTAGCTGTGGTCCCCGTCCGGCGGGGGGTCACGACCCACAGCTCGAGCAAGTCCGCGGGGCGCAGGCCGGGCTCGATGAGGGAGCAGGAGCGCTCGAGGCAATCCGCCAGAACATCGGGCAGGTATGGGCGAGCCAGCCTCTAGCCGGAGGAATACGTCACCTGCCCCAAGGTCTCCAGCACCGCATCGCCAACGATGCCAGGGACAGACCGCCACCCGCATCCGGCGGAACCGGTCAGGACCTGGCCGCCGCAGCGATGCTCCTCCGCGTGATGCCGGAGTCATCAACCACCGAGGGTCGGCGAATCCAGGGAGAACTCAAGCATCTCCTGGAAGGCGCTGCGGCCCGGCGGGCCGAGAGCTCTGCCTCCCGAAGGCAGGGGTACCCCTCGGAACCTCGTGCCGCGACTTCCCGACTCACGCGGGAAGCCTCGGTCTACACCGGGCGCACGCGCAACACCGCGCCTGCGGCCCCGGGCCACCTCGGCGACGAGCACCCTCATCGCGACCGTCGGGCCCGCCTCGACGAAAGGGTGCGCCGAGGTTATCACCCCAGGCGTGGGGGACGCTACGACAGCGGGGAGGATCGGAGTCCCTCGCCCGAACCACCCGGTCCGCAGGTCTTCAGCCGAGCCATTCGGCGGGCGCCGTTCCCGACCCGATTCCGACCCCCGACTACTATCACAAAGTACTCGGGGGAAACGAGACCGGAATTGTGGCTCGCGGACTACCGCCTGGCCTGTCAACTGGGTGGGACGGACGACGACAACCTCATCATCCGAAACCTCCCCCTGTTCCTCTCTGACACTGCTCGTGCCTGGTTGGAGCACCTGCCTCCGGGGCAGATCTCCAACTGGGAGGATCTGGTCCAAGCTTTCGCCGGCAACTTCCAGGGCACGTACGTGCGCCCCGGGAATTCCTGGGACCTCCGAAGCTGTCGGCAACTGCCGGGAGAGTCTCTTCGGGACTACATCCGGCGGTTCTCGAAGCAGCGCACCGAGCTGCCCAACATCACCGACTCCGATGTCATTGGCGCGTTCCTCGCGGCACCACCTACCGTGACCTGGTGAGCAAGTTGGGTCGCAAGACCCCCACCAGGGCGAGCGAGCTGATGGACATCGCCACCAAGTTCGCCTCCGGCCAGGAGGCGGTCGAGGCCATCTTCCGAAAGGACAAGCAGCCCCAGGGCCGCCCGTCGGAAGATGCTCCCGAGGCGTCTGCTCCGCGCGGCGCCAAGAAGAAAGGCAGGAGGAAGTCGCAAGCGAAACGCGACGTTCCCAATGCAGACCTTGTCGCCGCCGCCGAGCACAAGAACCCTCGGAAGCCCCCCGGAGGTGCTAACCTCTTCGACAAGGCACTCAAGGAGACGTGCCCCTACCATCAGGGGCCCGTGAAGCACACCCTCGAAGAGTGCGTCATGCTTCGGCGCCACTTCCATCGGGCCGGGCCACCCGCAGAGGGCGGCAGGGCTCACGACACCGACAAAGGGGAGGATCGCCAAGCAGGAGAGTTCCCAGAGGTCCGCGACTGCTTCATGATCTACGGAGGGCATGCGGCGAATGCCTCGGCTCGGCATCGTAAGCAAGAGCGTCGGGAGGTCTGCTCGGTGAAGGTGGCGGCGCCAGTCTACCTAGACTGGTCCGACAAGCCCATCACCTTCGACCGGGACGACCACCCCGACCACGTGCCGAGCCCGGGGAAGTACCCGCTCGTCGTCGACCCCGTCATCAGCGACGTCAGGCTCACCAAGGTCCTGATGGATGGGGGCAGCTGCCTCAACATCATCTACGCCGAGACCCTCAGGCTCCTGCGCGTCGATCTGTCATCCGTCCGAGCAGGCGCTGCGCCCTTCCACGGGATCATTCCCGGGAAGCGCGTCCAGCCCCTCGGACAGCTCGACCTCCCTGTCTGCTTCGGAACACCCTCCAACTTCCGAAGGGAGACCTTGACGTTCGAGGTGGTCGGGTTCCGAGGAACCTACCACGCAGTGCTGGGAAGACCATGCTACGCGGAGTTCATGGCCATCCCCAACTACACTTACCTGAAGCTCAAGATGCCGGGCCCCAACGGGGTCATCACCGTCGGCCCCACGTACAAACACGCATTCGAATGCGATGTGGAGTGCGTGGAGTACGCCGAGGCCCTCGCCGAGTCCGAGGCCCTCATCGCCGACCTGGAAAGCCTCTCCCGAGAGGTACCGGACGTGAAGCGACACGTCGGCAACTTCGAGCCAGCGGAGACGGTTAAGGCCGTCCCCCTTGACCCCAGTGGCGACGCCTCCAAGCAGATTCGAATCGGATCCGGGCTCGACCCCAAATAGGAAGCAGTGCTCATCGACTTTCTCCGCGCAAACGCCGACGTCTTTGCGTGGAGTCCCTCGGACATGCCCGGCATACCGAGGGATGTCGCCGAGCACTCGCTGGATATTCGGGCCGGAGCCCGACCGGTCAGACAGCCTCTGCGCCGATTCGACGAGGAAAGGCGCAGGGTGATAGGCGAGGAGGTCCACAAGCTGATGGCAGCAGGGTTCATCAAAGAGGTATTCCATCCCGAATGGCTTGCCAACCCTGTACTTGTGAGGAAAAAAGGGGGGAAATGGCGGATGTGTGTAGACTACACTGGTCTCAACAAAGCATGTCCGAAAGTCCCCTACCCTCTACCTCGCATCGATCAAATCGTGGACTCCACTGCAGGGTGCGAAACCCTGTCTTTCCTCGATGCCTACTCAGGGTATCATCAAATCAAGATGAAAGAGTCCGACCAGCTCGCGACTTCTTTCATCACGCCCTTCGGCATGTACTGTTATGTCACAATGCCGTTCGGTTTGAGGAACGCGGGTGCAACGTACCAGCGGTGCATGAACCATGTGTTCGGCGAACACATCGGTCGCACGGTCGAGGCCTACGTCGATGACATCGTAGTCAAGACGAGGAAAGCCTCCGACCTTCTCTCCGACCTCGAACTGACATTTCGGTGTCTCAAGGCGAAGAGCGTCAAGCTCAATCCCGAGAAGTGCGTCTTCGGGGTGCCCCGGGGCATGCTTTTGGGATTCATCGTCTCCGAGCGGGGCATCGAAGCCAACCCGGAGAAGATCGCGGCCATCACAAACATGGGGCCCATCAAGGACTTAAAAGGCGTGCAGAGGGTCATGGGATGCCTCGCGGCCTTGAGCCGTTTCATCTCGTGCCTCGGCGAAAAAGGCCTGCCCCTGTACCGTCTCTTAAGGAAGGCCGAGTGCTTCACTTGGACTCCCGAGGCCGAGGAAGCCCTCGGGAACCTGAAGGCGCTCCTCACCCAGGCGCCCGTCTTGGTACCCCCAGCTGATGGAGAAACCCTCTTGGTCTACGTCGCCGCAACCACTCAGGTGGTCAGCGCCGCGATCGTGGTCGAAAGGCAGGAAGAGGGGCATGCTTTGCCCATTCAGAGGCCAGTTTACTTCGTCAGCGAAGTGCTGTCCGAGACCAAGATCCGCTACCCACAAGTCCAGAAGCTGCTATATGCAGTGATCCTGACGAGGCGAAAGCTGCGACATTACTTCGAGTCTCATCCGGTGACTGTGGTGTCATCCTTCCCCCTGGGGGAGATCATCCAGTGCCGAGAAGCCTCGGGACGGATTGCAAAGTGGGCGATGGAAATCATGGGCGAGGCAATCTCGTTCGCCCCTCGGAAGGCCATCAAGTCCCAGGCGCTGGCGGACTTCGTAGCCGAATGGGTCGACACCCAGTTGCCGACGGCTCCGATCCAACCAGAGCTCTGGACCATGTTTTTCGATGGGTCGCTGATGAAGACGGGAGCTGGCGCGGGCCTGCTCTTCGTCTCGCCCCTCGGGAAACACCTGCGCTACGTGCTCCGCCTCCATTTCCCGGCATCCAACAATGTGGCTGAGTACGAGGCTCTGATCAACGGATTGCGAATCGCCATCGAGCTAGGGGTCCGACGCCTCGATGCACGCGGCGACTCGCAGCTCGTCATCGACCAAGTCATGAAGAACTCCCTCTGCCGCGACCCGAAGATGGAGGCCTACTGTGAGGAGGTTCGACGCCTGGAAGACAAGTTCTACGGGCTCGAGCTTAACCACATCGCCCGGCGCTATAACGAGACTGCGGACGAGCTGGCGAAGATAGCCTCGGGGCGAACGGCGGTTCCCCCGGACGTCTTCTCCCGGGATCTGCACCAACCCTCCGTCAAGATAGGGGACGCGCCCGAGCCCGAGGCACCCTCGGCCTCGTCCGAGGTGACCTCGGCCCAGCCCGAGCCATCCTCGGCTCAACCCGAGGAACCCTCGGAGCCCGAGGGCGAAGCGCTGCGCATCGAGGAGGAGCAGAACGGGGTCGTGCCAGATCAAGATTGGAAAACCCCGTACCTGCAATATCTCCACCAAGGAGAACTGCCCCTCGACCGAGCCGAGGCTCGGCGGGTAGCGCGACGCGCCAAGTCGTTCGTCTTGCTGGGCGATGAGAAGGAGCTCTACCACCGAAGCCCCTCGGGCATCCTCCAGCAATGCATCTCCATCGCCGAAGGTCAGGAACTCCTGCGGGAAATACACTCGGGGGCTTGCGGCCATCATGCAGCACCTCGAACCCTCGTCGGGAACGCTTTCCGCCAAGGCTTCTACTGGCCGACGGCGGTGGCTGACGCCACTAGAATTGTCTGCACCTGCGAAGGGTGCCAATTCTATGCGAAGCAGACCCGCCTGCCCGCTCAGGCTCTGCAGACGATACCCATCACCTGGCCCTTCGCTGTGTGGGGTCTGGACCTCGTCGGCCCTCTGCAGAAGGCGCCCGGGGGCTACACGCACCTGCTGGTCGCCGTCGACAAATTCTCCAAGTGGATCGAGGTCCGACCCCTGAACAGCATCAGATCCGAGCAGGCGGTGGCGTTCTTCACCAACATCATCCATCGCTTCGGGGTCCCGAACTCCATCATCACCGACAATGGCACCCAGTTCACCGGCAAAAAATTCTTGGATTTTTGCGAGGATCACAACATCCGGGTGGACTGGGCCGCCGTAGCTCATCCCATGTCGAATGGGCAAGTAGAGCACGCCAATGGCATGATCCTACAAGGGCTCAAGCCTCGGATTTACAACAACCTCAACAAGTTCGGCAAGCGGTGGATGAAGGAACTCCCCTCGGTGGTCTGGAGCCTGAGGACGACGCCGAGCCGAGCCACGGGTTTCACGCCGTTCTTCCTGGTCTACGGGGCCGAGGCCGTCTTGCCCACGGACCTGGAATACGGCTCCCCGAGGACGAGGGCCTACGACGACGAAAGTAACCAAGCAAGCAGAGAAGACTCGCTGGACCAGCTGGACGAGGCTCGGGACAGGGCCTTACTACACTCGGCGCGGTACCAGCAGTCCCTGCGACGCTACCACGCCCGAGGGGTCCGACCCCGAGACCTCCAGGTGGGCGACCTGGTGCTTCGGCTGCGGCAAGACGCCCGAGGGAGGCACAAGCTCACGCCCCCCGGCCGTTCATCATCGCCAAAGTTCTGAAGCCCGGAACGTACAAGCTGGCCAACAGTCAAGGCGAGGTCTACGGCAACGCTTGGAACATCCAACAGCTACGTCGCTTCTACCCTTGAGATGTTTCCAAATTGTTCATATACCTCGCACCCACGCAAAGTTTAGTCAACAAGGAAGGGTCGGCCTCGCCTCGGCAAAGCCCGACCCTCCCTCGGGGGCTAAAAGGGGGGAAACCCCCTCTGCGTCAAAATTTTCCTCGAACAAAAAATCTCTTTTATCAGAATATCTTTCGTGCTTTTTGACTACTTCGAAAAGTGAGTCCTGGAAACAACGGGGTACACGTAAGCAGCCAAGGCTGACCAAGCCGAGGGATTCCTACGCCTCCGGGATACGGATACCTCACTCATCACCTTCTGCGATAAGTAACTCGCGTTCGGATAAGGTGACTCTGCGGATCAAATAAGTCTTTACGTACGGAAGCTCTTCTGTCAAAGCAATTTTTCGAGCCTTCTCGACCGAGTCGGTGACAGGACCTCATGGACGGGTAAAAGTATGCGTAAGCGGCAAGGCCGACCGAGCCGAGGGACTCCCACGCCTCCGGGATACGGATACCTCACTCATCACCTTCCGCGAGAAGCAACTCTCGCTCGCACTAACATCCCTGCTACCGACAAAAAGTCCAGATACTCGAAACAAGAGGAAAAGAGACGCAGCTTTATAACGCAGCAAGGGTGTGTGTTCTGGCCTCGACGGCCGCACAAGGCCCACGCTACAAGACGATTTGACCCTGCAGGCTCGGATCTTGACGCTGGAAGAGGGCGATGACACCCTCGGCATCGACAGCACCTTCGGCAAGGCCCGACCTAGCCTCGGACGGCGACGCGGTCCGAGGGCCTCCGCTCCGAAGGACGACGTCATCACCACGCTCGAGCAATCTCTGCCAGGGACTTCTCCGAGAGCCCGGCCCGAGCGGACGGCTCGGCCGGCCACCTCCGGAGCCTCGGCCGACCGCCTTCCGAGGGCGCCAGCCCGGCCCGAAGCCTCGGCTGAGCAACTCCGACGACAATCCTGCCAACGGACAACCCGGCTAGGCTCCGGCCAACCAGGTTTTATTTCTCGAGCCGACTCCGCCTCTGCTCGTGCTGATATCGCTACCCCTGGCCTCGGCTCGTCGAAGAGCGGCCGAGGGGTTTCTTTAACTGAGCTAGAGGAGCCTCGGACAACAGGTCCGACCGAGCCGAGGGACTCCTACGCCTCCGGGATACGGATACCTCACTCGTCACCTTGACACGGGGCGACTCATGCTTGGTGAAGCGGTTCAGACAATCAGCAGACGAGTCTTAGTGCTCGGAAATGAGGAAAAAACATGGCTCCGTGCCGAAATTACACACATGTTCAGGCCCCGAAAGCCGTAATGAAAAAAAAACCCGGCACTCGAAATGCCATTACAAACGGAACTCCGGTTCCCCCTCCGCAGCAGCGCAAGCCTCAGGGGTAGGCACTGCTGCGGTCTTGCCCTCGACCATAACGCCACCCGAGGGGCGAGGACAAGTACAAAGCGCCGGGGGCCCGAAGCACCGATGGTGGCGGTGATCCCGTCGCTGACGGGGACTTCTCGAGCCGCCTCCGCCTCGACGCTGACGGCAGAAGCCATCAGCCCTCCGGCAGATCCCCACTCAAATCCTCTCAGATGAGTGGGGCACTGGCCTCCGTGCGAGGACGCCGCCCTGGTGCAAAGGCAGGGCCACCCCAGAACACGAGCGCCGCCCTAGCGACGTATGGCGTCTAGGGTGGACCTCCCGTGTACACGGCGCGGCAGCCGCCCCCCGACAGAAGGGGCCGCCGGAGCCGAGCCAGCGGACCCGACACGCTGGAGGTGACGGCGTTCGCCGCCGATCCATCCCACGTTGTCAAAGTCCGGGCCGCCCGCAGGGTCAGTGAGCGCCCTCTCCCACGAACGTAGTGGGAGAGGATGACCCACCAACCCACGCGGGAGGTAGAGCGCCGGCTCAGCCCGGCACCCACCCCAGCAAGGATGATGAACATCCTTGAAGCTGAGGGTGGGACCTAGATTGCAGCCCGGCTCGCTTTCCCCCACCATCAAGCCGGAGGTCACCATCCTGGGTGACCGCCGGTGGAGGGGTGCAGCCGGGCTGCATGATGAAAATCCTTGAAGCCGAACGATGGCTGAAAGGTACCAACTCCCACGGAGTTGCGTTCCTCCAACGATGGGGCGAAAAGACGGCGGTTCCCCCCATCCGGGGGCTTGGAAGATGGAGAGACACAATGCATAAGGGAGGAAGAAGACATGGTCACCTTACGAAGGGGGTCGCCCTCCCTTTAAAGGCAACTCCCCCTGCTTGCGCCCTCAACCATCACGGGCTGAGTCTTCTCCAACACGCCTCCAAAGTCCTCCCCTGCGGCGCGGGGGCTGGGGCCCGCCTGTCATGCAGACCGGCTCCAAGCAGAAGAAGCCGAACCGTCGCGCACGACGCACGCAACCACCCAGCGGTTACAAGTAACCCTCCACTTTTGCCCGGACCAGCGGGCGAAAGGGGCAGGCGGCCATGCAGGCGGCATGCAACCGCGCCAAGTGGACGCGCCTCTCCGACTCCTGACAGGTCAGCGCGACGGCTCAAGCCCACGCGTCGTGCAACTGGCGCGCCGGGTGCTGCATGCGAACCGCTGTGCCACTCGCTCCACCACCGCACCTCCTCGATTGCGGAACCGATACCGCGATTCGAGGTGACCCAGCCCGCGACCCAGCAGCGCCAGCCTGGCGCAGCGGTCAAACGCGGTCAAAAATGGGCCGGCAGTAATGACGGTGGCAGGCGCGCGAGAGCAGCGGTCACGCCATCTGACCAAGCTCATGTCCCATCCGGAGGCAGCAAGAGAACCCCCTCTCACGGCGTGAAGACGACGCGCCCGTGACCCGTTCCTCGAACGGCTCGCGCACGCGCAACGGCAACCTCGCCAACTACTCGCCCCGTCGCATTAACTCCGCGGCTCGACGGACAGCGCTACTGGCAGGAGCGGCTGGCGACGCTTCGCCTCCGCCAAAACGACCACACCAAAAAAGGTACGCCACGTCGTTCAATTTCGTATCCTTTTTTCCCTTTTCCTTCTTTCTCTATCTCTTGCAACAGGGACCGGGAAAGGGGATACCCCCAAAGGGATCCTTCCCCGTGAAGGAACTAGGCTCCGAGCCTCCTTACTGATCAGGGGTTTGAAGGCTGGCCCCCCGAAGGGTTCAACAGCCGCCTCAGATCGCGTGGGCCCGACACCCACTACTGGTCAGGGGTTCGAAGGTCGGCCCCCGAAAGGTCCCACGACCGCCTCAGGCTACTCGGGCTCCGTGCCCCCTACTGATCAGAGGTTCGAAGGCTGGCCTGTCGAAGGGTTCACAGTCGCCTCAGACGCCGAGCGAGGGATGACCAGGGGTACGTTCGATACATAACCAAGGCTCGGGCTGCGCTCCTGAGGTACCCTAGGACATTTCCGAGACCAGCGGGAACGACTCTGTAACGGAATCCCATCGGAGGGAGGCAACAAGCCCTCGGACCCCGTCGCTAGGGGACCGGGTCCGGCAGATCACCCGCAGGTACTTTTGGGCGTGCCTCCGGGCCCCTAGCCGACCCCCAACGAATGGGGCACGGACGTCCACTCGGATTACCCGATTGCAGCTCACCGGAGACACCATGTTCGGTGCCCATCGAGGGTAACATGGCGCACTCCCCCCCTCCTCCTTGCGGAAAGGCGACGTAGGGGCGTATGTAAAAAGCCGAGTCTGTCCCTGATCGTCCTCTCGCTCCGTGCGGAGGCTCGGGGGCTGCTCTCGCAAACCCGGCTCTGGCCGAACCGTTGACAGCGTCAACATACCAGCCCGAGAACTTGGGCCCCGACAGTGCACCTGGGCTACGCCCTGCTCGCATGAGGGAACCGCCAGACCAGCCGAGGCATTACGCAAGGCATTAAGACCTCGAAGGAGTGAAACCACCCCTCCGAGGCCTCGGGGGCTACACCCGGCGGGTGCGCTCGCGCGCACCCACCGGAACAAAGTACCACCGAGAAAGGTTGGTCCCCTTGCGAAAAAGTGCGACGCAAGCCTCCAAGCGAGTGTTAACACTCTCTTCGAGGCTCGGGGGCTACTGTCGGGGACCATAATTAGGGGTACCCTCAAGACGCCTAATTCTCAGCTGGTAACCCCCATCAGCATAAAGCTGCAGAGGCCTGATGGGTTTGATTAAGTCAGGGATCAGTCCATACGAGCGACTCGATCACGCCACGCCCGAGCCTAGCCTCGGGCGAGGGCAGCCGACCCTAAGATGACTCCGTCTCGCCTGAGGCCTCCTCTTTCACGGCAGACGCATCACCGGCTCGCCCGAGGCCCCGCCTTCGATAAGAAGTAACCCTGACTAAATCACCGCGCTAACCGACCAAGTCACCGGGGCGTTTAACGCAAAAGGTAAGACCGACGGGCGACCAGACTTCGCCAGAGGTGCCGTAGGAGGCTCTGCCCGACCCAGGGCTCGGACTCGGGCTAAGGCCCCGGAAGACGGTGAACTCCGCTCCGCCCGACCCAGGGCTCGGACTCGGGCTGAGGCCCCGGAAGACGGCGAACTCCGCTCCGCCCGACCCAGGGCTCGGACTCGGGCTAAGGCCCCGGAAGACGGCGAACTCCGCTCCGCCCGACCCAGGGCTCGGACTCGGGCTAAGGCCCCGGAAGACGGCGAACTCCGCTCCGCCCGACCCAGGGCTCGGACTCGGGCTAAGGCCCCGGAAGACGGCGAACTCCGCTCCGCCCGACCCAGGGCTCGGACTCGGGCTAAGGCCCCGGAAGACGACGACCTCCGCCTCGCCCGACCCAGGGCTCGGACTCCGCCTCGGCCTCTGCCGAACGACCTTCGCCTCGCCCGACCCAGGAGTTCGGGCTCGGCCTCTGTCATGCAGGACGGACTCGACCTCGACTTCGGAGGAGCCTCCACGACGCCCGACCTAGGACACAAGACCGCCACGTCAACAGGAAGCGTCATCATCACCCTGCCCTGAGCCGACTCGGGTCGCAGAGAACAAGACCGGCGTCCCATCTGGCCAGCACCGCCAGATAGGCAATGATGGCGCCTCACTAGACCATGACGACGGCGACTCTTGACTCCCTTACGAAAGCAGGGAGACGTCAGCAAGAGCACCGCTGTTCCAACAGTTGTCCCTCCATCAAGCTCCACTGCTTCTCCAACAGCCACGACGCCACACCAACAGGGTGCCAAGATCTCTCCGGCTGCCACCTTGGCATGTACTTAGGGCGCTAGCTCTCCCTCGCTAGACACGTAGCACCTTGCTACACCCCCATTTTGTACACCTGGACCCTCTCCTTATGACTATAAAAGGAAGGACTAGGGCCTTCTTAGAGAAGGTTGGCCTCGCGGGAACGAGGGCAGGGGCAGGCGCTCTCTCGGGGCCGCTCGCTCCCCTCACCCGCGCGGACGCTTGTAACCCCCTACTGCAAACGCACCCGACCTGGGCGCGGGACGAACACGAAGGCCGCGGGAATTCTCCGACTCCCTCACGACCCGGCTCCGGCCACCTCGCTCTCTCTCTCGCTCTCTCTCTCCCCCCTTCGCGCTCGCCCACGCGCTCGACCCATCTGGGCTGGGGCACGCGGCACACTCACTCGTCGGCTCGGGGACCCCTCGGTCTCGGAACGCCGACAGGATCGTTCTCTATGCGATTGCAAGCATACATACATCCATCCATTCAAATTAGAAAACAAACAGTACACCATACAAGAGAACAAATAAAGTAAATATGCATAGAATATCACATACGATAATGAATTTACCATGGCTAGAAAGAAATGAGGGAAGGTCTTGCAGGGGTTAAGGCTTATGCTCGAGATGCACTACGGGTAAACGAATAACTAGATGTCATGTGCTCTAGTTCCATTTGGTCCTAACAAAAGAATTAGCTACATGCACTAATGTAAATGTGACCACTTTTAGTAGATTAACATTGAATGAGTTAGATGATTAGCTATACAAATTAACTAACGTAACCAATTTCCAAATTGAGACTCCTATCTTATTAATATAAACAACGTGATTAGCGCGCTTAGGACACGGGGGGGGGGGGGGGGGGGGTAGACGGGTCGTGCCAAGGCACGTGCACTACGCGAGCACGCGTGCGAGGTCGCACACACACGCCCCGAACTAACCGTGCGCACGTCAGGACCACGCGCTAGCCAAGTCAAGGCCGCATGCCCTAGGCACGCTAGGCCGTACTCGAGGCCACCCTGGGGCCGACACGACGCGAGCAAGGCACGGCGGGGCGAGCGGGCAAGCACGCCAGGGCAAGCGAGCACGGGCGAGCGAGGACGCCGCGGACCACGGCGGGCGAGGCACGGACTGGGCGAGGACATGGCCGGCCACCACGCCGGGGCAGGGACGGCACGGCCGAGCCGGGCACGGGGGCGGGCGGTTGAGCCGGGGGGCGGCCGAGCCGGGGCGGGGACGGGCGGTTGAGCCGGGGGGCGGGGCGGCCGAGCTCGCCGGGGGAGGGGGGCGGCCGAACCGGGGCGGCGCGGAGCGGAGCCGAGCGGGCGCGGGGCTCGACGGAGGCGAGGCGGCCCAGGGCGGCCAAGCCGGGGGTGGGGCCGAGGGGCGCGGCCGAGCGCGGGACGGGGCTGGGGCTCGCCGGAGCGGGGCAGCCGAGCCGGGGGCGGCCGAGCATGGGACCGGCGCGGGGAGGGGCTGGGCGGGAGCGGTCGGGCGCGGCCGAGCCGGGGGCAGCCGGGGTCGGGGACGAGCGGCGCGGCAGGGCGCGGGAGGTCGGGGCCGGAACCGGGGCGGCAAAGGGCGGCCGGGCGCGGGGCCGAGCGGGGCTCGCGCGGGGGCGGGGGACGCCGGCGCGGGACGGGGGGTGCCGGGGCGGCCGAGCTGAGCGGCCGGGCGGGCGAGGTCGGGGCCGGGGCCGAGCTCGCCGGGGCCGGGGCCGAGCGCGCCCATGGCACGGGGGAGGGCGCCGACGGGAGGGAAGGAGGAGGGAGGGGAGGAGAGGAGGGAGGAGGGGGGGGAAGAAGCCTCACCGGAGGGGAGGACGGCGCGGCGGCGGCGCCGGGGAGGGGCGGCGGCGGCGCGGGGGTTGGGAGAGGGCGGCGGCTAGGGTTAGGGTGAGGGAGAGAGAGAGAGGGAGGAAATATTGGGAAAAAGAAAAAGAAAAAAAGGAAAAAGGGGGGGCGGTTGGGCCGGCTGGGCCCAAAGGGGGGGAGGGGGGCGCGCGGCTGGGCCGGCGCGAGGCCCACGCGGGAGGGGGGGAAGGGGGGCGGCTGGGCCGCCAGCTGGGCCGGCCGAGGGGGGGCGGCTGGGCCAAAAGGGGAGAAGGGGGGAAGAGAGAGAAAAAAAGAAAAGGCTTTTCTTTTTCTAATTTCCACAATTTCTTATATGCCTAATTCTCCAATTCACTCAACCACAAACAAAAGAGTGCAAAATCCGGCATGATGCAACAAACAAAAATAGTTCTAGGTTTTGGTTACACAAGATGTCGAGCTAATTCTCGCTATAACTTTGGAAAAGATCAAGGCTTAGCGAGGGGAAAAAAGGGAAAAGGAAAGGGTAACGCCCGAATTTGGTGAGAGAAAAGAAGAAAAAAAATTCTACCCCCAAATTCAGGGCGTTACAACTGTGTACCGGTTCGGGGAAGGACTCGATATAATCCGTGCCGACTGCTTTTGATCGGACGGCCATGATCAAACCGTACCCATTCAATCGTCACTTTTTCCACATGAGCCCCTGTCCTTTGAGCTATTCAACCCGCCATCCTCACCAGGGGCACTCTATGTCTTAGGAAAATTTGTGTAGATGCCCCTGGCTTTTCTAGAATTTGGCACCTAGTCCAGGGAATTAGAAATCCAGTAAAAGTAATTGGAAAATGATTTTTAAATGTGAAAATAAATGCTGGAATTTGTATAAATCATAGAAAATTCATATGGAGTCCAAATTAATCTATTCCTTCGTTCCGAAGTAATTGAACTAAGGAACGAAGGTCTTGAAAAAGATAAAATACTATATTCATTGTTGAGCAAAATAAAAGAAGACGAAGCTATTTCCAAAGCCCAAGCCAAAGCTCAGAAACACGAAATCGAAGATCTTCGAAAATAGCTATTCGAAGCTAAAGAAAAATATGCTGTTGCAGAAGCTAAACGAGAAATTAGCGAACAAAGGACAAATTGTTTAGAGAAAAACATTGAAGAACTTCGTATGTCCAAGGAGAAATGTTTTGAGAAATCTATGGATTGTGTGAAGAGAATAAAAATTAGCTTCGCCAATGTTGGCGCATACTCAAGCGAGGAGAATTTCATAAGGGGCGATCCCGAAGGCCCAATTGAATGGATCAGCCACGAAGCTGAAGCTTTTGAGGAAGTTTTGAGTGGCCGTGGGGACATATGCGCCTTCTCGGGTGCTAGGGGGATTGCTGCTATCTTGGAGAAGATAGGCTGCGAACACGTAAATTTTTTGGCACAAACCGAAGCTGCCTTATCTATTGAAGATACAAAAGACCCGTCGGCCGAAGCAAGCTTAGTTGGTGGAAAGTTTTTCACCGACATCTGGGAAAGTGGCGGTCGAGAGATGGCTCAATAAATTATAAGGAAAAGTGAAAAAGATACTCACGATGCTAGAGAAATAGCAGAGGCCGCTGAGAAAACTGCGGATCTCGAGAGGCGAATAGGTATTGATTAACAGCTTTTGACTTTATGTTCTAATTTTATGACTTCGAACTTATTTATGCTTTGCATCACAGCCGCACTATCTCCTCCCCAGAGCCCATCGAGCCATTGGCGGACCCCAAAGCAAAGGAGGATGATGAAATTATAAAAATGGCCGAAGCTATTATGGATAAAGTTGTTGATCAACTATTAAACGAAGCTGCAGAAGTAGTTTTAAAAGAAGATTAGCTGTTATTGTAAAGACATTTGGAATGTAATATTTGCTGGACAATGTGTGTAATATTTTATAATTTTGAATGTAATATATAAGCTGTTTATAATTCAATTCTTTACGATGCATGAAACTTTACGTACATACCATTTTTGAGCCTTCGGCGAAAAAACACCTTCCCTTCTTTTCATGCTTCATAAGGAATATCCATATTCGTGAAAATATTATGCTTCGTAAGCAATAGATTTCCCCCGATACTAAAGTTCGCGAAACTGCACTTCTTCAAACTTTATTTTGTGCCTTGGCATAATTTCTCCGAAAACAATTTCCGAAGATTATCATTGTATTCCCCTTCTTGTGCCATTGATGCAATATGATGTATGATGTCATGTTTATGCGAATGATGTCATGATGCTATGATATGCAATGATGACATTTGTTCCGAAGGTACACACACATCCTCACAGTAGAATACAATCTCTTTGCCGTTTATTTTTTGGCTTCACCGTTTATTTTTCGGTGTACAAGCGTTGACTTTTCACTGTAAGCCTCCCTTAGGAGCTTCTTCGCCTTTTATTTCGGCGGTATCAGCGTTTATTTTTCGCTGTAAGCCTCCCTTAGGAGCTTCTTCGCCTTTTACTTCGGCGGTATCAGCATTTATTTTTCGCTGTAAGCTCTGTATTCCCTTTGGAACGACTTTTGAGCAGAAAACTTACGCTGCGTTCCTTAGGAACGACTTTTTGTTGCTTCGGAAAACTTACGCTGCGTTCCTTAGAATGACTTTTCTAATGCTTCGGCAAAACTTGTAATGTGATTGTGAACCCCGCGCTCTCTTGAGAGCAACTTTCGTGCTTTACCAACTTTTTGGACTTCATGAGTCTGAAAAAGAGATACATTTCCACTATGGCCAAAACGAAGCTATTACAAGGAATTGAAAATGACAGGAAAAACTTAGGCTTTTGGCACAGTACTGTTGACTGTGCGAGCTTCGGACTCCTCTCTGAAGTCTCGTTGCTGATGAGTGTGGTGGCTCCCTTCTGGCTGCTGGCCTCGTTGCAATGGTGGTGGAGGTGGAGGCTGTTGCCAAGATGCCTGAGGTTGGCTTGCCGAAGCAACAGAGGCTACATGATGGTTACCCACATACTCTGGAATGTACGGTGAGTGGTACGAAGCAGTATGCATGACTTGCTTCGGCTGATTCTGTTGGGCTGCAGCTTCTACTATCTCTTTTTGTTTCTGGATGGTGACGTGGCACATCCTGGTAGTGTGTCCCTTGTCCTCACAGCAGAATAGACAATAAATTTTCCTGGGCTGATCCCCAAACCTTCCTCCGAAGCCCCTGGCGCCTCTGCCCCTTGGAGCTAGGGGCCGAGGATAGCTCTGTTGCTGCCCCGAAGCCTGGGAGGAATATTGCGGCCTCTGTTGTTGACCTCCCCTGTCGTCATTCTGAGCGGAATGAATTGATCTAACGTGCCTGGGGTGAATTCTCCCTCCGAAGCCCCTGGCCATTTCGGAGAACCTGTAAGCTTCCTCCCTTCTCTGTCGAAAATCATTGTCAGCGCGGATTTATTCATCCATCTTCTAAAGCAGTTTCTCTAGGGTTTGAGGGGGTTTCCTGGCGAAGTATTGGGCTGAAGGTCCTGGCCGAAGCCCCTTAATCATGGCCTCAATGACAATTTCATTGGGCACTGTTGGCGCTTGTGCCCTCAGACACAAGAACCTTCGGACATACGCCTGGAGATATTCCTCTTGATCTTGCGTGCACTGGAACAAGGCCAGAGCGGTAACCGACTTCGTCTGAAACCCATGAAAACTGGTGACCAGCATGTTCTTCAGCTTCTGCCATGATGTGATTGTTCCTAGACGAAGAGAGGAGTACCAAGTTTGTGCAACATTTTTGACTGCCATGACAAAGGATTTCGCCATGACTGCAGTGTTGCCACCATACGAAGATATAGTTGCTTCGTAGCTCATCAGAAACTGCTTCGGATCTGAGTGTCTATCATACATGGGGAGCTGTGGTGGCTTGTAAGACGGGGGCCAGGGCGTAGCCTGCAGTTCTGCTGATAGAGGAGAAGCATCATCAAAAGCAAAATTTCCATGATGGAAATCCTCATACCAGTCATCTTCGTTGAAGAAGCCCTCTTGGTGCAGCTCTCTGTGGTGGGGCCTTCGGTGCTGCTCATCTTGAGCAAGATGACGCACTTCTTCAGTGGCTTCGTCAATCTGCCTTTGCAGGTCAGCTAACCGAGCCATCTTCTCCTTCTTCCTCTGTACCTGCTGATGAAGCATCTCCATATTCCTGATTTCTTGGTCCAACTCATCCTCTTGTGGTGTTGGACTAGTGGCCTTCCTCTTCTGGCTTCGGGCCTCCCGAAGAGAAAGGGTCTCCTGGTTCGGGTCCAGCGACTGCAGAACGGCAGCCCCTATTGCCGAAGCTTTCTTTGGTGGCATGATGAAGGTCGATGGTTGTCGAAGGTGGTCGAAAAGGGGTTCACCGGAGGTGGGCGCCAATGTTGGGGACTTGTTCTCAAATGCTATGAGTTAAGAACAAGGCAACATAAAGAATGTTAAATGTTAAAGTCCTTCGTCCTTCGAAGCATTATTTCCCTTAGGATATAACGACTCTCAGACGAAGGTTACAGAAAGCGTACCTTCGTGAGTACGACGTATATAAAAATGAAGAAGGGTTTATACAAAACATGAACAATACGAACAATCAAATATGTTATCATTGTTGTATTATTTTTGTGTTATTATCATGAATAAGTAAAGATAATGATTTATTACAAGTGTACCTTCGGCTTGAAGGAAGTAAAAATACAAGCGTGACACAAAAGCAAATGCCCAGTCAGCGTGAACAGTACGGGAGTACTGTTCATCTATTTATAGGCACGGGTCGCAGCCCATGTAAAATTACATTCAGGCCCTTTGCATTTGATAACAACTCTATAGTAATTCATCGCGGTCTAGATAGCCTTTTCCTCTATAAGTCGGTTTCCTTTTCCTGTCATCATGCCGAAGCTCCCTTGCGTACAGCTTCGGCTATGTTCCATCCTTCGTTCCCCTTGTGTTTCTTCATACAGTGATTTTGACTCAAGTCCGAAAGGTCCATGTCCGAAGGTACCTGCTCATGTATTATACTCCAGAAACATTGTTAAATCACATTTTTGAGGACCTTCGGAAGCCGAAGGCCCCCAACAGAGACAACGGTCCAGCAACCCAAAGTTGACTGGGAGACGACGACCTAGACCTCTCACGAACACATCGCAGCATCCTCCATGCGCCTCCTCTTGTGGTACCTGTTCTTGACCTATGGGGGTGTGAGACAGCAAGAGTGAGCTCACATACGTTCATAGCTCAACAAGTTGTGGGGAATAATGTGCATGAACTCGCCAAAAGTGGGAGCTCAGGTGAAGTGTAAGGCTTACCAAAGAGGATGGTTAGAGCTGAGCATTGATTTTAAAGTTGGTCAAAATTTTATTAGCAGTTACTAAGTATAAGTAAATACCAACCCAATTAAGTAGTAGAATAAAAGTAACAACATCACCTGCGATGCAATGCATATGACAAATTGAATTTAGTTCCATAAATTAATCATGTGAGCGTCCGAGCTACTCATGACCGTGAGCATAGCTAGTATACCAGTTTTTACACTCTGCAGAGGTTGCGCATCTTTAGCCACAAGTCATGTTACCCATCTGCCAAGAGACGGTCAATCCCATACACCTCTACTAAGGAGGCGAGGCAGGGTAACACTACGAGGCCTTTACAAAGTTCCACTAGCTTCCGAAAACCCGCTACAGTTTATAGGAAGCTCCAGTGCAGGAATCCCTCGCTTGACCGCCATCGTAGCAAAATCAACCCGAGGACCTCCCTACACTAACCACTCCCCTACTGCCCTTGCCCCTTTTTGGTAAGGTAGTCTTCTACTAGCTTTCCTAGTTAGTTAGCCAAGGGCGTCCCATTAAACCCTTGTGGTAGCACTGTTTTCCCGGATGGTTCTCATGTTCCAATTAACGTAATGATCTTAACATGAATAGTAAATAATAACTGATAATAAAAGATAATCATGAATAAAATGTATCTCTATACCCAAAACCACATAAAGCAATAGCAGGTACTACCCAAAAATTCAGTGGTGAACAAGTTACAAAGATAGTCAAACTAGGGTAACCTATTGGGTCCCATCAAATTTAACCTATGCAGATCATTATGATTAATTAGAACATGAATGGGTAAAAGAAGTGATCAACGGCACAACTTGCTTGGGACTTGAGATTCTAGGTACCAACTTGCTCTTCAGATGACACGTGTCCTCACTGCTAAACGTAGCAATACAGACAAACATGTATAGGCAAAATTAACATCACACCAAACATATGAACAAAATACATATTAATAATCTAGATAATAAAATAAGATCATAGAAACAGGAATCATTAATTTTGGAGTTATAGCTTTTAAGTTATGAACTTCTGAAGGTTCTATGTGTTTTGCACAAGATTAAATAGGATATAAATTTTTTTGTGATATTCATGTCAAAACAGTGGTACTAAATGATAACCAATAATATTAAAAAATTATAGGAATTGGAATGGATTAATTTGGACTTCATATGAATTTTCTATGGTTTATACAAGTTTTACAATTATTTTTATACTCAAAATCAATTTCTAAATCTCTTTTTCCTATTTTCTTTAATTCCTAGACTGGGCGCACTAATACAGAGAAGGTCGAGGTTTATAATGTAAAATCTACCAGACTCAGCCCTGACCCGAGGTGGATGGCGGGTTAATTTGGAATAAGCCAAGGGGCTCATAAGCAAAACAACATGGCCAAAGGGGTACAGTTATATCCTGGCAGTTGGATCACCGATCTATGGATCATATTAGATCCAAACCATTTTGAACCGGTACGCGATCTCGTTCCTCCAATCAGATTCTAACGATGCAGATTTTAAATTCCAGTGATTCCCCAGAGCTGCCCGATGGGAGATTAATGCCCAGATCACGCCCAATCGAAGCGGTATTCCCCAACTAATCCCACTCGCCCAAACACCGATCAATGGCCAGCGCACATCTCGCTCTCTCCGACCCCGACCACAGTGGTGCCGCAGGTCACTGCGGCAGAGTTCTTGCCGACGGTCGCCAAACCGCGGCCCTGGTGACCCAAAAACTAATTCGAAGGGCGCATAACGACCGGATGGTGGAGCCACAATGAAAGGTGAGAGGGTCATACCAAGGCTGTGGCACATAGGCGCTGCCCATGGTGAGACGCGACCCGCGGTGGTCGCCATTGCTCTGGTGAGCAATTTCCCGAGCATCGACCGACCATTCGTTGATTTAGTGATAGGTATAGTTTCCCCGTGTCCCAGCGATGCTCCCAGTCTCCCATCCACGGCCAGAGATGCAATCCCGATCGATTGCCATGGCGGCGACAACCTTCTTCTCTCTGCCTTGCTCACTGTGCAGTTGATGTGGCTGACCACGGGAACGACGACTGGATGCAGGGGAGTCATGGCCAGTATTTATACCAGAGGATAAGGGCAAGGTCCGAGCGGAAAAGGAAGCGGTGACCAGTAAGGTCGGCCCGATATCTGCGCTGCAGGTTGTTGCGGCGCGTGGACATCGGCATCAGACGCAACGACGCGAGGAGGAAGATGGTCTGTCATTCGGGCCCATAGTCAGCGAGAGGGGGAATCCAGGATAACGCGCTGAGCTCGCAAGTGGGACCCGGGCATCAGTGAAAATGGAGCCAGTGGAGCGCGCAGACTCCGGTTGAGACCGTTGACATGTGGGCCCCACGGCTCGGTGAGAACAGCAGCGCGGTGAGGAGTTGGGCCAGGGCAAATTCGGCCTAAGACCAGTCCGAGCGTTTTTTTTCTTCTTTTTTTATTCCTAATTCTTTTCTAATCCCATTTGAATGCATTTTTAAACTCTACTATTCAAATTCGAATTCTTTGGTGAGTTTCACACAGAGGTTACATGTTCAATTAGAAATGAAAAATTATATTTATTTGTCTATATTTTACTTATAGTGCACATGGCTTTCCTTTTTCTCCTCTTTTCTTTTCTATTTCGAATCCCAACACAATTCCAAATTCATGGGTGAACTTCAGATTTCCAAGTGTCCAAATTATTATTATTGTGAATATAACTTCTACTGCTTACAATATTATTATTTATTTATTGTTATTATTATCTATTATTCTCCCTATTGCTTGATTAAGGAAGAAAGGAATGACTTTATCAAAATCCTCTTTCTTTTGTTTTATATTTTCATTTGTAAGTTGAGGTTAGTTTAAATTATGATTCCTCGATTCAAATAAAATGCATCATAGAAATAACATCAGTATGAGATGCACATTTCTTTATTTATTTATTTATTTATTTATTTATTTGTTATTTGCATAATTTTAATGCCATTAGTTGAGTATGCAAAGAAAAATAAAAGGAAATCAAGGGACACCCACTTATTTATTTGTCTATTCATTTTATTATTATATATTTTTCTCTTATACCAATTTTGGGCTTTACAAATAACAAATAAGCAAGAGTGAATACTTACGTAACCAGCAACCCACCTTCACCCACGGAATGGGCAAATCAGATATAATGCATGGAGTATGTGGAGCTCAGGATATTTTTGTAGAAAAAGCAAATTTTGATGTAGGGCTATTTTGTAAAACATTTTATCTTTTTCAAAGTCCATCCTCTACCAAGGGAGTAGGAAGTTTTTCAATATAAAACAAAATCTCCTCGACTAAACCATCTACGAATCTCGGTAGTTTCCCACCGGTTTTCTTTATCAAAAACAGCTACTAGACTTCCCGTCCACCATAGCTCACCACTGGACCATTCAAAACTACCTTTCAAAAGCATTTTTGGAAAACAAAACACTAATTGTCATACCAAGCCATAACTCATCCCTATCCGTGGACGCGGACTATTCGAATAGGTTTTTGAACTCTACGCAGAGGTGTACACTTTACCCACTAGTCCGGTTTATGCAATCTCACCGTCGTGAGATCTGAAACTCTCTCTTCCCTTGCATGACTTTACCTTAGAGGTTATACCAAAAGGAACAAGGCCACCTCCATGCCTAAACTAGGACAAAACATTCTCCCTCCTTGTCCTCCCGGTGCTCCCTAGCTAGCCAGCATAACCCTAGGGTGAAGACCATGCAAGTTTGGATCAAGCAACTGCCCATACAGTCTCGAGTGGTTGTACTTGATAAGAGTATAAGAAGTGAAGAATGACAAACCAGTCCTTGTATGAGAGGGACAATCCTTAACGCTCACACCTAACCTGGTTGAGCCATCACATTAAGGCCATCCCCAAACCAGGGAGTCCTTCATCATCCTACTCAAAGGTGATAAGGGTGATAACCGTTCATCATACACATTTTGAAAAACATTTTCTTTTGAAAAACTCACACCTTTTCTCAAATCATTTATAACAAAAATGTCAAGGCTTATAAAGATGAAATGCACCAATGTTCTAAGGCTGGGTGGCCATATTAACATGTCTTTTAGCAGCAAAATCATGCATAAAATAACAGGTTGCGGGTAGTGTTTGAAAAACATAAGTAATTTATGCATCAAAAGGATGCAGTGAGCTTGCCGTGCTTTAACTGGTGAAAGGGTGAGAGCCCGTGGAGCTAGCTTCTGGCTCCACAATCTGGCGTAGACTTGCAGAACTGGCCTTCACAAGAAGGCGCGAACGCTCCGGTAACTTTGCAGCATGAACAAGCAAACATACAAACCAACAAGTATATTAACAAATATTTATTATAGTAGTCAGGAGTAGTTGTGTATGGGTGAATACAATTTTGAGTAGAGTTTGTGTTGACGGAGTAGAGATGCTTACCCAAAGGGTGGATTGGAGGTGAAGCGACACTTGGCGTAGTCGGTAGAGCGGGGTAACTAAGTGGGTGGGGGTTTGCCTTGGCTCAGGGTGTTTAGGGTGTGGAGAGGGAGAGGGTAACTTGGTGTATTTATAGATGGGTACATGTGGAATAGTACGGTAGAGTTCACTGTTTGTGAGGAGTAGTGGCGAAGAAATTGTCTGACTCAGTCCGAACAAGGAAATTATAGGCAGAATATGGGACAAGAGTATTTTTGGAGTTTTTTGGAATATGAACCATGCTTAAAGGATGACATGGTTGGATAGGGAATAATTTAATAAGAATTTAGAAACAAGAATTATTGGAATCTGAGTTTGGATGGAGAAATTTTGGATTTTATAAGCATATGAATTAGAACAAGAAAAAGAAACAAGGATATTCTTCGAACCAGGCTTTCGAAAAGAAAGGTGAACCATGATTGTATGGATACACCGTCAATCCAATAAAACTGGCCCAAGATACCATAGCCCACCCGAACTAGAATACCACAGTATTAGAGTCATCTGGGTTCCGTCTTACTGTTGTCCCATGTGACATAGTAGGTAGGAACAGTTGCCACCAACATAAACATCTGCTTATGAATAGCCCAAAAATAATTCTTGGCACTATATTCTTGGAATATTCCAAAATTTGAATATTTGGGGATATTTGGAAAATCAAAAATACAAATGTATTTTTGAGCGGAGTGCCATGAATTATTTTTGGGCTATTCATAAGCAGAGGTTTATGTTGGTGTCAACTGTTCCTACCTACTATGTCACATGGGACAACAGTAAGACAGAACCCAGATGGCTGTAATACTATGGTATTCTAGTTTGGGTGGGCTATGGTATCTTGGGCCAGTTTTATTGGATTGACGGTGTATCCATACAAACATGGTTCGTCTTTCTTTTTGAAAGCCTGGTTCGAAAGAACCTCAAAATTAAGCATTCTAAACTTGGAGAAATCTAGGACGGAGGACCAGATGGAAAAGTTCTTACGTAAAGAAAAGTCACAGACACCGGAGTCGGTATGACTAAAATATTGGTCTGGCAGGTTTTAGGTGAGCTGGACAACATGATGGATGAGTAGTTGAATACTTGGGCGATCAGGTGAACAATGAATAGTAATGATGAATAGTAGAATGAACGATTCGATGAATGATGAATAGTGACTATGAACGATCCGATGAATGGTGAATAGTCTGTATGAACTAATGATGAACAATGAATAGTTGTATGAACGAACGATGAACGATGAATAGTCGTATGAACGAATGATGAACGATGAATAGTGACTATGAACGATCCAATGAACGATGAATAGTCCGTATGAACGAACAATGAATGATGAATAGTTCGTATGAAAGAATGATGAACGATGAATAGGGATTATGAACGAACAGACGAACGATCGAATGATTGGACGAATGAACGATCGAAATTTTGGCAGCATAACGGCTGAATAAAGATTATTTGGACAAACGAACGGATGAACGAACGAACCATGAACGATCGGGTGAACGAACCATGAACGATTAGACGAACGATCGGATGAACGAACGAACAAACTATGAACATGTCACACCCAGGTTTTAGGGGTCCAAAGCTCGGGCATGAACATAATCACCAGTTGTGCTGGGACCAAGTCTCACACATATGATGATTTATGGCATAGGATCGAATGTCACATCTTTACTACATAACAGGAATTCTGTACAAAATAAATAATTACATTATAAGGAGACAACGGTCCAGCAACCCAAAGTTGATTGGGAGACGACGGCCTAGATCTCTCATGAACTCATCACAGCATCCTCCATGCGCCTCATCCAGCGGTACCTGTTCTTGACCTGTGTGGGGGGGTGTGAGATAGCAAGAGTGAGCTCACATAAGTTCATAGCTCAACAAGTTGTGGGGAATAATTTGCATGAACTCGCCAAAGGTGGGAGCTCACATGAAGTGTAAGGCTTACCAAAGAGGATGGTTAGAGCTGAGCATTGCTTTTAAAGTTGGTCAAAATTTTATTAGCAGTTACTAAGTATAAGTAAATACCGACCCAATTAAATAGTAGAACAAAAGTAACAACCTCACCTGCGATGCAATGCATATGACAAATTGAGTTTAGTTCCATAATTTAATCATGTGAGGGTCCGAGCTGCTCATGACCGTGAGCACGGCTAGTATACCAGTTTTACACTCTGCAGAGGTTGCGCATCTTTACACACAAGTCATGTTACCCATCTACCACGAGGTTGTACGGGCCCCATACACCTCTACCAAGGAAGCGAGGCAGGGTAACACTACGAGGCCTTTACAAAGTTCCACTACCTTCAGAAAACCCGCTACAGTTTATAGGAAGCTCCAATGAAGGGATCCCTCGCGTGACTGCCATCGCAGCAAAATCAACCCAAGGACCTCCCTACACTGACCACTCCCCTACTGCCCTTGCCCCTTTCAGGTAAGGTAGTCTTCCACTAGCTTTCCTAATTAATCAGCCAAGGGCGTCCCATTAAACCCTTGTGGTAGCACTGTTTTCCCGGGTGGTCGCTCCATGTTCCAATTAACATAATGATCTTATCATGAATAGTAAATAACAACTGATAATAACAGTATGATAATAAATAAAGTATATCTCTATACCCAAAACCACATAAAGCAATAGCATGTACTACCTAGACATTTGGTGGTGAACAAGGTATAAAGATAATCAAACTAGAGTAACCTATTGGGTCCCATCAAAATTTACCTATGTAAATCATTATGATTAATCAGAACATGAGTGGGTAAAAAGAAGTGATCAAGGGCACAACTTGCCTAGGAATTGAGATTCCAAGTATCAGGATGATCTTCGGGTGACACGTGTCCTCACTGTTAGACGTAGCAATACAGACAAACATGGTATAGAAAAAATTAACATCACACCAAACATAAGAATAAGATACATATTAATAATCTACATATTAAAATAAGATCATAGGAACAAGAATTATTAATTTTGGAATTATAGATTTTAAGTTATGAATTTCTGAAGGTTTTATGTGTTTTGTACAAGATTAAATAGGATACAAATTTTATTATGATATTCATGTCAAAACAGTGGTACTAAATGATAAACAATAATATTACAAAATTATAGGATTTGGAATGGGCTAATTTGGACTTAATATGAATTTTCTATGAATTAAACAAGTTATTAGAATTAATTGTGTATTATAAATCTTTTTCTAAATGTATTTCTCTGTTTTATAATTTATCTGGACTGCGTGCCAAAATCAAAGAAGTGCAGGGGCTAATTTGTATATTTCTCCAAGACTCATATTCACACCGCGTGGGTGGCGGGTTTATTATAACAAAACCAAGCGGCTCTTTAGAAAAATAACCGTGGCGAAGGGGAAGGAGCAAACACCAGCCGCCAGATCAAAATCCTAGGGTTAGGATTAGATTCTGACCCACCCGAAACGGTACGCGATCCCGGCCGCAAGATCCTAATCCTACGGTCACGATTTTATAAAATGAGATCTAACAGGATCCGCCTATTAACAGATTAGTGGCCCAGATCGATCACGCGAAAGGGTATTTCCCGTCTAATCTAGAGCATCCACTCCACGATCAACGATTGGCGCCATTCTTCCCCAACCGGATGCCCTGTAGCGGCAGCGCCTCCAAGCTAACGGCGGCGCAGACACCGGTGACCACGATTCACGCGCCCCTGAGCCCCCAACTTTGAAATTGAACCGAGCAACACAAAGAGAAGAACAAGGAGAACAGTTTTCATGGTTTCTCACCACGGATCAGGCAATGGAAAGGTATGACCACGTGTAAAGGCGGGTCCCCGCGCCCAGTGTGCGCGACGGCGAGAAATTGTTCGCTTTCCCCCGGTACACAAGTCAAAAGAGACGCTCCCTGAGTTCCGCCAACTCCCCCAAAGCTCACCACCAAGGTCCTGGCAATCCACAGTGGAGCTACCCGCGACGGCGCGAAGATCCGCGGAGCTTTGGTAGGATTGGGGACGGGATTCTTTCCTGCACAATCGGGTTCTCGATGCGACACCACCCAAGGGCATGAGAGAGGTGAGGATGTAAGCCAACGTATAAATAGCCACGGTCAAGATTCCGAGGAAGCAGTGGTTACTACCTCCGTGGAACCCACGAAACTGTGGGCACAAGCTCGTGATTGGGACGACGGTGCTGACCCGTGGGACCCGCGGAACAGCAGCGGGTGCGGGATTCCCCTGCAATTTCGTTAAGTTTGTTACGGTCAGGAGCCCGACGGTGGTTGTGATGTTTCGTTGCCGTGAATCACGCGGCCATGGACATCGGACTTCAGTTTGCCGCCTAGGCTAGGAATGGAGGTGGAAGAACCGACAGGTAGGGCCCACGGCTTAGTGAGAACTTCAGCGCGGTAGGGAGGCTTAAGCGAGTTGGGGAAGTGGGCTGGCCAGGCCGAATTTCAGCCCATGAGGTAATCAGTGGCTACTGCTGTTGTTTTTTTCTTTTCTATCTTAAATTTCACATACCAAATTCATATTCAAGTATGAGTTCGAATTTTAATCTAAATGCAACATCCCAAAATAGCGTCATGAAAGCTAAGTATATATTTTTATACACTTATATATTTATTTTAATTATTTTGTTCCTTTGTTTTAGTTAAAGGCTTCAAAGTATGACATGTACCCATATTATTTCTCTTTAGTAAATTAAATTATTACTAGTGTGTGAATATAACTTTTATTGTTTACAATGTCATTATTTATTCTTGTCCTTGTTATTTATTTCATGGGAGGTATAAATGGTTTCCTTTAAAAGAAAAATTCTTTTCTCATCATTTTTTTATTCCCTAATTTCCAAAGTATTATAATACTTTATTTGTTTATTTTTTTAATTTTTTCTCTACTAATTTTGGGTCTTACAGAACATTTATATGAACGATCGAATAAACGACCGAACGATCCTTGTGCTTGTGTTGTGCTTGTGTGGGAGTGGGAGTGAGGAGGGGAGTGAGTTGCCATGAAATGGCTTAGGGTTGCATGAAGGGGGAGTCCTTGCCCCTCTATTTATAGGCAAGGTGGGGGATTAGGGGAGGATGCGAGGATTAGTGGGAGGAGGTGAGGATTAGTGGGACATAAGCATGTATTAGTCATTTATAAGTGAAATTAGCTTGTAGAGCTTACTGTATGACACCATATGCGTATGTATACATATGAGCATGAGGAAAATTATTAATAAAATATTTGTAGGGACTTTAAATTGATTATGAAGGTATTTCTCAAGAGGGAATTATTTGGAGAAATATTGGTTGAATATTTGGGCAGTATTTCTTGAAAGAATTTGAGGGGTATCACTGGAAAAATATTTGTAGAATATTTTGAGAAAGATTTTGGAGAGAATATAGACCACTATATTTTATTTGTTGAGATCAACTTGCAAACAAACATTTTAAAACAAAATGTAAAATTTATTTTGAATTTAGAGCGAGTTTGAGAAATTTTCTGGATTTGAATTTTCGGGGTGCTGTAGGTTTGGACGTGTTTTGGGGAAATTCGGGTAGGATTCGTGGATGATGTGATTTGCGTTTGGAATTGGATGGGAGACGAGCGACGCGAGCGATGGGGTGAGGTGAAGGAACACGATGGTGTGGTTGGGTAGATAGGCACTGCATGAGTACACGAGTGCACGAGTAGGGTTTTGTGAATAAGATTTTTAGGTGTGCATGGATGGCTAGCGCATTGTTCTGGTAGATTCTGCATGTAGGCTACCATAGAGATGCAGAATTTTGGGTAACATCTCCTGCATGCAACATTTTTTCATTTTTATTTAAAAATCTTCCATATTTCAAAAACACATCTATGTTCTAAAAAATTACAAGTCTAGGTATTTGTCGCCTAGGGGCTGTAGGTACCTACTTATATCTATACTATACTTAAAGCACCAGTTTCAACGGTCGTCATGCGTCATTTTTTTACAAATAATCTCTCACAGTTATTTCAAATTAATTCGCTGCACGTCTATAGATGGCCAAACGGCAGCCCAGCACGGGCCAGACGCCCGCGGGCCATAACTGTGGCCCAGGCACAATCCGTTGCACGCCTATAGATGGCCAAACGGCGGCTCGGCACGGGCCACAACTCTGGCCCAGGCACGTCATGTCGTCTTGCTAACTGTACCGGGCCAGCCTGTTAGCCCATCAACTCATTTAATTAAATCAGCGTAAAATATTAAAAAATGGTGCAAGAGGCAGGGTTGGAACCCATACCTTGACAGAAGAAGAGCGAGAGATAGTGGATGAAGCTGTCTAACCAGTAGAACATCATGCTCAAATATTTTTAATATTGAATATAAATTGTATATATGTATATATATTTTTTGTAAAATAAAAAATATATAATCTTGTCAGACCGGGCCAGCACTACGGCTCGCTACAGCCCAAGCACGACACGACGTTCTTGGCTCTCGCAAGCATTAGGTCATTTCTGAGACCACATTGGCGCAATGGACTCTATGGTGTTTAAGATTACTGAATTAGATGGAGCAACAATGATTCGTCACACTAACAGTAAAATGAAAGGTTATTTATTGGTTTTAAATGTTAGTAATTGCTACGAAGTAGCATATTTATATGGAGCGCATTCAGTTTTTATTGATGTCTGACTTTATCAATCACTCCATATTTGATCTATCTTTTTTATAAGTTTGAGTTTATGTGACTTATTTTAGAAACTTGAGTTCACAAACTTTCTCTTATTTGGTCTCTGTGTGGTGAAATTATGTCATTTTATAATCTCTGTTCGTTCAGTCAGTCGTTGTGAACACTCTTCTAATCGCTCACTTCATTGGCCGTGTTGTAACAAGACATATTGCATGGAGTAAACAATAACATCAGTTAGCCAAATCAAAAAATATTATACGGAAAGCGGAGACAATTAATAAAAAATATTGAACTTTTTTGTGGATTGTTTACATGGTATTGTTGTAAGCCGTCGCAACGCACGGGCAACCGACTAGTATATTCATACACGTCACTACATTCACAAACAAAATATAGTCATCCACACCACATACATTCATAGACACATTTATTCATCAATATCACATATAGTAACATATATCAATCCACATCACTGACTATCAGCTACTTTGAATTTGATGTGTCAACCTCGACATCACTTGACACTATACCATTGTCACCTTTATATACATACAAGTCAGATGCGGTAGTTATCATAGACATAATATAATACAACTTATCATAAGTTTAACCTTGCGAATATGGCCTTTAGCACCATACGTGTGCTTTGGGTAATTGTCGTGGTCCTGTCTATGCTTTTTAGACATATCCCATAATTCTTTCAAAATATAAAGTTTGTAAAGAGCATGGTAAGCCTCCTCGCGATTCACCATCCATGAAACTACCACCTGCACATGTACATTGGTTCATAATTAAATAATTAGTATGTTGGAAGTGTAAGACAAAATATCTAGAAATGCTTTACATGACTATATTGCTCCTTGGTCAAGTAAATGGATGAAGATTCCCATTTTTTGTTATTGTTGTCGTATGATCTTTGTGTAATACATATTATTTGCATATATACAGACATAGGACAATGAATCCTTAAAAACCTTCCATGCATCAACATTGAATATGTATGGGTAGCATACTTTTTTCCCGTTGGCAAACCAAAATGTAGCTACATAAAATGTATCCACTATTGGGGGCCTTCCTCTTCTGAAGGTCCTCAAAGATATGACTAACCATATGTTTTCAGCATGATATGGATTATTACAGGGAGCTTTGGCTTCAGGATGAAAGTTCTCTCTCATGGCAGAGGCATACAATGTGAAGATATAGCCTGAAGAATGGATGCCAAAGCTATAGCCAAAGAATAATAGCTTTGGCTTGAAATGGTGATGAAGACCAAACATGATGCTAACTAGAAGGGAAAAAGACCAGCTAGTCCTTAATGATTTATGTTATGGTCATAAGTAAATGTCAAGGACATAAATGTACTTTTACCTGGGCTGCGTCCCGTGCCTATAAATAGATGAACAGTAGCACCGTACTGTTCACACTGAATTGTAATCACTCTCGCGTCAACACATTCGAGCAAGCCAAAGGTATCAATGTAATATAGATTCTGTTAATATTCATACAAACTTTATGAGAATGCAAATATGAATGAATTGATGAATTACATTCATTATCTTTATCTTTATGTATTCTTATTTATCCATAAGATGATGAAGGCATGTCCTTCATGACCTTCGTCTGATGATCATTATATCCATGAGGAGGTAATGCTTCCGAGGATGAAGGTCCTTAATATTTAACAATTGTGTTGTCGTGTTCTTGATTCACAACATTTTAGAACAAGTGATCAACATTGGCGTCCACCTCCGGTGAACTCACTTCCATAACCTTCATCAAGAATTCACCTTCGTCATGCCGCCGAAGAAGGCAATAGTGCCAGGGGTTGCCCTACAACCACTAGACACCAACCAAGAGACACTCTCGCTTAGAGAAGCTCGGAGCCAGAAAAGGAAGGCTACCAGCCCAACACCACAGGAAGAGGAGTTGGACCAGGAAATCAGAGACCTGGAAGCCATACATCAACAAGTACAGAAGAAGGAAGAGAAGATACTTCGGCTAGACGAACTTCAGAGGAAGATCGACGAAGCTGCTGAAGAAATGCGCCACATCACCCAAGATGACCAAGGACGAAGGCATCAATATAGAGAGCTTCGTCAAGAAAGTCTAATCAATGATGATGGATGGTATGATGACTTTATCATGATAACTTTGCTTTTGATGATGCTTCTCCTCTAGCAGTAGAGTTATAGGCTACTCCATGGCCACATTCTTACAAGCGACCACAACTTCTTATGTACGATGGGCATTCAGATCCGAAGCAATTTCTTATGAGCTACAAAGCAACCATATCCTCATATGGTGGCAGCACAGCTGTCTTGGCGAAATCCTTCGTTATGGCGGTCAGGAGTGTAGCTTAGACATGGTATTCTTCCCTTCGCACGAGAACGATCACGTCATGGCAAAAGCTAAAGGACATGCTGGTAACTAGCTTCCAGGGCTTCCAGACAAAGCTAGTAACTGCCCAAGCCTTGTTCCAGTGTACACAATACCATGAAGAGTACTTGCAGGCATATGTCTGAAGATTCCTATGACTCAGAGCCCAGGCGCCAACGGTGCCTAACGAGATTGTCATCGAAGCTATGATCAAGGGGCTCCGACCAGGATCGATAGCACAATATTTCGCTAGGAAGCCACCACAAACTTAGGAAAAGCTCCTCTAGAAGATGGATGAATACATCTTAGTTGACAATGATTTTCGCTAAAGAAGGGAGGAGGCTTTCAGGTATTCTGAGATGACTAGGGGCTTTGGAGGAAGATTCAACCCCAGGCATATCAAAACAATCCACAATCCCAGCACAAATGATGACAGTGCAAACCACAATCAAGGTAGCCAACAAAGCTCACAATCAGCAGGAATGCAACAAACCTCTTACAGGCCACCATCTTTAAGAGGCAGAGTAGGAAGAAGCTTCGGAGGAAGGTTCAACACTCAACCGAGGAGATTGTTCTGCTTATTCTGTGGGGAGGATAAGGGACACACAACAAGGACGTGCCAAGTCATGATCCAAAAGCAAAAGGAGATAGCTAAAGTCGAAGCATGGTAGAATCAGCCGAAGCAGGTCTTGCATACTGCCTCATGCTATTCGCGATACATCCCTAAGTATGTAGGCAACCAACAACCCACGACATCAGTTGCTTCGGCAAGTCATTCTCAAGCTGCTTGGGCTCAGTTACCACCACCAGCACCACCACTGGCACCTACCTTGGCTCATAATCAGCAGCCAGAAGGGCATCACCAAGCGCAACAACAGCATGACACTCAAGAGGAGTCCGAAGCTCGCACAGTCAACATCACTGTGCCCAAATTGAGACGTATTTACTAAAGTAACACAGGGGCTCGACCAGAAAGTTACCAAGTTCAATGTATTTTTACTTTTTTTGTCTTTAAATTTTCCCTTCCGAAGAAAATATAAGAAGGTTTAACCTTCGGCCTATTGTAATAAATCTGTGGTGACCCATCAAGTGTAACAAGGGTGACAAAAGCTCCAAAGTCGTTCCTAAGGTGATGCAGAGCTAAAATACCACCTAAGTAAAAGGTGAAGAAGCTCCAAAGCCGTTCCTAAGGGGATGCCGAGCTAAAATACCACCTAAGTCAAAGGTGAAGAAGCTCCAAAGTTGTTCCTAAGGGGATGGAGAGCTTAGCTCCAAAGTCATTCCTAAGGGAATACAGAGCTAAAATACCACCTAAGTAAAAGGTGAAGAGACTCTAAAGTCTTTCCTAAGGGAATGCAGAGTCTTGGTTTTTCTTTGATGATTTGTTTGTAAACATCATCTACATCATATTATCATACCATATTGCATAGCATCGCATCATACATCATTTTGCATCGACAAAAGCAGTGGAGAAGAAGGAAAATTGCTCCTTCGAATATACCTGTCGGCTCATGAAAGAATGTACCAATAACACAAGATATGCCTTTGGCATATATATACACACATGGATGGTACCTTCATCAACAGTATAACTACACAATAGCCATGACATGATATTCAGTATGGTCTCAACAGAAGAGGGATTTCTTTCTTCGTGAAGCGTGAAAAGAAGGGAAGGTGTTTTTTTGCTAGCGGCTCAAAAATGGTATGTACGAAGGTTTCACGCATCACAAAGAAATATATTACATTAATATACATGCAAATAGTTGACAATTGTTTCTTACAAAAACGAAAGCTACGTACAAGGACACTAAACTCTCAAAATATACACAACTTCAGTCTTCTTTAGGACTTTATCGGTAACCTCGTTCAACAGCTTGTCGACAGCTTCGTCAATGGCCTCATTATCAATCCTAATCATATCAAGCGCCCCTTCATAGATGGATCAGTTTTAGGATCGTGTGGCTCTGGAGTGGGAGAAAGCTCAACTTTATTAAAATAAAAATATTTGTTAGTACCGAAGCTACAAAAATTTACGAAGCTAAGCTATAAAGGATATACCTATAAGTCTGGCCCGCTCAGTAGCTTCTTCAACTTTTTTAGCCTCTTCTAAGGCATCATGAGACTCTTTCTCATTTTTTATAATGGCTTCATCAGCTATTTCTCGGCCACCCTTCAACCATACTTCGGAATAAAACTTCCCACCTAGTGTAGTAGCTTTGACCGAAGGGTTTCTAACATCGTCGGCTGAGAAGGCAAAACCTAGCTGAACTACAGTCTTGACATGATCACAACTGACCTTTTCCAAAATGGACATGACCCGCGGGCACCGACAAAGGCACAAAAATTCCCTCTATCACTAAAAATGTCTTCAAAGGCTTCGGCCTCACTGTTAATCCACTAGATAACTCCATCTGGGTCACCTCGGATGAATTTCTGCTCTGAAAAATGCACCAACTTTGGAAAAGCTGTTTTCAAATTTTTAGCGCATTCCATAGCCACATCGTAGCATTTTTGTTTAGCTGCATGAAGTTCGTCAACATTTCTTTGTGCCCTTGATCGTTCGATTTCACATATTTCATGTTTTGTCAGCTCTACATTAAAATTTTCAATTGCTTCAGCAACTTTCTTTTCTAACTCTTGCACTTCAGCTTTGTGCGCTTTTGCTTGAGCGGATAGCTTAGCTTCGCTGGATTTTAGCCTTTCGACCAAAGATAGCAAAATCTTGTCTTTTGCGAGAGCTTCGTTTCTCAAGGTTATAACCTCCGCTCGGAGGTTTCCATGCGCTATCTGACAGCTCTCGGCCTCTACATCCTTTTGTGCCTTCAAAGCCTTATTAAGGATTAGACCTACTAAACAAAAGAGCGAACAAACAATAAAAGTAAGAATTACCAAAAATAGCTCGAAAAGTACCAAATACGAAGCCAAAATATGCAAACCTTCAAGCTATTGTAGGTGAGGCTATCCATAAGTTGGTCCTTTATCATAGCGGACAAACCAAGCTCCAGCTTCAGAAATCCCATGTTGTTCATCATTTTGTGTCAAACATTAACCTCCTTACTGTTGGGCAGACAGTAGAGGAAGTTGTCTTCATCACCCCCTCCATGTACCAAGGACCCTCGGGGGTATTTCAAGTCCTTGGCATAGTGTTCTACTTCGGCAATTTGTTCCAATGATAACTGCTTTCCCGAAGCGTGTCGAACAATGTATTCCAAGTCACCATGGGAAGGTGCTTTGGGAGCAGGAGATTTGGATTTGTAAGGAACACTATCTTCCACAAGCCCTATTGGTGCAGCTTCTAAAAGTCTACCTTCAGCAAGAACATTAGCTGTGCTTGCAGTAATCGCTTCTCTTGCAGCTTCAGATTTTTCACCAATTGCTTCGGCAGAAGCAGGAACTGACACCTTCACGGAGTCTAATACAGCATCTAAGATGCTAGCCATTCTTCTCTTCTTTGGAGTCGCTGTTGTAATACTCGATGGCTTCGACAGCCCTGTTACAGCTAGAGGGCTCAGCACCTTCAGCTGTTCTGCTGACTTTTCTGATTCTGGCTCTTTTATCAGGCCTGTACTAGCTTCGATCGACATTGCAGGAGCTGTTTCTGTGGCTGTGGGGGCACCCTCTGCACTTTCAATAAGCTTCGGCACCTTGGTCGTCCCAATAGGCTTCGGCCTACGTGTTAAGACCTTGACCCTCTTCGCCTTCGACGCACTAGAAGTGGTTGAAGCAACAACTTTCCTCTTAGGGTAAACAAACCCAATAACATTGAAAACCCTGTTCAGCCTCCTTTTCCCTCGAGTGCCAAAGGAAACTGTCATGGATTCGTCTTCTATCCTCGGGTAGGCTCCAAGTAGCTGATCACTCGTTGCCTCTATAGCGTCTAGCCAATCATCATTTTTCATTGACTTATGTACCGGAAGGTGTACTTAAGATAAACCAAGCCACCCTAACTGGAGCCAGCGGCAGCTTCCTTTAGCATTTCCCATTCATTTGCAAGAGGCCATACTTTGAAAGCAATGTACTCTTGAACTAAATCTCTGGTACCAATGTAGGAACATATGGTGTTGAAAGCCATTAGGCATGCTTGCACTTCATTCCCAAGTGCGATTGATGGCCTCCAAATGCCAAAACGTGACTATATGGGATGTTGAATGATGCCCCTCACATCCTCCCTCTGATTCAGATCATTCTTCAAGTAAAACCATTGCTTCATCCAAGAGCCTGGCCACTTCTTCCGAAATGTAGGCACAGGATAATTTGCCTCAGAGTGGGGCACGAAGCTATAACAACCGAAGTTGTTATGATATTGTTCTTTTCTAGTTGCCTTCGTCTCGTAAGATTACTCATGAATATTGCAGAAGCACCTAGCATCCGGCTCTAGTCCCTGACTCATCATAGCCCATATAAAAACTCCCACTTTGATAAGAGTTTCAGGGGTAAGTTGATGAAGATATATCTCGAATATCTTCAGAACCTCAACCAACATCTTGTGGAGCGGAAAGCAAAGCCCAGCTTTCATGAAGCTCTTAAAGACCACCACCTCGTCAGTTTCAGGAAGGCGAACGGTGCTTTCCCCCTCGACCCTCACTATAGAGACATCATGAAAATATTTGCCCTTCATCGCTTTGACTTGCCCTTGTTTGACAGTTGACTTCCCAAAAACAACATGGCTCAGCCTCCACGACCGATCTTCAACAACTTCATTCCCACTCTCCACGTCAAAACTATCGCTATCGCTAGAATCTTCAGACACCCCAGCCAACATCTATTGGTGATCTTTTCTGTGTTGGTCTTCTTCATAGCTTCGTAAAACCTAGACATTGTGGAGTTTGTGATCTTCTTGTCCTCAGCCATTCGGATGATGGTTGGCAAATGCTGAAGCTCAAAAATCAATCGAGCTTGCAAAAGAAAAGGCTAAGATGGCAATCATAGTACAAACAGCTAGAAGGCACGGAAAATATTCACGACACAACCTTCTACATATATACTCAGAGCCCCACAGCTCGGTGGGTCCCACGGTTTAGAATGATTCGCTATTCTAGTGAAGAGAAGGTGTTTTTTCGGACCTTTAGCTAAAGGCCTTCATTCACGTTGCAGTTTGAATCTGTTACAAAGAAACAAATTAACACTGCGAGGGGCTACTATTGGGAGCCTTCCTCTTCTGAAGGTCCTCAAAAACATGACTAACCATATGTTTTCACCATGATATGGATTATTACAGGGAGCTTCGACTTCAGGATGGAAGTTCTCTCTCACGGCAGAGGCATACAATGTGAAGATATAGCCCCAAGATGATAAGAATGGACGCCGAAGCTAGCAAAAGAATAATAGCTTCGGCTTGAAATGGTGATGAAGACCAAACATGATGCTGACCAGAAGGGAAAAATACCAGCTAGTTCTTAATGATTTACGTTATGGCCATAAGTAAACGTTAAAGACATAAATGTACTTTTAGCCGGGCTACGTCATGTGCCTATAAATAGATGAACAGTAGCACCGTACTGTTCACGCTGAATTGTAATCAATCTCGCGCCAACACCTTCGAGCAAGCCGAAGGTATCAATGTAATATAGATTCTGTTAATATTCATACATACTTTATGGGAATGCAAATATGAATGAATTGATGAATTACATCATTATTTTTATCTTTATGTATTCTTATTTATCTGTAAGATAATGAAGGCATGTCCTTCATGACCTTCGTCTGATGATCCTTATATCCGCGAGGAGGCAATGCTTCGGAGGACGAATGTCCTTAATATTTAATAATTGTGTTGCCTTGTTCTTGATTCACAACATTTAAGAATAAGTGACTAACATCCACTATAGTTCAAAAAACATAACCGCAAAAGGAAATACATAATAGTCTTACCCAAAAGTCATGCCATATTTCACATTAGGAGCAAACCAGTAGTGGTCCCAGGATATCACGTGGACACACTAACACTAGACATATTTCACCATCCCTGAACAATGAAAACAATAGAGGTTACATAAGATAAAAAATATGTCATCAATCTAGTACAAGTAAATAGAAGCATGATATAAATCGCACTAACATTTATAATAAATACAGAAAATAAAAATAGCTAAAACCAACACCTGTCACAAGAAGACTTGATCACAGACTTGTCGTCTTCTCGAGTGGGCGTTATAGGAGGAACGACTACATGGCTATTACTATAGTAGCCTTAGGAATCTCTAGCCTTAAACTCTAGACTAGCCTCGCTATCGTTGGCCCCTATGGCTAGTGAGGACCTAGACCGTGTTGCCATAATAGTCAATAGTGTTGTCGTTCATGTTGCCATCATAGACATTCTCAAAATCATTCTCAGACTCCAAGTGGCATTCACGATAACCATTATCACCAGGTGTGTACAAACATTCATGATGATTTAGTTTGTACACTACATACCAAGATTTTAAGCTCGTGCATGGATATAACATTTAGTACACCTACTCAACTTGGTGAGCAAGGATAAAGTTGTCATAGCCATATAATTGTTCCTCCTGTTAGACTTCAACCATGCCAAATTAGTCGAGTTCAATGGTTGGTATGAAACCAATCACAACATAAGAATACCACTTTAAGATTCTTATTCCTAGCAAAGTTATAATTGGGTTTGTCTTGAGTTATTTTATAATAATTAATGTCTAAACCTTGTGCATAGAAGTCTCTAGTTACAACTCTAGTATTACATGTAGTAGCTAGTGGACGAGCGACTTCAAATTTAGTTGACTGGAAGCAAAACCATTGACATCATATCGATAATAGCTTTTGATAGTTATGCTTTTGTAAGATAATTGACACAACTTTTTCTATACGTTGGCAATTTGCATGCACTATCACTTATATATGTTTATAAGATCCTTTAAATATAATATGATATAATAATACACATATAGCATAGAATGGTAAATGTTTCGATGTTCTCGAAACCAAGCAAAAAAATTAGGGCAATTTATTTGACCGGTACACATGAATCTTCACAAATCCATACCAAGACCTTAAAGCAATTTCTTTGACCGATATATGTCTTTGGGCATATTGTTATTTGTTGGAAGGACGTCACTGATCAAGTTGACTAGCTCTTTATAGTAGTTATTCGAGAGTGTAAAATTTAACTTAATAGATATAAGTTGAGTCACAAGTGTAAGAATTGTAATTATCGTGTGTTCGTGTAATGGTTCTTTCAAAACTTTCAGATGGTCGAAGTACTTTTGAACGTCCGACTTTAGTTAGATTCTCATATTCTAGTTCAAACTCCGGCCATATAGCATCAAGAATCTCGTTAATCCAATTATTGTCCATCATGTAATGCTTTTCCACTTTTGCATGTTGATATTGTGACTCGTCATGGTGCGCCCGAACCTTATAATGGCATAAAACCAAATTGATAAAGGTCCATTGACACCCATCTCTTATCATGACATAGACAATCCCGACACTTGCTACATAGACACCTTACAACATGAGTGATTGATAAAGAGAATACACGTAAATAAATTTGAGTCTTAACCATCCAATCGTTCAAATTAGCTCTATTCTTACTGTAACAATCATACATCCATTGATGGTTGTCACCCATATTTGATCCTAAAGACTAAAGATGATCGATAAGCCTCTCATGTTAGATATATCACGGTCCTAAATCTATAGAAAAGGATAGTTCCTAAACCGACCAAGAACGTCCGACAAAATAAAAATATATCATGAGCAAATAGAGTCCAAATGAGATTTCAGCACCAATTATGTTCTTCTCTATCTCATGCACAACTATGGTGCAATAGAGAACAATAGGGTTATGATGCTAAAATCTCGCTCGAATTCGTGACTCGTCATAACAATATTACATTGTCGGTCATTCTCAGGCTAGTTAAAGAGGGACATTTTTGAAACAACATATCTCATATATGAAGCACATGTGAAATATGCCGATCAAAATAGGTGGCGCATACGTTTCGTGAACCTATCGGTAGAACCTTTTAGATTGAATTATTTTTCACTACCATTTTTTTATGTAAGTACTAATACTTATTAGTAATGAAATATAAAATCTAATTAACTTTAAAATTAGGCTTTAAATATTTTATCACAATTAGGTTTACCAACTAACATATAAAATATGTGCACTAATTACTAAATTAACCATGCAATAATCAATATTTATTAACTAAAATAAATATAAATTTTATGAGTGATCAATAAAAATTATACTCAATTTACTCGATGAAAACAGAAGTGTGAAAAAGACAGGACAAATATATGGATTGTGCAAAAAGCGTCCGTGAAGATGAAGAACGCACGTGAGCAACGTGGCATGGCTGGGTGGGCAGGCGCTGCTTGGGGCAGGTGAGGTCAGGCCGTCAGGGCATCAGGGGCAGGGCAACGGCTTGATGGTGCAGGGAAAAGGTGAGAGGACGGAAAAAGAGTAAGGGGCTTGATTGGTTTTTTTAAGGTGTGTTTGGTTAAGCAGCAGAGGGGAATAGAACGGCTCTATTTTTATTTTTTGGATATTTGGTTTTTAACTGAGGAGAGCGGATTGACTTCTAGAGTCTATATATGACAATTATTTGGGATGCTCTCACTCCACCAAAACAACCGGATGGGAGCGCTTTTGCGGACACGAGCGCTCTCCTCCCTCCTCTCCTCCACATTCATATGGCTCTCTAACCAAATAATAAATAGAGCGGCTCCGCTGTATTCTACTATTCAACCAAATAAAAAATAGAGCGATTTTGTTCTACTTGTCAAACACAGAATAAAATAGCTCAATTCTCAGAAACGGAAATGGATCCGCTCTATCCGAGTTGGCTCCCCAACCAAACGCACCCTTAGTACAGGGCTAAAATTTCCTTTAGTATATATGGACTAAAGTTTAGTTAGAAGACTAAAATTTAGTCACTATTTTGTTTGATTTTATGGACTAAAGGTATTTAAAACATTAAATAAATCATAAGAGAACCAAAATATTCCATAGTATTCTCCCGCCATTAGTGTAACTAAAATAAAGAAGGAGCAAAAAGTCAAATTAATATGGTTTAGCCTTTTTTAGTTATCATTTTGAGGGACTAGAGACAAACAATTTAATCCATATTTTAGTTCCACTCTTTAGTAATTTAAAAACTAAATGAGACTAAAATAGAGGGACTAACTTTAGTCACTCAAATCAAACAACGCCTAAGTTCGTGTAAATTTACTTTTTCCATCCGTTATCTGGTTATAGCCTATAAAATTTAGCTAATTTCCATAAGTTAAACTAAAAATCCATAAAATATTTTAATATACAAAAGGTTTTTATTTTACTGCTGTGTACGGACAAGTCACATTATCCGTGATGCATCATCCACGTTGTTTGTGATGGTATAGTGTTGATCGATCCAGTATATATATGATACTCTCCCATTGTAATCTATATTAATCTAATAAAAATCTAATGTGAGCATCTAGTGATATCACGACTTCACCATTCATGCTACCACACCGTGCAAGAGGCACTCGAACCCACACCCTCTTGCTCCAAACATTTAGGGTAACCATCAAATCACACATATCTTAGTGTTTATAAATAAATAATAATTATATTTAAATAAATATCTCAATACCTATTTATCTATACTACTCTATTAATAATCTAATGTGGGCACTAGTGCTACTACAACTTCACCCTCCACGATGACACTCTGGACCCGTCCCACGTGCCCCGACTGGTTCTCCCGTCCCTCTCAGCTACTGCCCTGTGGACACGCTGACACTTTAGGCCCGCCTACGCTCTCTGACTGGTCCTGCTCAGCAACCGACCCCATCCACGCAGCTACCACACTGCGCAAAAAATATATGCAGAGCGAGCACTCGAATCTACACCCCCGCTCCGGACCACACGTACTTTAGTGTTTAGAAATAAACAATAATTATATTTAAATAAATATCTTAATACCTATTTATATGATATATAAAAATAATAGTAAAGCACGGGCAACTGACTAGTGTTAATTGTAAGATTGTGTTTGCTTTTATATTATTAGAACACAACATATATCCCAGTACAATAGTTTAAGTTAGGTTTTAAAAAACTAAAATAACTTGTAGTTTAAAACAAAAAGTAATGTGTATGCAGGCCAAACTGATTGTAATAGTACTCACTATACCCTTGTGATACATGCATAAGCATAGCTGGTTTGATTAATTAAACATTCACGGTGTTTGCTTCATATGGCTTTAAGGGCGTGTACCATGAATGTCTTTAGCTGTGTTTAGGAGGTTAAATAAAAAATAACTCAAGGCACGTCTCTTGATGAAGACACGTTTTTTGGCTCTAAGCTCGAGATAGAATGCATAACTAATTGATGCATTGATTTTATTGAATACTTTGATTGATGCAATTCATATAGTAAGACACATGTTTTAGACACATCCACTATCTGCCGGATTGGTTACCCGCAACATCTCATCTTGGATCACCGCATGCGTTGACTTTATTTGAGATTATGTTTGGTTGCTTGTATGTGAGAGTCACAACCTGCATGAGTGGATGCAAAATAAGTTATTTTGATGCTATTAATCTGCATCCACTCATACACTCAAAATTATCGTATCTGGCTAGCCAGGGTGGCGCCAACCTGCGCATGGATGCGCAGCCCTCCAATCAAGCTGTATATTACATTAGGGCACGCACAACCTAGATACTCTAGATCAATTTTTCAAATGCAAGAGACAACTAATAGACTGTATGTTGCAACCCTAAGCCTTGAAATTATAAATATAACTATGCACAATATGTCTGGAGAGGCGTATAAGAGCTCGTCTCTTATATTTTTTAATTAAGCCAAGAGACCCCTAAAAAACCTCATATTAAATATGCCCTATTATCTTAGCTCTGTCTTGTGGTTAGAATACCGTGAGCAAGTTTAATAATAGAACCAACTGATATCTGTAAGGATCCTTCTATCCTACCATTAGTCTATCTATATAGTGGTTAGCTCTTCAGTATTGTAGGACATCCCTTGTCTCTCTTATAAAGCTTCTTGGTTCTTGTGTCGAAGTCGGTTGTAAATTTGCATATCATTTTTCTTCTCTCCCCCACCACAATATTTAGTTAGCTTATAGTGTTTTATCACACTTGCTCTAAGATGTATTGTACATGTGCTAAGTCACAAAGCCGTTAGAACAGTGTGGTACCAAGAAAGAGCACCATAAAAACCTGCACCTACCACATGCAAGCCAAGACTCTAATATTACGGTCAAACATTATGGACCTATAGCTAGTTACCTATATACAGGTCAACGAAGTCTGGTCTCTGTTCTCCAGTTGCATTTGCCGCATTTTCTGTACCTGCGCTTGCTCGATCCAGACTACTACACAGTACTGATTGATAAATAAATATATTGAACAAGCCAACGCGTTCAAAACTAATCATCCAACTAGCGAAAGGTAAACATCAAATAAATTAAAGAAACAAATTAAACCGTGCGTCACTACAGTAAACGGAACAACGTTTGACGGCCAAAGCCGTCGGACATAAGGTACACATCGTTGGAGATAGGTAATGTCCGACGGCATTAACCTATTTCCGACGGTTTTAAGCCGCTGGAGGTGAGGCGTCGAAAATAGCGTAATGTCCGATGGCCGCCGTTGGACATAAGCTATCTCCGACGGCCGCCTCTGCCCGTCGGAAATAATAAAGACCAACCGTTTTACCGGTCAGCCTGTGGGGCCCACAGGCTTATGTCCGACGGCCCGGCGCTAGGCCGTCAGACATAATCAGGACTTATGTCCGACGGTATATAAAACCGTCGGACATAACCAGGCCTTATGTCCGACGGCTACCACTAGGCTGTCGGACATAATAAATTACAGAATTTACACAAAATTCTGTTTTTTAAAAAATCTGACATTTACAAAGCAAAAACAGATTTCATACACATATACACTTTCACAATCACAAATATACACATTCACATAAGTATTCACATTCACAATCACAAATATTCTCACATAAATATTAACATTCACAAATTTAACATCAACATATAGGTCCGACGGTTGTTGCAAACTGACATTGTGTCTCACAAACAAGTGTTGCAAAGTGTTTCACAAATTAACATCACGACACATCAATCATATCCATCGCCTGGATGGTTCGAGTAGCCACCTCCTCCTGCAGGACTATGCGTGTTGAAAAGGTTATTCACCCAAGAATGTGATGTGTCGTCTTGACCAGACCCATCTCCTGGTGCTGCAACTGAAGCGGGGGTGTCTAAAATCCCTATAACACACGCACATGAAATTGTAACCACTCAGTTTTTCATTTAAACACATAAGACATCTATGAACATGTCACACACGCATATGTGTACATACCGTAGGGAATTGTGACGGAGGCGGAGGTGGAGGCGCAAGCATTGGCATCAGCAGTACAAAGTCCGGAGGCGGCATCCCATAGGTGGGCATCGGGACGCCCGTTTGTTGGGCTAGTTGCTACAAATTATATACAAGTCATTGATGAGCAAATAAGATACACATCATGTGTTTTGCAAAATAAGCTACAAAATGTTACTTCAACTTACTGAGAGAAGAGCTTGATTTTGGGCCTGGAGGTTTGCATAATACTCGTCCCTCTTCTTCTGGTACTCGGCTTGTTGTCTCTGGTACTCAGATTGTTGCCTCTGGTACTCCAATTGTTCCCTCAAGACTGATTGATGGTACTCTGCCTGTTGACGCAACACTGCAAGCTCTATCTCCTAGGTGGATGATCGTGAACGGGACGACTGTGAAGACGACAATGTGGACTGTCGTCCACGGCATCTCAGCTCTCTGGAATCAATCGTAGAATCAAAAATACCCAACCTACAAGAGTGAACCATGCACTTAGTATAGTAACTCATGGCTCAGTTGAATCGCAAGCATATGATGACAATGTTGAAATCAAAATCAAATAATCCCACCATCCATGGGCTTGTCCACCTACGCTAGCATATGCTGCCTGAGGGTCGATTAGCTGGATCCTCCAATCGTACTCCTGCCCATGGCGTTGAACCATCTCCTGCCCATATGAAGCCTGGAGGCAAACAATATCAAATATAAGTGCATAACCCCTATGCCCTTGCAAACAATATCAAACACATAATAGAGTACCGAAAACTCACTAGACGGTCGGTGGCCGTCTGAGTGCATAACACATCAGGATTCTGAGGATCAGAACCCCTATGCCCTTACATATACACCTCCACATCCGTGGGTGTACGGCCGGATTTGACTTCCTGTACATAAAAATTACAATGACACATTTCTATGTAATTCAAAGTTACAACATACTGTGACTTACCATTCGCTTAGCCAAGCGCACATGACCATCACCGCCGTAGTTGTGGAACGACTCAGTCCCACAGTTTCCCAAGTTCCTTTCGGAAATGGCACGAAACTCAGAGGAAGCCCACCATCTGCACAAGGCCCAATAACCGTCTGATCGGGTGGCCATCCACGACACCGATACCTACATGAAATTTTTTAAATAAAGCAAGCAAATACATGGCTTCGTGCGATATGAGATGCAACAACCTGTTTACCTCTAGGTATTGCTCCACCGTCAAGTAAATTGATGACCACTCGGCCTTGGTATTTGGCATCGGTCGATCATCAGCATTTGCTCTGTACCATGCCTTTATAGCCTGAATTCGTGCATAGTACATTGCATCTGCAACGACATCGTTCGCGTTATACTCAAACACGTAATGAGCGTTCATATCATATGATCCATCGTCCAGCAACTTGTACCGTTTCTGCAAAAAAATAGTGTTATCATAAAAGCAACCATATATGGAATAACTAAAATAGTATAAACAATTCATACCCAGAATGCATCCCAAACTAGTGCCTGTGTGTTGCCAAACGTTCTACAGACACCATAGCGATAATGCTCCCAAGTGGTGGCGGGGACAAACTCGATAGTAGGCAAAGTCACAAGACCAGGCCAGTGTAGACGAACAAGATTACCAAGGACCATGTTCACCTGCCTGTAGTGTCCTGTGCCTATGAACGAGTCGTCGATTCAAGTCCTGCAAACAGAAAACAAAGTAGAAATTAAAACATAACTTTCAATAACATTTAAGCAAAGATATGTCACTCACTTTCCACTAGGCTTTATCAAAACCCGAGATTCGGGTGGAAGCTCTGGAGGTGGTCCAACAAAATGCAGCTTCCTCGTTCTCCTAACTCGAGAAGTTCCAGACCCAGCTGCGGAATCTCCACCAGCCCCATAATCCCCAGCAGCATCGTCTCCAGCATCATCTCCCACATTATCTACACCATCATCTTCAACATCATCTCTTGCATGATCATCTACCACTGGTTCCCTAATTTCAGCATCCTATGAAACAAATAACTTACATCATTCAATATTAAGTAACTCAAATAATGTAATTTAACAACTAACTTACATCTTATGGAGGCAAATGTTCTGCCAACGCTCTCCGTCTGCTCATGGTAGAACCTGTGCCCTGAAAAACTGAATCCTCACCCCTCGAGCTGCTCCTCGAGCTACTCCTCGTCCCAAGCAAACTACGAGCAAAAGACATCATTTTCTTTGACATCCTATTTAAACAAAAACAAGTTAGTACATAAATCGACAATAAAATAATAAAATATGCAATAAAATCATGATCCATACTCGTCAATCGTAATCGTAATCAAAATCAGGATCTAGTTGCTTTCGTCGATTTAATGGACGCCAAGTAGCTTTCTTCTTTCTCGTCACTCGTTTTCTTTTTGGAGGAACCTCTACATCATTTTGATCGCCTAATAAAGATTCTTCCAACATTTTAGTTTGTACATTAAACGTGGTGGTAAGTTCTTCGTCTTGGAAAATCTCAGCAGCCCCCACTTCCTGCTCGATTTGACTTTCAACATAACCAGCATCACTAGGAGCATATAGTCGTTCACGAGGATTAACTTTGTACACTACCCTCCAATCAACCAAACCCTTTTTCTTAGATGGATATGTCATATAATACACCTACTCGTATTGGTGGGCAAGGATTATAGTGTCGTGGCCTTCTAATCTATCGTTGTGTTTGACTTCCACCATGCCATATTGATTTTCTCGCGTTGTATTTGGAGAAAACCAATCACAATCGAAGAACACCACTTTGAGTTGTTTATCTCCAAAAAACTTGTACTCGATTATATCATTAATGACTCCATAATAATTAGTCACCTTCCCTTCATCATCAACAGCTCTAGTTACAACTCCGGAATTTGTCATGGCTGTTAGAGGACGATCATCTTCGAACCTTGTGGAACGGAATCTAAAACCATTGACATCATACTGACCATAACGTCTGCCAGTTACTGCTCCTAGGGATAATTGTCGAAGGTTCGGGTGTATTTGTCATTTTTATCTACATAATGTCGAAACCAACACAAGAAATTAAGTCCCCCATCTTTCCCCTCTCGACGAATCTGGTCACGTTCACAGCCAGAGATGCAATTTTAAGAATCAAATTCCCTGTTAGTACAAGGAAACAAACTTTTTAGTATCACAACAAAAATTCTAGCGGTAATGACTAAAATAAAGTTTACACTTACAGGAGAAACTGACTCATCTCTTCCATATTGTTATACATGTAGAGTAAAGCAGTCTTCCATTCGTCGTTGGTGAAACAGTATGTTGTGCTGGGTCCTACAGTTTTGCCCCTCCATTGAAAAATTTCAATATCACTGATAGGGGGCTCGTTGACATGATACCGCAACGTAGGGGCATTGACATTATGTTCCTCTGCAAAGTACAGGCCCATGAACGATGCTATCTCTTTATATTTGAATTCTTCAGCGATGCACCCTTCAACTCGTCTCTTATTACCAACCATTGCGCGTAGCTTCTTTAGTGTCCTTTTGATGTGATACATCCATCTATATTGCACAGGACCTCCTACCTTAGCTTCGTATGGTAGGTGAACAAGTAGATGTTGCATCGGATTGAAGAAACCTGGTGGAAATATTTTTTCAAGTTTGCATACCAAAATCGGTATTTGTTGCTCGAGCTTCTCCATCATCTCTTTCTTTATTTCTTTAGCACAAAGATGTCTATAAAAGTAGCTTAGCTCCGCTAATGCTTTCCAGACATCATTTTTTACAAAACCACGAAACATAACAGGAAGGAGTCTTTCCATTATTATGTGGTAGTCATGACTCTTCAACCCAGAAAACTTGCCCGTCTTCAAATTCACAGACCTTCTAAAGCCCACGGCGTAACCATCTAGGAACTTTAAGTTTTTCAACCATTTCATCAATTGTTTCTTCCTTTTAGGTTTAATACTGAAAGGAGCACGTGGCTTCTTCTGATTCTCTCCTATCTCCATAGTTGGTCTTCTACAGATTAAGGCCAAGTCTTTTCTAGCCTTAGGGTTGTCTTTTGTTTTGTCAGTGATATTCATGCAAGTGCTGATAATGCTTTCACCCATATTTCGTTCCTGGTGCATGACATCAATGTTATGCATTAGAATCAAGGCTTTCATATAAGGGAGTTCCCATAGACCACATTTGTGAGTCCAATTATGCTCGGTTCCATAACCTTCAAAACGATTTTCATATCCGTTTAGTTTCAAATCATTAAGTCTCGCGAGAATCTCTGGACCACTTAGACGCTTGGGTGGTCCCCTCGTCACAATCGTGTCCTTTTTAAAAGCGTTCCTATCAAACCTGAACGGGTGATCCTCTGGCAAAAAATATCTATGGCAATCGAAGTAACATATCTTTCCACCAAACTTTAGTCGAAAGCATAAAGTGTCTTCAACGCATATCGGACATATCAAAATCCCATGACAACTCCATCCATCAAAGGTACCATAAGCCATAAAATCATGAATAGACCACAAAAACGCGGCTGTTGGGGCCATGCTTCGGTGCGCCGAAGGTCTTACACGAAGAAGCAGCTTCGGCTGAAGTTGTCCTCAGGAGATGGCCGAAGGTCCCTTTTCATGGAGCTTCGGCATTACAAACCGACATAGTGATAGAATGACCTTTTTATCCATAGAGGTCTGAGTCAATGTTGTAAACTTTTGTAAGGGGCATAATTGTAATTCGTCACAGGCTGCGTCCTGTGTCTATAAATAGATGAACAGTACCCCCGTACTGTTCACGCGAACCTGCCATTTGCTTTCGCATCACACCTGTACTTTTTTTCCTCAGGACCGAAGGTACATTTGTAATTTGAAGTCATTTGTATTCATTCATTCGTGATAATAAAAATGGAAATGATTCTATGATAATATTTAAATGTTTATTTCATACTTCATGATTTATATGATATGAACGCTTCGTCCCTTGCTATTATGCTTACGAAGGTACGTCCTTCGTAACCTTCGTCCGAAATTCTTTATATCCTGCAGGGATATAATGTTTTGGAAGATGGTGCTCCCGATAACAGGTGGTTCTTGCTCAGAGCCGGCTAACAAGAAGCAGAAGAAGGAGGCTCAGAGAAGGGTGCAGCATGTTGGAGTGCAGGGACCCTTCATCAAGTCAAAATGGTCCCACATTCCAATTACTTTCTCTCAGGAAGACCTTCAGCTTAAGGATTATCCTCACAATGATGCCATGGTTATCTCTTGCGTGATCAAAGGATTTCTGGTCCACAATGTCTTAGTTGATACAGGCAGTGCAGCTGATATTATATTTGCTAAAGCCTTCAGACAAATGCAAGAGCCTGAAGACAAGATTCATGATGCTACGCACCCTCTTTGTGGCTTCGGAGGGCGGCAGATTGTAGCACTTGGGAAGATTTCCATGCCGGTAACCTTCGGATTTGTTAACAACACAAGGACTGAGCAAATTGTGTTTGATATTGTTGACATGGAGTATCCTTACAATGCTATCATTGGTCGCGGTACTCTTAATGCCTTCGAAGCAATTCTTCACCCAGCTTATCTCTGCATGAAGATACCTTCGGACCAGGGGCCTATTGCTATTCATGGAAGCCAGGAAGCTGCTAGAAGGGCCGAAGGAAGCTGGACTGACTCCAAAGCAATCCATAACATAGATGGAGCTGAAGCTTGTGAACAGTACAAATTCAGAAGGGAGAAAGCAGCTTCAGCAGATCAGCCGAAGCCTATGCTATTGTGTGAGGACATAGCAGAGCAGAAGGTGCTGTTGGGCTCGCAACTATCTGAAGACCAGGAGAAAACCTTGATAAGGTTTTTATTCAACAACAAAGATGTTTTTGCATGGTCAGCTAATGATCTCTGTGGAGTAAATCGGGATGTTATTGAACATTTGCTCAATGTTGACCCATCCTTCAGACCCCGAAAGCAGAGGCTTCGGAAGATGTCGGATGACAAGGCCAAAGGGGCTCGCAATGAAGTAAAAAGACTCCTCAGTGCAGGAGTTATCAGAGAAGTAAAGTATCCAGAGTGGCTAGCTAACACTGTTATGGTGAAGAAGGCCAATGGCAAGTGGAGAATGTGTATCGATTTCACAGATCTCAACAAGGCTTGTCCGAAGGATGAATTCCCGGTGCCAAGGATAGACTCTTTAGTCGATGCAGCAGCTTCTTCAGAGCTCATGAGTCTCCTGGACTGCTACTCAGGCTATCATCAAATTTGGATGAAGAAGGAAGATGAGCCGAAGACTAGCTTCATAACCCCAAGTGGCACATATTGCTATCTTCGGATGCCTGAGGGGCTCAAAAATGCTGGAGGAAGTTTCAGCAGAATGACAGCGAAGGTCCTCCAGTCTCAGATAGGCAGAAATGTGTTGACTTATGTCGATGACATCATTGTAAAAAGCACGAAGCAGGAAAATCATATTGCCGATCTGCAGGAGACCTTCGCCAGTTTCAGACAAGCTGGTCTGAAGCTGAATCCAGAAAAATGTGTCTTCGGAGTGAAGAAGGGGAAATTTCTCGGATGCTTGGTTTCAACAAAGGGAATTGAAGCCAATCCAAATAAAATCGAAGCTATACTTCGAATGGAGCCACCAACTACAAGAAAGGGGACCCAAAGATTGACAGGAAGGCTGGCATCTCTCAACAGATTCATATCCAGATCAGCAGAAAGAAATTTACCATTCTTCGAGGTGCTGAAGTCAGCTGAAGTCTTTCAATGGGGCCCAAGTCAACAAAAAGCCTTCGAAGAGCTGAAGCAATACTTGATAGATCTAACAACATTAACCCCACCAACGCCAGGGGCTCCTTTATTGTTGTATGTGGCAGCTTCGCACTCAGCAGTAAGTGCGGCACTTGTCCAAGAGAAGTGTGATGGCCAAGTCAAGAAGCAGGTCCCAGTATATTTTGTATCTGAAGTCCTTAGTATATCAAAGAAAAATTATACAGAGCTGGAGAAAGTATTATATGCCGTTTTAATGGCATCCAGGAAGCTTCGGCATTATTTTCAGGCATACAATATCATTGTTCCTTCTTCGCAGCCGTTGAAGGATATCATGAGAAATAGAGAAGCTACTGGACGGATTGGAAAATGGGCTGCAGAGCTCAATGAATTTTACATTGATTATGTGCATAGATCTTCGATCCAGTCTCAAGCATTGGCAGATTTCATTGCCGATTGGACGCCAGGGGCTCAGGATGAAGAAGCAAATAAAGATGCCGAAGTGTGGACAGTGTTTTGTGATGGCTCTTGGGGAACCTTCGGAGCAGGTGCAGCCGCTGTGTTGGTTTCACCATCCAAGGTTAAAACTTGTTATGCAGCAAGACTTGACTTCAGCTGTACAAACAATATTACTGAGTACGAAGCCCTGCTCCTGGGCCTTCGGAAATTAAAGGCAATGGGAATTAGAAGGGCGATTCTTAAAACTGATTCCCAGGTTGTTTCGGGTCATATTGACAAAAGTTGCAAGGCTAAAGATCCGAAGCTTGAAAAATATCTAGACACGGTCCGAAGGATCGAAGCCTCCTTCGAAGGATTTTCTGTCAAGAATATTCCTCGAGGACAAAATGAGCATGCTGATTTGCTAGCCAAGTCTGCAGCACAGGGGCTGCCGTTACCTTCGGATGTGTTCTTCGAAACAATAAAGGCACCTTCAGTGGAGCTTCTCGAAAGAGCAGTCCTCAACATATCTCCTGTTTACAGCGAAGATTGGAGAACTGAAATAATCTCTTACCTTCAGGGTAAGTTCCTTTCAGATGACGAAGCTTACAATAAAAGAATAGAGGCAAGAGCTCGTCCGTATGTCATGATAGAAGGGGAATTATACAAACATGGAGTTTGTGCCCCGCTGCTCAAATGCTTGTCTAGAACCAAAGGCATAGAATTAATGAAAGAAATACATGCAGGCCTGTGTGGATCCCACATCGGATCTAGGCCGTTACTTGGAAAAGTTTTCCGCCAAGGGTTTTATTGGCCGAAGGCAGCTTCGGATGCAGCGGAGTTAGTTCAAAAGTGCGAAGGTTGTCAGAAATGTGCAAGAGATCAAAAGCAACCTTCGTCTTTGACACAGCTGATACAACCCATCTGGCCATTGCAAAGGTGGGGCCTTGACTTGTTGGGTCCATTACCACCGGCCCAAGGGAATCTAAAATATGTTATAGTAGCTGTGGAGTATTTTTCTAAATGGATTGAGGCGAAGCCATTAGCCACAATAACTTCGGCTACTGTCCAAAAGTTTTTCTGGCAGAATATTGTCTGTCGCTTCGGGGTACCGAAGGCAATCACTGTAGATAATGGAACGCAGTTTGACTCCGAAGCTTTCAGAAATTTCTGTGATCAAATTGGAACGAAGATCCATTTTGCATCAGTCAGGCATCCGGAGTCAAATGGGCTCGTTGAAAGGGCCAACGGCATTATAATGACAGGAATAATGAAGTTAATCTTCAATCAACCTAGGGGAAAGTGGCCAGATCAGTTAATCAAAGTGGTGTGGAGCCACAATACAACAACATCAAGGTCTACAGGTTTTACCCCATTCAAATTATTATTCGGTGACGAAGCAATAACTCCGGAAGAAGCTAAAGCTGGGTCAATAAGAGTGGTAGCTTCGGCAGAATCAGGTCCCGAAGATGCTTGCCTTGTGGAAAAAGATGCTTTAGAGGGGATCAGGCTTCAGGCCGTGCTGAATATCAATAAATATCAAGCTGAAACAGTCAAGTGGCGAGATAGAAAGGTCCGGTTAAAAAATATTGAGCCGGGTCACTTGGTGCTTCGGAGAGTAGCCAACCCAGACACAGTGGGCAAGCTACAGTTGAAAAGGGAAGGACCTTTCTTCGTAGTATCTTCGTCAAGGCCTGGTTCGTACAGATTGAAGGACATGGATGTCAACGAAATTCCAAGATCTTGGAATGCGGATGAGCTTCGGCGATATTATGTATAACTTGATGTAACTTTTTTATGTTTTTCTTTTCTTTTTTCATGGCACCCTTTTCCTTTCTAAAGGGGGAGAAAGGTTTTTAATGGGGCCATCATGTGTAATTTCCTTTTTAGTTTTATAAGAGCAAAATCCCCCAAAAAATGTAAATGTAAAAACTGAGAACGCACCATCGAGTGCTGAAACTGAAAAGGTGAAGAAGCTCCAAAGACGTCCCTAAGGGGATGCAGAGCTCACAGCGAAAAGTCAACGCTGATTCCGCCTAAGTAAAAGGCGAAGAAGCTCCAAAGACGTTCCTAAGGGAATGCAGAGCTTATACCGTCTAAGTAAAAGGCGAAGAAGCTCCAAAGACGTTCCTAAGGGAATGCAGAGCTTATACCGTCTAAGTAAAAGGCGAAGAAGCTCCAAAGTCGTTCCTAAGGGAATGCAGAGCTGATGTGTGGTTGTTTCTAAGGAAATAATGGCTGAGAGTGTGGCTTCGGACATATGCTTTGGACATTCATTCGCACATTACATTACATCATAGCATTTGCATTCATAAGCATTCATTCATAGCATTTGTGTTCCTAAGTGGTTGCTTCGGCAAAAAGAAGAAGTGGCCTTTTATGCTTCGTTATGTACAAAAAAGAAAAGCTTCGGCAAAAGAAGAAGTGGTCTTTTATGCTTCGTTGTGTACAAAAAAGAAAAGCCCCGGCAAAAAGAACTGGTCTTTTATGCTTCGTTGTGTACGAAAAGAAGGGAAGGTGTTTTTTCGCCTTCGGCTCAAAATACTAATTTCGTCCACATCAAAGCGCCTCAATAGAAAGGGTAAGAATATATTGCAAGGTATGTACAAAGTTCCTTGAGAACAGTTTAATTGTATTTACAAAAAGTCGTTACAAATTCTCCTGAGTTTTTTCTAGTCTACTCCTACTAATCTTCATCAGGTTTCCGCTTCGGCGGCGTATTCTTTAAGTATCATCTTCAGCTTCGTCATCCTACATGAATCAAGGTATCGTGAGTAAAAATCAAGTGTGAAGGAGAAGGTAAGTACAAAGTATGATTTCTTACTGGTTCAAGATGACTTCGAGCTTCGTCTCCAGCTTTCTCTCGCCCGCCTTTTGTCCATATCATTTTTATAAATCTATTTGAGATACTTCGGGCAAGGTCAGGAATATCATCTAGAATGGATGGAGAGAGAGTGAAGTTCGGCCTGTTGACGACTTTTCCATGCTCACAGCCGGTTTTCAGGAACGCTGCAGCGGTGCCTCGAGAAGCTACCTAGGCACAGAAGTCACCGTGCCCGGCTATAACTTCGTCAAGTTCTTCAATTTCAGCTTCAATATGATCGAAGGCTTTTGGTAAATTTTCAGCTGAAGGGTTAAACTTCCCGCTGCTGGCTCCAACTGAGTAAAAGATCTTCTTCAATTGTTGAATGCAGCTGGTACTAAATTTCAAACATTTATCTTGAAGGCTTGTTAATGATTTCTTCAAGTCTGAGTTGGTCTGGACTTCGGCTTCAAGTTTTGAATTAAGCTCTAGCTTCTCCTGTTCAAATTGTTTTGATTGGCAGATAAGCTTCGAATTCAATTCTGATACTTTAGCTTCAGTCTCTACCAGCAAGCCTTCAGTTGACTGGAGTTCAAAGTCTTTCTTTTCAATAATGGCTGACTGCTCTTTTATCTTGCTCTCTAGATTTTCAATTATAGCTTTGTGTTTCTTATCCTCTAGATCTTGTTGCATCTTCAGAGCTTTGCTCAGTAGCATGCTCTGCATAGAAACAACTTTCGTTAGTAACATTTTCATTATTAAAAGCAATAAAAGCCAGTGAAAAGGTTGTTTACCTTGAAATTGGAATAAAATAAGCTGCCGACGATATGTTGTCGTCGGTAGCGGCTGATATCTGTTTCTAGCTTCGGAAAACCGATACTCTTTGATAGAGTACCGATGACCTTAGCCCCAGCCTGATCACGAATACAGCCCAATTTTTCATCATCAATGCCTCCAAATAGAAGAGCTCCTGGCTTGTATCCGCAAGATTTGGCATATTCCTTAAGCTCTTCTATTTCGGCCTTCGACAGTTTTTGTCCAATTAAATTTTGAAATGTGTAGGCTTCGTCGTCCGAAGTGTCTTCGGCTATTTCTTTCCCCTTCCCAGGCACTGTGGCCATGGTTTCTTCAGCAGCGGTGGCAGCTTCTTCTGCAGCCATGTCTTGCAAAATTTTGTTGATGTCCTCAATGGTAGTTTCTAAGTTCACATCTTCGGCTGTAGCGGCTTCGGTAGCCGCGACCTCCGAAGGTGCGACTTCAACATTTGTTGTGCCCTTAACAGCTGGTGTTTTCTGAATTGACGCCCTCGGCGGCGTCTTGTCGATAACTTCGGTCACTGCAATAATTCTTTGCCGCTTTGGTTTGGTTATCTTCGTTTGGTCCGGCTCTTCCACCTTTCAAAAAAGCTTCGTCAGTTGAGGCCCTAATGAATTTAGCTTCGTGGGCACGGGTTCAGTCATTACCTTTAAAATTTCCTCCACGTCGCTGGTAGAAGGTGGTGCGGGGGACCCCTCTTCATCGGATAGTTTTCGCTTTGGAGTTGATATTTTTCTCTTCTTAGGAACTTTCTTCTCTTTTGCTGGTTTCTCTTCATCCTTGTTCAAAGTTTCGGCCACTCTTTTTCTTTTTTGGCCCTCAGCACCCTTGTTCAGCCGTTCATAGTCAGGGTACTCGAAGCCCAGGGCATCAAGCACTCGGTTCAATCTTCGCTTCGGACGGGTGCCGAAGGCTGCTGTCATCAGTTGATCTTCTTTTTTGGAATAATTCCCAAGAATTTCATTACACATCACCTCAACTGTGTCCAGCCACTCTTGGCATGGCTTCTTAAAGTATTTCTTGAATTTGAAGTGATAAGGAAGCCGGACAAGTTCCCCCTTCTTCTTCTCCCCCTCTAGCTTTGGCATTTCCCATTCTTTCAGAGTAGGGAAGACTCTGAACGCCAAGAATTCTTGAACCAGATCCCTGGTACCGATATGCTCTGAAATAATTTCAAACTCACCCAGTGCAGCCCAGGTGGGACCCTCCAATTTCATGTGGCATCGTGGCCTTGTTTCTCCGAAGATTAAATCAAGAGGGCTTTGTACCAATTTTTCTTCGTCTTCGTCAACTTTCACATAAAACCACTCAGATTTCCAGCCTGCTGGCCATTTGCTTCGGTAGCTGATAACAGGACACTTTGTTGTCTTCCGGTAGGCAAAATTGTAGCAACCGAAGTTATCATGTAGCCCATCTTTTCTGGCCTTTGTTTGGTAATGTAACTCATGAACTCGACAGAAACTGTCGGCAAATGGCTCCACTGCTTGGCTTCGGAGGGCCCAGATATAAACATTAAGCCTAACGATAGCGTTAGGAGTCAATTGATGAAAGTAAATACCAAATTTTTTCAATACATCTGCAATAATTCCATGAAGAGGGAATCTCAGCCCAGCCTTTAAAAAGCTCTTGAAAATGACAATCTCGTCCTTCTCTGGCTTTGGGGTAGTTTCTTCTCCCCCGAAGCGAAGTAGCTTCTTCTGATTTTCACTGAAATAACCTGCCTTCACCATCTTGGCGAGATCAGCCTTTGAAACAGTCGACTTTCCGAAGTCTAGGTGGCTGGGCTTGCTGGGCATGGCAATGCGGTAGTCATCCTCGGAGTCAGTTTCTTCAATGTTCTCTTCTCCTTCGGCAGCTGTCGGGCCTGCTTCAGCAGCGGGCATTTCTTCCGCAATCACCAGTCCGGAACGCTGCATTGCTTCGGAGATGGGCACAGTATTCGAACCTTCGGCTTCGTCTCCTTCACGTTCAACTCTGGCAGTAGATCGCACTCTGGCCATTTGATTCTGAGTTCGGGAAAGTTAGTTACTTTTTTCTTTTTCCTTTTCTCCCGAAGCCTTTCTTTCTGACGAAGCAGGCTTCGAGACAGACCTTCGTTCGATTCTGAGAATCAAGCTTCGGCTACAGTTAAAAATTTTGGCAGCAAAACAGTGCAAATAGCAATGAATGCTGTGGTAACTTCACACCTACCCGTCTGTTTATATAGTGCTGCAGGTAAGAAGGCGAAGCGGCAGGATTTTTACACCAGGCGGGCAGTAACTCGTACTCGCTGCGCAGTGGACCGCAAAGATCAAACAGTAACTCTGCAAGGTGGGTCCGACACGAGCTCGAAAATTGAATCGTTTCTCGGCAACGAGCTCAGGGAAGGTGTTTTTTGGACCTTCGGCTTCCCGAAGCTTAAGAGGCATTTTTCACGGATCAAGCTCGTTACGAAAAACGATCTAGCACCGCGAAAGGGGCTACTGTTGGGGCCATGCTTCGGTGCGCCGAAGGTCTTACACGAAGAAGCAGCTTCGGCTGAAGTTGTCCTCAGGAGATGGCCGAAGGTCCCTTTTCATGGAGCTTCGGCATTACAAACCGACATAGTGATAGAATGACCTTTTTATCCATAGAGGTCTGAGTCAATGTTGTAAACTTTTGTAAGGGGCATAATTGTAATTCGTCACAGGCTGCGTCCTGTGTCTATAAATAGATGAACAGTACCCCCGTACTGTTCACGCGAACCTGCCATTTGCTTTCGCATCACACCTGTACTTTTTTTCCTCAGGACCGAAGGTACATTTGTAATTTGAAGTCATTTGTATTCATTCATTCGTGATAATGAAAATGGAAATGATTCTATGATAATATTTAAATGTTTATTTCATACTTCATGATTTATATGATATGAACGCTTCGTCCCTTGCTATTATGCTTACGAAGGTACGTCCTTCGTAACCTTCGTCCGAAATTCTTTATATCCTGCAGGGATATAATGTTTTGGAGGACGAAGGACTTTAACACTTAACATTTTCTATGTTGCCTTGTTCTTAATTCTTAGCATTTGAGAACAAGCCCCCAACAGCGGCTCTCAGGTTGAACTTCTGTTTCTTGTAACAATCGTACGCCTCGACTCCTTCCCACAAAATTTTCAATTCTTCAATCAGGGGTCTCATCATCACATCGATCTTTGTTCCAGGATGATCCGGACCAGGTATTACAAGACACAAGAAAATAAATTCATATTTCATGCAAAGAGCTGGTGGAAGGTTGTATGGAACAGCAAAGACGGGCCAACATGAGTAGGATGTTGCAGTTAGATTGAATGGCGAGAAACCATCTGTTGCCAAACCGAAGTGGACATTCCGCACTTCATCAGCAAAGCTGGAATCAAAAGCATCTAGTGCCTTCCATGCATCTGTATTAGCTGGGTGCACCATGACACTTGGATTCTCACGTACTCCTTCTTTGTGCCACCTCATGTGTCTGGCTGTATTCTTGGAGATGAACAAACGTTTCAACCGAGGTATAAGAGGCGTGTAACGAAGCTGCTTATGTGCAATCTTTATAGTCACGGTCAAACCATCGTCGTTTTCAACCTCAACGAATCTACGCTCACCACATATAGTACACTTCTTCTCACCCGCAGTCTCCTTCCAGAAAAGCATACAATTATTGTCACAGACATCGATTTTTTCGTAGTCCATACCGAGCCCAGATAACAACTTTTTGGACTGATACATGTCCTTTGGCATCTTGTGATTCTCTGGAAGTACATCACTGATCAAGTTCAAAAGCTCCTTGTAACAGTTGTTTGAGAATGCAAACTTAGACTTAATAGCCATAAGTCGAGTCACAAATACAAGGACGGTCACTTTTGTGTGCTCATGCAACGGCTCTTCGGCAGCTTTAAGGAGCTCGAAGAACTTGAACCTTGGATCCTCATACTCGGTGGGTTGACCTGTGTTCTCCAAATCGATGGTTAGAAGCTCATGGTGTACATCGTCAAGCATCTCTTCCATCATATCATAGTCCCCCTATTCATGTGACTGAACTTCCGATACAATACGAGGAGGTGGGTCCTCACCGTGGTGCACCCACACCTCATAGCCTGGCATATAACCGTTCTTGCAAAGATCTATCGACATAGTCCTCCTGTCAAGGAAATAACTATTCCGACACTTGCTACAAGGGCACCTCACTTCGGTTCCAGTCTCTGACCGAGCAAAAGCACGGTCGAGAAACGCGTCAGTATTGGCAACCCAATCACTTGATAGAGCACCTCTTTTCTTCCAACCTTCATACATCCATCGACGATCCTCCTTCATACTAGATACGAGATATTAACTTGATTAGTTAAGTTAATCACGCCTCTAATCTAATAAACCACACTAATACAAGGAAAATAATTTCACGGACCCTAAATCATATAAAATAACCTTATTTCCGAGGGCATAATAATTACCCTCGGAAATTAATAGTTTAAATTATATAGACACCACTACATAACATTATCACGGGTGACAAATCATATAAAATGACCTTATTTCCGAGGGCATAATAATTATCCTCGGAAATTAAAAATTTAAATTATCTAAGCACCACTAAGTAAACGAAAACAAACTAAATTAATTACATAATCAAATTTCGCCATACAATCAAATTTCGGCCATCGTATATAATAAGATAAACAAGATTTAACATACTAATTATTTAATAACAACAATGAAAACTACAAAACAATATTAATATATACAAAATAAAACTAAAAATACTTACTTAGACAATGCGGGGCGGGACAATTCTGGCGTGGGCAGAGATGTGGCCGGCGGCGACAGGGCAGCACCTGCGGTGTGGGTGACGGGGCGACCGGCGCGAGCGGGGCCGCGGCCGGCGGCGGTCGTCGACGGCGGGCGGGCAGGGTGGCGACGGGGCAGTGGGCAGTGGGCGGCGGCAGGGCAGTGGGCGGCGGGACGGTGGCGGGGTGGCGACGGCGGCGGCGGCGACGGGCAGAGAGAAAGGAGCGCGCGTGAAAATGAAACCGCGCAGGGCTTGGTCCGCATTAAAACTCCTTATCTCCGATGGCTATGGACGCAGCCGTCGGATGTAAGGTTATGTCCGACGGCTACGCTGACAGCCGTCGGACATAAGGTTCTATTTCCGAGAGCCAGAGATGGCCGTCGGACATAACCTTACGTCCGACGGCCGCGTAGGCAGCCGTCGGAGATGACGAGACTGTCGGATGTTTGTTATTTTACTGTAGTGCATCGCGTGCAAAGCTAGTTATTAGTCTTCCACATCATATCTGTCGAAAAGTAATAAAGACCAAATAAATTTTAAAAAATTGAACCGAACATTGACAAAAAAAATTCACCAAGCCTTGGAAAAATACATCCACAAAAGTAAATAGTTTGTTGCATATATGTAGTAACTTATCCAGTCAAGACCATAAGGCTTCGACTCTCCTCCACTATTCCATGGCTTGCTGCGTTTTAATTTGGCTACGGCTACAATTTCTACAGTATTTATTTATATGGATTTCAACTGCAACAGTTCGAACAGATGTAGCAGCTAAACTTGCTATACTTTATTTAAGTCTAGCGCAAAGAATAGAAGATTTGTTTTAGTTACAACAATTAACAAGTGATCAAGCAATTTGCGTCTAAATATATGTTAGAAGATTGCACACTTTAACATTAAATTAATTTTTTAAAGCAATCACTATAAGAACGGTGGATAAATCACGCATAGAGACTAAAAGCATATCTACTTAGCAGATTATATCTATCTTAGACGCATCTTGTGGAAAAAATGTGAGGTCATCATCATTACTCACATTGGGAGTTTGTTTAGTCTGATCCAAGTTTTGTTTACGGTTGTCGGTGTTTCGTATCTCGCTCCGACAAGTAAATTTATTGTGCATGTTCCGGGCTTCAGAGGGTATGTGAGGAGCGCACAAGATTTATACTGATTCGAACAGAACGTCACTACATCCAGTCATCGGTGGCTTGCGCTACCAGCATCATTGATGATCAAACTCATAGTATGGGTTACAAGAAGTCGAGGGAAGGAGGAGAAGCTCACAGATCTCTTATCGGGGTGGAAGTGCAGCTTAGAAGCTATAAGATGGAGTCCTAACTAAGTCTTGGCTAGGCGGGGCTCCTGCCTCCTGGTCCTCGTCGATGCTCCTCCTCCTATTCGTTCTTGTGGGTTCGTCTCTATCTGAAGGCGTCCGGTCATCTCCAAGTCAATCTCTCTCGATCCGCCCCCTGCCCTGAGGCGACCCTCTCCATTTTATAGGCTGAGAGAGGGGCCGGCCAGCGGTGGCTTCTTTAGGAAGGAGCCGTATGATAGGGGTAAAACTAGCATTTTACCCTGGGTGAGTCCATGCGTACTCGTGGGGCTTGAGGAAGCCTGACTGTCGCATATTTATCGTGATGGATGATATGGGGGCGGCGATGGCCCCGTGCGCAATCATTCGAGCTACGTCGACCCCTGGCTTCCGTAGTATGGGGCTCGGCGCGACCCGTCGCATAGTGCTCCTCGAGATGTCTGCACACTCAGGCCTAGTCCGATAAGCCATAAGTGCGCCATAGGATGAGGGGCGCGGGGCCATTAAAGTGCCACAGTCCGAGGGTTCGTAGGTCATGAGTGCAATGTGACCCGATGGGTCCGTAGGTCATGAGTGGGAAGCGGATCCGTGCTCATGCTGTGGCTCGCTGCCAGTCGTGATTAATGCTGCCACTCATTTATGCGGGCCAGTTTGGGGCTAGGTGCGGGATCCACTCGAGTGGTTCCCTTCAGACACACCCATCCTCCCTTATCAGGCTCCACCACGCTTGGCCCTAGGCTCAGTGTTGTGGGGTTCGACCGGGGGTGGGTCCTTCTAGGGTTGGCGCATCCGCCTTTTCCGATTGACTAATGGACCCCAATGATTAGGGGTCCTTTCCTCAGCGCGCTCATTGGCCAGTGGGTGCCAGGGTCTAGGGGTCATTCTCGACAGTAGCCGCCGAGCCCCCGGGGGAGTAACTCCCTTCAGGTTTAGGGTTTAGGGTTTAAGCGTTGTTTGTCTCCTCGCCTTTCGAGTAGTCGCGGTGGTCACCTCTTTGCGAGGCACGCTGTCCTTGAACGTGGCCTGGTTCTTTTTAGTGTGGGTTAGACGTGTATACGGCCATCATCCCATGCAAGTTTTTGTTTCTAAATCGCATCTTTGGATGAGGTCCGTCGAGGGGTCGTTCATTGGCTCCTCATGGCCAGAGCAGTGGCCCCCCTCTTTCCTTGGCCTCTCTGGAGAGCCGTAAAGTCCTTTGTGCAGTGTCGAGGACTGCCGAGGCCTAGGTGGAGCTGCACCGGTCTCGGCGTGTTAGGTCTGATGGCTGTGAGATGGATAAGATGCTTTCCTCTTGCTTCCCTTAACCCTTAGCGTTGTCCCGGCCCTAATCATTCTTTCTTCTATTATTCTTGAAGGTCGAGCTCTAGGAACTGCGAGGCCATCTGGGTAGGGTTCTGGATTTTGTTGGGGCACGCGACTCTTCCCTTGTGGAGTGTGTTAACGACATCCCGTGCCATGTTTGGAGCACCATTGGTCTTGGTGCTCGTCGAGATGCCACCGCGGCGCTACTCGTCAGAGAACTATGGACAGGTTACGATCTTAAATAAGTCGTAGGTCCTCCCTCGACCTTATTGGATGAAGGTCTGATGGAGATGCTAGAGCGTTATGATGATGAGGTGAGCCATGTCGTTCACAGGTTGTCCATGGATGAAGTCGTTCACTACATTCCTAATCCTGCATTGTAAACCCACCTCGATGTGACTTTTTTCAAAATAAAAGGAAAGTTGGCTTATTGTTTTCTATTTTTTGGCGGGTGATGTCCGTTCATGTTGGATTCTTCCTCTCGAGCTTTTTCTCGTGCGATTTTGATTACAGAATCTGCTTGGGGATTATAGTTTATGCCTTCTTGATGTCTTAACCTTAGTGCATAAGACCGTGGATCCTCGAGTCCTCACTGGGGTGCGGCAAGAGCTTTAGTCAACTCGCATCTTCCCATTGGTGGTGTTTCTCGAAACGTCATTAGTCTATCTAGAGAGTTCGCCTGCTGCAGCTCAGGGGCCCATCCATGGGCGACGAACATTACGCTGGGGGTCGACATGAAGAGAATAACTACGCATTTGTAATCCTATGATTTGCTTTTGTTTAGAACTCTATGCACGGTTAGGCTATGACGTGTATGGTTTCTGGCCCCCCTGATCCCTCCTTTCTAAGATCTTTGAGTCAGGGGGGTTGCTATTCGTGCAACTTTTGTCTGTCCGCCATACCCTTGTGGGGCGAGCCCTTGAGCCCTTGATGCAGAGGATCGTCTAGGTGTCTTGCCTCATCTTTTTGGTCTTACTCTCCCTCGTTCATCCCCTTCGTAGGTATGAGGGGAGGTGAGCCATACCACACTTTCCTTGATGGGCTAGCATAGGGGCTAAAGAGCGAAAAACTCATGGAAAAACTGTCATGAATTTTGGAGTTCAAAGGCTGATCCGCAAAGGGCTCACGGTTGCTCGGCTGCCCTAGCAAAAAAATTGAATAAGGGGCAGTCGGAGACGGGCACGCTAGCGGCCAGTACCCTGATGCGTGAAGCATTAAGGGCATCACCAGCTCATGTTCGAGTCCTAGGAAAGTCTGACTCATGGTTTATCGTGAAGAGAGGTAGCAAGCCATTGATCCTGGTCGAATAGGATCGACAACTATATGAGTCGGTGCATGGGTGTATGAGGACGATCCCCAGCGGACCCCATGCTTGGATCCTACTAAAGGAGCTTGGGCCTCACTCAGATTACCCACTTGTAACTCATCGAGCGCCATGAAAGGAATTCAGAACAAGTTTAGGTCCATACCAGAAAACAATTCCTAGCCATTTCGAGATGGGTTCGGGTCTTACCGAAAAGTGTCCCTTGTTATTCATTTAGTTCCTTAAGCTGAGGCATTATTCGATGGGCGATCTGGTCAGTTCTGGCTCCCCTCGAATTTTCTAGAATCCTGCATCAATTGAACATAAGACAAAGATGAAAGAGGTATTAGCGTCGCCTTGCTCATGCATAAATGTTTACTAGAAGGACAAAGATTTGTTTAGTGAAAGAGGAGGTTAGTAGTTTTGCACTGCTCTAGCTGTTACTCCCCATGGCACTCGAGCTCTCAGTTGAGGTTGGGGGCAGGTAGGTTTGGGGAACGTTAGAGTCTTGCTATGGGTAGAACCACCATAGTTGCTTGATGTTCCATGCATTGACGAGCGTCCTCTTCTCAACCTTTAACTTATAGGTGCCCAGCCAAAGTACCTCTCTAATCACGAACGATCGCTCACATGGCGAGGCTAGTTTGTGTTGATCTTTGTTGGTCTGGACCAGTTGTAAGACCAAGTCTGCTATCTGTCGGCTCTTCTTTAGATGAGGCGGTCGTGATACCTTCGTAGCATCTACTGGTACCTTGCTGATCGCAAAAGTGCCACATCATGAGCTTCGTCATGTTGGTCCAGCGCTTCCTCTAAGCTTGACTAGTTCTGTTTGGTTGCATACTATTTTACTCTTAGGGCACCATAGTCGAGGTCAGTGGGGAGCACCACTTCAGCTCCATAAACCATAATAGGGCATATACCTGGTAGAGCGATTTGGGGTTGTTGTCAAGCTCCACTGGAGTGCTGTAAGCGCCTCTGGCCATCATTGGCCGAGCCATTTGAGACGCATGAAAAATCTGAGATTTGAGGCCTTACATGATCATTCTGTTGGCTCATTCGACCTGCACGTTTGCGCGGGGTGAGCCACAGCAGCCCAATCTACATGGATGTGGTATTCGTCACAGAACTCTAGGAATCTGTTTCCGGTGAACTGCGTGCCATTGTCCATTATAGTTGGGTACTCCAAAATGGTGAATGATGTCGTCAACAAATTTCATGGCTCGTTTGATGGTGATCTTTGTGAGGTGCCACAATCCACTTACACCCTATTTCGATCATTGGAATTGAATTCTATTCTAATAATAGTAATTTAGGCATATATCAATTAAGCTAATTGGGTTTTATGCAAAATATATTTGTATACTATTATTAGTAAGATGTCGGAGATATTTATGTGCTACATTTTTACTATAGAGGAGTGAGGTGAAGAGTGTCATGTAAGTTACAGAGTAGAAACAAATTCTACTAATGCATAAAATCATTTCCCATCCTCCACCCCATGAATTTGAGATAGGCTTATATCTAAACTTTGTAAAGTGGTGGAATATCAAATTCCAAACTGATAAGTTACTTTATTGAGTGAATTCCAATTCCTCTAAAATGAAGGGATCCAAACGCCCCGTTAGAGAATTTGTCGATCGCGACCAAGATGTGAGTGTAGCCTCTAATTAAGTGCTCTTTTGAGAAGTCCATCTAGATCAAGTCCCTAGATGGCAAACGGCTAGGTGATAGGGATGGTTTGGAGTTCTTGCGCGGGCAGATGGGTTTGTCGCATGTAGTATTGACACCCTTCACAGGTTCTCACTACCCGATGTGCATCCAACACTACGGTGGGCCAATAGAATCCCTATTAGAAGGCGTTCCCCACGAGGCTTCTTGGGGCAGCATGGTGCCCACAGATTCCGCCATGGATATTTTCTAGGAGCTGCTTTCCCTGCTCAACTGGGATGCACAATTGCCTTATTTTATTGTGCCCCTTCTTGTAGAGGTCTTTCCCAATCACGATGAAGGACCTGGCTCACCGATGAAGTCTTTGTGCTCCTGTTTCATCTTGGGGCAACAAATTATTGGTCAAGAAGTCGTGATACGTCGTTCTCTAGTCGACCACGGGATCGGCTGGGGGTAGGTTTCCTGCACGATGGCGACCGGTTTTTGGGTTGGTGGGTTCATGCCCGTGAGTTGCCTGCCCCTCTAGTGGGCCTTGTCATATTGGGTGGTTGGTTTAGAAAGGCTGGTCACAAAGATCCCCGGTGGGATGCTTGTTTGTCCTGACACCATTTTTGCAAGGATGTCCACCGTTTCATTATCTCGTCGAGGGATGTGGTTCAGTTCGAGGCCGTCAAATGAGTCCTCTAGCCATCGCACCTCTTGGCAGTATGCCGCCATGTTGGGATTGCAGCTTTCTGAATCTTTCATTACTTGCCCTACGACGAGCCGGGAGTCCCCTCAGACGCCTAGATGTTGGACACCCAACTCCACGGTAATGCATAGCCCGTTTACGAGGGCTTTCTACTCGGCCATGTTATTAGAAGCTTAAAAGTGGAGTTGCACAATGTACCGCATCCGCTCCCATATCCTATCAATTCAAGAGCCCACTTGGTGATACTCCCAGAAATGTCTGGATTGCAGTCATGTCGCCGAGGGGGAATGAAGTCACCACGGTAAAATGATGCGACTCGAAATAATGCCTAAGCTTCCTCTTAGTAATTAGAACGTCATACAATAATTTTTGTACTTGGGGGTAGCGAGTTTTCGCACCGGTGAGGACTTCACTTATGAAGTAGACAGGATGCTAAAGCGGGTGCGCACCTTGTTCTTCCTGCCTCTTCATGACAAGCACTGAGCTAACCACATGAGCTGTTCCCAAGACGTAGAGTAGGAGTGGCTCCTTGTCCTTCGATGGGACCAGGATGGGGGCTTGTGTCAAAAGGCTTTTAAGACCGTCAAGCACCTCCTATGCCTCTGCCAACCACTTGAAGCGATCAACTTTCCTTAGTAGCTTGTAGAGTGGTAACCCACGCTCCTCGAGGCGCGACATGAAGTGGCTAAATGAAGCCAAGCACCCCATGGCCCACTAGATACCTTTGAGGTCTCGTATGGGCCCCATGTTTGTGATAGCGAAAACATTTTTCGGGTTGGCCTCAATTCCTCGCTCGGAAACCGAGAAACCGAGCAGCATGCCTCCGGGAACGCTGAAGACACCTCTAGGATTAACTTGGTACCATTAGCCTTTAGCTTATCAAATGTCTCTCTTAGGTCATGGACAAGGCTCTTGGTCTGCGAGTCTTGACCACGATGTCGTTGACGTATGCCTCTAAAGTACTTCCGATCAAATCGCCAAAACATTTGATCATACATCATTGTTACATGGTCCCTGCATTCTTTAGACCGAACGACATTATCACATAGCAGTATGAGTCAAAAGGGGTGATGATGGAGGTCACGGGCTGGTCAGATTATTTCATCGCAATCTGATGGTAGCCGGAGTAGGCATCGAGGAAGCTCAAAGCTTCACAAATAGATGTTGAATTGACCATCTGGTCGATACGCAGGAGGGGGAATGGATCCTTTGGGTTGGCCAGTGTAATCGACACACATCCTCCATTTCTCGCTTTTCTTTCAGATCAATACGGGTTGGCCAGCCATTACAGGTGGTTGATTTCTTGCATGAATCCGGTGGAGAGGCGCTTGCTGATCTCTTCCCCAATGGCCTTGAGTTTCTCATCGTCAAAGTGGCGCAACCGCTGTTTCATCGAGTTTGACCCAGGGTTTATTCATAAAGAATGTTTAGCGACTTCCCTCATGATACCCTTCATGTCATAGGATTTTTAGGAAAAAATGTCCTTTTCGGTATGAAGGAAGTCGACGAGCGCTCTTTCCTATTTTGGAGGAAGGCTGGAGCCGATGCGTACCGTCTGCCCATCGGTGCACTCAGGGTTCAAAGCCATTTCCTTTACCTTGTTCCCTGGTTTGAACGTCGCACCCGTCCTTTTTTGCTTCGGGCGGTTGCTCCTCTATGGCCTGCAGTATCCCTGAGAGTTCCTGCTTGGCATCGGTTCCCTCAGCTAAGTCACAGCACTCGACCTCACATTCGTACGCGTGGCATACCATGGTTCCCACAGTGATGGTGCCTATGGAGCCCGACATTTTGAGCTTCAAGTTAGTGTAGTTGGGGATGGCCATGAACTTCGTGTAACACGGTTGCCCAAGAATGGCATGGTAAGTCCCCTGAAATCCGACCACTTCGAATGGTGATGGTCTCAGTCCTAAAGTGGGCGAGCATCCAGAAGGTGACTAGGAGGCCAATTCACCCGAGCGGTGTCGCCCGCTTTCTCGGGACGACCCTGTGGAAGAGTCCTCCTATCGGTCGGAGGTGGTCTCGGTCTAAGCCCATGGCGTCGAGCATAGCTAAGTATAGGATGTTGAGCCCGCTTCCTCCGTCCATCAACACCTTTGTAAGTCATACCAACCCCATGATGGGATTAACAATGAGTAGGAGGTGGTTAGCGCGATTGTTCGTGATGTCTTGGTCAGACTAGTCAAGGAAAACCGGAGACGCTTCTCGAGCCTAGAGTATTTTGCGCTGTTTCGACTTTTGATGTTTTATTAGCGTGTAGTAATCTGACCCCTCGAAGATCATCAGGCATCCAGTCTCGTTCGGGAAGGTGAGTCCTGTCGTATTTCGCTTGCTACCCTTCCTAGGCTCCGCTCCCATTTTGGGGGGTGTTCTTCCACCCAGGAACCTTCTTAGTAGCCTGTAGTCCTTGTAGGCGTGTTGGATAGCGTAGCGATGGTTCAGCATGGGCCTTCGAGCAGTTTCCCGTAATGGTCGATGGCTTCCTGTGATATCCTAGCCCTTGGGATGGTGATATCCTAATCTAAGGCTTAATAGAATTAATAGATTATCCATACCAACAAGGTGCATCTTATTTTTTGGAAGCCTATCTCAAAAGAACCTCCAAGTTAAGCGTGCTTGGCTTAGAGCAATTTGGGATGGGTGACCGACCGAGAAGTTTTCTCGGGTGCGCATGAGTGAGGACAATGTGTGCACAAAAGACTCGTATTGGTCTGTGTTGGGGGCCTTCGGCTTTCGAAGGTCCTCAAAAATATGATTTGACAATGTTTCCCAAGTGAAATATGTCAACAGGTATCTTCGGAATTGGGCCACGAGTATACAGGAATATGGTCAAGAAGAAGCTTGAATAAGACGGAAGGTGATCATAACGAAGGATAAGATGATCACGAAGCTATGCGCAGAAAAAAGCTTCGGCATGACAGCAGAAAAGGGGAACCGACTTATATGGTGAAAAGACAAATTGGACCTCGAAGAATCACTATAGAATTATTGATAAATGTAAAGGGCATTAATGTAATTCTCCACGGGCTGCGCCCTGTGCCTATAAATAGATGAACAGTATTCCCGTACTGTTCATGCTGATCTGGCATCTGCTTTTCGCATCACGCCTGTATCTTTACTTTTCGACAATCCAAAGGTACATTTATAATTTGTTATTATGACTCTGATAATACAAAATAGAAATAAATTGGTGATAATATTTGTGTTATTGTTTGTATTCCATGTATGTATTCTCCTTCATCATATGTTGGACTTACGAAGGTCTTTTCCCTCATAACCTTCGTCTGAAATTCATTATATCCGAAGGGATATAATGTCTTGAAGGACGAAGGACTTTAATATTTAACACTTTTTATGTTGCCTTGTTCTTGACTCTTAGCATTTGAGAACAAGTCACCAACATTGGCGCCCACCTCCGGTGAACTCACGTCCATTTTTTGAGTTTTGAACATCTTCGGCAAGCATCACCTTCATCATGCCGCCGAGGAAAGCTTCAGCCGCAGGGGCTGCTACTCTGCAGCCGCTGGATCCCAATCAGGATGTCCTTTCTCTCAGGGAGGCCCGAAGCCAGAAGAGGAAGGCCACCAGTCCAACGCCTCCGGAGGACGACTTGGATCAAGAAATCCAAAATTTGGAGATGCTCCATCAACAGGTCCAACGGAAGAAGGAAAAGATGGCTCGTCTAGCTGATCTACAAAGGCAGATAGACGAAGCCTCTGAAGAGCTTCGTCATCTTGCTCAAGATGACCAGAATCAAAGGCCCCCGCGTAGAGAGCTTCATCAAGAGGGCTTCTACAACGAGGGCGACTGGTATGAAGATTTCTATCATGGAAATTTTGCTTTTGATGATACTTCTCCCCTGTCAACAGAACTGCAGGCTACACCTTGGCCACAGTCTTACAAGCCACCTCAGCTCCCCATGTACGACGATCATTCAGACCGAAGCAATTCTTGATGAGCTATGAAGCAACCATATCTTCGTATGGTGGCAACACGGCGGTCATGGCAAAGTCTTTCGTCATGGCTGTCAGGAGTGTTGCACAAACCTGGTACTCCTCTCTTCGGCCAGGGACAATCACTTCATGGCAAAAGCTAAAGGACATGTTGATAACCAGCTTCCAAGGGTTTCAAACGAAGCCAGTTACTGCCCAAGCTTTATTCCAGTGCACCCAAGACCACGAAGAATATCTTCAGGCGTATGTCCGAAGGTTCCTGCGTCTTAGGGCACAGGCACCAACAGTGCCCAATGAAATTGGCATTGAGGCCATGATCAAGGGGCTTCGGCCGGGGCCTTCAGCTCAGTACTTTGCCAGAAAGCCTCCACAAACTTTGGAGAAGCTGCTCCAGAAGATGGACGAGTATATTCGAGCTGACAATGATTTTCGCCAAAGAAGGGAGGAAGCATTCAGGTTCTCTGAAATGACCAGGGGCTTCGGAGGAAGATTCCATCCGAGGCACGTCAGGTCAATTCATAATTCTACTCAAAGTGATGACAAAGGGAGTCAACAGCAAAGGCTACAGTGCTCCTCGCAAGCTTCGGGGCAACAGCAAAGCTCTTTCCGGCCGCCAGCGCCAAGGGGCAGAGGCGCCAGGGGCTTCGGGGGAAGATTTGGAGATCAACCAAGAAAAATTTACTGCCTATTCTGTGGTGAAGGCAAGGGCCATACCACCAGGATGTGCCATGTTACCATCCAGAAGCAAAAGGAGCTAGCAGAAGCTGCAGCGCAACAGAGCCAGCCGAAGCAGGTCATGCATACTGCTTCGTACCATTCGCCTTACATTCCAGAATATGTAGGCAATCACCCTGCAGCTTCTGTTGCTTCGGCAAGTCAATCCCAAGCATCTTGGCAACAACCTCCACCGCCACCACCAATGCAACGAGGTCAGCAGCTAGAAGGGAGTCAGCACACTCACCTTCAGCGTGACTTCAGAGAGGAGTCCGAAGCTCGCACAGTCAATAGCACTGTGCCAGAGTCGAAGCATATTTACTGACAAACATCCTACCTCGTCAGCAGATTTTCGCAATTTCGCATTTCAGTCTTACTTTCTTTTTAATAAGGAACAATTATGGGAAGTTTAAGTGCTTGTTATCGTATTTTAATCTCTTGTAACAGTTTCGTTCTTTGCCATATTAAAAAAATGTCTCCTCCATAGGCTTAAGTTGCCGAAACATAAGAATTTATGGGGGCAAGAAGGACCTTCAAATTATTAAAAATTTATTCTAAAGAATACAGTGCAATTTCTTCGAAGCAGCAAAAGTCGTTCCTAAGGGAGCGCAGTGTAAGTTTTCCGCTCAAAAGTCGTTCCTAAGGGAGCGCAGTGTAAGTTTTCTGCTCAAAAGTCGTTCCGAAGGGAATGCAGAGCTTACAGCGAAAAATAAACGCTGATTCCGCTGAAAGTAAAAGGCGAAGAAGCTCCTAAGGGAGGCTTACAGCGAAAAATAAACGCTGATTCCGCTGAAAGTAAAAGGCGAAGAAGCTCCTAAGGGAGGCTTACAGCGAAAAATAAACGTTGATTCCGCTGAAAGTAAAAGGCGAAGAAGCTCCTAAGGGAGGCTTACAGCGAAAAATAAACGCTGATTCCGCTGAAGTAAAAGGCGAAGAAGCTCCTAAGGGAGGCTTACAGTGAAAAATAAATGTCGACCTTCGGCAAATATCATTTTGCATAACATCACATCATTACATCATTTGCATAGCATAACATCATACATCATAATGCATCAACAACGCAAGAAGGGGTGCTTCAATATTGATATTCGAAGATCGTTTTGAAGAAATAGTGGCACGACACAAACAATGGCCATGGAAGGGTTATATCTTCGTCAAACTCTGAGATGGAAAGATCTATTGATCATTGATTTTACCAGGATTGGTTACTGATTTTATGAGAGCACGGATATTATTTACGAAGCATGAAAAGAAGGGAAGGTGTTTTTTCGCCGAAGGCTCAAAAACGGTATGTGTATAATGTTTCATGCATCGCAAATAATAGAACTATAAACAGCTAATAAATTACACCCTAAGTTACACAATATTACACATGATTCTCAACAAACATTACATTCTGAATGTTTTTTTGCAACAGCATCTAATCTTACCTTAAGATTACTTCTGCAGCTTCGTTTAAAAGCTGATCAACAACTCTATCCATGATGGCTTCGGCCATTTGTCTAATTTCGTCATCCCCCTTTGTGTGGGGCCCGTAGATGACTCAGCAGGTTCTGAGGGAAGAGTAGATACGGATTTATTACTATTACAAACCCTGAACAAGTTCGAAGTCAAAAAATTACAACAAAGAGACAAAAACTACTAGTTAATACCTATTCGCCCTTCGGGCTCTGCGCTTTTCTCAGCAGCCTCTACTACTTTTCTAGCATCATGGATGCCTTTTTCGCTTTTTTGAATAATCTCTTGGGCCATTTCCCGGCCACCATTATCCCAGATGTCGGTGAAAAATTTTCCACCAACCATGCTAGCTTCGGCCGAGGGGTCTTTTATGTCTTTGGAGGATAAGGCAGCTTCGGATTGTGCTAAAGTTTTCTCATGCTCGCAGCCTTTCCTCTCCAAAATAGTAGCGATCCCCCTGGCACCCGAAAAAGCACATATGTCTCCGCGGCTATTCAAAATTTCCTCAAAAGCCTCGGCTTCGTGATTGATCCATTCAATCGGGCCCTCGGGGTTCCTCCTTGTGAAGTTTTCCTCGCTCGAGAATGCGCCAACGCTGGCGAAGCTAGTTTTTATTTTCTTAACACATTCTATAGATTTGTCATATCACCTTTTCTTGGATGCACGAAGCTCTTCAACGTTTCCTACTAAATGATTTGCCCACTGGTCGCTAAGTTCTCGTTTCGTTTCTTCAAGTATGCGTTCTTCTTTAGCTCGGGCCAACTGTCTCCGAAGACCGTCGATTTCCTGCCTTTGAGCTTCAGCTTGAGCTTTAGAAGTAGCTTCGTCTTCCTTTATCTTATCCACCAATGTAAGCAGAATTTTGTCTTTTTCCAAGGCTTCGTTTCTTAGCTTGATAACCTCTGTTCGAAGGTTATTGAGAGCAATAGTGCAGCTTTCGTCTTCAGCATTCTTTTGTGCCCTTAAGGCATTGCTGAGTATTAAGCCCTATACAAACGAATGAATGGATTAAAAAAAAATTTACCTTCAGACTATTGTATGCAAGGCTATCTGCAAGATCGTCCTTCGTTATGGCGCAGAGGCCAGCTTTGAGCTTCGGGAACCCCATACTTCTAGTCATCTCCCGGCAGACGGATAATTCCTTGTTATCTGGGAGGTAGTATAAGAAGTCATCTTCGTCTGTGCCATTGAATACTAAGGCCCCTTTTGGATACCTCAGTTCTTGGGCATAGTGATTAGCTTCAAAAATCTCTTCTTCAGATAATCTTTTTCCTGAAGCATGTCGAACAATATAATCGAGGGCTTTGGAGGATGCTTCGGGGGCAGCAGTGCCAGTTTCTTCAACTAAAATCGGCTCTGTCATTTTTGTTTCTTCGGCTTCCAAGGATTTTACCTTGGTGGGCTCTGAAGGCCCAGCTTCAGTCTCAGATTGTTGCTTTAGAGCTTCGGCAACAAAGACTTCAGTACGCACTTCGGAAGTTTCAACAATTTTCTTCGGGGTTGTGCTTGAAGACTTAATTGTCTCCAAAACATCTAGCACATTAACCATCCTTTTTCTTTTCGGGGTCACCGCTGGACCCTTTTGGTTTTTTGCTGCCTCAATTTTCGCTGAAGGACTTAAAATTTCTGATGTTTTTGCTTCTTCAGTCCTCGATTTTTCTGTTTTTTCGGTTGATGGTGCTTCGGCCATTTCTTCGATTTTTGGCACTGGAGGTGGTTCTTTAGCTTCGGTGGCCGAAGAGGTCTCACCAATAAATTCAGGCACTGTGGCCGGTTCAATATAACGTGGCCGGTGTGTGAGAACCTTTACCTTTTTTCTCTTCGGCGCTGGCTCGCTAGGAGCAGCTGAGGCAATTTCCTTTGCAGAAGAAGTATTCTTTCTTTTTTGACCCCACGCTGGGTAATGGTAGTCGGGGTAGACAAACCCAATTGCATCAAATACTCGGTTAAGTATCTTCTTCTTTCGGCCTCCGAACGCCACTGATAATGCAGTATCTTCGGCCTTCGAGTATACCCCAAGCAATTCGTCACTTATGGCATCAATACTTTTTAACCAGTCATCATCTCGCTCAACAAACTTATCTCCATATTTGAATGTGTATTTTAGCCTAACTAGTCCACCTTCGTCAGTCTCTTTAATGGTTTCCTCCGGCATTTCCCACTTTTCCGCAAGTGGCCATACTCTGAAAGCAATGTGTTCTTGGACCAAATCCCTTGTTCCAATAAAAGAGCAAACAACGCCGAAGGCTCTCTGGCATTCTTCGGCTGCTTCATTCATTTCCACCTTCGACTTCCAGAGGCCGAAGCGTTGCCAGATAGGGCGCATAATGATACCCTTGATATCTTCACGTGATTTCAAGTCATTTTTCACATAAAACCATTCCGTCATCCAGTCGCCGGGCCACCTCTTTCGAAAGGTTGGCACAGGGCAGCTTGACCCAGTCCGAGCGCCGTAGCTGTAGCAGCCAAAGTTGTTGTGATACTGCTCTTTGCCCTAGGGTTTTGTCTCATACAATAGCTCATGTACGTTACAGAAGCTTTTTGCGTTAGGTTCCAAACCTTGGCTCCTCACGGCCCACACAAAGATGTTCATCCTTATGATTGCTTCGGGGGTAAGTTGGTGAAGGTAGATTTCAAATATCTTCAGTACTTCCACGACAAAACTGCTCAAGGGAAATCGTAATCCAGCTTTTAAGAAGCTTCGGAATATCACGACCTCATTTTCCTCGGGAGTCGGACAAGTCTTCTCTCCTTCGTCACCCTCACAACAGACAAGTCCCAAAAATATCTGCCTCTCATATTGATAAGATGATTTTCCTTAATACTGGATTTACCAAAAACTGCATGGCTTGGTCGCAAGGGTCGATCTTCGGAATCTTCACCACCACTATCCACATCGTAGCTTTCATTGTCGCCAGTATCTTCAGATAAACCCTCCAAAATCTGCCTGGTAATCTTCTCTGTATTAGTCTTTGACATTGATTCAAGAAAACCTAGATGCATCTCCTCAGAAAGGCTTAGCTTTGAAGCACCAACAACTTTCTTATCTTCAGACATCTTCGCAAATGCTGACAAAGAGCACTCGAAACTGAAGCTTAAAAATTTAAAACCAAGCAAGTGTTGTTGCGCGCAGGCTAAAAGTTGGGTGAGTAAAAGCAGCTGGCAAGGGAGCGTGCCAAATAACCTGGCAGTGAGCTCTTATTTATACACCTAGTGCGTTGGAAACTGGAGGGTCCCGCTTGTCAAAGACTGTTGCTATTCTAGCAAAGGGAAGGTGTTTTTTTCGGACCTTCGGCTTAAAGCCTTCGTCCATATCGCAATATGAATTTATCATTCCAGTAAATTAATATTGCGAGGGGCTAATGTTGGGGGCCTTCGGCTTCCGAAGGTCCTCAAAAATATGATTTGACAATGTTTCCCAAGTGAAATATGTGAACAGGTATCTTCGGAATTGGGCCACGAGTATACAGGAATATGGTCAAGACGAAGCTTGAATAGGACGGAAGGCGATCATAACGAAGGATAAGATGATCACGAAGCTATGCACAGAAAAAAGCTTCAGCATGACAGCAGAAAAGGGGAACCGACTTATATGGTGAAAAGACAAATTGGTCCTCGAAGAATCACTATAGAATTATTGATAAATGTAAAGGGCATTAATGCAATTCTCCACGGGCTGTGCCCTGTGCCTATAAATAGATGAACAGTATTCCCGTACTATTCATGCTGATCTGGCATCTGCTTTTCGTATCACGCCTGTATCTTTACTTTTCGACAATCCAAAGGTACATTTATAATTTGTTATTATGACTCTGATAATACAAAATAGAAATAAATTGGTGATAATATTTGTGTTATTGTTTGTATTCCATGTATGTATTCTCCTTCATCATATGTTGGACTTACGAAGGTCTTTTTCCCTCATAACCATCGTCTGAAATTCATTATATCCGAAGGGATATAATGTCTTGAAGGACGAAGGACTTTAATATTTAACACTTTTTATGTTGCCTTGTTCTTGACTCTTAGCATTTGAGAACAAGTCACCAACTGTCTGTGTGGAAAATATATGATCCTAGAGAGCTGCCAGGAGTGGACGGGGTGTTACACTTCCTCGTTCGACAGTCTCTTTCCCTTCTGACCCGCCACCACCACTAACATTTTGTCGTGCCTTCATATTTCTTTCTTTTATCGAGCCACCCTCCGAGACCGCCATCAGGCTCCTTGTTGTGCTTAGCCTTCTGCCAGCGATGAAGAAAGATCGCTCCCATTGCGTCTTCTTCTCATGAGTATGGTTGCGATGTCCAGGGGATCCTTCGTGGTTCACGGGCTCTTACGTCCCAGCTTATGCACTAGAGATTCGCTCATGGTACCTGAAATGAATGCGATGATGATGTCAGCATTGGCAAGGTCTATTAGTTCGTTGCATTTCCATGATAAGCGCTAGATGTAGTCCCTTAAGGTCTCATTGGATTTTTGTTAGCAGTTCTTGTGGTCCCACGGGTTGCTAGGGCGAAAGTACGTGCCTTGGAAGTTCCCCACAAAAAATCACTTCGAGGCTGGCCCAGTTTTGAATGCAACCAGGCCTTACGTTTTCCAACCACACTCACACCGAGTCTGCGAGGTACAGGGGGAGGTTGCAAGTTATGAAGTCGTCATGATTCGCTCCTCTCACAAAGCACGCTAGTCGATAATCCCCTAGCCAGAGACTGGGGTTTGACTCTTAAATATTTCACGATATTGGTGGGTGCCATGTATCATTGCGACACCGATGCTCAAAGGATACGATGGCTAAAGGCCCAAGGCCTCGACGGCGGCGGGCTCAGGCTCCCATCAGGGTCCAAACGGCCTCAACAGTGCTGTTTATACCAACCGGAGTCACCCAACCCATCACATCCCTCCTCTCAGTCCCATGGCCAGACGTGCTCCACGCGCTTTGACCTAGCTTTTGGGGCCAGGGAGGTGGGACCCGTGTCACACTTCCTTCGAGCTCAAGAGGTTTTCGTGACGTGGCATTGTTTGCCGTTGGAGTGGATGCGGTGTAGCGGTTGGTCTCTTGTTCACGACGCTAGGACTTGGAGCTCTCTGCTTGTTGCTGCACAACAAGACAGAGGAGGTTTTGGATCTCCTAGTGGGTCTTCCATTCGCTTGGTGTTTCTGCATCGGGGAGCTTGACTAGAAGTGGCGCGACAGCTGTGACCTTTTGGCTTGCCTGGTGGGAACGACATGTTTCTCCCCTGCCATAAACCAGGCAACAACGGACCTCTATCGTCATGGGGTGCTATCGCCCCGCCGCTTGGCTTGGTCGCCCCATTCCCTGTCGTAGGGTTCCTTGTCTTTTCGTCGTGGGGGCTGGTCGCTCCGCGAGAGGCTCAAGCCCAACGATAGCTCCTGGGGTGGCAGGTTAAGCTGAGGCAAGGCAAACATCGTGTGCACTCCATGATGCTGGGCGAGTTCACACCTTGGCTCCACACATAGGAGAAGTGATCTCCCATGGTATTGGCTTCAAGGCATTCATGACCAGGGTCGTAGCTTGCCTCGCTAGGCAGGGACACTAGTTTGTCTTCCAACCCTGACAAGAGGATATCCAGGAACGAGTCTAGGACATGATCTAGTATTCCCACTATCTCAGTACGATCGGGTGGTGGCGAGCCTTGTGACCCATGGTACTCCTGAGGTGGGTGGAGTTGGAGGTCACCGAGACTTCTAGATACGTTAGGCAAGTCGCTTGCAAAGGGAGACAGGGCTTCCAAGGCCCTCGTCATCTCTCCTTCTTTTGACTATAAAATCCAGACTCCCAAAGCGATTGGCCATCCCGAGAATCTATACCGTGCCACTGTCGTGCTAGCCATCTGAAGCTTTGATGATCTCGTCACGGAACACGCAAGTCATCTACCTTGTCGGTGTTTCATATCTCGCTTCGACATGTAAATTTATTATAACGGAAACTCCCAAGGTATTGGCCCACCTACAGTTGTCCTTGTCCTAAGGACCTTGGACAACTCTATAGATGCACATAATCACTCGACAAGTTTGGTAACTATATCCTCATCATTTCGCCCAACAGCGCTTCACCCACCATGCAAATATTACATCACAAAACCGAAGTAAAGAAATAGCGGAAGCGGATTACAATAACATAATTTACATTAACAAAATATAGAGAGAGTGGTACTTATTACAATACCAGGGTACTAGGAGTGCATAAAGTATTATTACAGACCAGGGAGGTAAAACACCCTCCCGCACAAAAGTTTATTGTTTTCAAGGTGGGAGGCATACATCCTCCCGCGACCAACTTCACTGCTGGGGCTCCTCCTTGGGTACCTCCTTTGAATAGAAACAGCAAAACTCCGTTGTTTCCTCACCTACAACAACATGGGTTCGAAAACCCTGAGTACAGAGTTTACTTTCGCAAGTCTTACCCGACAAAAGAAAATGACTCTCAAGATATGCTGGCTGAAGGGAGGCAAGGTAAGGCTAATCAAAAATCAAAGACTCTGTTTGCAGAAATGCTTACTATCAGTGGATCCTTTAAAATCTAATTTTATTGTCAAGTTAAGTCATTACCTATAGCTAGAGTTCTTTCTACCCTAATTCAAGCACTTGGCCTACACTAGCCGCCTTTTGTCACCCCTTTTTACTTTACTGGATTGCTATGTGTAAGTCAGTGACCAAGTCTTCATGTCCAAGAAGTAATGGCCATCCGAATCGATTAATACCCAGCTGGGGATCTCCAACCACACGACATATGTAGCACTTAACCCTTGCATATGTCAACTCGCCACCAGGTTTCTCAAGACTAGACCGAGTTCACGGCAACCGAGAGCACAGATACACCACCGTCCAGCCTCTTACCACGGAGGGTACACATTACTCCCGATATATCTCCACTCCCATTGCATGTTGGCCTTTCTAGTATTGGCCTGCCCGAGGCAAAGCTTACCCATGACGAGGCATGTGGCCAGTTAAAAGGTCCTCGATCATCAAGCCTACATCGGTACGGTCCTTAATCGACTCAGACGGAGAAACTACATCGAGACTTCCTTCTTGTGCAAGTCACCCGCCCGGTCTCGTCTTATTATTTAAAACCCAAAGTTTGGTACCTGACAGAGGTACATCTTTTCCGATGTTAAACCCATCATGACCATGATGGATCCACCATCAAGTCTTTTCTTTGAAACTTCTCATCCCACATGAAGCATCACCTTTTGCTTTTAAAAAAACAAACATTTTGCTTTCTAAAGCACAACTAAGCATTAGAAAACTTTTAGGTAAAACAGGTATCAAGGAACGGTATCAATTCCAAGGAATAGGAAATGCAGCAAGTGTTTAACACACAACTCCTATCACCTAATGCATCGAGCAAAGTGATTAAGATTTTTAAAACACAAGGAAATGGATAATTCACCAGGGCTTGCCTTGTGTTGTAGGGGATTCGGGATCTGTTCGACAGATATCAAAATAAAAACTATTCCCAGCAGGTGGAGTCTCAGCTGGTGGTGCAGTTTCTTCTTCTTCGACAATTACTTCTTCGTTTTCTATACATAAACATACATATACATGAATGCTCATGTGATGCTATGAATATGCAGTTATAATAGAAATACATCAAGTTGTATCTTGAATACAACTTTCCTTCACGGTACACCTGTGTAACTATGGTTTTCTGGGTCAATACTCTAGTAGGGTTAGGCAATTCTTATCTTAGAAAGCTAGGGTTTTGGGGTTTGGGTGCAAACAGTGTCCAAAACATATCAAACCTTACCCAAGGGCCCTAATTATCATATTAAGCTTGCCCAAAAAGTTTTATGATTTTTGGAGCAGTCAAGTAATTTCTAAAATTCCAAAAGACTAGCTTTAGGTCTTCTTAAATGTTAAATAATTCATGGTTGGGACTAAAAATCTTGGAATTATTTTTATCAAATACTAGAGGAATTTAGGATTCTAGTAAAATTGGTCCCATTATTTTATCATTTTTTAAATTTCCTACAAATTTCCTAAGCCTGGCAGAAAAAGAAAAAAAGGGATGAATAGTAACAGGCTCAAACTAGCCCGAGCTGGCTCACGAGCAGGGAAAACACACCCGCGCGCCCCCATGATGTCAAATTTGCACAGAGGACCTCAGCTGTTTGAATAACCGGTTAAAAATCCTTTCCACTATTCACTTCTATCGCTGACATTCACAGTTAGGCCCTCGGAGTTCTATTTCTTCACAACAACAGGTCCCTGATGGCGAACGCCAGTGAGCACGCCCTCTAGTGATCCCGTACCGGACGAGATACTTAATGACCAGAGCCCTAGCTCGGCCGACACCTAATTCCACCCTCAGCGACCCTAATTCCTCTCTTAATTGCACGAATCTGGTTCGGAATCTCTCTGTCCACGACGATGGCAGAAATCAGAGATAAATCAAGGTGTTCTCGGCGATCTAGCATGGTCTAGTTCAATTGGTTGGGTCAACAAGCATCCTGAGCATGCAAGGGTTCTAAAACGCGGGTAGGGAAAACGAGAACGGACCTGGAGACAGCGGTTCATGACGCAGGGCTCACGGCGGCGCGGAGAACCGAATTGGGGGAAGTTTGAAATTCACGAGCTACGGTGGCTAATCAGAGGCGAGAGCTGGTGCACTGGGCACGTAACAACCTAGCGGAGCTAGCCAAACGCTCAATTTATAGTGATCATCAGTGGTGGCGCCCAATTTTGAGAAGATGCGCTGGCGGCCGAGGAGAGAGGGAGGTCACTGGCGCGAGTTAACGTGGCACTCACCGGAGCAACGACTCAGCCGATAGACATGCCATCTATAGCGATCTATTGCGACGTGGTAACAAGGTAGGAGCGTGGCATACTCGGGTTATCGGCGATCTTCACCACGACGGCCGCGCGGCCACGTCATGGCGCAAGTTGGTATGGCAACAGGGCGGCCACAGTGCCCCGATCTTACCCACGACGAGGATCTTTTCACCCAAGTCATTATCCGCGTGCTCACCGGGCACGAATCGTAGCGCCAGCAAGGATCGCGGCGCGGGGTCATCGGCGGTGAGTTCGGGGAACCTACGATCTTTTGCAGGTACTGTACCATGGCAATTTTCATCAGAAGTTCTGACAGCACGATTTGGCGAGCCTTGTTCTCCATTTTTCATGTGACAACTCTCGGATCTGTTTGTAACAAAGTTACTGACCTATAATCTAGCTATAATTCGACTATAGAAACTTCGAGCGAATTGTTATTAAATCACACAGAATTCAACCTCCAAAGTTCATCCAAGCTCACTGTCAGTCCAACCCTAACCCCTGATCCGACTAATAGCCTAACTTTGACTCCAATTAACTTCAAATTTTGTACAACATTAAGGTTCAGTCACTTAAGCAAAGTTGTACCCCTATCATAGCTCTATAAATTTGATGTGTTGACCTAGGGCAAAATCCTTATGAATTCAGATATACAAGGCTGCAAAGTTGACACAATTCCACTGAAATTTAGACTTAGCCACTTAAGGGTTCTTGGGTCTTTTTGCAAATAAGTCCAATTTCCTTCACACTACTTGAAAATCCTTCAATGTGAAAGTTGCTTGGTTTTTGGTGTTCTATCACTTTGATATTTGCACTTTGGTCCAAAAGTGAATACAATTTAAATTCTCCCCCTTAGGGTACAATTAGGGTTTTCTAGGGTTTCTTTTAGGGTTTTGAGTATTTTAGGTTTTTTGTGCCACTCAAACCCATTGCTCTTGATATCTTGAACATTTCTAATGACTTTTGAGACATTGCTCATCTTGGCTTCACTTTCATCCATAGGCCCTAATTCCAGGGGTAAGTACCCTACCCTAGTATTAAGTACACCTTAAGTCCCATCATCCCAACTTGTTTTGAAATTTTACCTAGTGAAAGCATTCTAGGTGTAAGAAACAACATGAAATGTCAATGCATATGATGTCATGCTCAAGTTTTAGTGCTAGTAACACCATGGGTGTTACATCCTTCCCTCCATAAAAGAATCTCGTCCCGAGATTTAAGGTCCTAGGGTAAGTAGTGGAAAAGGAAACACATCACATTTTTATTTCCTTATTTGTCTTACAGAGCAGGGGTGGTATGGGGTTTATTCCAACTTTTCAATCAGATGTACACATCTTACAAGTTACATGAAGCTAAAAACCTAGGAAAATTCTTTTCCAAGAAATCTTGAGTCTCCCAGGTAGCTTCATCTTCAGTATGCTAGTTCCATTGTACCTTATAGAACTTGAGGGTCCTTTTTCGAGTGATCCTGTCCTTCTGATCTAAAACCCGAATGGGATGTTCTGAATAAGTCAAATCTGGTTCTAAGGCAACATCCACCACATCGATGGTTTGATCAGGAATCCGAAGACACTTCTTTAATTGAGATATATGGAACACATTATGTACTGCAGACAATGTCTCTGGCAGTTGAAGTCAGTATGCCACTAGTCCGTATTGTTCAAGAATAAGAAACCAGCCAATATACCGGGGTGCCAATTTTCCTTTTACCCCGAATCAGTTAACACCCTTCATTGGTGATACTTTTAGGTATACATGATCATTGACCTGAAAGAGCCTTTTTCATGTTGTGTATTATTCGTTGAACTTTTTCTTCTGTCTCCTTGACCATGTCAGGCCTAAAAACCATCGTTCTCCAGGTTCAGACCAATTTAAGGGTGTACGGCACTGTCGCCCGTACAATGCTTCAAATGGTGCCATCTTAATGCTTTCTTGACATATGTTATTGTAAGAAAACTCTGCCAACGGCAGACAATCATCCCATTTCTTTGGGAACTCCAGAACACATGCCCATAGCATATCTTCAAGTATCTGATTTACTCTCTCAGTTTGTCCACTTGTTTGATGATGATATGCCAAACTGTGGAGTAATCTAGTACCCAAGGATTTATGTAGTTCACTCCAAAACTTGGATACAAATTGTGGTCCACGGTCCGATACTATCGTTTTTGGAATTCCGTGGAAACTGAGAATACGGCCAATATATATCTGGGCATAGGTAATGACCAGGTAATAGGTCTTGACTCGTAGAAAATGGGCTACTTTTGTTAAGCCGATCAATTATGACCTAGATAGAATCAAAGCCTTTTGCTATCTCGGGTAGTCCCACATAGCGTGCAATTTCAATCTTTGTTTTTGTCCACCAATAGCGTTGTTTTAAATCTTGATACATCTTAGTACTCCTAGGGTGAATGGAATATCGACTAAGATGAGCTTCATCCAAGATCTGTTGGCAGACCTCAACATTCTTTAGCACTACTATGTGATTCTTAAACCATATTACTCCTTGATCATCTTTCCTAAAGCAATTTGCTTTGTTTGCTTCTATTTTCTCATGAATGTACTTCATGCCCTTGTCCGTTCTTTGGGCATCAATAATTCTCTATAGAAGAACTAACTCAAGCTTTAACTGTGTCAAGGTTTCGTGTTGTATCATTCCCAGGTTCAACTTTTCCATTTCTTGACATAGGGTGGTGTCAGGTGTCCTTACTGTAAGACAATGACAGGAAGCTTTACGACTCAATGCATCTGCCACCACATAGGCTTTTCCTGGGTGATAATGGATCTCTAAGTCATAATCTTTAATTAGCTCAAGCCATCTTTGTTGTCTCATATTCAGTTCTGACTGGGTAAAGATATATTTTAGAATTTTGTGATCTGTATATAAACGACAAGTATTTCCCAGCAGATAATGACGCCATATCTTGAGGGCATGAACGACTACATCTAATTCTAAGTCATGAGTTGGATAGTGCTCCTCATGCTAGCGTAGTTGTCATGAAGCGTAAGCTATGACTCGGCCCTCTTGCATTAGGACACATCCGAGTCCACTTCATGAAGCGTCACAATACACATCAAAAGGCTTTTCAATATCCGGTTGAGCCAACACCGGAACAATGGTTAACAACACCTTTAGTTGCTCGAAGGCTTCATTGCACTTTGAGGATGAATCAAACTTTGCATCATTCTTCAATAAACCCGTAATGGGTTTAATAATCTTGGAGAAATCCAGAATGAACCTGCGGTAATATCCAGCTAGTCCAAGGAAACTTCAAACCTGATGAACTGTAGTAGGCCGTTTCCACTCTAGAATATCCATGACTTTGCTGGGATCAACCGCAATCCCTTTAGCAGACAATACATGTCCAAGAAACTGGATTTCCTCCAACCAAAACGCGCATTTACTGAATTTGGCATACAACTGATGTTCCCTTCAGCGCGTTAGCACAATTCGCAAGTGCTTTGCATGCTCCTCTTCATTTTTAGAATAGATCAGTATGTTGTCAATGAAGACCACCACAAATTATCCAACTCGAGCATAAACACCGAGTTCATTAAATATGTGAAGTGGGCTGGAGCATTTGTTAATCCGAAAGACATGACCAAATATTCAAATAACCCATACCGCGTGGTGAATGCGGTCTTAAGTATATTCTCCGGTCGAATACGGATCTGATGATAACCTGATCTGAGATCATTCTTAGAGAATACCCAAGCTCTAGAAAGTTGATCAAATAAGATATCGATCCGAGGAAGAGGGTACTTGTTCTTGATGGTAACTTCATTAAGGGGTCTATAGTCCACGCACATTCGTAGTGTTTGATCCTTCTTGAAAAAATGGCTGGACATCCCCATGGCGATGAACTGGGTCTAATGAACCCTTTTCCAAGCAAGTCTTGTAGTTGAGTCTTGAGTTCTGCCAGTTCATTCGGTGGCATTCGGTACGACCTTCTAGAAATAGGAGCCATACCGGGCTTCAGTTCAATCACAAATTCCACATCTCTTTCTGGAGGCAACCCAGACAAGTCTTCAAGAAAGAGATCCGGAAATTCACATACCACCAGAATATCCTAGATTTCTTGTACGATAGCCTCATAAACTCGCCCAGATGCTTTGGCTAGGACAGCTACTGGGATGGACAACTGGATTTCCTCATGACCATGACTTAATTTAATGGTCCTTAAGTCTGTATTGATGATGGCTTTATGCTGGGCTAACCAGTTCATGCCCAGAATTACATCTATGTCTTGCCCCTTTAAAACAATCATGTTTGTGGGAAATTCATGTTCGACCAATGTTATTGGTATGTGGAAGGCTACTTACTTAGTAAATACCCGGCCCTCGGGTGAGTGGATAACAAATCCCTCCCTTGATTCAGTGCAATGTATGCAATATTTCTCCACAAAATTCTTGCTTATGAAGGTATGTGATGCACCAGAATCGAAGAGGATAATTGTTGGGTGATTGGCAACAAGGAACGTATCCATCATCACCGGTTTGCCTTTCGGTGTTGTAGCCACCTGGGAATAATAGACCCGTCTAGTTTTGTTGAAATTCTTGCCCATTGAAGTGTTGGCCGTATTCCCCTTTCCTTGACTTGAGTTCCTAGAGGTCTACTGAGAGTTGGATTTATTTTGCTTCGGATATGGGTAGTCCTTGGTGAAATGTCCAGAGTTTCCATAGTTGAAGCACCCACTAGAAGAACTGGGAAGGGCAGGGAAACGAGTACCAGGTGTCGGTGATTTGGGTCCGACCGCACACCTGGGGGCTGCCCCTCGAGGTGTTTTTAGGAGTAGGACGGTGTAGCTGACTGTAGCTCGATGGTTCGTGCTAGAGGCACGAGAGACTGTGGGCAATCTTGTGCAGGTTCGAGCCGCTTTGAGATGTGTAATACCCTACGTCCTGGAGTGGATCTTATGTGTGATGGATTACAAGAGAATTCTCTAGTACAGGAGATGCTAGAGAACCGGGTGGATGGCTAATGAGTAAGATGAAGATGATCTTGAAGGGGTGCCCCCTAGGCCTTATATATTCGACCGTGGGACGTTACATGCGGATATGATAACCATGTTACTAAGTAATAGTGAACCGACTGAGTTTATCTTCCTATAGTCTCGCCGACTTATAATCCTTCGGCTCCGACGTCTGAGGGCGTTGCGCGGGAAAGTCGGATCAATGCTGCGGATAGCGTTTGAGTTCAGCGAACCGTATGGGCCCGAGTTGATCCATCCTCGTGTTGATCTGTTCTATTAAAAGTTCCTCCCCTGGCCCAAGAAGGGATGGCCTTGCAAAGTAATGGGCCTAGGGCCTTCCGCGAGGCCTTCTTGCCTTCTAGTGGACCCGGGGGATATCTATCCCCCACAAGCCCCCAATCTTTGTGTTGATTTTGAAATAATCGGCCCAAAGATTCCAGGTCCTGCTTATGATTTTGAAACATGTCTGCTAAGTCATTACCTCCAGCTCCGAGTAACTTGGTAAAAATGATCTTCTGTCATCTTCTTTTGGCATCATTCCACAATCTTTTGCTTTTAATCTTCAGTAATCGGTGCTCTGTTTATGCTTTGGAGGTCGACGTTTTGTTCTTTAGGGGTTAAGGTGCACCCAATGGGTGTAGCCCCCGAGCTTTGAGTGGATTACTGAAAATAATCCATTCAAAGGTCTTCATCCCATACTTCTTTAGAAATCGTAGTTTCCGACTTAGGCTTATGCTTTAGAAATCAACATTTTGCCATTGGGCTATGCTTTAGAGTTCAACATTTTGTTCTCGGGGCCTCATGATTCATTGGGTGCACCGGAGGTGCACCCAATGGGTGTAGCCCCCAAGCTTTGAGTGGATTACTGAAAATAATCCACTCAAAGGTCTTCATCCTACACTTTTTTAAAAACCATTGTCTTTGACTTAGACTCATGCCTTAGAGATCAGCATTGTCTCGTCAGTTTATGCTTTAGATATCAGCATATAGTTTTTTGTCTTTTTGAGATCAACAGTACGGCCTGCCCATGCGCCAGCTTGGAATTTATTTGATCAGCGACGAATTGGACATCCGGTAGATGGCTCTTGGCTGGTCTTCATTTCACTTCGTGCTTCAATGCTCCTGTTGATTAGACTTGTACCTTATCAGCTATTTTTTGGCTTTCTTCCGATCTCCATAGATATCTTCTTTTTGTATTGATACATTCATTGCGTATACTGTATGGATGCGACTGCTTGGGAAAATCTATTGAAAATTCCTGGACGTCGTCCCCCAATGGGTGTTGGCAGGGGACGGCTTGGTGCGCTAAGTGTTTAGTGAACTGTCCCTGAGTAGTAACTTGATGTGATCGTAGGTGTAATCATATCATCCATGCAGTTGACTTGAGTCCCAATGGGTGCTGGGTTACATGAAACGGCGTCAGCCACCTGACTTGTTTCCAGACGATTTGGATTGCTTATTGAATACTTGCGACTGTTCAGTGACCGTGGTAGGAGATGAGCGGTTGCTTTCTTCCTCTATAAATAGAGCGCTTGCTTCACTGGCGTCTTCACACATTTCTCAACCGTTGCTTGCTTATTCTCCTCTTTTCTGTTCTGCCATGGGCAAGAGCAAGAAGAGCGGAAGTTCGTCGCACCACTCTAGCAACAAGCGGAAGCACGAGCCGACCCCTCCCTCAGAGGATTTCGGCGATTCTGAGTACTCGGAGGAGGAGTTCTCCTCCGAGTCCGAGGGATCGCCAGTCTACACCTCGCCCCCAGCATCGTCCGAAGACTCAGATGATTCTCAGGGGATCGCCGCCGAGGTGTGGTCATACATCCGGGCCGTCGAGCGCTCTGGGCTCGAGGGCTCGGATGAGTCGGAGGTCTCCTCGGACGAGGAGGATTCCTCTGACTCGTCTGAGGAAGGGCGCGGCGGTGACGGTGACGGCAACGATGGAGGCGACGGCGAGGGCGACGGCAGCAAGGGCGATGGCAAGGGCGACGGCAAGGGCGGAGGTGGCAGCGGCAGCGGCAAGGCTAGTGGCAAAGCGCCACTGGCTTAAAATATTAGTATAGACAAGTAGTGTTAGTATTAGTAGAATATTGTAGTAGTAGTTAGTAGTATAGTGTAGTGTAAGTAGTGTAATGTAGTAATGTAATGTGTCGAAAAGTGGGAAGAAGCTCGGCTCATAATGAGTCAGCCTTTTGCTTTGTGTAAGAAATTCCCCCCTTATATAATGAAGTGAACTCGGGCTTGATCTTGTGCACATCCTTTGTCTTTGCGTCGCTTCTTTATAGTTGATTGACAATTTGTGTTTGTATCCAATGCGGTCGTTGTTCTTACAAGTAGCTCTTGAGTAATGACTTGCCATTGATGTGTCGCATTTTAATTCTGTCTGCATTTACGTGGAGAAAGAACGGTCTGGTTTACTACTGGAGTTTTTAGGGGTAACAGCTGAACGGTTTTTGGCGACGCTGGCGTTATAGAGGTAATAGCCGAGTCCTTTCGAGCCACATCAGCGCTTTAGAAGTAACGACCGAGTGATTAGGGGTGACGTCAGTGTTTTAGAAACAACTGCCGAGTCACATCGAGCCACGTCGGCATTTTAGAAATAACGACCGATTAAGGATTGGTGATGTCAGCGTTTTTAGAAATAACCGCTGAGTTACGCCGAGTCACGTCGGCGTTTTAGAAATAACGACCGAGTGATGACTAAGCACTTTTTAGAACTGGTGTCTGACCCAAGAAAACCCCACTTGTACCGCGTCGCCGCATGCCTCTGCACTCTGAGCCCTAGCTTTACTTTCTGCCTCTAGACCTCCTCTGTTTCCCTCTGATCTCGCTTCCGCTCAATTCGCCGATGAGATTGAGATGGTGCCTAAGCGGAAGAGTCAGAATTCTGTCGCTGCGGTTATTCCTCCCATCGATCCCAACAGCCAATTGTCTTTCGCAGGTAATCACATGTCTGTTGTTTTCGAGTTAGATCTTCTCCACCTCGTCAATGTCAGAGTTCTTCCTTCGAAGGAGCTTCGTTCCTGGCGAATTTGCCATGGGGTTACTGTTCCGACGGAGGATACTCACGAGTCCATTGTTTACATTCCTTTTCTTCTCCGCGGCCTTGCTCTTCCAATTTCTCCCTTCTTTCGCGGTCTCCTTGACTTTTACAACCTGAATCTGACTCATCTGAATTCCAACTCTATTCTGCAAATTTCTATCTTTGTCCATCTATGTGAAGCCTACCTTGGAATTCTCCCTCACTTCGGTTTGTGGAAGCATTTGTATCACTGTCGTCCTGGTATGGCTGGGGGGCAGCATTAGCTTGTGGGTGGTGCGAGTCTGGAGATGCATCGTGGGAGGAAGACAGAGTACCTGGATATCCCACTCAAAGATAGCATTAAGGGATGGCGCTTAGAGTGGTTCATTGTTGAATATCATGGCAAGTCCCTCCCCCTCGGTCAGGGAGACAGCCTGACGTACGCATCCTAGTTGGATTGAGTCCCCCACCACCTTGGAGATATCATAGGCCAGAGTTCTGCTTGATGAAATTCGTTTGATGAAGGAGAGAGGTCTAACCGCTAAAGCTGTGGTTGCAGACTTCGTTTCTAAGAATATTCAGCCCCTGAAGGATAGGGCGTACCCGGCTTACTTGTACAGTGGTGCCACCGACTCAACTCGGGTTACTGACAAGACGATTCCAACTGTGGATTTGGTGAGCCGATTGGAGTTGATATTGAGGGGCAAGGTATCAAATATTGGTGCTCCTGTTGCATATTCTGCTTGGAATTTGCCATCTTCTAAGCCCTTTTTCAGTTTTGTGTCCAATCCTCCTGCTGGTGACAGTGGTTTGGGTCTTAGAGTGCGACCCTCTACCGAAGAAGTTGAAGTCCTGGTTGCTTCACTTGGTGGCCGTCCCAATGACGAGAAACAAGTTCACTTTGAGATACCTACTAATCCGAGTGATGCAGAAATAGGTGCTATGCTGGATATGTTGGCGAGGGATTCCTCTGATTCTGCACTTGCTGAAACGGTGGCTATTGCAACTATTCCAGAGCCTGAGGAAGCCGTGGATACTCGAAGGCCTGGGGTGCTCGCCCGAAACGTCTTCGTCAAGTTGGTCGTCCGACTGCTCCTACTGAGGCGAAGAAAAAGAAAAAGAGACGGCTTCAGCGGGTGTCGTCCTTGGATCATGATGCTGGCCCTTCTGCTCCTGCTACTGAAGAAGTATCAATGGAACTCTTTACTAGAGCTGATCCCAATGGGTGTGACCTTGCTGACGTTGATCCCAATGGCTGTGACCCTGCTGAAGTTGATCCCAATAGGTGTGACCCTGCTGAAGTTGATCCCAATGGGTGTGACCTTGATGATGTTGAACCTAATGGAGGTGATCCTGCCAGAGATGAGCCCAATGGGTGTATTGTCCGTATTGTTGATGAGGATGAAGAAGAAGAGGAGGAGATCCCCTTAATTCGGAAGAATAGTCGGCGTTACAAAGTTAGTGGGGAGAGTAGTGATATCCCTTCTCCAGCTTTGTCTACTCTCGTCGGTCTGCAAGAATTATCCCTAGCAAATTTTGATTAGGCTCTCGAGGATGTTGTTCCTGAAGACTTGCTGTCCGAGCCCATGGACGGTGGTATGATGAACGTTTGTTCTTACATTCCAGATGTGGGATTAGTGTTATCCCCAGCGGCGTCCCATGCCTCGTCGACCTTGGAGTGCAGTCTTTGGGGCCAAGAAGCTGGTCAATGTTGTTCAATTCCCATGGAGGTGACTGAGAATCCTTCAGCCTTAGAGGTGGCTGCTGCAGAGAACTCGGTCCCCGAGGATGGTGCAAGCGGTTACCCAGCCCCCGAGGGTGTTGCAGGTAATGATCCGGCTCAGGTGGGTAGCACGAGCTGCAACCCAGCCCCCGAGGGTGTCCGGGCGGGCTCCCCTTCTCATACCTCCATGGATGTCCACGTTGGGTCTTCTCCCCCACATTCTGATGGCATGGCAACGGTGCATGCTTTAAACTAGGAAGTCGCCTTAGAGACCGGCGCACCTGATGCTAGAGTTCTGATGCCTACTGGTGATGTTGAATTGATCCCTAATGATGCTCTTCAGATTGTCCCGGTTGATGTTCCTTCATCGAGCCACCACCTAGCTTCTTATGATTTGGGGTTTCCTTCATTCTTCTCCAATCTTTAGGTAATCTGGCTTTTCTCGATCTGGCTATACTCCAGGCAAAATGTTGTCTTTGTACTCATTTACTTTCAATATTAGGCTCTGGTCGACGAGATGGCTGGTCAGCTAAGATCACAAGGTGCCTCTATCCCAGAAAGAGCTCTGTCTCTGATGCATTGGAATCTGATGCTGCTTCAGAGGCAGATATCTGATTTGAAAGGGACTAATGCTGGTTAGTGCCTTTGTTTTCTTCCTTGACTTCTTGGCTAGTCCATTTTTAACAGTGTGCTTTTCTTCAACTGTTTTTTGCTAGATATGACCCATCGATACTCTGAACTTGAGGAGAAGTATTCTCAAGGTCAGGCCGACTTGGCCTAGATTTCTGCTTCTTTAGATGATGTTAACTCATTGAATTCCTCCCTCAGTGCTCAGCTTGATTCTGAAAGGGTGGCCAATGAGGTAAGCCTACTTGACTTTCTCTTTTGTGGTTTTGCTGCTTACTGGGTGCTTGATAGCTGATTCTTGTATGTAGGAAGAAAAATGCATACTCGCAGCTTCTCGCGATAACCTTGATAGGTTGTATCGTGACGCCAGTAATTCTTTGACTATCTTGGAGAGGAGCCATCGTTTCACCATGGCAGATTTGGATCATCATCGTCACGAGCTGCAATTATCCTAGGATGAGGTCCTTCGTCTCAGGTAGTTGGTGTCGAGCAAAGATTCTATTATCAAGGATCTGCGCGCCTCCAAAAGATCAGTCGTCCATGAGCTAGAAGCTGCTCGACTGGCTACCAAGGTTGCTGAAGACACTTCTACTACTTTGAAGGCTCAGTGCGACAAGGCTATGGATAAAGCCATTCGCGTGGGGCGGATCTTGATGAGAAGGCCAGACGTGATCGTTCCTGATGACATAGTTGCTGATGTCAACGCTGCTCCTGACTCCTCGAGTCGCCCTTCTTCGTCAGTTGCTCCTGAGAAGAACATTGCCAAGTAGAAACACTGAATGCATTTATAAATTGTACGTGTACGTGGTCAATATGCTCGCATGTTCTGTTAGAAAGTGTTCCTGGTACTGAACGCTATTGTTATTTTTCTGTTGTTTGAATTCAACAGTTGTTATGATTGCAGAAGTAAACGCAGTGTGATGGTTTTGAAATTTCTTCATAGAGATCGCCCTGAGATGAGTAATCGTAAGCATGTTTATGCTGGATCAAGTAGACGTGACCATGTCACACCGCCTTAAGTCATCGCTGACTTAAGCCGATTGCTCCGTTAGTTGGGTATAGTGGTCAACCTGGATTAAGTAAGCGTGAGCATGTCGCACCGCCTTAAGTCATCGCTGACTTAAGCCGATTGCTCCATTAGTAGGGTATAGTGGTCACCCCGAGTTAAGTAAGCGTGAGCATGTCGCACCGCCTTAAGTCATCGCCGACTTAAGTCGATTGCTCTGTTAATAGGGTATAGTGGTCACCCTGGATTAAGTAAGCATGAGCATGTCGCACCGCCTTAAGTCATCGCCGACTTAAGCCGATTGCTCCGTTAGTAGGGTATAGTGGTCACCCCGAGTTAAGTAAGCGTGCAGATTGGCAATAGGTCGAGTTCTTTCAAGAATGAAGTCTTTTTATTGATGATGTACTTTTCCCATTACAGAATACAATGCTGCTCCGATAGCTTTTGAAATCTAGCTAGGGGTAAACTTCCTGAGATGTTCTATATTCCATGAATTCCCTATTTCCGTGCCATCCATTTGAGTAAGTCGATACGATCCTGGCCGAGTGACTTCTGTTACCATGAATGGCCCTTCCCATAGTGGCAACAATTTATGTCGTCCTTCCTCTGTTAGAATTCGGCGAAGGACCAAGTCTCTCACTGCGAAGGATCGATGTCATATGGCCTTATCATGATAGCGCCTCAGAGTTTGCTGGTACCTGGCCGACTGAATTACTGTATTCAATCGCTCTTCTTCTAGTACATCAATATCCTCCAGTCTGGTAGCTTCTGCCTCAGCTATGTTATCGAAGATTAATCTTGGCGCCCCAAACCTGAGGTCGGCAAGCAGCACTGCCTCTGAACCATAGACCATGAAGAAAGGAATATTCCCATGCAAGGCTCGGCTAGGTTGAGTTCTCAAGCTCCAAATCACGTATGGCAACTCTCTGATCCACTTTCCTGCGAACTTTTCATTCTTGTCGAAGACTTTCTTTCTGAGTGCTTCCAATATCATTCCATTAGCCCTTTCTACCTGTTCGTTAGCTCTTGGATGTGCTACTGACGCGTACTTGACCTAAATGCACTGTTGTTCGCAGAAATCAAAGAATTCAGAGCTAGTGAAATTGGATCCTAGATCGGTTATGATGCTATTTGGTATTCCAAATCTGAATATTATATCTTGTATGAATTCTACTACCTTGGCTGAAGTCAGAGAAGCAATAGGTTTGTACTCTATCAATTTAGTGAATTTGTCGATGGCAACTAGCACGTGAGTGTATCCTCCCTAAGCTTTCTTGAAGGGTCCAATCATGTCCAGTCCCCAGCACGCAAATGGCCATGTTACAGGTTTGGTCTACAGTTGCTGTGCTGGTAAATGTTGTTGCTTTGATACGTATTGGCAAGCTTCACACCTCTGAACTAACTCGGCTGCATCATTCTTCGCAGTTGGCTAGTAGAAACCAGACCTGAAGACCTTCCCAACTAGTTCTGGATGCTGTGTGTATCCCGCACTACCCGGCGTGGATTTCATCTAGTAGTTGTTTCCCAATGGCTGAAAGAATGCACTTCATGAGAACTCCCATCGCGCCCCTCCTGTACAATGCTTCCCCAATGAGAGTGTAGTGGGCTGACTGCCTTGCAATGCGTTCTGCTGCAGTTTTGTCATCTGGCTCCTCTTCATTCTTTATATATCTAACGATAGGCTCCCTCTAGTCATCAACATCTGACTCTGGCTGGCTCAGAACATTGCATTCCTCTGCCCGTTCTAAGGAAATACTCGGGCATGACACTTCTTGGACGAAAATCCCAGGTGGGACTTGGACTCGACTGGATCCCAGTTTTGACAATGCATCTGCAGCCGCGTTGCGATCTCTCTCCACATGATGAAATTCCAGCCCTTCGAATTTGTCCTCCAGCTTTCAGACGGCTATGCAATATTTGCCCATAGAGTCATTCGAGCAATCCCACTCCTTATTTATCTGACTTATGACCACCAGTGAATCTTCGTATACCATCAGTCTCTTAATGCCCAGTGATACAGCAATATTCAGTCCATGAATCAAAGCTTCGTATTCTGCTACATTGTTGGATGCTGAGAATAACAGCTGAAGAGCATATTTGAGTTGTTCACCTCTAGGTGCAATGAAGAGGATCCCTGCGCCTGCCCCTTGCAGTTTTAACGAGCCATCGAAATACATCTGCCATACTTCCATAGTCTCTGGGTTATCTGGCACTTGTTGCTCGGTCCACTCTGACACGAAGTCAACTAATGCTTGAGTCTTTATTGTCGTGCGAGGTCGAAACTCGATGTCATGAGCTCCTAGCTCGCAGGCCCACTTGGCTATTATTTCGATGGCTTCTTTGTTGTGGAGAATATCCCCTATTGGAAATCCAGTGACTACTATGACTTTGTGGTCGTCAAAGTAGTGATGGAGCTTGCGTGCAGTTAGAAGTACCGCATACAATATCTTTTGAACTTGAGGATATTTCTTTTTTGAGGGCCCCAGAACTTCGCTGATGAAATAGACGGGATGCTGTACTGGATATGCATGTCCTTCTTCTGCTCGCTCGACTACCAACGTGGCGCTCACCACGTGAGTCGTGCAAGAGATATATAGCAGTATATCCTCGACCGACTGACCCGACGTGGCTCGGCGTGGTGGTTTTAGTACTGGTGGTGTTGTCAGGAATTTCTTCAGTGCATCAAGAGCCTCCTGGGCTTCTGAAGTCCACTGGAACTTGTCTACCTTCTTGAGCAATCTATAGAACGGTAAGCCTTTTTCTCCCAGCCTTGATATGAACCTGCTCAGAGCTATCATGCATCCAGTAAGTATTTGTACTTTCTTCTGTGACCGTGGTGCTTCCATCCTCATGATAGCCTCAATCTTTTCTGGGTTAGCTTCAATTCCTCAGTGGCTGACAATGAATCCGAGTAATTTTCCTGCCAGTACTCCGAAAACACACTTTTCTGGGTTAAGCTTCCATCGATATCGCCGTAGACTATTGAAGACCAGCTGCAAATCTTCAATGAAATTTTCTTAATCTTCTGTCTTGATCACCACGTCATCCACATAAGCTTCTACACGCTTGCCCCAGTGGTCGGCTAAGCATGTCTGAATGGCTCTCTGGTAAGTCGCTCTAGCGTTTTTGAGGCCAAACGGCATGGAGGTATAGCAGAAAGCTCCAAACAGGGTGATGAATGCAGTTTTTTCTTCGTCTTCTTTTGCCAGACTGATCTGATGATACCCAAAGTAGCAATCCAAGAAAGAAAACATAGAGCACTCGGTGGTTGAATCTACCACTTGGTCTATTCTAGGAAGTCCGAAGGGATCCTTCGGGTAGTGCTTGTTGAGATCTGTATAGTCGACGCACATGCGCCGATCCACTTTATTCTTTTTGAGTACAAGAATAGGATTTGCCAACCATTCAGGATGCAACACTTCTCTAATGAACCCTGCTGCGACTAAGCGAGCTAGTTCGGCATGAATGGCTTCTCTCTTGTCGAGCGTGAAACGACGCAACTTTTGTCGAATCGGCCTCGCCTGAGGGTAGACTTTCAGTTTGTGCTCGGCCAGCTCTCTCCGGACTCCCGGCATATCCGCAAGTTGCCATGCGAATACGTCTCGATTGTCTTGCAGGAACTGGACGAGCGCACTTTCCTATTTGTCATCTAGGCTGGAGCTGATGATGGCAGTCTTGCATTCATCAGTGAACCCGAGGTTGACTCTCATGGTTTCTTCAGTCGGCCGCATAGATGTCACGACTTGAGCTTCCTTTGTAGGCACTGTGAGGTCCTCCTCAGGCTTTGAGTTCGCCTGTGCAGAAGAAGTCGTTGACATTTGGTGGTGAGAGCCGCCTGAATGGCCACTCGGAAGCACTCCGCGGTGCCTTGGAAGTCAGCGCGCAGAGTGATGATTCCTTGTGGTCCAGGCATCTTCAATATCATGTACGTATAATGCGGAATGGCCATGAACTTCGCCAGTCCGGGCCTGCCAATGATGGCGTTGTATTCGTAGTCGAAGCTCGCCACTTCGAACCTAAGGTACTTAGTTCTATAGTTATCTGGAGTTCCGAAGGTAACTTGCATGTAGATGTGTCCTAGCAGGTACTCTCCTTCAGTCGGCACGATGCCGAAAAAAGGAGTATCTGACTCTTGGAGCTCTTTGAGTGCGATCCCCAAGCCTAGGAGTGTCCAGGGAAAGGTGACGTTGATGCTGCTTCCCTCGTCCACTAGCACCTTCTTCACCCTGCTTTCTCGGATCACCAGATCGACGAGGAGCGGGTACTTGCCTGGATGGTCGAAGTTAAGCCATTGATCCACCCGGGTGAAGGTGATCGGGTGTTCGGACCACCGGTACGAGGCGGGGGGACCGGTGGTTGCCACCAGTATCCGACGGTCATTGAGCTTCTGCTGCCTCTTCCTTTCTTGAGACCCATGTCCGCCAAAGATGACGTTGACCTCTCTGTCGATGCGGGGGAATGCTTTGCCTCGTCCCCCTTCCTGCTGCTGAGGTTGTCGAGGTTCCCCGGGTCCTCCTCGTGGTGGGGGAGGTGGTAGAGGTTGGAAGGGTCGACCGTTCCCGATGGAGTGCTTGAAGTCTCTGCAGTTCCGAAGGGTGTGGCACATGTCTTTATGGTATGGACATTGGGCGTCAAGGATGTCGTCCAACGTATGTTCCCCTCCGTGGGGTGCCCCTCGGGCACGAGAGACGGGTGGTCTGGCAGCGTGAACCTCATCGCAAGGCCTTTTCTCCCAATGTTTGTCGGGTTGTTGGTTCGCGTCGCGTCATGGTGCCAGCGGTGCAAGCTTGGCTCCTTCGATGAGGTCCTGAGCTCGTTCGTCGGTGGTGATGTAGATGTCCGCTTCCCTGAACAGCTGTTCGGAGGTATTCGGTGCCTTCTATAGTATGGCTCGTACGAAGGCCCAGTCATTAGATCCCCGGTAGAAGTCCTCGATCACCGCTGCTTCCGCAACCTCGGGGGTTCGATTTCTCATGGTCTAAAATCTTTTGAGGTACGATCGAAGAGTCTCATCCCCTCGAAGTTTGATGGTCTTGAGGTTCCATGGCTGCGCTGGATTGTCGGAGAGGGATTGGAAGTTGGCGATGAAGCACCGTATGAAGTCGCTCCAGTCATTCATGCAGTGTCGGGGTAGGTGTCGTAGCCATTGCAGTGCATCTTGCCCGAGAACGATGGGCAGGTATGCAGTCATCACGTCTTCAGTTGCCCCAGCGGCCTGGGCAGCAGTGGTGTAGATGGCCAGCCAGCCTCCCGGGTCCTGCTTAGGCTCGTACTTGTCGACGTTGGAGACCTTGAAGTTAGGGGGGCCATTGAATGGACCTAAGACGTGGAGTGAGCGCCGATACCCCACACGTGTCCTCCTGCCGACGATGATGATGTTGGTCCTGGGGAGGGGAGTCGTTGACATGGTGCCTCGACCGTCCCCGGCTCGTGCCGCCAGTTGAAGTCGTTGCCGAGTCAACTCTAGTGGCTTGACTTCGCGCGGGGATGCCGTGATCCCGGTCATACTCTTCTCGGCGCCGGATCTCGTTCTCGTGCCATCGTTCGCGCGAAGCATTGATGGATCTCCGCGCATCCCGCCGACTGTTGATGGCGTGTCTTAGGTCGCTCGGAGGATGAGCGAGAGGCAGAAGATGATTAGCTGCTCGAGTGAGTAGCCATCGATAGCCCTCAGCGTCTGGAGTCCGGGGGAGGCCATCAGCTATCCGAGCTAACACTCCACCGACCTTGCTTGGTGTGTTCATAGCTCGGGCGAAGTCAGGGTTCAGGTTTCAGCCGAGAAGAGGGTTCTCTCGGTGTTGTTTTGCTTCCTGTTCGGCCTGCTCTTGAGCTTGCCAACGATCGCGTCATCGGGAATTCCTTCTTTCCCTGAACACTCTTTTATCCAGAGTTTCTCCCACCTCCAAGACCTCATCCCGTGACACGGGCTGCACCGGATCGCGTTCTCCAGCTTCATGATGTCTCCGAATATTTCGGCGTCGGTTCCTTCGTCGGCGAGATTCTCGCTGAAGAGGTTCTTCTCCCAGCGCGGTTGGTTCGTCGTCGGAGATCAGAGTAATTTCCACTCTTCCCTCGATAAAGAGGACGTCAGGGTAAAATGGTGTCGTTGTAGTGACAAGCTTCTTCCTGTTCTCCTTTGAGGGTGGAGATACCTGGAGAGCAGCTTGATGAGCTTTTACTCCGTTTGGTTCCTTTTTCCTTATGATCCGTGTCCATCTTTTCGTAGGAGAGGTGGTCAGCGGAGTCCTTCGGGTAGTTGGATCTTCTGCTCCCGGCTAGTGGGAGGTAGTTTTCGCTCGAAGCGCTGGAGGTTGCGCTATTCCCGGCTTTGTTCTGACTTTCCTGGAGAGTGTTGGGGAAGGCTTCTTCTTCGGTGGATCTGCGATGCGATGTAGAGTTCCTTCTTCGTCTGCCACGAATGAAATGGTTCTGAAGCAGAATACGGATCCAGGGTGGAGGATGATCTTGTGCTAGAAAGTGGTAGCCATTGAGCTAGCTTGGGTCTGTGACACACCCCCTACCTGGCGCGCCAGCTATCGGTGATTTGGGTCCGACCGCACACCCGGGGGCTGCCCCTCGAGGTGTTTTTAGGAGTAGGACGATGTAGCTGACTGTAGCTCGATGGTTCATGCTAGAGGCACAAGAGACGGTGGGCAATCTTGTGCAGGTTCGGGCCGCTTTGAGATGCGTAATACCCTACGTCCTAGAGTAGATCTTATGTGTGGTGGATTGCAAGAGAATTCTCTAGTACACGAGATACTAGAGAACCGGGTGGATGGCTAATGAGTAAGATGAAGATGATCTTGAAGGGGTGCGCCCTAGGCCTTATATATTCGACCGTGGGACGTTACATGCGGATATGATAACCACGTGTTCCTAAGTAATAGTGAACCGACTGAGTTTATCTTCCTATAGTCTCGCCGACTTATAATCCTTCGGCTCCAACGTCTGAGGACGCTGCGCGGGTAAGTCGGATCAATGCTGCGGATAGTGTTTGAGTTCAGCGAACCGTATGGGCCCGAGTTGATCCATCCTCATGTTGATCTGTTCTGTTGAAAGTTCCTCCCCTGGCCCACGAAGGGATGGCCTTGCGAAGTAATGGACCTGGGGCCTTCTGCGAGGCCTTCTTGCCTTCTAGTGGACCCGGGGGATATCTGTCCCCCACACCAGGGGCACTCGGCTGATTGTTATGAGCGAGGGCAGTTGTAGGATGAATAAAGACGGGCTGCTTGAATGGATATGAAGGTGGGCGAGGCGAAGAGCGATTTTGATTGAAAGGTCGGATAACCAATCTTGTTCTCTTTTTAGGTCCTTGATTTGATCTCTCACCCGCATATCCCTTTGATTTTCCATGTCCTGTATTTTTGGCTTCGACTGCCAGTGCGGTACTGACAGCCCTGCTGTAGGTAAGGTCCAAACATGTTGCCATTTTCCGCTAAAGCCTATCATTAAGTCCCCTCATGAAACAATTCTTTTTCTTTAGGTCTGTATCCACCTGGTCAATGGCATACTGGTAGAGGTGGTTGAACTTATTGAGATACTGCATCATTGTATCTCCTCCTTGCCTCAACCAGATAAATTCTTCTAGCTTCATCTAGAGCACTCCCTCCGAAACATAATACTCCTGGAATGCTAACTTGAATTCCTCCCAGGTAACATGATGCCCAACAGGCTGAATTGCGGAAAAATTCGCCCACCAAGTACTGGCAGGCCCTCTTAGCTGCTGAGCTGCGAACAGGGGCTTTTGCGTCTCTGTGCATCGAATTAACCCAAACTTTTGTTCCTTTACTCTTACCCATTCATCAGCTTCTAAAGGCTCCTATGCTTTAACGAAGAGTGGATGTCGAGTCTCAGAGAATTCCAGGTAAATAGTATCTCGCGGTCCTTGAGGAGGAGCTCTTCCTCCGTGCGGTTGGAATTGGTTGGCTGCCATCTCGCGCAAAAAGCGCGTATTATCAGCAGTAGCGTTGACCAGGGCAGCGATAGCCTTGGCCAAAGTAGGTGGTACTGGCGGTGGGTTGGGAGTGTTATCCCCACCACGGGATGTCCCCACACCATCATGTGCACGAGTCCAAGATGGCATCTAAGGCAAAAGAACATTCAAAGATATTACATGCCCACATACACCATCATATTACATTACTGAAATGTAATAATTTTATAGACTCCATTACACAACTTGACTTCATTACTTATTTTACATAAGTACAATACTTAGACTACACTATTCTAGTCTTCTTCATCCTTGGTTGCTCCATTGCCAGCTGCAGGAGACCGTTCGTTAGCAAGGTTCATGGAAGGAGGGGGCCTAAAAAGGTCCAACTCCCCATCAGGTCCTTCATTAGCTATTCCTGATGGTCTGGCTCCCATTGCAACAACGTCTAGTGGCACGTCTGGGTGCAGCCAATCATTCAATACATGCACTTCTTCATGTAAAGTATTGTAGTATGCCTGTAGGTTTTCAAGGGACGCGCTAAGTTCTGCCACACGAGTAAGAGCTTTCGCTTCCCAATCCCAAGCGAAAGAGCGCGAGTTGACGGCCTAGTCGATGGCCCTATCGCGTTCAGAAATTTCATACTGCAGGCGACTCACTTCAGCTGACAGTTCCACAATGCGGTGGCTATCCCGCTCACGTGCCCTATTTTTGTGGCGTAGTTCTAACCGAAGTTGCTCCACCTGGGCTTCCAGGTCTCCGAATCGGGTCATTACTGCCACTGCTACTTCCTTCATGACAGGAGGCCAACTGATGTCGTGGCACCTCTTGAGGTCCCGTCGATTTACACGTTGTTTTCCTAGTGTGCCCCGTATCTACATAAGAGGGGAAGGTTTATTAGTATAATTTTGAAACATGATGCACGCATGATCTAATAATTATGGAATCAACCTTCGTTGGTCCCCTACTTCCTACATATATTGCACTCTGTTACCTGACTTTACAAGATAAGAGGCTACCAGAAAGTGATAAGGTAAGAATGAAAGAATATTTCGAAGTAAGTGTTTGAAAATTCTTTTGAAGTACTACGTAATATCTAAAGAGATGGGCTTCGCTCTGATACCAGCTGTGACAGAACCTCGCAATGTATTAGGCCCACCTACAGTTGTCCTTGTCCTAAGGACCTTGGACAACTTTGTAGATGCACATAATCACTCGACAAGTTCGGTAACTGTATCCTCATCATTTCACCCAAGAGCGGTTCACCCGTCACACATATATTACATCAAAAAACTAGAGTAAAGAAATAGCGGAAGCAGATTACAATAACATAATTTACATTAACAAAATATAGAGAGAGTGGTACTTATTACAATACCAGGGGTACTAGGAGTGCATAAAGTATTATTACAGACCAGGGAGGTAAAACACCCTCCCACACAAAAGTTTATTGTTTTCAAGGTGGGAGGCAAACATCCTCTCGCGACCAACTTCACTGCTGGGGCTCCTCCTTGGGTACCACCTTTGAACAGAAACAGCAAAACTCCGTTGTTTCCTCACCTACAACAACATGGGTTCGAAATCCCTGAGTACGGAGTGTACTTTCGCAAGTCTTACCCGACAAAAGAAAATGACTCTCAAGGATATGCTGGCTGGAGGAAGTCAAGGTAAGGCTAATCAAAAATCAAAGACTATGTTTGCAGAAATGCTTACTATCAGTGGATCCTTAAAATCTAGTTTTATTGTCAAGTCATTACCTATAGCTAGAGTTCTTTCTACCCTAATTCAAGCACTTGGCCTACACTAGCCATCTTTTGTCACCCCTTTTTACTTTACTGGATTGCTACGTGTAAGTCAGTGACCAAGTCTTCAGGTCCAAGAAGTAACGGTGATCCGAATCGATTAATACCCAGCTGGGGATCTCCAACCACACGACATATGTAGCACTTAACCCTTGCATATGTCAACTCGCCAATGGGTTTCTCAGGACCAGACCGGGTTCACGCCAACCGAGAGCACAGATACACCACCGTCAAGCCTCTTGCCACGGAGGGTACATGTTACTCTCGCCATCTATCCACTCCCATTGCATGTTGGCATTTCTGGTATTGGTCTGCCCGAGGCAAAGCTTACCCATGACGAGGCATGTGGCCAGTTAAAAGGTCCTCGATCATCAAGCCGACATTTGTACGGTCCTTAATCGACTCGGACGGAGATAGTACACCAAGACTTCCTTCTCGTGCAAGTCACCCACCCGGTCTCGTCTTATTATTTAAAACCCAAAGTTTGGTACCTAACAGAGGTACATCTTTTCCGATGTTGAACCCATCATGGCCATGATGGATCCACCATCAAGTCTTTTCTTTGAAACTTCCCATCCCATATGAAGCATCACCTTTTGTTTTTTAAAAAAACAAACATTTTGCTTTCTAAAGCACAACTAAGCATCAGAAAAATTTTAGGTAAAACAGGTATCAAGGAACGATATCAATTCCAAGGAATAGGAAATGTGGCAAGTGTTTAACACACAAATCCTATCACCTAATGCATCGAGCAAAGTGATTAAGATTTTTAAAACACAAGGAAATGGGTAATGCACCGGGGCTTGCCGTGTGTTGTAGGGGATTCGGGATTTGTTCCACAGATATCAAAATAAAAACTATTCTCGGCAGGTGGATTCTCAGCTGGTGGTGCAGTTTCTTCTTCTTCGACAATTACTTCTTCTTCATTTTCTATACATAAACATACATATACATGAATTCTCATGTGATGCTATGAATATGCAGTTATAATAGAAATACATCAAGTTGTATCTTGAATACAACTTTCCTTCACGGTACACCTAGGTTACTAGGGTTTTCTGGGTCAGTACTCTAGTAGGGTTAGGCAATTCTTATCTTAGAAAGCTCGGGTTTTGGGGTTTGGGTGCAAACAATGTCCAAAACATGTCAAACCTTACAAAAGGGTTCTAATTATCATATTAAGCTTGCCCAAAAAGTTTTATGATTTTTGGAGCAATCAAGTAATTTCTAAAATTCCAAAAGACTAGGTTTAGGTCTTCTTAAATGTTAAATAATTCATGGTTGGGACTAAAAATCTTGGAATTATTTTTATCAAATACTGGATGATTTAGCAGTCTAGTAAAATTGCTCCCATTATTTTATCATTTTTATAGAGTTTCCTACAAATTTCCTAAGCCTGGTAGAAAAAGAAAAGGAATGAATAGTAACGGGCTCAAACCAGCTCAAGCCGGCCCACGAACAAGGAAAACACGCCCCCGCGCGCATGTGATGTCAACTTTGCACAGAGGACCTCGGCTATTTGAGTAACCGGTTAAAAATCCTTTCCACTATTCACTTATGTCGCTGACATTCACAGTTAAGCCCTCGGAGTTCTATTTCTTCGCAACGATAGGTCCCCGATGGCGAACGCCAGTGAGCACGCCCTCTGGTGATCCCATACCGGCCGAGATACTTAATGACTAGAGCCCTAGCTCGGTCGACACCTAATTCCACCCTCGGTGACCCTAATTCCTCCCCTTAATTGCATGAATCCGGTTCGGAATCTTTCTGTCCACGACGACAGCAGAAATCAGAGATAAACTGAGGTGTTCCCGGTGATCTAGCGTGGTCTAGTTCAATTTGTTGGGTCGACAAGCATCCTGAGCGTGCAAGGTTTCTGAAACACGGGTAGGGAAAATGAGAACAGACCTGGAGACAGCGGTTCACGGCGCAGTGCTCACGGTGGCACGGAGAACCGAATTGGGGGAAGTTTCAAATTCACGAGCTATGGTGGCTAATCGGAGGCGAGAGCTAGTGCACTGGGCACGTAACAACCTAGAGGAGCTAGCCAAACGCTCAATTTATAGTGATCATCAGCGGTGGCGCCCAATTTTGAGAAGATGCGCTGGCGGCCGAGGAGAGAGGGAGGTCACTGGCGCGAGTTACCTTGGTACTCACCGGAGCAACGGCTCAGCCGATAGACAGGCCATCTATAGCGATCTATTGTGATGTGGTAACAATGTAGGAGCGTGGCATGCTCGGGTTATCGGCGATCTTCACCATGATGGTCGTGCGACCACATCGTGGCGCAAGTTGGTACGGCAACTGGGTGGCCACAGTGCCCCAACATTTATTGTGATGTTCTTGGCTTCATAGGGTGTGCGTGGAGGGCGCAAGAATTATATTGCCGGGCAGAATGCCCCTACATCCAGTATCGGTGGCTTGCGCTACTAGCACCATTGGTGATCAAACTCGTAGTAGGGGTTACAAGCAGTTGAGAGAGGGAGGAGAGGCTCCTAGATCTCTTATCGGGGTGGAAGCGGAGCTTAGAAGCTGTAAGGTCAAGTCCTAGCTAAGTCATCTCAGGGCAGGCGGACGGATCTAGAGAGATCGACTTGGAGATGACCGTACGCCTTCACACAAAGACAAGCCCACAAGGACAAACAGGTGCCCTAATTGGTATTCTCCTTCAGTCGGGACGATGCTGATGAATGGGGTGTCCAACTTAATGAGGCCAGTATCAGGATTCCGGGGGCCTGGAGTGTCCTAGGGAAGGTGACATTGGTGATGCTGCCAGTGTCCACCAATGATTTCTTGACTCGACTCTCTTGGATCACGAGGTCAACAAGTAGAGGATACTTGCCTCGGTGATTGAAGTTGAGCCACTGGTTAGTCTAGCTGAAGGTGATCATGTGCTCCGACCACATGTATTGCGTTGGGGGCACTGTGCATAGCCACCAGGACCTGACGATTGATTAACTTTTTCTGCATCTTGTTTTCCTGTGAGTCATGGCCTCCGAAGATGACATTGATTTCCTTGTCAATGTGAGGGAAAGCCTGACCACTCCCCTTGCTGCTGAGGTTGCTACTCTAGAGGGGCTAGATCCTCTTGTGGTGGTTGTGGCAAGAGCGGTTGAAACGGTAGGTCATTGTAACACCCCGTCCAATCCATGGACCGACATTACTTACTCCTGGCAGCTCGGTAGGATCATATATTGTCCCCATAGACCAACAGGAATCTTTTGTGCGGACTTTGTCCTCACTCATGCGCACCTGAGAAAACTTCCCGGTCGGTCACCCATCCCAAGTTGCTCCATGCCAAGCACACTTAACTTGGAGGTTCTTTCGAGATAGGTTTTCAAAAAAGAAGATGCACCTGATTGGTGTGAATACTCTATTAATTCTATTAAGCATTAGGCTAGGATATTACAATCCACCCCCCTTAGAAGACCGATGTCCTTGTCGGTCAACCCCAATCTAGGAACCTCCCCTCTTAGCCACGTCTGTGTGTCTAGTGTCATCATATGCCATGCCATGTGACCACTCTGGGCCCACATGTGCCGTGCGCCATATACCCGAACCCCTAACCCACACACGCCCGTGAAACCGCGAGGGTCAGCTCTGATACCACTTGTAACACCCCGTCCTATCCCTGGATCGGTGGTACTTACTCCTGGCAGCTCGATAGGATCATATATTGTCCCCACAGTCCAACACGGGCCTTTAGTGTGCACTTTGTCCTCACTCATGCGCACCCGAGAAAACTTACCCGAGAAAACATAACTTGGAGGTTCTTTCTAGATAGGCTTCCAAAAAAGAAGATGCACCTTGTTGGTATGGATACTCTATTAATTCTATTAAGCCTTGGGACAGGATATCACCATCCTAGGGGCCAGGATATCACATCCATAGCGGATCGAGCTCTTAAACTCGCTACAATTACGCAGGGTGTGGCACATCTCCTTGTGGTAGGGACACTGGCCATCAAGGATTTCATCTAGAGTCCATATATTATTGTCTTAGGGTGTGCCGCGAGCCCAGGTTGCCAGTGGGCCCACAGTATGTACTTCATCTCTTGACCTTTTGTTCGAGCGCCTATCCGGCTGGTGGTTCCCTTCCTTCTTTGGTGCATGGGGCACAGGCTTTGGTTGACCGATGAGGTCTCGATCCCGTTCATCGGCGGTAATGTAGATGTCCGCTTCTCAGAAAAGTTGTTCTGATGTGGTTGGCACCTTTTGGAGGATGGCCCGGACGAAGGCCGAGTCATTGGATCCATGGTAGAAGTCCTCGATCATGGCCGTCTTGGCCATGTTCGGGATGTGGATCCTCATGGTCTAGAATCGCTTCTAGAATGAGGACTGGACTGATCACTATGGTGCTTGATGGATTTGAGGTCCTAGGGTTGCGCCAGTTTGTTAGAGAGCGATTGGAAGTTCATGACGGAGCCATTGAAGCACATCATGCCCAAGCAAGATGGGCAGGTATGACGTCATGACATCCTCCATTGCTCCGGTAGCCTGGGCTGCTGTGGAGTAGATGGCTAGTTAGCCGCTCGGTTCTTGCTTGGGTTCATACATGCCGACATTCGAAACCTTGAAGTTATGTGGCTACTGGATCGCCCAGAGCCAAGGAAAGTGAAAGAGAAATGGCCTCTAACATTTCCTATAATCGATTTTGGGGTTTGACGTCCATCACAAACCATGCAGACCAACTAGTTTGTCGAGTTAACATTTTTCTCAGGTGCATAAAGTTCAAATACACATACAAAATGATCGCAGGACAATTCTACAAAGTTTGGAGCAAACAGCTTGCTGCAGCCAATGCCACACCGGATAGTGTCTGGTACTTTGGTTGGAGCCCGCGAACTGGCCGCTCTCGGGAATTCTCGGTGCTCGTCCACTAAAATTCATCGGACTGTCCAGTGCACCACCGGACTGTTAGGTGAGACAACGAGCAACGGTCAACTTCGCCCAAAGGTCGACTGTGCGATTTTGCGTGCAGTCTAAAGCGTTAGAAGTCAGAAGACAGTCTGCGACGACAGGTCGCACCGGACTGTTCGGTGTGCCACCAGACAGTTCGGTGTAGCAAAAGGATAGAAGACAACAATGGGCAACTACTTCGAACCCCAACGGTCGACTGACGTGGCACTCATCGGTCAGTGAACAGTGGAGTGTCCGGTGCAACACCGGACTTTCCGGTGTGCCCATCGAAAGAGCAGTCAGCAAACGACTAGAATAGTGGTTGGGGCTATAAATACCCCCCAACCACCACCATTCAAGCCATCCAAACTTCTCACTCTCAACATTCAATACAAGAGCAAAGAATACAATCCAAAGACACAATCAAAGCCTACAATCCTCTCCAAGTTCCAAAATCAATTCAAGTGATCAAAGATGTTTTAGTGACTTGAGAGAGGGTGATTTTTATTTCTTTTGTTGCTCTGGTTGCTTTCTTATTTTCCTTCTAAACTTTCCAAGTGATTTGTAAAGCAAGCGAGAGACACCTATTTGTGTGGTGATCCTTGTGGGGTCTTAGTGACCCGTGTGATTAAGAAGAAGCACTCAACTAGTCTAAGTGACCGATTGAGAGAGGGAAAGGGTTGAAATAGACCCGGCCTTTGTGGCCTCCTCAACGGGGAGTAGGTTCTTTGGAACCGAACCTTGGGAAACAAATCATCGTGTCCACTTGTGTTAATCTTCACCATTTGATTTATTTCTCCCCTCTCCTCTCACTCTAAAGTTCTCTTGCTCACATTGTTTTAAGTTTGCTCCCAAAGTTATCTGCATTGATTGATCAACTCATAGGAAGAGGAACTACCTTTCGCACAATGAATTCACTATTATTTATTTCTAACCCTAACCCCGGGTGAAGTGTGTATTCAAACTTTATAATTTTCAGGTTTTAGCTATTCACCCCCCCCCCCCCGTATAGGTGACTTTTAATTGGTATCAGAGCCCACTACTGCTACATACAACAGCAATGGAGTTCCTGACGAAGGTGGGTTAAGGTTATTAATTCTATCAAATACTGCTTCAGTTCTTCAAAGGATTTTTGCTGAATTGGTCCCCATTGGAAGACTTCAGCTAACTTTAGCACTTCAAAGAATTGCAAGTTCCTCTCTGCTGATCTTGAAATAAATCTATTCAATGATGCCAGCCTTCCTGTTAATCTCTAGGCTCCTTTTCATGACATCGATGGCTCCATCCGAAGTATACCTTCTATCTTACTTGGATTGGCTTCGATCCCCTTTGTTGATACCAGACAACCAAGAAATTTTCCTTTCTTCACTTCGAAAACACATTTTTCTTGATTTAGCTTGAGACCAGCTCTTCTGAAATTAGCAAATGTTTCTTGCAAATTAGCAATGTGATTTTCTTGCTTCGTGCTTTTTACCATGATATCATCAACATATGTCAGCACATTCTTGCCAATTTGGGAGTGAAGGACTTTGGCAGTCATCCTGCTGAAGCTTCCTCTTGCATTCTTGAGCCCCTCGAGCATCTGAAGGTAGCAGTAGGTTCCACTGGGGGTTATGAAGCTTGTCTTGGGTTCGTCTTCTTTCTTTATCCAAATTTGATGGTAGCCTAAATAACAATCCAATAGGCTCTTGAGCTCTGAAGTTGCTGCTGCATCCACCAGAGAGTCTATTCTGGGTAAAGGAAACTCATCCTTCGAACAAGCTTTATTAAGATCTATGAAATCAATGCACATTCTCCACTATCCATTAGCCTTCTTCACCATTATAGTATTGGCCAGTCACTCCAGACATGTTACCTCTCTGATTACTCAGGCACTCAGAAGCCTTTTAACTTCGTTTCGTGCACCTTTGGCTTTGTCTTCGAACAACTTCCAAAGCTTCTGCCTTCTTGGCCTGATAGCACCATCAACAATAAGTGAATGCTCGATGATGTCTCTATTGACACCACAGAGATCATTGGCTGACCAGGCAAAGACATCCTTGTTGTTGAATAAGAACTTCAATAGGGTTTTCTTTTGTTCATCAAACAGTTGTGACCCCAGCAACACCTTTTGCTCAGCTATGTCCTCGCATAAAAGCATAGGCTTCGACTGGTCTGCTGAGGCAACATTATCTGTTTTGTGTTTGTGCTGCTGATGAGCTTCGGCTTCATCTATGTTATGGATAGCCTTTGAATCTGTCCAATTCCCTTCAGCCCTTCTAGCAGCCTCTTGACTCCTGTGCATTGCTATGGGGCCTTGGTCGGATGCTATCTTCATGCACAGATATGCTGGATGGAGTATTGCTTCAAAGGCATTTAATGTTCCTCACCCAATGATTGCGTTATAGGGATACTCCATATCAACAATGTCAAAGACAACCTGCTCTATCCTTGTGTTGTGAACGTAGCCAAAGGTGATCGGCATAGTTATCTTGCCGAGTGCCACTATCTGCCTTCCTCCGAAGCCACAGAGGGTGTGTGTTTCATCATGTATCTTGTCATCCTGCTCTTGCATTTGCCTGAAAGCTTTCACAAAGATGATGTCTGCTGCATTACCTTTGTCTACGAGGACATTGTGAACTAGGAACCCTTGATGACACAAGATATAACCGTTGCATCATTGTGAGGATAATCCTTGAGCTAAAGGTCTTCCTGGGAGAAGGTAATTGGTATATGAGACCACTTGGACTTGATAAAGGGTCATTGCACTCCAACATGTCATACCCTTCTCTGTGCTTCCTTCTTCTGCTTCTTATTGGCTAGTTCAGAACTTGAGCCGCCTGTGATTGGGAGCACCAGCTTCGTAGCCGAAGGTGCCACAGCTTGGTTGCCTTGCGAAGCCATTGTCACAGTTGTGAAAGTGAGTTCACCAGAGATGGGTGCCAATGTTGGTCACTTGCTCTCGAATGTTGTGAGTCATGAACAAGGCAACACAATTATTAAGCATTAAGGACCTTCGTCCTCCCTAGCATTGCCTCCTTTTGGATTTAATGAACATCGAACGATGGTCATGAAGAACATGCCTTCATCATTTTGTGCATAAATATGAATACATTAGAATGAAGACTATGATTCATTGATTCATTCCATTCATATTTAACAATATACACAAGAATATTAATAAAGTTTACATTACATTGATGCCTTCGGCTTGCTCGAAGGTGTTGACGCGAGAGTGATTACAATTCAGCGTGAACAGTATGGTGTTACTGTTCATCTATTTATATGCACGGGACACATCCCAACAAAAATTACATCCATACCCTCGAACATTTGTTTATAAACAACTTAAACTAACAAGGTCTATCTAGTCTTTTCCTTCTTTGCTTGATCTGAGCCAAAGCTATCGATAGTTTTGGCATTCTGCATTGCTGCTCCTTCCTTGTCACACCCGAGTTTTAGGGGCCCGGGCACGAACATAATCACCAGGTGTGCTGGGACCAAGTCTCACACATATGATGAATCATGGTACAGAAACAAATGTTACAACTTTACTATATAATAGGGGTTCTGTATAAAATAAATAAATAATTACATCGTAAGGAGACAACGATCTAGCAGCCCAAAGTTGACTGGGAGACGACGACCTAGACCTCTCATGAACACATTGCAGCATCCTCCATGCGCCTCATCCTATGGTACCTGTTCTTGACCTATGGGGGGTGTGAGACAGCAAGGGTGAGCTCACATATGGTCATCGCTCAACAAGTTATGGGGAATAATGTGCATGAACTCGCCAAAGGTGGGAGTTCATGTGATGTGTAAGGCTGATCAATAGAAGGGGTTAAAGCTAAGCATTGCTTTTAATAAGTTGGTCAAATTTTATTAGCAGTTACTAAATGTAAGTAAATACCAAACCATAATAATAATAAAACAAAATTAATAATAAATCCTAGGCAATGCAAATGACACATTAAATTTAGTTTCATAATTTAATCATGTGAGAGTCCTGAGCTGCTCATGACCGCGAGCACGACTAGTATACCAGTTTTACACTCTGCAGAGGTGGTACCCTTTACCCACAAGTTGTGTATCCCATGTCGCCAGGGTTTGCAAGGCCCTTAGACACTTCCGAGGTGAATGGCTAGGGATCCACTACGAGGCCTTTACAAAGTTCCACTAGCTTCCGAAAACCCGCTACAGTTTCTAGGAAGAGCAATATAGGAATCCCTCGTCTGACCGCCATCGCAGCAAAATTAACCTGAGAACCTCCCTACATGCCTACTCCCTACTGCCCTTGCCCCTTTCAGGTAAGGTAGTCTTCCATTAGCTTTCCTAATTAGTCAGCCAAGGGCGTCTCATTCCACCCTTGTGGTGGCACGTGTTTCTCAAGTTAAGCTCCATGTTCCAATTAAGAATAATGATCTTGACATGGACATAAATAAAATAATTGAATAATTAGAACATGGACATAAAGTAGTATTAAACCCAAAACCATATAGAGCAATAACAAAACTACCCAAATAGTTCAGGGGTAAACAAGGTAACAAGATAACTAAACTAGGATGACCTATTGGGTCCCATCAAAATTAAGCCTATGCATCATAAAATGATTATAGAGAACATTATTGGATAATAAAAGTGGTCAAGGGCACAACTTGCCTGGGACTTGAGATTCCAGGTACCAGGATGATCTTCAGATTGTCATGACCTCAGTTCTAGTCGTAGCAATATAAACAAACATGGTATAGGCATAATTAACATCAAACAAATATAAGAACAAACTGCATAATAATAATCTACACATCGCTACGAGATCGTGGGTTCGCGAACCACTAAAATCAGAGTTACGGTTAAAGAATTATGATTTATGGAAGATCTATGTGGTTTAAATATTAAGCTATATTATAAATTGATCAGTGTATATCCTATGAAATACTATTCTATAAATAATTAACTCAACTTTAGTTTTAATTATAACTTGACTAGAGATCATATTTTAATCAAATTATAATTATGGACATGTTAGATTTGATTTAGAAGAGCTAATCTAGTAGGCATAGGATAAATAAATATAAAAGTATGCGATATGGTATAATTAATGTTGTTACTGCGTAGTAAATATTTATACGAAGCTTACACAACTAGAACGAGTCAATTCGGAATTAAAACGGATGAGTTATGAATTTCCGAAGTTATTAAGTGCTTAGTATAGAATAATCAAGTGAATAATTTTAATTCAAGTTTCATGGCTAAACAAAGGTACTAGATGATGAACAATATTAAAACAAAATTATTGCAACTGGAATGGATCAATTTGGAGCTAAAATGAATTAAATATGAATTATACAAGTTTCTGGAATTATTTTTGTACTATAAATCAATTTCTATATTGTTTTTCTCACTTTCCTTGGTTACTGGACTGATCGTATAAAACAAAGGAACTCGGGGGTTAGAGCGCAAAAATGGCCAAGACTCAATGGCACAACCGAGGGGACTGCGGGTTCATTCATAAAAAGAGTGGGGTTTCTTTTGCAAAACTGGCTAACCGAAGGGGTATTGTGTGATCTGAGCCATAGGATCGGAGTTCTGTGGCTGAGATTAGATCGACCAATAACACTGAACCGGTATGCGACAGGGACCATCCGATACCGATCAACAAAAACGCTGGTACCAGATCTCCATCGTCGATGACCTAATCCACGATCACAGTTTCGCCCCCAAACTTGGACGTGCGGCCAGAAGACCCACGCACAATCTAAGCCGCAGATCGACATGGTGACGACCCAGAACCCATCTTCTTCCCCACCCAAGTAGCCAGACACGGCAGTGCCCCTACCCGCACCGGCGCCGCTCACCGGACACCTCTACCCACGCGCCCAATCGCTCAAACCGTAATTAGACGAACGCTACACAAAGCAGCAATGATGACGAACACGACCATTGGCATATTACTGGCGATGATGTCGCAGAGAAGCCAGGCTACAGCGAGCAGGATCCATGGCAGGCCCAACCTCGGTGAGGAATCACCAAATAGCCACGGCCACCAGAGGTCTCGATTCCTTAGGTATGTGTTTCCATGGCGATTGACGTCCCTTCCAAAGCACACCCGACGGCGAAGGCTTCCGGGGCACCGGTGTTTCTGTCGCGGCGGCGCGCACTGGGCGGACGACGATAGGGCAGCTCAGATGTGGTACCCACCCAACGAGGTTCTCGGGATCTTAGGCGATCTGGGAGCCATGGTTTTATACCCTGGTGTGCAGATAGGCTCGATCAACGGAAAAATAGGGAGGAGGCAGAGATCTCCGGTGATTTCTCGGCGTGCTACTAAGATCAGGCCTGAGCCGAGCGAGTGGGGGAAGGGAGAGAACTCTCTCAGACATTCTGGGCCCACACATAGGTGAGAAGCGCGGGGTAATGCCACACAGGTTGTTACGGTGGAGGAGAGGCTGCATCGGGAGGGTCCACCAGTCGATCACCCATTCACGGTTTCCGCGGAGTGACTGGCCACCTGGGCCTGGCTGTCAGTGGAAAGAATTGACTACGTGTGCGCGAGATGCGGCTGACGCATGGGCCCCTCTTGTCGGCGCGCCTGGTTCCTGGGCCACGTGCGTGTGGAGCAAAGGAGAAGTGGGCCAAAAACGGGGTTAAGGCCCAACGCAGGGGTTTTTCTCTTTTTTTTTCGTTTTCTTTTCTTTTCTGTTTTCTTTCCTTTTTATTTTTAAATCCCAATTTTGGATGTAAATCTTTGTTGTGAATTTGTACTTTAGATTAAATATTCAAACCATGGATGCCAGTATGAAAAGGCACTTTTATTTACATATTTTTCTTTCTTTCCCATTTCCAAATTTATGGACTCAAATTATTTTAAACTCTCGTTTTGAATTTCCACTTTCCAAATGTCACAATTTTACTCTAAAATGAGTATAAACACTATTGTTTTACCTTGTTATTATTTCTTTTTCTTGTCATTTATTTATGGAAGGAATAAATGGTTTCGTTAAAAATTCCTTTCTCATTTTTATTCCTAATTCCAAGTTCAATTATTCAAACTCAAATTTATACTCCTATCTTGAATTTCCAAATGTCTCAATTGAAATCCAAATGTGAATATAAACCATATTATTTTATACCACTACTTTATTCTCCTTCTCATATTTGTCTCTAACAATAATTGACTTTATTACAAATCTCTAATTCCCAAAGCACTATAATAACTATATTTGTTTATTTATTTTATTATTATTATCATTTTTTCTACCAATTTTAGGTCTTACATTCCTAAGGTCTTCTTCTTGGGAACCTTCGGCACAAGGAGGGCGGACTTCTTGTGGCGCTTTTTCGAAGGTGTTTATGTCTTGAGGACCTTCGGCGGAGAAGAAGACGCCCAACACCATGTAACCTCACTCCATGAAAGTATTTGGGATATTATTGAGTTTGGAGCACAGGCACCACAGGTAGGCGACGAGGACTACGACTCTGATGAGGCCGCCCAAATAAGGCACTTCAACTTCCAAGCCACCTCCATACTCCTCGCTTCCTTGTGTAGGGAGAGTACAACAAGGTGCAAGGGTTGAAGAGTGCCAAAGAAATTTGGGACGTCCTCAAGACGACGCATGAAGGGGACAAGGTGACCAAAATCACCAAGCACAGAACGATCGAGGGAGGACTCGGTTGATTCGTCCTCAACAAAGGAGAAGAGCCACAAGCAATATATAACCGGCTCAAGACAATGGTCAACCAAGTCCGCAACCTTGGGAGCACCAAGTGGGATGACCATGAAATGGTCAAGGCTATTATAAGATCTCTTGTTTTTTGTAATCCCTCTTAAGTTCAATTAATTCATGGATATCCTAGATATAAACAGATGTCTCCTAAGGAGGTGATCAGCTAGTTTGTGAGCTTTGAACTTATGATCAAAGACTCCAATCATATTGTCAACTTGGAGCAAGGCGCTACCTCCACACCCGAGGGGCAACCCGTTGCATTCAAAGCAACAGAAGAAAAGAAGGAAGAGTCTACACCAACAAGTAGGCCCCCAATTGACGCCTCCAAGCTCGACAACGAGGAGATGGCTCTTATCATCAAGAGCTTCTGGCAAATCCTCAAACAAAGGAAGGGGAAGGACTACAAACCCTGCTCCAAGAGGGTTTGCTATAGGTGTGGTAAGTCCGATCATTTTATTGCTAAATGTTCATATACAAGTGATAGTGACAGGGACGATGACAAGAAAGGGAAGAAGATGATGGAAAAGAAGAGATACTACTACAAGAAGGGTGGTGAGGCACACATGGGATGGGAATGGGACTCCGACAAAAGCTCCACCGACTCCTCCGACGAGGACGTCGCCAACATCGCCATCAACAAAAGCCTTCTCTTCCCCAACGTCGGCCACAAATGCCTCATGGCTAAGGATAGCAAAAAGAAGAAGGTACATTCTAGAGATACCGCCAAATATACTACTTCCGATGATAAGGGTACCTCTAGTGATAATGATGATGACTTGACTTCTCTTTTTACAAACCTTACCAAAGAGCAAAAGAAGAAAATTAATGAAATAATAGAAACCATTAATGAGAAGGATGATATCTTGGAATGCTAAGAGGACTTGCTCATTAAGGAAAATAAAAAATTTCTTAAGCTAAAAGATACTTATGCTCTTGAAGTTGAAAAATGCCAAAACTTGACCAAAGAGCTAGATGTATGCAATGATTCAATTTCTTGTCTTAGAACTGAAAATGCTAGTTTAATTGCTAAGATTGAAGAATTGAATGCTTGCAAGGTTTCTACATCTACTGTTAAGCATGTCACTATTTGCACTAGATGTAGAGATGTTAATGTTGATGCTATGAATGATCACCTTGCTATGATTAAAGAACAAGATGATCACATAGCTAAATTGAATGCTAAAATTGCTGAGCATGAGCTAGAAAATGAAAAATTTAAATTTGCTCGCAGTATGCTTTATAATGGGAGACGCCCTAGCATTAAGGATGGCATTGGTTTCCAACAAGGGAGCCAAAGCAACATCAAACTTAATGCCCCTAAGAACAAGCTTTCTAACTTTGTTAAGGGCAAGGTTCCCATGGTTTAGGATGGGGGATGATACATTTTGTATCCTGAAAACTATCCTGAGCACAAAATTATAAGAATTCATGCTAAGAAATCTCATTCTGTTTCTCATCATGCTTTTATGTATAGTAATGAGGCTTCTAGCTCTAGGCATATAATTCATATCAAAATGTCTAAGAAAAAGATTGTTAATGCATCAAATGAACAAAGCATTTCATTTAAAACTTTTGATGCATCTTTTGTGCTTACTAACAAATTAGGCAAGTTAGTTGCCAAATATGTTGGGGGCAAACACAAGAGTCCAAAGACTTGTATTTTGGTACCCAAGGTTCTTGTTTCTAATGTGAAAGGACCCAAGACCGTTTGGGTACCTAAGAACAAGGCCTAAATTAGTTTTGTAGGTTTATGCATCTAGCGGGACAAGTTGGATAATCGATAGCGGGTGCACAAACCACATGACAGAGGATAAAAGAATATTCTCCTCATATGAGAAAAATGATGATCCACAAAGAGCAATCACATTCGGGGATGGAAATCAAGGTTTGGTAAAAGGTTTGGGTAAAATTGCTATATCTCCTGACCATTCCATTTCCAATGTTTTTCTTGTAGATTCTTTAGATTACAACTTGCTTTCTATTTCTCAATTATGCAAAATGGGTTACAACTGTCTATTTACTGATGTTGGTGTTACCGTCTTTAGAAGAAGTGATGATTCAATAGCCTTTAAGGGAGTGTTAGATGGTCCGCTACATTTAGTTGATTTCAATGATAACATTGCTGAACAAGACACCTGCTTAATTGCTAAGACTAATATGGGCTAGCTTTGGCATGGGCGACATGCTCATGTTGGGATGAAGAATCTTCACAAGCTTCTAAAGGAGGAGCACATTTTAGGACTAACCAATGTTCATTTTTGAGAAAGACAGGATTTGTAGCGCATGTCAAGCAAGGAAGCAGGTTGGAGTTCATCATCCACATAAGAACATCATGACGACCAAAAGGCTGCTTGAGCTACTCCACATGGATCTATTCAGCCTGATTGCTTACATTAGCATCGGCGGGGGTAAGTATTGTCTTGTTATTGTGGATGATTATTATTGCTTCACTTGGGTGTTCTTTTTGCAGGAAAAATCACAAACCCAAGAGACCTAGAAGAGATTATTAAGACGGGCTCAAAATGAGTTCGGATTGAGAATCAAGAAGATGAGAAGCGACAATAGAATGGAGTTCAAGAACTCTCAAATTGAAGGATTTCTTGAGGAGGAGGGCATCAAGCATGAGTTCCCTTCTCCCTACACACCTCAACAAAACGGTGTTGTGGAGAGGAAGAATAGAACTCTTTTGGATATGGCAAGGACCATGCTTGATGAGTACAAGACACCGGATCGGTTTTGGGCGGAAGCGATTAACACAGCCTGCTACTCCATCAATCGTCTCTACCCACACCGAATCCTCAAGAAAACATCATATGAACTCACTGGTAAAAAGCCCAATGTTTCTTATTTTGAGTTTTTGGGAGCAAATGCTTTATTCTTATTAAAAGAGGTAGAAATTCTAAATTTCCTCCTAAAGCAGTAGAAGGCTTTTTACTTGGTTATGACTCAAACACAAGGGCATATAGAGTATTCAACAAATCCACTGGATTAGTTGAAGTTTCTTGTGACATTGTGTTTGATGAGACTAATGGATCCCAAGTGGAGCAAATTGATCTTGATGAATTAAATGATGAAGAGGATCTATGCGTTGCACTAAGGAACATGTCCATTGGAGATGTGTGTCCAAAGGAATCCGAAGAGCCTCCACAAGTACAAGGTCAACCATCATCTTCCATGCAAGCATCTCCACCAACTCAAGATGAGGAAATGGCTCAAGAAGAAGAGGATCAAGATCAAGACGATGAATCACCTCAAGAGGAAGACATTGATCAAGGGGGAGATGAAGATAATCAAGAAAAGGAAGATGAACAAGAAATTTAGGATCAAAGACCACCGCACCCAAGAGTGCATGAAGCAATTCAAAGAGATCACCCCGTTAACTCCATATTTGGTGATATCCACAAGGCGGTAACCACTCAATCTCGAGTTGCTCATTTTTGTGAACATTACTCTTTTGTGTCTTCTATTGAGCCATACATGATAGAGGATGCACTAAGAGATCAGGACTGGGTAGTGGCAATGCAAGAGGAGCACAACAACTTCACGAGGAATGTGGTATGGCATTTAGTTCCATGTCCTAACCAAAATGTTGTAGGTACCAAATGGGTATTCACAACAAACAAGATGAGCATGGTGTGTTGACTAGGAACAAACCTCGACTTGTTGCCAAAGGATATTCACAAGTCGAAGGTTTGGATTTTGATGAAACATATGCACCTGTAGCTAGGCTTGAGTCAATTCGCATATTACTTGCCTATGCTACATACCATGGCTTTAAGTTGTATCAAATGGACGTGAAATGTGCCTTCCTCAATGGCCCTATCAAGGAAGAGGTATATGTTGAGCAACCTCCTAGCTTTGAAGATAGTGAGTATCCTACATGTTGGTCACTCGTTCTCAAGTACTATGAATCAAGAACAAGGCAACACAGTCGTTAAGGATTAAGGATCTTTGTCTTCCGAAGCATTATCTCCATATGAAGATAATGTTCATCAAACGAAGATCGCAAAAGACAAACATTTATTATTTAATATATGAATGGGAATGCGAAAGGGTAAAGATGAAAATTGGATCTTCAATGACTCATTTATATTTGTGTCCCATAAAATACAAACGAATAATTTATAGAACAAATATTACAGTGATACCTTCGGTTTGCTCGAAGGCAAGGACGTGAGAGAGTGATTACAATTCAGCGTGAACAGTACGGTGCTACTGTTCATGTATTTATAGGCACGGGCACAGCCCGAGTAAAAGTACATTTATGACCTTGTCATCCGTTTACAATCATAATATGAAACATTAAGGACTAAATAGTCTTTATCCTTTTTCGGTCATTGTTGTATTTGGTCTTCGTCATCAACCCGAGCCGAAGCCCCTTGACTATAGCTTCATCGCCCATTTTTGTCACCTTCGGGTTACACCTCTACTCTTGTCACAAAAGATCTCTATTCCGAAGTTGAAGCCTCCTGCAATAATCTATGTCATGCTAAAGACATGTGGTTAGTTACATTTTTGAGGACCTTCAGAGGAGGAAGGCCCCCAATAGTAGCCCCTCGCAGTATTGATTTGTTTCTTTGTAACAAATTTAGTCTGCGACGCGAACGAAGGCCTTTAGCCGAAGGTCCGAAAAAACATCTTCCCTTCTCTATAATAGCAAATGACATTGACCTGCGAGACCCACCAAACTATGGGGCTCTGGATATATAAATAAGAGCTTGCATCGTAAACATTTCTTGTGCCATTTTAGTTGCTTGCATTGTGCTCGTCTTTTTACACTTTCTTGCTTTGTTGAATTTAATTGGATTTCAAGCTTCGGTATTTCAACAACCATCGATTTAATGGCTGATGAGAAGAAGATTGTTGATCCCGCGCTGCCTGGGTTTTATGAAGCTATGGAAAAAACTACCGCAGAGAAGATTGCAAACGAGATGTTGGCTAGGATATCTGAAAACTCCAGCGAAAGTGAAAGTTTCGATGTAGAAAGTGGAAATGAAGGTGCCGAAGATCGGCCTTGGAGACCAAGCCATGTTGTCTTCGAGAAATCAACTATTAAACAAGGGCAGATTGATGCAATGAGGGGGAGGTACTTTCATGATATCTCAATTGTGAGGGCTAGAGGGGGAGATAATGTTCCTCTTCCTGATGCTGACAGAGTGGTAATTTACAGAAGCTTCATGAAAGCCGGGCTTCGGTTTCCACTAGACAAATTGTTGGTCGAGATTCTAAAATCTTTGATATTTATCTTCATCAACTTACTCCCGAAGCCATCATTGAAGTGAAGATCTTTATATGGACCATGAGGAGCCAAGGACTAGAACCAGATGCAAAATGTTTCTACAACATCCATGAGCTGTCTTATGAGGCAAAGGCTACCGGAAAGGAGCAATATCACAACAACTTTAGTTGTTACAGCTTCTTGCATCGCTCTGAGGCGAGCTATCCAGTTCCCACATTTCGGAAAAGATGGTCGGGGCCTAGATGTAGGAATGGTTCTACGTGAAGAATGAACTAAATGAAAGGGAGGATGTAAAAGGGATCATTCAACACCCTATATGGTATTGCTTCGCCATTAGGAGGGCAGCCACTGCCCTTGGAAATGACATACAAACATGCCAGGCGGCTTTCAATACAGTGTGTACCTACATAGGCACAAGGGACTTAGTGCAGGAACACATTGCTTACAAAGTGTGGCCACTTACAATTGGGTGGGAAATGTCGAAGGAGACTGCTGCTGGCTCTATCCATGGTGGTTTAGTTTACCTGAAGTATACCTTTAGGTACAGGAGCCAATTTGATGTGGCTGGATGCCATTGAAGCAACTAGTGATGAATTGCTTGGAGCATATTCGAAGGCTGAAGATGACACGATGACAACTGCCTTCAGAGCTCGAGGCAAAAAGAGGCTGAACAGGGTATTCGATGTCATTGGATTTGTATATCCAGAATACTGTTATCCTTCATGGAAGTAAGGAAAGAAGAGAAAGGCTACTACTTCGGCGACTTATAGCCTGCCGAAGTCAAAAAATGGTTAAAGTTGTGACACATCGACCGAGGCGCATTGAGACGGTTGAGGTGCCGAAGCTAATTGAAGGGTCCATCTCAATGCCTGAGCCAAGTCGCTCTATGCCTGTCAAAGTTAGGACAGAACTGGCTGAGGAGCCAAAACTGGAGAAGGCGGTAGAGCAGCTGAAGACCCTGAGTCCACAACGCAAGACAGAACTACCGAAAGAATCAAGGATCCCTACAACAACTCTGAAGAAAAGAAGAATGGCTAGCATACTAGACGCTGTTATGGAATCTGTAAAGGCATCGACTCTGGCTTCTGTTGAGGCGCGTAGTATAGAAGGCGAAATTTTAAAGAGATCTGACGAAGCTGGCGCGGCGCAAGCGGCTTCTAACGCTGGACCCTCAGTTTTTGCTGAAGCAAGACCTTCGTAGACTGCACCACTAATATTGGAAAAAGAAGCTGCCCATGAGAAGTCCAAGTCTCCTGCTCTCGGAACACCTGCCGAAGAGCTGGAGTTCATTGTGCGACATGCTTCGGGGAAACAATTATCGGAAGAGCAGATTGCTTAAACAAGGCAATACGCCAAGGATCTGAAGTATCCCCAAGAATCCTTGGTGTACATCGGCAATGATGAGGATGATTTTCTCTATTGCCTACCAGACAGTAAAGAGATATCTTTCTACAGGGAAATGATGAACAACATGGGGTACCCGAAGCTTGAACTCGGCATATCTGCAATGTCGAAGGATAATCTTGCAGATAGTGTAACACTACAAAACCATCAACCAAAAAAATGCATTTAGATTATTAGTGGTAAATATGGTAATGAACTTTTCTTTTAAGTGTTTGATTTTTATTAGCATTTATAATAGTTTTGTTTGCTCATATTTGATTTATGATTATTTTGTAGAATTTCTTCTATATTGAAAGCCAATTTATTAATATTAAAACATTGGTCCAAAAATAAGTATTTTAGTTACAAATAATTTTGGTATAATTTTTATGATTTTTAGAAATATTTAAAAATATATTTATTTATATTTTTTAGGAAAGAAAAAAAGAGAAAATAAGAAAAAAAGAGAAAATTCGAAACCCTAAATCGGTCAGCCATTTCGGTCCACTACCAGCCCATCAGCCGCAACCACCTCCCTCTCTCTCTCTCACCGACGCGTGGGGCCCACCCGCTTGGCTCTCCCTTCTTCCACCTCTGGCTGCCGCTGCCACCGTGCCCGGGCACGCACCCGTGCCGCGCCACCGGCCGAGCCCGACGCCGCACTCCCGGCCGAGCCGACCCGCGTCCCCTCGCCTCCTCCAAACCGGAAACGGTCGCTGCCATCTCCTCCTCTCCCTCCCCCACTCCCCTCTGTCAATCAATTGAGTAACCGGCCGCCATTAATGGCTTTGTAGCCGCCGGCGCCTTTACCCCCTCCCCTCGGTGCCTCTCCCTCTCCCTCTCCCTCCCTATAAAAGCTGATCGAGCTCTCTCCCTCTCCCTTCACCTGAGCTCGCTCTCCTTCCCTCGTTTTCTCTCTTTCTCGCGACGCCACCGGCCGCCGGAGCTTCGCCACCGCGCCCTGCTCATCGGAGTTCGTCGAGCCACCGCGCTAGAGCCTCGCCCGACGCAGAGACCCCTCCCATGCCCCACTCTCTTGCTCAACCAACTCCCCCCTGCCGAGCTCTTCCCTGCACACAAGCAAGAACTCAAGGTAGAAGAAAGCCATTTTGCCTTTTGGCCCTCCGAATTTCTGAAAATTAGTCTTGTATTTTCTGCAGTACAAGTGTATGTAAAAGAGATCTGAAAGCCTTATGTGCTACTCCCCAAAGTATACGTGTAATTTGGAATCAACCCCGGCAATAGTATTTTGAATATGGAGATTATTTTTATAATTTGAAAAAAATACATAGATTGTCATTTTGTGATTAGGTACTAGAATCCTTTTTGATTAACTGCTCATTTTAGCAAATAAAGTAAATATTATGTTAGTGATTGTTAAATAAAGTTTTAATGATATAAGAAATTAAAATAAGTACTAGGTCTCATTTTCTTGGTCATGTTAAAATCTAGATTATTACTAGTCATGATAAATGTGTTCATATGTATATCACTTAATCAATTAGAATTAGTAAAATATTTATTCATATCGAAATCATCATGATTATATTACTAAAGTCCAAAATTAGTAATCTACATTAATTCTTAGAATATTAATGTTAGGTGATTTAGAAATAAACATTTTTAGCAACACGTATAATTTTTATTTAGAAAGGAAAGGATAAAACCCAAAGGACTATTATTAGTAAGAAAGAAAATAATTAATAATTAATAATTATTATTTTCTATAAAGTTTGTTAAGACATTTTATCTATATTATACTAGATAAACTAGTTTCATAGTCACCTAAGCATATTTTCACCAATGATAACACGAAGTGGAAGATATAGTGGATTAATAAGTATTTATGCTTTAGACCCATCTATGAGTATAATTGTGTGATATATGAATGTGTATGTAATGGTGAATGATTGCCCATGTAATGGTGTATGTTTATTTATTTGGGGTACGTATTCTTTTATATGTACGATACGCAAATCGATGCTAGAAGTTGACTATGAGGTAGACGAACCAAACACGTTCGAGGCCAACCCACAGGACACTTTCGATCAAGGCAAGTGGATTCTCCCTCTGCATTTCTATTTGTACCCAAATAATGCATATAATAATGTCTACTTTTTGGATATATTGCATAATTTGATGGGATTTGCCTAAATAAGGATTTCCTAGAATTACCAACCCTATTCCTTGAAATACCCTGGGATAAATGCTATGCTTAGCAATTTTTGCTATTGCTCAACTTGATAAAATGATGTCACTCTTTTAATGTTACTATGTTCCGGAAATGATGTTTTATTATGATGTTAACCCGATGGTTAAACAAGAACATTTTGTGTTAAATGGAACATGGAATGACCACCCAGGATAACTGTGCAACCACGAGTGCTATAATGGCTCTGGCTTTGGTAATTAGCTCTATAGACCTAGTGCTTAGCAACCCTACCTGAAAGATGGGCAAGAGGGGGCGGCAGTGGTTTGGTGGCAGCTCATGTTAACATGGGGTGGTAGTCTTGGCTAAGTTACCTTACCTAGAGGGCCATGAATACTGACGTGGAAACCATAGCGGGAGGCTTTGTACTAAGGATATTTTGTGAAAGCCTCATAGTGGATCCCTGGCCATTCACCTCGGCAGTGTTTATGGGTCTAATCAACCCAGGCTAAAGGGAATACACGGTTTGTGGGTAAAGTTGTACCACCTCTGCAGATTGTAAAACTGATATGTTAGTCGTGCTCAGGGTTAAGAGCAACCTGGACCCTCACATGTTAATTGAACTTAAAGATGGAAAATAAATCGTGATCTGATGATCTACCAGTGGTTTGGTTAAGTGATTTCACTTAAGTGTTTTTGATATAATCTTATGCCTTTGATTAATTGGGATATTTGGGATACACACTTACAAGTAGTAAGACAGGTGTTGCTAATAAAATATTGACCAACTAAAATGCTTACCACTTATCCATAGCCTACCTTGTTAACATGCATTATTTCCCCCACTTGTTGAGCCCTGACCATAAGTGAGCTCACCCTTGCTAATATTTTGATCAAAGGGTGATGACGAAGACTTCGCAAATGACGTTGATGAGTTTTTAAGTCTAACGATGCGCCAGTAACCTTCCTGTGGAAGAGTGTCCATGTTTAATTCCGTCGTACTTTGGTTATGATACTTGTTTAAGATACTATGATCTAGATGATGTAATAAAGTTACTCTACTGTCATTACGCCTTTATTGCATTGTCTTTTGATACATTACACTTGTGACGTCAACATATGTGTTGAAAATGGATCCTGGCCCACATATGCTATGCATTCGGTTTTGCCCCCAGAACCGGGTATGACAGAAGTGGTATCAAATCTACGCTGACTCTAGGTCATTAGACTAGTTAGAAATGGAAAGCCTAGTCTGTTCAAAACATGGTAATTTTGTTCTCACAAAATTATTTTATTAACCTTACCTCTTTAAAATTCAACTGAATTGGCAATTTCTCTTTGTAGATGGTTCGTACAATCCAAACCACCTGGATCAACACCAACTACATCCCTCCTCCACGGCAAGTTCCTGTCTACCTAGTGGTAGTCGAGGAAATCCCTATGGATCTCCCTTGCATTAGTGTGGAGAACGGAGTCATTCTGGAGGACAGCTCGGAGGAGCTTATGCCTACACCCACCCCGTTGGCAGAATCTCTAGCTTTCATAGCTGGATCGTCAGCTTCAGCACCGCTAGCACCAGCAGTCCAAGCCCCTGCTCTCGGAGGCGACGACCCAGACGACTCTAGTGACGATGATGAAGATGAAGAAGAGGAAGAAGAAGAAGAAAAGGAAAACTTAAACGATGAAGCCAACGATGAACAGCAGGACCACTACGTGGGGTTATGGCCTATCACTGAACATTATACATCAATGTTTGAGACGGGGCACTTCCATAACCTGCTGCAGGATGTTCTGCATGCGTTGGGAACCTACGTCTGACCCCTGTATGAGACAAGGCAAGTGTATGAGACCCCTTGGGCTTGCTACTACATCACTCGCATTCATGTCAGGGTGATGGATGCAGGTGATAGAGGGTTCAGGACTTTGTCAGCTCATGAGTCACTAACGCCGCTATCCACCTACGCTGTTTCGGTCAGCGATGGTGCTAGGCAACCTCTGTGGTCCCTCAGCCACACCTACCGGTAGCAGCTGCACAACACAAAGTACAGGCATCTTCCTCTACGTATTCGTGGAGAAAGCCAGACCAGCATTGTTCTAGGTGGAGCTGATGAAGATCGCCTGAACACCCTAGCTGGTGTGGTGGCAGGTCTTAACACCGACCTAGATAGTGCTACCCTGGACCTCTCTAGAGTACACTTGGAGCTGGAGGATGCACACGCTAGGATCATAGCCCTAGAAGCTCAGCTTGATGGAAGGAATTCCCCTGATGTTCAAGTACCTGCCATGGCGTTATCCCCTCCTCGCAAGAGGATCCGCTATGGAGAACTAGGATCCATCACCAGGCTACTATAGAATTTTTTCATTTATATTGTAATAAGTTATATTTGCGTTAGACGATGAACATCTTTATTATATTATGCTTATAATAATAACAACCTTGTCATGGTGTTGTTTGCAATGTTTGATTTGGATTTTGCTTTAGTGCAATGGTCTTATGGAATGATGGCCATAAGAGCAAAAAAATAATAAATAAACTTAACCTTAATAATAAGCTATTCCCCCTAGAATCTTCTCTGCTCCTCACTTACCCCAGAATTGCACTTCCTAACCAACCAGATGGTGGACACTCGCTCAGGTCCCAATAACCATTAGAACCAGCGTTGTCAGCAGTTGCCACCATCGCCACCCAATCCCACTATGGTTCAATTCATCGCAGCGTAGATGCAACTTCTGCAAGGACTCACTGCTTCTATGCCGCAGATTCAGTAGAATCAGCAGTACCAACATCAACAACAACATGCACCCAAGCTAGAGACAAGCACCTGGACTTTATGAGCCATCACCCGTCTGCTTTCTCTCATGTAGTAGACCCTTTGGATGCCGATGACTGGCTTAAGGTCATTGGAAAAAAGTTATACATCACCCAGTGCAATGACCGAGAAAAGGTCTTGTACGCTTCGGGAAGACTAGAAGTTGTCACGTCCGATTGGTGGGATGCCTTCACCGCGGCACATGCTAATGCTGATGCCATAACCTGGCAGGAATTCCAAGTGAACTTCCATGCTCACCATATTCCCTCGGGAAACATGAAGCTCATGAAGAAGGAGTTCCTTTCCCTCACACAAGGGAACATGTCTGTTAGTGAGTACCGTGATCGCTTCACCCAGCTTTCACGTTACGCCCCAGAAGAAGTGGACACTGACGAGAAGCGCCAAGAACGTTTCTTGGAAGGCTTGATTGGGCCTTTAAACTATCAGCTGCAGAGCCACAACTTTCCCACCTTCCAGACTTCGTTGAATGAGGCAATTAGCCTTGAAAGCAAAAGGAAAGAGTTGTCTGATCATAAGAGAAAGTACCAAGGGCAGACCAGCAGGAATACCCGTCAGAACAACTCCTAATGTTGTTAGTTCCGCTCCAGAAATCAGAGTGGGAACAACAACTATCAAGCACAACGCTCTAGACAACAAGGTCAGAGGAGCAACCAATACCAGAACCAACAGAGAAGCAGCACTTAGACCGGTCAAAGGTCTAGTGTCCAACAACAGAATCGTCAAGGAAGCGTCGTGAACACACCGACCAAGAACAATAGCACAACTACTCTAGTGGAACCCAATGGCTATTTCAAGTGTGGCAAACTTGACCATTATGCCAACAACTACCCAAGATGTAATTAATAGACACCCTAGAAGAACAGCAACCAGAGGACTGACCAAAACACACCTGCTCGTGGATCTACATAAAACAAGACTCCATAGAACTAGAGTAGGGGAAGAGTCAATCATGTGACAGCAGAACCAGTTCCTGAGGATGCCGACGTGGTGTATGGTATGTTTCTTATTAACTCCATACCTGCATCAGTTTTATTTGATTCTAGAGCATCTCATTCCTTCATAACAAAGTCATTTGTGGAAAAACATAATATACCAAACTATCCCTTGAAGAAGGAACTATTAATTCGATCACCAGAAGGTGAACTTAGAGCCACTCACTCATGCTCTGAGACTAAGATTGAAATTAGAGGCCTAAGCTTTCTAGTAGAGCTGATAATCTTGGAATTGAGTGGAATCGATGTGATACTTGGAATAGATTACTTGACCAAGTATGATGGAGTAATATCTTGTGCCAAGAGGATGGTTACATTAACCAGTCCACAAGGAGAAAGAGTTGAAGTCAATATCAGTATGCCAACAACAACAGAGGCAATGGTAAATCAATTGGAAGAAAAATCTTTGGAGCACATCAGAGTAGTGTGTGAATACCCAGACGTATTTCCGAAAGAATTACCAGGTATACCACCTAATCGTGATATAGAGTTTTCTATTGAACTATTACCCGGAACTGCACCAATTTCAAAAAGAGCTTACCAAATGGATGTCAAAGATTTAATTGAACTAAAGAAACAAATAGAAGAATTACTAGAAAAATGTTTTATTCACCCTAGTTCCTCACCATGGGGAGCCCCAGTGCTATTTGTGAACAAGAAAGATGGTTCAAGGAGAATATGTGTGGACTATAGAAGCTTGAACGAAGTAACGATTAAGAATAAGTACCCGTTACCTCGGATTGAAGATTTGTTTGATCAGATGAGAGGAGCTAAAGTATTCTCAAAAATAGATCTAAGATCAGGCTATCATTAGTTAAAGATTCGGACTGAAGATATACCTAAAACAGCCTTCACTACAAGATTTAGACTTTATGAGTTTTTAGTCATGTCTTTTGGACTGACTAATGCACCAGCTTACTTTATGAACTTGATGAATAAAGTATTCATGGAATACCTCGACCAGTTTGTTGTGGTATTCATTGACGACATACTAGTATACTCTTAGAATGAAGAAGCACATGAGAATCATCTGAGATTAGTTCTACAGAAACTTCGCGACAATCATTTGTATGCAAAATTTTCAAAATGTGATTTTTGGCTAAAGGAAGTCGCTTTCCTAGGTCATATTATCACCAATGGAGGAATCAAGGTAGACCCCGTTAAAATAAGTGAAATACTAAATTGGAAAGAACCCATAGATGTGTCCAAGATTAGGAGTTTTCTTGGATTAGCAGGATACTACACAAGATTTATCGAAGGCTTCTCCAAAATAGTGAAACCCCTTACTTCACTGTTGGAGAAAGGTAAAGAATTTAAGTGGGATGAAGCATGTCAAAAATGTTTTGAGGAATTAAAGGAAAGGCTAATCACTGCTCCAGTGTTAATTATGCTTGATATTCATAAAGGATTTTGTGTGTATTGTGATGCATCACATTTAGGACTTGGATGTGTGTTAATGCAAGAAGGAAAAGTGATTGCCTATGCTTCAAGATAGTTACGAAAGCATGAAAAGAATCATCCTACGCATGATTTGGAATTAGCTGCTGTAGTGCACGCTTTGAAGATTTGGAGGCACTACATGCTTGGAAACAAGTGTAAAATCTTCACGGATCACAAAAGCTTGAAATACATATTCACGCATAAAGAACTCAACCTAAGACAGAGAAGATGGCTTGAGTTAATCAAAGACTATGATTTGGAAATACAATATCACCCAGGAAAAGCAAATGTAGTGGCAAATGCTTTGAGCCGTAAAGGTCAAGTGAACAACATCACTACTCATTTGATGCCATAGGAATTATGCTGGGAGATGGAACAACTCAACCTTGGTATGCTCAATAATATGGAAGCAATAGTTATGGAAGTAGAATCTACTTTGGAACAAGAAATCCGTAAATGACAAGAATCTGATGAGAATATCAAGGAAATTAAGGCACAAATTAGTTTGGGTAAAGCCCCAGATTTCACAGAAGATGAACAAGGCACAGTATGGTTTAGAAAGAGAATCTGTGTACCAAAAATCGAGCAGCTACGCCAACTTATTTTAAGGGAAGCCCATGATTTAGCTTACTCTATTCACCCTAGAAGTACTAATATGTACTAGGACCTAAAAGAAAAGTATTGATGGTACGGTTTGAAAAGAGATGTGGCTACTCATGTTGCACTATGTGATGTGTGTCAACGAATTAAAGCCGAACACCAAAGACCAGCAGGATTGCTGCAACCTCTCAAGGTACCGGAATGGAAATGGGAAGAAATTGGTATGGATTTCATAGTTGGACTACCTCGTACTCGGGATGGCTATGATTCAATATGGGTTATAGTGGACAAGTTTACTAAAGGTGCACACTTTATACCTGTGAAGACAACTTACTCAAGAGCCCATTTAGTAGAGTTATACATGTCAAGAATTGTTTGTCTACATGGAGTACCGAAGAAGATCGTATCAGATCGAGGAACCCAATTTACCTCGCGCTTTTGGAAAAGACTACATGAATCCATGGATACCAAGCTAAACTTCAGCTTGGCTTATCATTCGCAAAAGGATGGGCAAACGGAAAGAACAAACCAAGTGTTGGAAGATATGTTAAGAGCTTGCGATCTAAAGCATGTTAGAAGTTGGGATAAGAGTTTGCATTATGCAGAATTCTCGTACAACAATAGTTACCAGGCAAGTCTAAAAATGGCACCATTTGAGGCACTTTATGGACGAAAGTGTAGAACACCGCTTTACTGGAATCAGACCGGAGAAAGTCAAGTATTTGGTCTAGAAATTCTCCAAGAAGCAGAAAAGCAAGTACAGATTGTTAGAGAGAATTTAAAAATAGCACAGTCAAGTCATAAAAGCTATGCTGACAATAGAAGAAGAGAATTGATCTTTGAAGTAGGAGACTTCGTATACCTTAAAGTCTCACCGATGAGAGGAATAAAAAGATTTAAGGTTAAGGGTAAACTATCTCCTCGCTACATTGGCCCGTTCAAAATTTTGGGAAGAAAAGGTGAAGTAGCATACCAGTTAGAGCTACCCGATAGATTATCAGACGTGCATGACATATTTCATGTATCAACTTAAGAAATGATTAAGAGTACCGGAGGAACAATTATCCATGGAAGAACTCAATGTTAAGGTGGATTTGACTTATTCGGAGTGCCCTATCAGAATTTTGGAAACATCTCGCAGAATCACATGGAGTAAAGTTATCAATATGTGTAAAGTTTAGTGGAGTCATCATTCGAAAGATGAGGCCACTTGGGAAAGAAAAGATGAACTCAGAGCAGAATTCCCCCAGTTATTCTCAGAAGTTCCTTAACCTCGAGGACGAGATTCTTTTAAGAAGGTAGGTTTGTAACACTACAAAACGATCAACCAAAATAATGCATTTAGATTATTAGTGGTAAATATGGTAATGAACTTTTCTTTCAAGTGTTTGATTTTTATTAGAATTTAGAATAATTTTGTTTGCTCATATTTGAGTTATGATTATTTCGTAGAATTTCTTTTATATTAAAAGCCAATTTATTAATATAAAAACATTGGTCCAAAAATAAGTATTTTAGTTACAAATAATTTTGATATAATTGTTATGATTTTTAGAAATATTTAAAAATATTTTTATTTATATTTTTTAGAAAAGAAAAAAAGAGAAAAGAAGAAAAAAGAGAAAATTCGAAACCCTAAACAGGTCGGCCATTTCGACGCAATACCAGCCCATCAGCCACGCCCACCTCCCTCCTCTCTCTCATCGATGCCTAGGGCCCACCCACGGGCCTCTACCTTCTTCCACCTCTGGCTGCCGCCACCGCCTTGCTCGGGCACGTGCCCGCGCTACGCCCCTGGCCGAGCCCGACCCCGCGCTCCCAGCCGAGTCGACCCGTGTCCCCTCGCCTCCTCCGAACCAGAAATGGCCACCGCCATTTCCTCCTCTCCCTCCCCCACTCCCCTCTCTCAATCAATGGAGTAACCGGCCGCCATTAATGGCTTTGAAGCCACCAGCGCCTTTACCCCCTCCCCTGAGCGCCTCTCCCTCTCCCTGCCTAAAAAAGCCGACCGAGCTCTCTCCCTCTCCCTTCACCTGAGCTCGCTCTCCTTCCCTCGTTTTCTCTCTTTCTCGCGACACCACCGGCCACCGGAGCTTCGCCACCGTGCCTTGCTCGCCGGAGTTCGTTGAGCCACCGCACCGGAGCCCTGCCCGACGCTAGGATCCCCTCCCGTGCCCCGCTCCCTTGCTCGGCCGACTCCCCCCTTCCGTGCTCTTCCATATGCGCAAGCAAGAACTCAAGGTAGAAGAAAGCCATTTTGCGTTTTGGCCCTCCAAATTTCTGAAAATTATTTCTATATTTTCTGTAGTACAAGTGTATGTAAAAGAGATCTTTAAAACTTATGTGCTACTCCCCGAAGTATATGTGTAATTTGGAATCAACCTCGGCAATAGTATTTTGAATATGGACATTATTTTTATAATTTGAAAAAAGCATAGATTGCCATTTTGTGATTAGGCACTAGAATCCTTTTTGATTAACTGCTCATTTTAGCATATAAAATAATATTATGTTAGTGATTGTTAAATACAGTTTTGATGAGATAAGAAATTAAAATAAGTACTAGGTCTCATTTTCTTGGTCATGTTAAAATCTAGATTATTACTAGTCATGATAAATGTGTTCATATGTATATCACTTAATCACTTAGAATTAGTTTAATATTTATTCATGTCAAAATCATCATGATTATATTACTAAAGTCCAAAATTAGTAATCTACATTAATTCTTAGAATATTAATGTTAGGTAATTTAGAAATAAACATTTTTAGCTATATGTATAATTTTTATTTAAAAAGGAAAGTATAAAACCCAAAAGACTATTATTAGTATAATTATTTTCCGTAAAGTTTATTAAGACATTTTATCTATATTATACTAGATAAACTAGCGTCATAGTCACCTATGCATATTTTCACCAATGATAAGTCGAAGTGGAAGATACAATGGATTAATAAGTATTTATGCTTTAGACACATCTATGAGTATAATTGTGTGATATATGAATGTGTATGTAATGGTGAATGATTACCCATGTAATGGTGTATGTTTATTTATTTGGCGTACGTATTTTTTGTATGTACGATACGCAAATCGATGCTAGAAGTTGACTGTGAGGTAGACAAACCAAACACGTTTGAGGCCGACCCATAGGACACTTTCGAGCAAGGCAAGTGGATTCTCCCTCTCCATTTCTATTTGTACCCAAATAATGCATATAATAATGTTTAATTTTTGGATATATTGCATAATTTGATGGGATTTTCCTAAATAAAGATTTCCTAGAATTACCAACCCTATTCCTTGAATTACCCTGGGATAAATGCTATGCTTAGCAATTTTTGCTATTGCTTAACTTGATAAATATGATGTCACTCTTTTAATGTTACTATGTTCCAGAAATGAAGTTTTATTATGATGTTAACCCAATGGTTAAACAAGAACATTTTGTGTTAAATGGAACATGGAGTGACCACCCAGGATAACAATGCAACCACGAGTGCTATAATGGCTCTGGCTTTGGTAATTATCTCTAAAGACTTAGTGCTTAGCAAGCCTACCTAAAAGATGGGCAAGAGGGGGCGGCAGTGGTTTGGTGGTAGCTCATGTTAATATGGGGTGGTAGTCTTGGCTAAGTTACCTCACCTAGAGGGCCATCAATACTGACGTGGAAACCTTAGCAGGTGGCTTTGTACTAAGGATATTTTGTGAAAGCCTCATAGTGGATCCCTAGCCATTCACCTCGGTAGTGTTTATGGGTTTGATCAACCTAGGCTAGAGGGGATACATGGCTTGTGGGTTAAGTTGTACCACCTCTACAGAGTGTAAAAGTGATATGTCAGCCGTGCTCACAGTTAAGAGCTACCTGGACCCTCATATGATAATTGAACTTAAAGATGGAAAATAAATTGTGATCTGATGATCTACCTGTGGTTTGCTTAAGTGATTTCACTTAAGTGTTTCTGATATAATCTTATGCCTTTGATTAATTGGGATATTTAGGATACACACTTACAAGTAGTATGACAGGTGTTGCTAATAAAATATTGACCAACTAAAATGCTTACCGCTTATCCATAGCCTACCTTGTTAACTTGCATTATTTCCCCCACTTGCTGAGCCCCTGATACACCCAGCCTAGGTGGGGTTGATCGAGGCCCAACAAGTTAGGGTTGCCCGGAGCCCAACAGTTCATTAAGCACACCCAACTCAGGGAAAGGCCCAATCGCCCCAAAAGACTAGTCCAATGTGGGAAGGGTGGCTCTTCCTTTTAAAGTGGCTTCCTCCTCCCAAGTTAAGCAAGGTGGGATAATTCTGAGGCTCACACGGTCACCGTCCGACTACAATTGGGCCAACTGGGCCAATTGCGTCTTTGCCAACGGGTAATAGTGGAGGATGTCCTCATCATTCCCACCTTCTTAAAATGGGCCCTAGCTCCGATACCAGATGATACACCCAGCCCAGGTGGGGTTGGCCGAGGTCCAAAAAGTTAGGTTTGCCCGGAGCCCAACAGTTCATTAAGCACACCCAACTCAGGGAAAGGCCCAATCACCCCAAAAGACTAGTCCAATGGGGGAAGGGTGGCTCTACCTTTTAAAGTGGCTTCCTCCTCCCAAGTTAAGAAAGGTGGGATAATTGTGAGGCTTACACGGTCACTGTCCGACTACAATTGGGCCAACTGGGCCAATTACGTTTTTGCCAACGGGTAATAGTGGAGGATGTCCTCATCAGCCCCGACCATGAGTGAGCTCACCCTTGCTAATATTTTGATCAGAGGGTGATGACGAAGACTTCGTAGATGACGTTGATGAGTTTTGAGTCTAACGATGCACCAGTCACCTTCCTGTGGAAGAGTCTCCATGTTTAATTCCGCCGTACTTTGATTATGATACTTGTTTAAGATACTATGATCCAGATGATGTAATAAAGTTACTCTACTCTCTTTACGCCTTTATTGCATTGTCTTATGATATATTACACTTGTGACATCAACATATGTGTGGAAAATGGATCCTGGCCCACTGTAAGGCCCAAAATTTGTATAAAAAATAATAATAAAATAAATATATAAAGAGATAAAGATATATATATATATATAATAGTGTGGTGAGAATATTTTTAAGACCTTTTTCTATTAGGATTCTTCCTTCTCACATTCCAACAATAATATTAAATTAGTTAGGTAACTAATAAATTGATAAAGGACAAGGGTTGATCTCTAGATGATGAATTTGTGGTGATGTATTTTATGGAAAACATAAATTTGACCTCAAAATCTAAATAAAAACATAAAATAGGAAATGAGAAAGGAAAAATGTTTATGAAGCCCTTTTATTCCTCCCATAAATAAATAACAATGAAAAGAATAAATAAAAATATTGTAAACAGTAGATGTTATAATCACATTAGTATTAACTTTGACACTTGGGAATTTGAAGTTAAAATGGGAGTTTGAATTTGAATTTGATTTGAATGGAGAAAAGAGAATAAAGAGAAAGGAAGAAAAAACACTATATAAGAAAAAACAAAATATATGGATAAATAAAATACTACCATACTAGTAAGTTTATTTTGTACATTTAATTTGAGTACAAGTTCACCACACTATTTGAATTCAAATTTGGGAATTAAAGATAAAGAGAAAAGTAAACAGGAAAAAGAAAAGAAAAAGATAAAAGGAAAACTGATAGTGGGTCGTGAAACTCGCTTCTGGCCCACTCGAGCAATTACTCCGCGCGGCCTACTCAATTTCTCGCCGGTCGTCGGAGCAGACCGCGGCCGCACCTTGACAGACTCTGTCCCCGCTAGGAATCCTCAGTAAGTGCCTCTAATCGATTCGTCGTTACCTAGAGACCTTGTAGCAACTACCAGCCATGTATTCGGTATGGGTGTGGCATCAATCGCCGTTTCGGCCGCATAGAGGAAGGCCACGGCCGCCTGCCATTGTGGGTGGTACTCGCTGCTTCGACGCTCGCATGTGTAGGTTGCTGTGGTGTTCACCATCACTCGCTCGGCGTGAATCACCGCGCGTAGAGGAGAATTTGGGGTCTTGGGCGCTGGACCGTGAACGCCGGTGATGGCGCGGTTGTGGCAGTGCGGCCACCACCGTCGACCGGCAGTGGATTTGGGGAGAAAAGTGTGGCCGTTGGATGTCTTCTAAGCGGCCTGGATCTGATTTTTGCATACCCTTTCGCGCGTGGTAAACCTCGGCCATAGATTCCCGATCGGTGGGTTAGGAACCATGGTCTATTGGGACCATTGGATTAGGATCTGCGTGTCCTGGGTAGCACATCAGAGCACCGATGGCTAGATCTAATCGGAGCCATCCAGATTTGATCCAACGGCCCTGATATGCCGATACCCCTTCGCCGTTTGATTTTGTAAAAGAGCCCCTGTAGAATCCAGTAATCAACCCCCCGTCCTAGGGGAGGTGTAGATTGTGTCTAGGTTCATTTTGCGCCTGAAACCCTACCTTCTCTGGTATTAGACGCGCTATCCAGGTAATTAATAAAACTAGAGAAAATTATATAGGAAATGATTTTCAATATAAAATTAATTGTAGACACTTAATTAATTCCTAGAAAATGCATCTTTACTCCTTTTCAGTCCATTCCAGTTTCTATAATTCTATAATATTATTGTTTATCACATACCTCTAGTTTGGCATGAAAACTATATTAAAATTAATCCCTTGATTAATCTTGTATTGAATACATAAAACCTTAGGAAATTCATAACTCCTCCGTTTTAACTCCGATTTGATCCGTTCAAGTTGTGTTAGTCCCGTATAAATATTTACTATGCAATAACAACACTTATTGTACCATGTTTTATTCTTTTCTAATTAGATCTTTAGTTAATTTATGTTGGTTAGTCTTGTTAATGTGCTCACCATTATCTACCAAAATATAATTTATGGTAAATTTATAACTTAGAATTAAGTGGAGATAATTATTTATAGAATAACCTCTCATATGATTCATATTAACCCATTCATAATATAGTTTAATATTTTAATCACATAAATCCTCTATAAAATCATAACTCCTTAACTGTAACTCCAATTTTAGTGGTTCTCATTCCCACGATCTTGTAGCAATGCATAGATCATTATTATTCAGTTTGTACTTAAGTTTGGTGTGATGTTAATTTTGTCTATACCATGTCTGTTTGTATTGTTACGACTAGCAGTGAGGTCACGAGGATCTGAAGAATCACGCTGGTAACTAGAATCTCAAGTGCCAAGCAAGTTGTGCCCTTGATCACATTTATTACCCAATAATGTTCTTTATTATCACTATTTATCTTTTTACCTTGTTTATCCATGAATCACTTGGGTAGTTATGTTATTACTCTATATGGTTTTGGGATAATATTTTATTATATCCATGTTCCAATTATTCTATTATGTTATTTATGTTCATGTTAAGATCATTTTGTTAATTGGGACATGGAGCGACCACCCAGGAAAACAGTGCTACCACAAGGGTTTAATGTGACGCCCTTGGCTGATTAATTAGGAAAGCTAGTGGATGACTACCTTACCCGAAAGGGGCAAGGGCAATAGGGGAGTGGTCAGTGTAGGGAGGTCCTTGGGTTGATTTTGCTGCGATGGCAGTCAGGCGAGGGATTCCTGCACTGGAGCTTCCTATAAACTTTAGGGGGTTTTCTAAAGCTAGTGGAACTTTGTAAAGGCCTCGTAGTGTTACCCTGCCTCGCTTCCTTGGTAGAGGTGTATGGGATTCATGACCCCTTGGCAGATGGGTAACACGGCTTGTGGGTAAAGATGTGTAACCTCTGTAGAGTGTAAAACTGGTATACTAGTCGTGCTCACATTCATGAGCGGCTCGGACCCTCACATGACTAAACTATGGAACTTAAAGTCAATTCATCATTTGCATCGCATTGGGATTATTTTATTATTACTTTTATTTGTTATTACTATGGTTTGGTATTCACTTACATTTAGTATCTGCTAATAAAATTTTGACCAACTTATAAAAGCAATGCTCAGCTTCAACCTTTATTTTGTGGATCAGCCTTACACTTCACTTGAACTCCCACCTTTGTTGAGTTCATGCCACATTATTCCCCACAACTTGTTCAGCGATGAACATGTGTGAGCTCACCTTTGCTGTCTCACACCCCCCCATAGGTCAAGGACAGGTACCACAGGATGAGGCGCATGGAGGATGTTGCGTTGTGTACGTGAGAGGTCTAGGTCATCTTCTCCCAGTTAACTTTCTGGTGCCAACGATGGATTTTAGATCCTGTTATATTTATCTTCTATTTTGTAAGACTTCAGCTACGTAATAAGTACTCTGATTATATTGTGACATTTATCTCTATACACTCTGTTATTGTATATGTTGTCTTCTTTGGCGCATGTGTGAGATGCACCCTGCTTTGTCCCTTTAAACCAGGTGTGACACCCACATATGCTATGCATTCGGTTTTGCCCCCAGAACCGGGTGCGACAGAGAGCCTTGCTTATAATAGCTTGAAGGTATGTAATCTTTTATTGTAAAATAAACTATATTTGTAGCTTTTCTTGCTATCGTTATGTTCTCATATATTTTTATTATTAGGACTTGATTCTAAGTAAGGCTTTAAAGGCCCAAAAGGAATCAGAAGATGAGAGCTGTCAGATAGCCCTTGGAATCTTCGGACAGAAGTCATTTCACTAAAACACCCAACAATACAACTCTCAAGTTTCTCAGTTTTGCTCTGGAAATCAGAGTAGAAATAATAAATATCAAATACAATGCTCTAGACAGCAAGGATAGAGAAAAAGTCAATACCTGAACCAACAGAGGAACAATCCTCAGATCGGTCAAAGGTCTAGTGGTTATCAATAAAATCGTCAAGGAACCGCTGTGAACACACCGGCCAGAAATAACAATACAACTACTCCAGTCCAACCTAGTGGATGTTTCAAGTGTGGTGAACTTGGTCATTATGTGAAAGTTGCCTAGAGGGGGGGGGGGGTGAATAGGCAAGCAGAAATTTTTCCAATAAAAACTTGAAACGAACTAGCTAAAACCGGTTCAACCAGTTTGCATGAGCTCAGCTAAATAATGAGATATAAAATTGAATTAATCTCGAAATTCACCCAGTTAACTTTGGAAATGAGATGTTCTAGAGGATCCACAGAGTTCAAAGTAGTAGATCTGAGAAGGGCACTTCATAAAATCCACACACAAAAAAGATATAAACAAATAGTCCAGGAAATGGTGAGAGAACGAAGAACATGAACAAACACAATGAACAAGAACACAAGAGAAACAAGATTTATCCCGAGGTTTGGTCACACCACCAAGGTGCCTGACTTCCTCGTTGAGACGCCCACAAAGAGCTAGGTCTATTTCAACCCTAATCTTCCCTTTGTCGACCACAAAGGTCAAGCCCACACACTAATCATTGCTCAAACGAGCGGGTAATACAAACTTTCTTATGGTTTTCCACAAGATTTGGAGACTCACAAGAGACACCTAGTCGTCTAGGAGCTAGAAGCTCCAAGAGTAATGAATCCACAAAGAACTCGATGTAGTACCAAAGCTCGAATCAAGAAAAACAAGAAGGGTCTGGAGATGAAGCACAAAAACCATAGCTCTCAATCTTACTCAAAGATTTCTCTCCAAAGATTTGAAATGGGAGAGGCAAGAGGTGTGTAAGAGAGAGTGGGAGGTGTTTCTTAGGTTAGAAATGGAGTTCAAGTCATGCTCTTGTGTGTGGGAAAGAGGTAGGAGTGAGTATATAAAAGTGGGGCTCCAAAACTAGCTGTTTTTGACTTTTCTGCTCAAAAACCGGCTGAACCGGTTTCCAGCAGACTGAATTTTGGTTCAATAGCCGGCTGAATAGGTGGGTGGACCGTTGCCAAAACCGGTTGAGCTGGTCCAAAATCGGTTGAGCTAGTTTTGAAAAAACTATGCACAAACTTGTGGCTGGATGAGTAGAAAGGTGGACCAGGGCCAAAACCAACTGAGCTGGTCCAAAAACCAACTGAACTGGTATTTGAATAACAGCTGAACCAGCCTGAAAACCAGCTGAACCAGTATTTTCTAGAGAGCAATTTTGTCCAAGATAAACTTTAAAAGGTTGTACTACATACTTTCACTAAGGATTAACAAGGGTAAAATAGAAGTTTTGGATCAAGGATTTTGAGGTTTAGTACCAACACCAACCTTCTTTTTAGATCCCCCTTGATAGTACGATGATTCCTATACTTAAGTTAAATAAAAAAATAATTAAGTAAACTCCTTGAGTCATTGGTGTCTCATGTGTGATTTCTCCATGGCGTTTCTTCATAAGGATCACAAACATCTTTGTCTCACCATTTGAAGCAAAGACAAATCAAGCCCTGTGACTTGAACCATCTCATCATATATGAGTTCCAATCATGGCTTCAAGTCACCTTACTGATGCATCAACACAATATAACTCTTCATAGCTGATTAGTTCATTGACTTAGTGCAAGTACTCTCTTCTTCACCTTAGCAATGGTACCTCGGTCCACAATCCGTTGCTTCGCCTTCACTTAGTTCCTCAAAGCCCTTTCCTTGCTATCTTCACCCTATCAAGCCATTCTTGAGTCACATAATATTGATCGTCCATTGAGAGAATCATTTCTTCGATATTGTGAACCTTGCTTGAATGTCATCTAGATATAAATGCTAAGATCAATCAAGCTCTAGTTTGATTCTCATAGAAGCATTTATGGACTAATAGTAATAAGGTCAAGCCAATTCACGATTCCTCATATCTTATTCACTTTGGCTTGACCAATCCTCTTAATCACTTCAGCCCTATTCTGATCATATTTATGCATAGTGATTTCTTAGGTCTTGTCCATATATTCAAACCAATATAGAGACCATATTATATCCATTTGCATTGTTTCATTGGTAATTTAACATTGTGTTAAACCTTTGTTCACTGATCATTATACATTATTCAAGTATGTTCATCATACTGAATTTCCTATTCAACACTTAGCAAACTTGTTACACATTTAAATGTGTTGTTATCCAAATCACCAAAACCCACAAAAGGGATGAATGCACTTTCATTATGCCAATAATTGCCCTAAGCGCAACCCACAGACACCCTAGAGGAACAACACTCAAAAAGTTGATCAGAATACACCTACTCTTGGTACTGCACAGAACAAGACTCCGCAGAACCAGATTAAGGGAAGAGTTAATCACGTGACATCAAAAATAGTTCCTGAGGATGCCGACGTGGTGTATGGTATGTTTCTTATTAACTCCATACCTGCATCAGTTTTATTTGATTCTGGAGCATCTCACTCCTTCTTAACAAAGTCATTTGTGGAAAAGCATAGTATATCAAACTATCCTTTGAAGAGGAAACTATTAATTAGATCACCAGGAGGTGATCTTAGAGCCACTCACTCATGCCCTTGGACTAAGCTTGAGATTAGAGGAATAAGCTTTCTAGTAGAGCTGATAATCTTGGAATCGAGTGGAATCGATGTGATACTTGGAATAGACTACATAACCAAGTATGATGGGGTAATATCTTATGCCAGGAGGACGGTTACATTAACCAGTTCACAAGGAGAAAGAATTGAAGTCAATGTTAGTATGCCCGCAGAAGTAGAAGCTGTGGTAAATCAATTGGAGGAGAAATCTTTGGAACACATCAGAATTGTGTTTGAATACCTAGACGTATTTCTGAAGGAATTACCAGGTATGCCACCTAATCGTGATATAGAGTTCTCTATTGAATTATTACCCGGAACTTCACCTATTTCAAAACGACCTTACACAATGGATGTCATGGATTTAGTCGAACTGAAGAAACAAATAGAAGAATTACTAGAAAAATGTTTTATTCACCCAAGTTCATCTCCTTGGGGAGCCCTAGTTCTATTTGTGAACAATAAAGTTGGTTCGAAAAGAATGTGTGTTGATTATAGGAACTTGAATGAAGTAACAATTAAGAACAAATACTTGTTACCTCGGATTGAAGATTTGTTTGATCAGATGAGAGGAGCTAAGGTATTCTCAAAAATAGATCTAAGATTAGGGTACCACTAGTTGAAGATTCGGACTGAAGACGTACCTAAGACAGCCTTCACTACAAGATACATAGTGATTTCTCAGGTCTTGTCCATATATTCAAACCAATATAGAGACCATATTATATCCATTTGCATTGTCTCATTGGTAATTTAACCTTGTGTTAAATCTTTGTTCACTGGTCATTATACATTATTCAAGTATGTTCATCATACTGAATTTCCTATTCAACACTTAGCAAACTTGTTAGACCTTTAAATGTGTTGTTATCAAAATCGCCAAAACCCACAAAAGGGATGAATGCACTTTCAATCTCCCCCTTTTTGGTGATTGATGACAACACATTTAAAGCTTACATAAGATTTGATAAATAAGATTTTGAATCCCATGATATAGTTTTCTCCCCCTAAATATGCGCATTTCAAAAAATACCAATTTTGTACTCAAATGCCAAAAGCACATATTTGGGTCAAAGTATGGAGACAACTTATCTCATACTTTTTGTCGGGTGCATTGTGTCATAAAATAAACGTGATGCTCATGACATACTATGCACTCATCAATTTTTCACATTTTATGTTTTACTTATGATTCTCCCCCTTTTGTCAAGTATTTCTCCCACTTTCTATAGTCTTCTTACACTTAGTTACATAAGACTAAAGGTAACCTTTAATGCACAATTTCTCCCGCTTTGTCATAAATCTCCAAAAAGAATATAAAGAATATAAATGGTATAAATTATGATTACGCAAGATTTGAACACACTATCATGAAAAGGGTCCTTAAATGGCACAAAGGTAATGGAGAAGTGATATGAAGTGATGTACCTTTACATTTTACCTTTTCAAGAGGAGTTCCAGACTTATGTTGGATTTAGAATTTATTTGCAAGCTCTTATTGGCATAGTTGTGACATAGGTCCAAGATATCAAATGAATATTGTCATACTAATTGAAAGATGAATCTTGATACCTGGAGTCTAGATGTCACCTAGCATTTTCTTATCATAACAAGAGGCAACATGAAAATTGCACAAGTATGGATTATACAACTAGTGATCATGTATGAAAAATACCAATTAAAAAACACCAATTGATAAAATTTGATAGATAAGCAGATCACTAATTGCATATTACACTAAGTTTCCTCAAGTTTTATTGCACACATATATATGAATTCAATTGATACATGTTGAGAATACTTATTTGTAATTTAAAGTACCATTGGTATAAAAGGAGTATCAATTGAATATAACCATGCAACATAAGGAACATGTGCACCATTTAATCAATTAAGTTCTAGACATGAGAATTTATAGGCTATGCTACTTTGGACCTTTGCAAACAAAAAGGATGTGATGCATGTTTACCAATTTTAGATGATGCTGGAGTAGCATATACAAGAGAAACTCATTCTCTTATGAAATGTATAAAAGGAACATTTATTGGAGAATGTTTGATACCCATCAAATTTGCATTGGAAGTGATTGTCTTTGCCCAAAAATTCTTTTTTAATTTGAAAATTTGTTCTACACCACATGGTCTCCACCAAGATGATTGTTTTTCAACTTAGTTCTTTGATATGCTTGGCACTTCTTTACACAAAGTAAGATAATTTTCATTGATGCCCATCAGTCTTCAACATGACTTGGATTGAGTCAATTTAGCATGCCAAAGAGAAACTTATCCTCTTCAAAAATCAACAGAAACTCATTCTCTTCAAAGAACTACACAAATTCACTAAAAGAATATGTTGATAGTCTTTAAGGACACAGGATATGGAATGAGCTCCCCCTAAATGTATGCATCAAGTACTCGAATTACTTGTAACATGCACTTGATTCAATTAAGATTCTTAGAGGAGTTCATCATATATCTTGGTCAAGGCATAATATATTCGAAACAATTGAACTTATGCTAGAGAACACATATCGTTCCCTAATAGAACTAATCCATGGGGTGGCATGTGGTAAATATTTGATCATTTCCTTAGAACCACTCATCGTCATTTGATGTTCTCCTTTCTCCAAGGTGTGAGACTACACAACATGAACTTGAAGGAAATCATTAGTCTCACAAGATATGGGCTAAACTCTCCCTCAATTTGTACATGCAAGAGTACATAAAGTACACTCATGCACATCAACAATACAAGGTTAAAGGAGATGTTTGCACTATATCTTGGTTTAACATAACATGCTTTACATAGATGATGAAAATTATACCAATTGAAGGTTTAAGAACTAAAAGTATATCAATTGAAGTCCTGAAAGGTAAAACATGCTAATATGAACCTCAAACCTCATAATGAAGGATATTATATGATTATGTCACCACATCTTCATTATTTGGTTTACAAGATAGTTCAACTCCCTTCTTGATGTACTGTGATCTCTTTTCTCTTTACGATTTCATCCAACCTAGTGACCTTGAACTTCATTCATCTTTGCTTGATTCGATCATACTTAATATGAGACCAATTGAAACTCAATGATCGAAAGGCCAAGACTCTTATATTTGTAGATTTTGAATCCATCTTGAAAGCACTTGGAAGGACCTTGTTGAAACACTTAGAAAAGAGAGCATTAAAACACAAGGGAGGGTTTCACAAATGATGATCCTTATATGTGGATGGCAAAAGAATCATCATTCTTGAAACCCATAAGGATAGATTAAATTCCTTTTAAATTAGTGCACACATATGGTTGATGTCAAAGTTATATGCACTATTTAACATTTTTATATTGCATGGAGTTTAACCTATACTATGGTACTTCATACTAAAGAATAATAAATCAACTAAAGGAAAGGAAGTTTTGACACTTGGCCTCTTATCAACTTTATCTTACCTTAGTTGAATAGTAACTTTAAGCTTGTGATTTATCCAATTTAAGCACAATCTCTTAACATAAATTTCTATGGATAAACTCAACAAACGAGATGGCATTAGTAGCACAAGCACTAGTTTCTTATTTAGCAACCCTTTATATGTGGAAGGCATGTGAGTTGCTAAAACAGAGAAACCTCATAATATGGACTAAATTTGCCTTGAACCCTCATGCACAATATATTTTGAATGACATGGATAATATGCATGGTTATTTAATGAAGTATAAAGGGTTAATTTAATCCATATTATGGTGAGTGTCTAATATATAAGAATCAAATCCAAATTAACTAGAGAGAGAATACATGACATAGTTTTGGATTGTTGAACATATGATAATACTCATTATCTTACAATTGGACCTTTATTTCATAATCAACAACTTCTATATATCCTCAAGTGCTTCTTCTTCCTTAGTGGCTACACATGTCATAAAAGAGATAAGATTTATAAATAATATGCACTTGAGATTCAGTTGTTACCACCCTTGCTACTATCTCCAAATATGATTTATACATCCATTATCGAGCACCCAGTGTGGGGGATGGATATCCCCTAGGTCCACTCAGGGGCAAAAACTTCGCTCGGGGCCACATGGCAGTTGCCCCTCCGTGGCATCCCGCCGTGGGTCGGGCAAATGGAAACAATGGAAGCAGGCCGACCCAGGGGCGCAAAAGGCCCACGTCTGAGCTAGTCGTGGATTAGACATGATCGTGTCGAGGCCATTCGTTTTTCCCACACCCGACATCCTAAAACGTCAAGGATAGCTCAGCGCGGAGGCACCGGGTTGTAACACCTAATATGTAAGAGAATATAAAAGGAGAAGAAAATTTTATTTCCTATATTTTATGTGTGTGTTGAATCCACTTATCATCACATGTGAACACCATGTTCGAAAACAAATAATTAATAAAAAAAATATGCCACCAAAAATTATGCATCATGCTGGGTTTTATTTGTTTGTGCATTCACTCCTAAAGATAATGATAAAGAAATATAGTAAGGTCGAAACATGCATTAAACCTAAATTTGGAAATTGAGATTTGGAGAAAAATAGGAAGGATACTACACAAAATGAAGTAAATAAATATATAAAAATAATTAATACCCTTCTATGCCACTATGCCTATTCTGTACATTAATTAGAATACAAGATTCACAGCACTATTTGAATTTGAATTTGAATTTCAAACTAAAATGGAAAAGCAAAACAGAAAAAAATAAATAAGAAAAAAAATAAATAAGAAAAAGAAAAGAGATACCATGCTTACTTGGGCCGATTTCACCTACGGTCGGCCCATTAACCCCTCCGCGCAGCCCATTTTCTCCCCCACGCCCTAAACCCGTTGACCACTTCCACGTGGGGCCACTGGGTCAGGAGCGTGCGTTCGTGCTTGCCCCGCTTGCCTATTTCTCCGCCAGGTGGGACCCGTGGCCGCGGCCTCACTCTCGCATTCAGATTTTCCCTCCCGCCTGCACGGTCGCTAACGCCATGGACCCGTGAGTCAGCCGCTGGCTCATGGACCGCCTTGCTAGAGCCGTGTTCTGTGCGCACATGGTGGGCCGGGTTTGTCGCGTGGGACCCGTGTGTCAGGCTTTATCTTCTTCCTAACCGAATTCCCCGAGTCTTGCGTTGCTAGCGTTAGCTGAAATGCCGCAACAGGAGTTTGTTGCGGGATCACGACGAATTAATAGGATCCGATGGCAAGTTGTTAGGCTTTGGCCTGTATAACATGACCTCGCCTTGTGTTTTTTTTTCAAGCCATCCAAGCAGCCGGGATCGAGAACGCCAATACCGTGACCGAGAGAAGAGAGAGAGAGAGGAAGTCGTGCGCTGCCAGAGGATTGAACGAATCCTCCCTTGTCGGGGTCTCTGCACCGGGTCTGGAAGCTTGGGGTTGCTCCTTGGGAGGTTCTCGTGGGCATACCAGGCGTGGAGGGTGCGCAGTGCGGCGTGGATTGCTCGCCATCGCATCGTGGGTGCCATGGATCCGCCGCATACCGTGGGTGGAGCTAGGCGTTGCTGAAATCTTGGTGAGTAATCCCTCGACAGCACCACACTGTTACCCACTTCATGTTCTTGCCTTCGTATTGGAGTTCGGGCATCAGGGTCGTGGAAATCGTAGTGGTCGCTAATGGCGCACCGCCGCGGTGCCCCTATTCGGCTGCTGGAGTCCGGTCAGGGTGAGGGTTGGTTTTCGGCCATTGGATATCCGTTCTGCGGCCGTGATCAAAACAATCCTACTGCTTCGGCTGAGACAAACGAAGGTCGTTGATCAAAGAATGGGTGGGCGAGATTTAATGTTAGGGAATTAAGATCTTGTCGTCGATCCGGAATCGAACGACCCACATTACGCACCGGTTCGCCTATAGCTTGATCTAATCACAACCGCGAAACTCAGATCTAATGGCCTGTATTAGATCATAACCCTTCGGTTTGGCCATCTTTCAAAAGAACCCCTACGGATTTAGAAATTCACCCCGCAGTACCTTGTGGCTGTTTACTGAGTCTACGTAATTTTACCCCAGGGGCCCCTGTACTTTCTAGAAAATGAGGCCTAGTCCAGAGCGTTGGAAATCCGAGAAGAATTAATTTGAAAATGAATTTTTAATACAAAAATAAGTGCTAGAACTTGTAAAATTCATAGAAAAATTATTTTTAGTCCAAATCACTCCATTCCAGTTTCTAAAATTTTGTAATATTATTATCTACCACTTAGAGTCTATGTTTTTGTATGAAAACAGTAGTAAAATTTATTTCCACTTAATTCTATTTCAAGCACATAAACCTTTGGAAATTCATATCTCAAAATATTGAACTCCAAAAAATTATGATTCCTGTTCCTAGGATTTTATTTTAATGTGTAGATTCTTATTATGTACTCTGTTTACATGTTTGGTGTGATGTTAATTTTCTCTATATATTGTACGTGTTTGTATTTTGGCGAGTAGAAGAACCTGTTACTAAGGATCCTGGTGACTAGTAGATAGAAGTAGCTGAGCAGGAGCTCATTGAAGGCAAGTTGTGCCCTTGATCACTTTTATACCCAATAATGTTCTTTAATGTCATTATTCATGCATAGGTTTAATTTTGATGGGACCCGATAGGTCACCCTAGATTGTTTATCTCATTACCTTGTATACCCCCTGAATGACTTGGGTAGTTTGCTATAGCTTTACATGGTTTTGGAATAATCATTTATTATATCCTTGTTCCAGTTATTTTGTTATTCTATTTATGTTCATGCCAAGATCATTAATGTTAATTGGAACATGGAGCTTAACTTGAGAAACACGTGCCACCACAAGGGTTTAATGGGACGCCCTTGGCTAACTAATTAGGAAAGCTAGTGGAAGACTACCTTACCCGAAAGGGGTAAGGGCAGTAGGGGAGTTGCATGCAAGGAGGTTCTCGGGTTGATTTTGCTGCGATGGCGGTCAGACGGGGGATTCTTGCAAGTGCTCTTCCCATAACTGTAGCGGGTTTTCAGAAGCTAGTGGAACTTTGTAAAGGCCTCGTAGTGTTGCCCTGCCTCGCTTCCTAGGTAGAGGTGTATTGGAGTCGTGATCCCTTGGCAGATGGGTAACATGACTTGTGGGTAAAGGGTACAACCTCTATAGAGTGTAAAACTGGTATACTAGCCGAGCTCACGGTCATGAGCAGCTCAGGACTCTCTGATGATTAATTTATGAAACTTAAATTCAATTTGTCATTTGCATTGCATGGGATTATTATTAATTTTGTTCTATTACTTTATTTAAGGTTTGGTACTTACTTACATCTAGTAACTGCTAATAAAAGTTTGACCAACTAATTAAAAGCAATGCTCAGCTTTAACCCCTGTTGTTGATTAGCCTTACACATCACATGAACTCCCACCTTTGGTGAGTTCATGCCCACTGGTTTCCCCACAACTTGTTGAGCTATGATCATGTGTGAGCTCACCCTAGCTGTCTCACACCCCCCACAGGAGAAGAGCAGGTGGTTCAGGAGGAGCCACATGGCAAGGAATTTGATCTAATCTAGGTTGCATTTCTCAATTGACATAGGCGCCAAGATGATCCTTAGTTCGTTATTTATTTATCTTTTATTTTGTAATAAGACTTCCGCTATATAATAATACTCTGATGTTATTGTGACATTTATCTCTATACACTTTGTTATTATATATGTTGTCTTCTTGGCGCATGTATGAGATGCACCTGGCTTTGTTCCTTAAAGCCGGGTGTGACAGAAGTGGTATTAGAGGAAATGTTGACTATAGGATGAGACCTAGATAGAAATGGACAAACCCTTACCTACTTACCTTACTCTGATTCTTTCTATACTCATCTTGTCTTGATCCTGTCTCACCTTTTGCTTGTCTACTCTAATTAATCTTACCCTCTCTACTCCGAGACAAGATGGATTTCACACATTAGAATCCTACAACTATGACCTTTTTAAGAGATAGGGAACCTAAGAAAAAAACTAAAACTATTTTCTCTATTTAAAATGTTGGTTGATTGTTCTGATGATAAATGCCAGATTTGCTTCTTTGATTGATTGAGATATTATAAATGTACATGTTAGCATGTACCACCATAAGGTATTGAGTTAGCTTTAGTAGGTAAAACATTAATCTGCTTAGCTAATAAATCCCCCAAAGTAACATGATTCATAACTACCTGCCTTGTCTACTATTCTCTTACCATATGTATCTAACTCAGATGGTCAATACCAGGAGTGGTGGTGGAATTGATCTACCTCCCAGACGACACACTCGAAGGATATTTAGACAACCCCAGCCACATCCAGCAGAGTTGAATCCTCCCAATCCTCCACCAGGCGGAGTTGACCCACTGGTTGCAGCTTAGATGAGGATGATGCAACAAATGGCGGACACTATGGCAGATATGCATGCTCAGATGCAGCAAGAACGCCAGGAGATGCGCCAGGAATAAGAAGAGATACTCCAGGAGTTGCGCAAGGAGTGAGAAGAGATACACCAGGAGAGAAGGGCGCAACAGCAACTGCAACAACAACAGCAACAGCAACAAGTACCACTACCTCCACCACCAGTTCCACCCCGAGATAAGCACCGAGAGTTCATGAGTCATAAGCCATCGACATTTGCTAGTTCTCCTGATCCACTGGACACAGATGATTGGCTAAAGGCTATTGAGAAGATGTTGAATATTGCACAATGCTCTGACCGGGAGAAGCTTCTATATGCTTCTGGTCATCTGACAGGTCCTCCTACTGATTGGTGGGATTCATATACTGCTGCCCACGATGCTGCTGATACTATTACTTGGGTAGAGTTCAGTACACAGTTCAGGAACTATCATATACCAGCTGGATTGATGAAGATTAAGAAGGAGTTTCTATCGCTAAAGCAAGGAAGTATGTCAGTCAGCGAGTACCGCGACAAGTTTATCCAGCTATCCAGATATGCTCCAGATGAAGTTGCTGAGGATGAGAGGAAGCAAGGGCATTTTATCGAAGGACTTAATGGACCCCTACAGTATGCTCTGGTGGCACATACATTTCCATCATTTCAGAGGCTGCTCGATAAGGCTCTAGCTATTGAACACAAGCGTGTTCAGCTAGGAGATTTGAAGAGGAAAGCTACATCTCAAGGACAAAGAAGCAGTAGTGTACGACCTCGCTATAGTTCACCCCAGGGCACACCAGTTCGCACTGGCGAAGGCCAGCGCCCAGTTCAGCAATCACCACAGAGGACTCCACCGCCTCGTCAGGCTACCACCACTAGTACCCTGATGAAGTTTTTAGGACAGAGTGCAGGCACTACTTGTTTCAAGTGTGGGAAGACTAGACATTATGCAAATGTTTTCCCACAGAGGATTGCTACTACCCCAGTTCAGAATAAGCAACAGACTCTAGGATCTGGCAAGAGATACTCTATTGCCAGGGTTAATCAAGTTAGCGTTGATGCTACTCCAGATGGTGCTGACATCGTACTTGGTATGTTTTACGTTAATGCAATTCCTGCAACCATAGTATTTGATTCTGGTGCTACACATTCATTTATGTCTGCTCGATATGTCAATACAAATGAGATACCACTGCTAAATATGAGAAAACCAATGATAGTAATTACACCTAAAGGGCATGTTGAGGCAAATCATATGACACGTAGATTGACATTATCAATTATGGGGAGAGAATTTAGAGCTACTGCTATAATATTAGAGGCAAGCAGTATAGATCTGATCCTTGGTATGTCATGGTTAAGAAAGGCAAAGGTCATTATAGCATGTGGTAGGGGTACCGTAGAACTCACCAGCCCTAAAGGAGAAAGATTTCAAGTTCAAATTGCAGTGACCACCCCATCCAAACGTGCGATATACTTTATAGCTAAGGAGTTTGTTGGTGACAAAATCTATGTGGTTAGAGATTTTCTGGATGTCTTTCCAAAGGAGTTGCCAGGGATGCCACCTGATAGGCAAGTTGAGTTTGTCATTGATCTTCTACCTGGAACTGCCCCTATTGCTAAATGGCCATACAGGATGTCCATAGTGGAGTTAAAGGAAATTAAGAAACAGTTAACGGAGTTGCAAGAGGCTGGATAATTCGTCCGAGTTCCTCACCTTGGGGAGCGCCGGTTCTGTTTGTACAGAAGAAGGATGGATCACAGCGGATGTGTGTGGATTATAGATCACTTAATGATGTTACTGTAAAGAACAAGTATTCGTTACCATGTATTGAGGATTTATTTGATCAGATGAGAGGTGCAAGGGTATTCTCGAAGATTGATCTCCGATCGGGTTACCATCAGATGAGGATTAGACCATCGGATATTCCCAGGACAGCATTCTCGACTCGATGTGGATTATATGAGTTCACTATTATGTCATTTGGATTAACCAATGCACCAGCTTATTTTATGAATTTGATGAATAAGGTGTTTATGGAGTATTTGGATAGATTCGTCGTAGTATTCATCGATGATATTCTTATCTATTCCAAGATTGATAGTGATCATGAGGAACATCTAGATTGGTGCTACAGAAGCTACGAGATAATCAACTCTACGCCAAGTTTAGCAAGTGCGAGTTTTGGATTGGCGAGGTGCCATTTTTTGGACATATCATTTCTAATGGAGGAATATCAGTGGATCCTGTTATGGTTAAGGAGATAATGGAGTGGAGAGTACCCACTACAGTTACTAAGATTCAGAGTTTCTTGGGACTAGCAGGATATTATCAGAGATTTATTGAAGGATTTTCTAAGATTGCTAAGCCTATGACCTCACTTTTGGAGAAAGGGAGAGAATTTAAGTGGGACAAGAACTGCCAAGACAGCTTTGATCAATTGAAGAAGAGATTGATGTCGCCACCAGTATTGGTTATGCTAGATTTATAGAAGGGATTTGATATTTATTGTGATGCATGTGGCCAAGGCTTGGGATGTGTGCTAATGCAAGAAGGACATGTGATTGCCTATGCGTCTCGTCAGTTATGGAAACATGAATTGAACTACCCCACTCATGACCTAGAATTGGCAGCCGTTGTGCATGCGCTTAAGATTTGGAGGCATTATATCATGGGAACCAAGTGTCAAGTACACAGATCATAAGAGTTTGAAGTATACATTCACACAGAAGGATCTCAACCTTAGGCAACGCCATTGGTTGGAGCTTATTAAGGATTATGATTTGGAGATTCACTCTCACTCAGGCAAGGCGAATTTGATTGCAGATGCCTTGAGTCGAAAGGAGCATGTTCATTCAGCTGTTGTTGCCCAGCTAACCGATGACATTGCTGAAGATTTCAGGAGACTTAACCTGGGGATAGTTTCTCACACGGAAGGAGTTACTATTGATGTGGAACCTACTTTGGAGCAAGAAATCCACAAAGGACAAATTGGTGATGCAAAAATACAAGAGATTAAGGATTTGATTACTGAAGGTCGAGGTCCCGAATTCACGGAAGATGAGCAAGGCACCATATGGTTCAAGGATAGGATATGTGTTCCTGATATTGAAAGCCTTCGTGAGACTATTTTAAAGGAGGCACATGACTCGGATTATTCTATTCATCATGGTAGCACCAAGATGTATCAGGATATGAAGCAAAAATACTGGTGGTATGGATTGAAGAGAGATGTGGCTGCACATGTGGCCATGTGCGATGTGTGTCAAAGAGTTAAGGCTGAACACCAGAGGCCAGCTGGGCTATTGCATCCACTAAAGATACCCGAGTGGAAGTGGGAAGAGATTGGTATGGATCTCATTACTGGATTGCCTCGCACCCAGAAAGGATATGATGCTATATGGGTGATTGTGGATAGATTGACTAAAGTGGCTCATTTCATTCTGGTCAAGACTACTTATAAAGGTTCTCAGCTAGCAGAGTTATATATGGCTTGGATTGTGTGTTTACATGGAGTACCAAAGAAGATCATGTCTGATCGAGGTTCATAGTTTACCTCAAGATTCCGGAGAAGCTTCCATGAGAACATGAACACAAAGTTGAACTTTAGTACAACTTATCACCCTCAGACCGATGGACAGACTGAAAGGACTAATCAAGTATTGAAAGATATGTTGAGAGCTTATGCCCTTGAGCATGGTGGAAGTTGGGATAAAAGTCTACCCTATGCTGAGTTTTCATATAATAATAGCTATCAGGCCAGTCTGAAGATGTCAACTTTTGAGGCTTTATTTGGGAGGAAGTGCAGGACTCCTCTATATTGGCATCAGACTGGAGAAAGATAGTTCTTTGGGCCTGAACTGATTCAAGAAGCAGAAGAACAAGTCTGTATGATTCGAGAGAATTTGAGGGTAGCTCAAACCAGGCAAAAGAGCTGTGCTGATAATTGAAGGAGACCACTGGAATTTGAGGAAGGAGATTATGTATACCTCAAGGTATCACCACTTCATGGAATGAGGAGATTCAAAGTTAAGGGCAAATTGTCCCCTCGCTATATTGGACCATTCATGATTTTTAGGCGAGTTGGGGAGACGGCATACCAACTCGAGCTACCTGCTAGTCTATCAGATGTGCATAATGTGTTCCACGTATCTCAACTGAAGAAGTGTCTCCGTGTCCCTGAGGAACAGTTACCAATGGAAGAGCTCAGTGTTTAGGGTGATTTGACTTACACAGAGTATCGTGTCAAGATTCTTGATACATTGACTCGAGTTACAAGAAATAAGGTGATAATGATGTGCAAAGTACAATGGAGTCACCATGGAGAAGATGAAGCAACATGGGAAAGAGAAGAGCTTCGCATAGATTTTCCCCATCATTTCCCTAGATTTTCTTAAATCTTGAGGACGAGATTCTTGTTAAGGGGGGTAGGATTTGTAACACCTAATATGTAAGAGAATATAAAAGGAGAATAAAATTTTATTTCCTATATTTTATGTGTGTGTTGAATCCACTTATCATCACATGTGAACACCATGTTCAAAAACAAATAATTAATAAAAAAATATGCCACCAAAAATTATGCATCATGTTGGGTTTTATTTGTTTGTGCATTGACTCCTGAAGATAATGATAAAGAAATATAGTAAGGTCGAAACATGCATTAAACCTAAATTTGGAAATTGAGATTTGGAGAAAAATAGGAAGGATACTACACAAAATAAAGTAAATAAATATATAAAAATAATTAAAACCCTTCTATACCACTATGCCTATTCTGTACATTAATTAAAATACAAGATTCACAACACCGTTTGAATTCAAATATGAATTTCAATCTAAAAAGGAAAAGCAAAACAGAAAAAAATAAATAAGAAAAAGAAAAGAGATATCGTGCTTACCTGGGCCGATTTCACCTACGGTCGGCCCATTAACCCCTCCGCGCAGCCCATTTTCTCCCCCACACACTAAACCCGTCGACCACTTCCACGTGGGGCCACTGGGTCAGGAGCGTGTCCACTCGTTTGTGCTTGCCCCGCTTGCCTGTTTCTCTGCCAAGTGGGACCCATGGCCGCGGCCTCACTCTCGCAGCCAGATTTTCCCTCGCGCCTGCAGGGTCGCTGACGCCGTGGACCCGTGAGTCAGCCGTTGGCTCGTGGGCCGCCTTGCCAGAGCCGTGTTCCATGCGCACTTGGTGGGTCGGGTCTGTCGCGTGGGACCCGTGTGTCAGGCTTTATCTTCTTCCTAACCGAATTCCCCGAATCTTGCGCTGCTAGCGTTAGCTGAAATGCCGCAACAGGAGTTCGTTGCGGGATTGCGACAAATTAATAGGATCCGATGGCAAGTTGTTAGGCTTCGGCCTGTATAACATGACCTTGCCTTGTGTTTTTTTTTCAAGCCATCCGAGCAGCCAGGATCGAGAACGCCAATACCGTGACCGAGAGAAGCACTACTACAAATCGTGTTATATGAGACGGTTAATTTTTAGTTATTAAGACGCTTATGATGTGTCCAAATTTGATGGAGTCGCAAAAGATGTTCCGTTTTTAAGATGGTTATAAACCGTCTTAAAAGATATTAAATAAGACAGTTTTTAATTTATAACCGTCTAAAAAGGAATTTGTTACGTCATTTGTCCAATAAACCGTCTTATATTAGGTTTTGTTTAAGACACTTTTTCGAAAGAACTATCGAAAATACGAATATTATAAGTCACAAAGTATGTATCAAACTGACTAGAATAGCCTATAATAATAGACACTCGCAACAAAAAAACCATCTTATTTAGGAGACTGATATTGGACGTTTTAAAAACCGTCTTATTTAGGAGACTGATATGAGATGTTTTGAGAAATGTCTTATTAAGATTTGAAACGACTTACTTGGCAGTATATTCTTCAATTACCACATTATAATAATTTAAAATAGAAAAATACATACGCATATATTTAATAACACTATAATTAATATAATATAGATAAATAGTATTCAATATCTCATAAATAAGCATTGTCAAATAACTCATACATAAGTGTACTCTAAATTTAAACTTGCTCATCAACTATTTGTGCTAACATTGAGCCTAACTAAGTATATAACTTGATGAAGTCCATGAAAGGGCAAATACAACTTGATGAAGTCCATGATCTTGTTGGTCTCCAGATCGATCTTGATGGTGTCATTGGCCTTGATGAGAGGGTCGGGGTAGCGGATGGTGCGGCCGTCGTAGGTGTTCAGGTAGGGGATGCCTTTCTAGCCAAACTGAACAGACCTCACCATGCAGAGCTTGAACTGCACACAAACCAATAGAAAAGCAGTGAGCATTTCACAGGCGTACTATGAAAGGGCATGGGAATTTCCAGTGATGTAAATGGATAGATAGACAGAGCAACATCTATTAATAGTCCTAACGATTGTAGCACATGACATTTAATAGAGATCTGTCCAAACAGATAAAAAAAGATAAACATAAATTCAAGTAAAATATAATATAACTATTTTCAAGGCCAAGTACAAGGCAATATAGGCAGTAAGTGTTATTTGTGGGGAAAAGAGGAAAAGGGAAATTAGTCAACTAGATCCTGTTTACAGTAAACCTATGAAATGTTGTGTACACACCCTGTTAATGGACTGAATCAATCCAAATATTGCGGGGAAAAAGAGTTCATTACAAATATGCATATCTGATAACCTCTTGTAAGCTAAAAGAATGAACCTGAGATACCAAAGAATACGGTAGCTTAGTAAAGAGTGAGAAAACAAGAAAATTGTGATGCAAAGATGAATACATCAATCATAACAAGATAGTACCAAATCTAAAAGATGGAAAAAGAAGGCACTAAGTTAGTGATGCAATGGTAGTTAATCATTTCTAAGTTTAATGATCAAAATCATCAATATTTAGTCAAGACCGTAGAAGAATTTCCAAACAAACAGCAAAACCCCATCAGTGTTATGTTTGTAAGAATTCTCGATACAGTTGAAACCTACCGATCTGAAGTATTCAACAAAGCGTGGTTCTTGAAAGACAATTGATCCTTGAAAGACAATTGACCGATATTATTTTATTGCTACAACAGCCATTTCATCCATCAGATCATGCCATTCTCGCTTGTGGAAAATTGGAGGATGCATGCTTTATAGAATACTTGGATCCACTGTACAAATTGATACTTTTCCCCTATGCTCAGGGGATAGATCCAATTGAGCACTATGAAAAGCCATGTCGCGCAAACCTGCGCCGTTTAAAAATTAAGCAAGGTAGAAGCAAGCATATGAAAAACTGAAAATTGGAGCATTGCTACTATTTGCACATAGTAATAAGTCAAGAGAAGAACAGAGGTAAATATTCGTCTGCAGTTCGTGTAGTAAGCAAGAATATTTTCTTGAGACCAAGGGATAATGTCATCTTTTCGATGTAATCTGAAGAATGACAACCACCAAGAGTAACCAAAAAAAGGGATGATTGAACCATCTCTTTCAACAACACAGAATGATTCTAACGCTTCATGAAACTGAATTATTGCAGTCATGAAACCTTCCATTACAACCTTGTTTCTGCACAAACATGACATCAACTTTTATCTATTCTTTGGCAGCAAAGAGATGGAACATTGTATTCATCTAATTATACCTTTATCTGTCTTTGAGCTTACTGCAAAAAGTGGTAATTAGAAAGATAAGCAGAAAGAACATAAAAATATTTGTAGATGTACATTGTATTCATCTATTTATACCTTTATCTCCCTTTAGCAGATCCTGAGAATTTGTGTTGGAAACTTCACCACAGTCTACAATTTTCACTTGATAAGAAGGATTTCCAGTTTCACTACCAACTGCTTCAAGCTTTTTAAGCAAAGCTATTCCACTGACCACCTTCCCAAAGACCACATGTTTGCTACAAATATTATAGTTTGAATTCATTAAAGGTTGCTGGACCATGGAGAATAGGTAGGAAATATAAGATAAGACATCACAGATAACTAGAAACTAACAACATTAAATACTATACTATAGTATCAAAGAAAGTGCAATACAATATATAGGGGTGTGACATGTTGTAGCTCTCACAGGAGAACTACTGTAGAGATGACCAGAATGTACTTACCACCTGGTGTGCAAGAGTTCGGTGTTTGGACTTTCTGGAGTAACAATAAACGTTACAGCGCCATCAGGCAAGAATCTACAATACGGCTACATTGTTCAAAATAATAGATTGCTAGCTTTGCCTGGCTTTCAAAACCAGCTCTTCCGTGGTTGCGCCGATGATCTCATTGGCACGCTTTAGAGGGACACAACAAATCCTTCCAATAGAGTCCTGGATGCAAAACGGCCTTAAGTATTGGGCAGAAAGAAAAAAAACAAAGAAACAGAGAACAACAAGTGACAACATGATGGTCAGTAGATGCAAAAAAACTTCTGGCCCTGTAAATGTGTATGCAAAAATCGTTATTCTGTGCACTGTATCTATAAGAAAACGTCCCTATGCTCTGATCAGGTGGCACCATGAGAAGAAAAAGAAACAAGTGAGAACTCACTCTTGTAATGACACCAAGCCTTTCCAGCTTCTGAACGGCATCCATCACCTCAAAATTGCATTGCAAGCCAAACTCTTCCTGGATTAACTCCTCGCATTGCAAGTCAAGATCCTAGCACAGTGGGAGCACATGAATAATTAGTCATAACATTTCTCCCATATAGATTTCAAAACAGAAGAACAATATATGTATTTTACATCACTGGTAGCCTTTCCATTCTCCATCAAAATGTAGTAGGCAATTATGACCTCCTTGACCTGAACGTTGAAACCACAAGGGTAGAAATTAAATGTTAGCTAAGCTTCAAGTTCCAATGTTTTAACTAACACTTACTCTCTTTGTCCCAATTCATAATTCGTTTGACTTTTTTGTACCAAGTTTGACCTGCTTGTCTTATTCAACTTTTTGCAAAAAAAAATCAAAGCCATGCTTAAATTATATTATATGCTAAACAATATCACAGTAAAATTAATAATAGTTTTGAATTTTTGTAATAAGATGAGATGGTCAAACTTAGAATAAAAAAGTCGAACAAATTATAAATCGAAACAGAGGGAGTATTTATTTTATTGGTCCTCAAGAAAGCACTGAGTGTAGAGTGTGGACCTACCTCCTGTTGAATCACATCATCACAGAGGTGGAGGAGTGTGCCTTTCCCACTATCTAGTTGTTTGTCATACATTGATTGAGTGATTAAGTTTTGGTAGGTTGCCATATTCTGTTGAAACCTGCATAAAACATAATTCAACAGACTGCCTAACACGATGACTGTTTACACAATGCCCGACACAACCATATAAGGAATGTCATTCTAATGAAGAAAAGTTGTGCAGCTTGCAAAAGTGTCATGGAATATGTCTACAAGGCAACGAACAAAACATTCCCCTTTTTCTAGTCCTCGTAATGAAAATTTCTGATTTAAAACAAATGAACCCAGATACTCACGAGAAATAGATCTTCGCGCAATATACTGCCAGAGCAGAGAGGATTGCAATTACAACCCAGAAATCAGCTTTAGGCATTTCTAGTGAACTGACAAGTGTAACCTATGTGATGTGACACAAGTAAATCAGAAGGTGAAATGTCACAATAGAACCAAATGAAACTGGTTACAGTCCACTTACAAGTCCAATGACAACAGAAACAATAAATTGAACCCAGTCCATAGGTGTGAGGCTCGGGTTTTTCTTCTCAGGCTGCAATAATTACAGTTTTTCTTCAGCATACCTCCAGTTAAAGAAATAAATATGAATGCAAAAAAAATCTTCAGAAAAAGCAACTCCTAGTACTAACCAAAACCAACTCCATGTCTGCCATTGGGATATTTTTGAAGTGCTTTACATGAATTGCTCTATCATCCTGGCCCTTTGGACTTTTTCTCCTGAAGGAATATATTACAAATCAGTGCACTCTGTAATTCAAACAAATCGCACATTCATCTATTTCAGAACCAGGACCAGAAAATTTTGTCTCCAACCTCAAATCATTTTAGAACCTTTACCTATACAAGACAATCACCTCTTCAAATGTAGGCTCTTGAATTGTGACCTTGCCAAATAAATTCCCAAAGCTGCAACAAGAAAACTGTGAGACCATAAGAGAAAGTGATTGAGATTGTGATGGCTTAACAGGTTAAAGAAGAGAGCAACCTTAAATCCATTGTTTCAAGACGTATGCGTTCAACATAAAGCTCCTTGTCTTCTATTTCACTAGCTAAATCATCATTCTTCTTGGAATCTATCTTTGGCTTACTAGTTTTCTTTCTTGAGAACAGCTTTTGCAGTCTGAAATCGCAGCGTGGAAACAAGGAACCTTTTGGGTGAGAAAAATCAACTGCATAGGGCATTAAATGTGCCGCAGATAACATACCTTGTCTTCTCAAGGAACCTTCGCCATGCACGAGCTATGATCATGTCCACTTTCTCCATGAAGAAAAAGTTGCTAGTGTGGTCCAATCCAATGCCCCTACGAAATATAACATACTGGCAAATAAAAGATGATGTCAGCTAAATAAGTAGTTAATCAAAACATCTGAGGGGTACTAAGTAACGGCGCAATGCCACCAGAAAAGAAGATGTCTAGACTTTGAAGGAGCAATAGTAAACAAAAAAATATACTGATACAATTCACAAGATATGAAAGTCTACAAGAAGGATTAGCACACAGATTAATTAGAGTCCGACCAATATGAACGTTAGCCTGCTTGGCTGCTCATACAAAACTAAAATTTATTGTTTACAATAGATACTAACATGATGCAGAGACGGGTAGAGCTTACCGTGAGTTGGAATGGATCACCGTCTGGCGCCGTTGCAGGTGGCGTCAGGAGGATGGACCGCTGAGCCGCGCCGGCGGCCACCGGAGGGGAACGAGGTGGGCAGAGCGCTTCGGCGGCGCGTGTGCTGCAGTGCAGATGCGGGTGAAGAGGGAGGAGACCAAGGTTCCACCATCGTTCTGTTGGGTCGATCAAGCCTAGTGGGCCGTAGCCGTACACAACTCGAGCCTGCTCTATTATCTGACTTTCTAATTCTTTTGTTATTTTATTCCTCCTTAATTTTCTATGTTAGAATTCTCTTCTATATTTTACTCCTGTAAAACACACGGGTAACTTCCTAGAGGCGGCCGTAGAAAGTTAGCGGCTCGTTTGACCGTACCCGCGGATCAGCAACTGAAAGCTAACTTCCTAGAGGAGACTGTAGGAAGTTAGCTGCCCATGCTAACTTCCTAGAGGCGGCCGTAGAAAGTTAGATGCCTATGCTAACTTCCTAGATGCAGCCGTAGGAAGTTAGCGACTCGCTTGACCGCACACACGGGTCAGCATGTGAAAGCTAACTTCCTATAGCTTTTATAAAAAATCGTAGGAAGTTATGTTTATTTCCTAGAGCTACCAGTTGCCTCTCGAAAGTTATTTATTTCCTACGGTGTGTTATAAAAACTGTAGGAAGTTAAAAAACCGTAGGAAGTGTATAATTTTGGTGTAGTGTATATTTTCTTATAACATGTCTTATTAGAAATATCATACAAAGACGTTTCATACCTTGAAGTGTCTAGTATACTCACTAACATCTAAGACAGTTTTATAGTCTAGACGACTCTAATAATATTTTTATTTGAGATGGTTTCATATACATAAGTGTCTAATATACTAACTAGAATTTAAGGCAATTCTTGCAATCTTAATAACTCAAAAGGTATATTTATTTGAGACGGTTTTCAATAACTATCCGTCTTAACTCAATGTAAGACAATTTTTACGATGTAACCGTCTCAAATCACTTTTTTATTAAAGACGTATCTCCAAAAAACTGTCTTATCTTACTCATCACCATATTATAATAGACGCTTTTATAAAATGCACCGATATCCATCTTAAAATGTGCGTCTTAAATAAGCATATCTGTAGTAGTGAAGAGAGAGAGAGAGAGAGGAAGCTGTGCGCTACCGGAGGATTGAACAAATACTCCCTTGTCGGGGTCTCTGCGTCGGGTCTGGAAGCTTGGGGTTGCTCCTTGGGAGATTCTCGTGTGCATACCAGGTGTGGAGGGTGCGCAGTGCAGCGTGGATTGCTCGTCGTCGCATCGTGGGCGCTATGGATCCGCTGCGTACCGTGGGTGGAGCTAGGCGTTGCTGAAATCTTGGTGAGTAATCCCTCGGCAGCCCCACACCGTTACCCTCTTCATGTTCTTGCCTTCATATCGGAGTTCGGGCATCAGGGTTGTGGAAATCGCAGTGGTCGCTAATGGCGCGCCGCTGCGGTGCCCCTATTCGGCCGCCAGAGTCCGGTCAGGGCGAGGGATGGTTTTCGGCCATTGGATATCCGTTGTGCGGCTGTGATCAAAACAATCATATTGCTTCGGCTGAAACAAACGAAGGTCGTTGATCAAAGAATGGGCGGGCGAGATTTAATGTTAGGGAATTAAGATCTTGTCGTCGATCTGGAATTGAACGACCCACATTACGCACCGGTTCGCCTACAGCCTGATGTTGGGGGCCTTCATCCTCCGAAGGTCCTCAAAAACGTGATTTAACAAAATCTTCAAGTGTGACATGTGAATAGGTACCTTCGGACTTGGGCCAAAAGCATGTGCGACGTAAAAAGCATGATCGTGACAAAGGTTGGGGTTGCTCCGAAGCTACGTGCAGGGGAGCTTCGGCTAAATGGCGGAGAAAGGAACCGACTTAAAGGGGAAAAGGCTATCTAGTCCTCATAGAATTGTCTATTAGTTAATAATATATGTAAAGGGCATGAATGTAATTTCTCACAGGCTACGTCCTGTGCCTATAAATAGATGAACAGTTCCCCGTACTGTTCACGCTGACCGGTACTTGTTCGTGCGTCACACCTGTACTTTTACCTTCTGTCAAGCTGAAGGTACATATGTAATCTAATTTTGTTTCTATTTTCCATGATAATATAATGAGGATGAATTGATAATGTTGTATAATTGATCATGTTGTCTCCTGCATTTCATACGCTTCTCCTTTTATTAATTTATACCACGATGATGAAGGTATGTCCTTCATGACCTTCGTCTGAAGATCATTATATCCTAAGGGAAATAATGCTTTGAAGGACGAAGGGCATTAACATTTACCAATTTGTGTTGCCTTGTTCTTAATTCATAGCACTTGAGAACAAGTCTCGAACATTGGCGCCCACGTCCGGTGAACTCTTTCGACCACCTTCGACAAGCACTGACCTTCATCATGCCACCAAAGAAAGCTTCAGCGACAGGGGCTGCTGCACTGTAGCCACTAGACCCGAACCAGGAAACTCTCTCTCTCTCCGCGAAGCTCGAAGCCAGAAGAGGAAGGCCACCAGTCCAACACTTCAGGAGGAGAAATTGGACCAAGAAATCAGGGACATGGAAATCATTCATCAACAAGTACAAAGGAAGAAGGAGAAGATGGCGCGACTGGCTGATCTTCAAAGGAAGATCGACGAAGCTACTGAAGAAGTGCGCCATCTTGTTCAAGATGAACAAGATCGAAGGCCCCAACACAGGGAACTTCGTCAAGAAGGCTTATTCAACGAAGATGGGTGGTATGATGATTTTAATCATGATACCTATACTTTTGATGATGCTTCTCTCTTGGCAGCAGAACTGCAGGCTACCCCATGGCCCCTGACATACAAGCCACCTCGGCTTCCCATGTATGATGGGCATTCAGATCCAAAGCAGTTTCTGATGAGCTACGAAGCAACTCTATCTTCGTATGGGGGCAATACTGTAGTCATGGCGAAATCCTTCATCATGGCAGTCCGGAATGTAGCCCAAACATGGTATTCTTCTCTTCAGCCAGGGACTATCACATCGTGGCAGAAGCTTAAGGACATGCTGGTGACCAGTTTCCAAGGCTTTCAAACGAAGCCGATCATAGCTCAAGCTCTGTTCCAATGCACACAAGACCACGAAGAGTACCTTCAGGCATATGTATGAAGGTTCTTGCGATTGAGGGCATAAGCGCCTACGTTGCCCAAAGAGATTGCCATTGAGGCCATGATCAAAGTCTTCGCCCAAGACCTACCACCCAATATTTCGCCACGAAGCCCCCACAAACTCTAGAGAAGCTGCTTCAAAAGATGGATGAGTACATCCGGGCTGACAATGACTTCCGCCAAAGAAGGGAGGAAGCTTACAGATTCTCTGAGATGACCAGGGGCTTCGGAGGAAGAATCCACCTGAGGCATGTCAGGTAAATTCATAACTCCACTCAGAATGATGACAAAGGAAGTCAGTTGCAGAGGCCACAGTATACCTCACAATCTTCGGGGCAACAACAAAGCTCTTTCTGGCGCCAGCTCCAAGAGGCAGAGGCGCTAGGGGCTTTGGAGGAAGATATGGGGATCAGCCCAGGAAGATCTACTGCTCATTTTGTGTTGAAGACAAGGGCCATACTACAAGAATGTGCCAAATCACCATCCAAAAGCAGAAGGAGATTGCAGAAGCCAAAGCTCGGCAGAATCAACCGAAGAAGGTCTTGCACACTGCTTCGTGCCACTCACCCTACAGACTAGAATATGTGGGTAATCACTCTGCAGCTTCTGTTGCTTCGGCTAGTCAGCCACAGGCTTCTTGGCCACAACTTCCACCTCGCCACCACTACAACCTACCTATTCACGGGGTCAGCAGCCAGAAGGGCGCCAACACACCCAACATCAGCGGGATTTCAGGGAGGAATCCGAAGCTCGCACAATCAACAGTACTGTGCCGCAGTCAAAGCACATCTATTGAGAGATATCCTACTTTCTGAAATACTTTTTTATTTTATGCCAATTTGTTTTTTAACAAGGGACAAGTAATGCAAATCTAGTTTTAATTCTTTGTAATAGTTTCACTTCTATTAAAATGAAATATATCTTCTTCACAGATTTACGAACCTCGAAAATTGCCGAAGCTCAAAAAGTTGTTCCTAATGGAGCATAGCATAAGTCTTGCCGAAGCCACCAAAAGTCGTTCCCAAGGGAGCGCAGTGTAAGTTTTTTGCTCAAAAGTCGATCCTAAGGGAATGCAGAGCCAAATACCGCCGAAATATACGGCGAAACGTGAAAAGTCAACGCGAAAAAATACCGCCGAAATATAAGGCGAAGCTCGAAAAGTCAACGTGAAAAATACCGCCGAAATAGAAGGCGAAGAAGTTCAAAAGACGTTCCTAAGGGGATGCAGAACTTACACCGAAAAATAATCGGTGAAGTCGAAAAATAAACGGCAAAGAGATTCCGATCGTTCCTAAGGGGACGCAGAGATGGTGTGTTCCAGTGTGAGTGTGTGCGTGCGTATCTTTGGCATTAGCATCATCCTTTGCATCTTATCATCACATCATCCCGCATAACATCACATCATACATCATATTGCACCGATGACACGAATTGAATACGAAGTTGATCTTCGGAAACTGCTTTATAAAAAATGAAAACATGCTAAGGCACAAAGTAAGCTGAGAAATACAGCTTCGTCAGCTCTAATGCAAAAGAAGGGATCCTTTGTTTACGAAGATGTGATGTTTTTACGAAGCAATGATACTTTTACGAAGCATGAATTTTCTTCTTTGCGAAGCATGAAAAGAAGGGAAGGTGTTTTTTCGCCAAAGGCTCAAAAGCGGTATGTATATAAAGTTTCATGCATCGCAAAGAACAAAATTACAAATAATTTACATATTCAAAACATGCACATCGAATATTACAGTCTTGATACAACAAAGTTACATTGATCATCTACAAATGTTTTTACAAACATTAATGATTCGGCCACATTAATGATACAGCAAAGTACTAGTCCTCTTTCAGGACCTTCTCCGCAACTTCATTTAGCAACTTGTTAACAACTTCGTCAACAATAGATTCGGCCACATTAATGATATCTATTGCTTCCTTCGTTTCCAGGTCAGCCAAAGGGTCGAACGGTTTCGGTGGAGGAGTTAGTTCAGCTACAGTAGAAAAAATTAATCAGTTCGAAGTCACAAAAACAAATGCCGAAGCTAGATGCCGCAAAACAATACCTATGCGCCTCTCGCGCTCAGCAGCTTCTTCAGCTTGCTTAGCTTGAACTCGGGCCTCATGGATGTCTTTCTCGCTTTTCTTTATTATTTTGTGAGCCATTTCTGGGCCGCCATTTGCCCAGATGTCAATATAAAATTTTCCGTCCATTAAGCTTGCTTTGGCTGAGGGATCCTTCGTGACATCCACGGAGAAGGCAGCTTCGGCCTAGGCCAGTGTTTTGACATGTTTGCAACCCGCCTTCTCCAAGATGGCTGAAATTCCTTTCGCACCAGAAAATGCGCAGACATCCCCGCGAACACTCAAAATTTCTTCAAAAGCTTCGGCCTCTCCGCTTATCCATTCTATAACACCTTCAGTGTTGCCTCGTATAAAGTTATCTTCATTTGAATAGGCGCCCACGTTGGCGAAGCTAGCCTTTATATTTTCCACGCAGCCTAGGGATTTTTTAAAGCATCTTTCTTTGGACGCGCGGAGTTCTTCGACTGTTTTTTCTAAATAATTTCTCCAGTATTCACTAATATATCGGTTGGCCTCTGCGAGACCACATTTTTCTTTGGTTTTGGCCAGCTGTTTTCGAAGGTCTTCAATCTCATTCTTTTGAATTTCAGCTTGAGCCTTGAAACTAGCTTCATCTTCTTTTACCTTGTCCACCAATGAAAGTAGAATCTTGTCTTTTTCCATGGCTTCGTTCCTCAGTTTGATAACCTCTGTTCAAAGGTTGTTGAGAGCTATAGTGCAGCCCTCGTCTTCAGCATTCTTTTGCACCCTTAGGGCATTGCTAAGTATTAAGCCCTGCAAGAAAGGTTAAAAGGATTAACATAAGAATAAAAAGACCATTCCAGAGTCCAGAAGCTTCAAAATTCATAACTTCATTACCTTCAAACTGTTGTACGCAAGACTGTCTGCTAGATCGTCCTTCGTCATGGCACAGAGGCCAGCTTCAAGCTTTGGAAAACCCATACTTCTGGCCATCTCCTGGCAGATAGATAATTCTTTATTGTTTGGGAGGCAATACAAGAAATCATCTTCGTCCGTACCATTAAACACTAAGGCTCCCTTCGGATACTTTAGTTCTCGGGCATAGTGTTTAGCTTCAAAATTTTCTTCTTCGGATAATCTATTTCCCGAAGCATGTCGAATGATACAATCAAGATCTTCGGAGAATGCTTCAGGGGCAAGGGATTCTGCCTCTTTGGCCACACTCTTCTCAAAAGCTATATTAATATCTAGAGTTATTTCTTTGGCCTTCTACTTGGTGGCGGCAAGCTTCGTCTTAGTAGGCACCGTGGGCTCTGCCTCGGCTTTAGCCTGGGAAAGTGTAGTCTCGACTTCTATTTGCTTAGTATCAGCATTGGATTGCGTTCTGACAGCTTCAGCAACCTTCCCTATGGAAGCAGGGCCTATGGAATCAGTTGTTTCCAAAACATCAAATACATTTACCATCCTCCTTCTCCTAGGAGTTATGGCAGAACTCTTTTGTGCTTTCAGCGCTGTGGCTTCTGTCGAAGAACTTAAAATCCCTGGCATCTTTTTCACCTCTTTGGTTGCTGACCTGTCGGCCTTATCTTTGTCAACCTTCGTTTTAACTAGCTCAACCGAGGGTGCCTTCGGCATTGAAGCCGGTTCTTCAGCCTTCTGTACCGGAGCAGATTCTCTTGATTCAGCAGCCAAAGATGCCTCCCCGCCAAACTCAGGCACCACGGTCGGTTCAATATAACGTGGCCGGTGGGTAAGTACCTTCATCTTTTTGCTCGTAGCCTTCGGCGCAGGTTCAGCCGGGGCGGCCAGAGCAGCAGCTTTCCTCTTCTTCCCTTGCCCCCGCACCGGGTAGTGGTAGTCGGGGTAGACGAAGCCAATGGCGTCAAAAACTCTATTTATTCTCTTTCTTCCCCGACCTCCGAAGGCAGTAGATAGCGCATTATCTTCTGCCTTGGAGTATGATCCAAGTTGCTCATCACTTGTAACTTTGATGCATTTCAACCAATCATCATTTGGTTCATCGAATTTATCCCCATATCTAAATGTATATTTCAGCCGGACCAGTTCACCTTCGCTAGACTTGGTAATAGTTTCTTTCAGCATTTCCCAGCTCTCTGCAAGCGGCCATACTCTGAATGCTATATGCTCTTGAATTAAATCTCTGGTACCTATGAAGAAGCTACAGTACCAAATGCCTTTTGGCATGCTTCGGCGGCTTCATCAATTTCAACCTTCGGCCTTCGGATGCCGAAGCGGGACCATATGGGGCGCATGATAACATCTTTAATGTCCTCCCTCGCTGACAAGTAATTCTTCACATAAAACCATTCTTCCATCCAATTTCCGGGCTATCTCTTCCGAAATGTCGGCACAGGGTGACAGGCGATAAACCCATAACAACCGAAGTTGTTATGATACTGTTCTTTCCCCATGACCTTCGTCTCATACAAAAGTTCGTGCATGCTATAGAAGCACTTCGCATTTGGTTCTATCCCTTGGCTTCTTGCTGCCCAGACAAAGATTCTCATCCTCAATATGGCTTTGGGGGTCAACTGGTGAAGGAAAACTTGGTAGGTTTTCAACGCTTCAACTACAAACTTGCTCAGCGGAAACCGAAGCCCAGCTTTGAAGAAGCTTCGGAAAATCACAACTTCGTTTTCCTCGGGGACCGGGACGTTGTTGTCTTTGCCAGACCTCACAATAGACATATCCCGAAAGTACCTTCCCTCATGATTTCAAGGTGACTTTGCTTGATGGTAGATTTTCCGAAAATTGTATGGCTTGGTCTCCAGGGTCGATCCTCAGAATCTTCGCCCCCACTTTCTACATCATAACTATCACTGTCACCAGTATCTTCAGACAGGCCCTCCAATATCTCCTTAGTAATCTTCTCTGTATTTGATTTTGCCATTGACTCGATAATTCCAGCAATGTAAGGATTCACAGCCTTCTCCTCAAAAAGCTTCTCCTCTTCAGCAGGCTTCGTCTCAGCAGCAACCTTCTTGTCTTGAGACATCTTTTCCTTTAGATATGACGAAAATGTGTCTTTCTAACCGAAGCTCAGAAAGCTTGAAAAACTAGCAAGCGTTAGTGAGTAAGAGCTATGAAAATTGACAAAATAAAGCAAGTGGCACAAGCAGCGTACCAAATGAGGTTGATATGAGTTCTTATTTATACGCTCGGCACGCTCCAAATTGGGGGGCCCGTCTGTCATTGGCTGTTGCTATTCTAGCAAAGGGAAGGTATTTTTTCGGACCTTCGGCTTAAGGCCTTCGTCCATGTCGTAGTCTGAATTCGTTATCTTAACCAAATTAATACTGCGAGGGGCTACTGTTGGGGGCCTTCGTCTCCGAAGGTCCTCAAAAACGTGATTTAACAAAATCTTCAAGTGTGACATGTGAACAGGTACCTTCGGACTCGGGCCAAAAGCATGTGCAACATAAAAAGCATGATCGTGACGAAGGTTGGGGTTGCTCCGAAGCTACGTGCAGGGGAGCTTCGGCTAAATGGCAGAGAAAGGAACCGACTTAAAGGGGAAAAGGCTATCTAGTCCTCATAGAATTGTCTATTAGTTAATAATAAATGTAAAGGGCATGAATGTAATTTCTCACAGGCTACGACCTGTGCCTAAAAATAGATGAACAGTTCCCCCGTACTGTTCACGCTGATCGATACTTGTTCGTGCGTCACACCTGTAATTTTACTTGCTGTCAAGCCAAAGGTACATATGTAATCTAATTTTGTTTCTATTTTTCCATGATAATATAATGAGGACGAATTGATAACGTTGTATAATTGATCATGTTGTCTCCTGCATTTCATACGCTTCTCCTTTTATTAATTTATACCACGATGATGAAGGTATGTCCTTCATGACCTTCGTCTAAAGATCATTATATCCTAAGGGAAATAATGCTTTGAAAGACGAAGGGCATTAACATTTACCAATTTGTGTTGCCTTGTTCTTAATTCATAGCACTTGAGAACAAGTCTCCAACACCTGATCTAATCACGACAGCGGAACTCAGATCCAACGGCCTGTATTAGATCATACCCCTTCAGCCTGGCCATCTTTCAAAAGAACCCCTACGGATTTGGAAATTCAACTCGCAGTCCCTTGTGGCTGTTTACTGAGTCTAGGTAATTTTACCCCATGGGGCCCCTATACTTTCCAGAAAATGAGGACCAATCCAGAGCATTGGAAACAGAGAAGAATTAATTTGAAAATGAATTTTTAATACAAAAATAAGTGCCAGAATTTGTAAAATTCATAGAAAATTCATTTTTAGTCCAAATCACTCCGTTCCAGTTTCTAAAATTTTGTAATATTATTATCTACCACTTAGGGTCTCTGTTTTGGTATGAAAACAGTAGTAAAATTTATTTCCACTTAATTCTATTTCAAGCACATAAACCTTTAGAAATTCATATCTGGCGAGTAGAAGAACCTGTTACTGAGGATCCTGGTGACCAGCAGATAGAAGTAGCTGAGCAGGAGCTCATTGAAGGCATGTTGTGCCCTTGATCACTTTTATACCTAATAATGTTCTTTAATGTCATTATTCATGCATAGGTTTAATTTTGATTGGACCCGATAGGTCACCCTAGATTGTTTATCTCATTACCTTGTTTACCCCTAAATCACTTGGGTAGTTTGCTATTGCTTTGCATGGTTTTGGAATAATCATTTATTATATCCATGTTCTAGTTATTTTGTTATTCTATTTATGTTCATGCCATGATCATTAATGTTAATTGGAACATGGAGCTTAACTTGAGAAACACGTGCCACCACAAGGGTTTAATGGGATGCCTTTGGCTAACTAATTAGGAAAGCTAGTGGAAGACTACCTTACCCGAAAGGGGCAAGGGCAGTAGGGGAGTTGCATGCAAGGAGGTTCTCGGGTTGATTTTGCTGCGATGGCGGTCAGACGGGGGATTATTGCAAGTGCTCTTCCCATAACTGTAGCGGGTTTTCTGAAGCTAGTGGAACTTTGTAAAGGCCTCGTAGTGTTGCCCTACCTTGCTTCGTAGGTAGAGGTGTATTGGAGTCGTGATCCCTTGGCAAATGGGTAACATGACTTGTGGGTAAAGGGTACAACCTCTATAGAGTGTAAAACTGGTATGCTAGCCGAGCTCACGGTCATGAGCAGCTCAGGACTCTCTAATGATTAATTTATGAAACTTAAATTCAATTTGTCATTTGCATTGCATGGGATTATTATTAATTTTGTTCTATTACTTTGTTTAAGGTTTGGTACTTACTTACATCTAGTAACTGCTAATAAAAGTTTGATCTAGGTGGCGTTTCTCAGTTAACATAGGCGCCAAGGATGATCCTTAGTTCGCTGATTATTTATCTTTTATTTTGTAATAAGACTTTTGCTATGTAACAATACTCTAATGTTATTGTGACATTTATCTCTATAAACTCTATTATTATATATGTTGTCTTCTTGGCGCATGTATGAGATGCACCTGGCTTTGTTCCTTAAAGCCGGGTGTGACACGGGTTTTCCTCGGAACAGTGAAAGTTGTTTGCTACTAATTAGAAGATAAGTAGGAAGAGTGCGACCAACATGTGTGCTGGAAATACCCCACGGTCGTGTATATAAGGCCAAGGGGGATCCCCTCCATTTCCATATGATTAACCTTCCACACCTCGATAGACACCACTTGTAATATCACCCACATACCAAATTCTCCTAGGAAGTAGGGTATTATGCTCCTCAAAGCGGTTCAAACCTGCTGAAATCCACTTGTCTCTCTCTCTCTCTCGTGCCCAAGGATGAACCATCGAGTCACAATCCGCGACATCATCCTACTCAAAATCACCACGAGGGTAACCCCGGGTGTGCGGTCGGACACAAAACACCGACACCCAGCTGATCCAATGAAGGAGTGATCCTGCAAAACAAGTTGAAGCTTCATATTTTGGTACCCAATTTGAATTGGGTCCTTTGAGATTAGTAGTAAGAGCCTTGGGTACCCCCACACATTCCATATTGTGGTCTTTCTCTTTATGTAAGCGCTTACATATAATTCACAATCATCTTACCATGGTTACAAGTCAACATTTAATCACACAGATAAGAGCTAGAGTTAAGAATAGTAGCATTTTCTCCTTTTTTATATGATTTTCTTTTGTCTTGCTTTTCAAACAACTCATGTTGATCATGTTATGAGCTTGGATGGGTTGTGTCACACCCAGTTCTGGGGGCAAAACTGAATGCATAGCATATGTGTGCCAAGATCCATTTTCCACACATATGTTGACGTCACAAGTGTAGTATATCAAAAGACAATGCAGTAAAGGCGTAAAAAGAGTAGAATAGTCTTTATTAAATGTATCATCAAAGTAAAGCGGAAATAACATGGGTAATCTCCCACAGGAAGATGACCGGCGCATCGTTAGACTCAGTATTCATCAAAATCTCCATCAAGGTCTTCTTCATCACCCTCTAATCAAAATATTAGCAAGGGTGATCTCACTTATGGTCGGGGCTTAGCAAGTGGGGGAAACATTTATGCAAGTTTAACAAGGTAAGGCTAAGGTTGAGCAGTATGCATTTTAGTTGGTCAATATTTCATTAGCAACACCTGTCTTACTAATAAGTGTGTATCCCAAGTATCCCATTTAAACAAAGGTATAAGAGTATATCAAAAACAATTAAGTGAAACCACTTAAGCAAGCCATTGGCAGATCATCAGATCTCGATTTACTGTCCATCTTTAAGTTCAATTATCATGTGAGTGTCCAGGTTGCTCTTAACCGTGAGCACGGCTGACATATCAGTTTTACACTCTACAGAGGTGGTACAACTTTACCCACAAGCCATGTATCCCATCTAGCCTGGGTTGATCGGACCCGTAAACACTGCCGAGGTGAATGTCTAGGGATCCATTATGAGGCTTTCACAAAATACACTAAATACAAAGCAACCTGCTAAGGTTTCCAAGTCGGTGTGGAGGCCCTCTGGGCAAGGTACCTTAGCCAAGAATACGTCCCCATGTTAACGTGAGCTGCCACCACTGCCGCTCCCCCTCTTGTCCATATTTCAGGTAAGATTGCTAGGTATTAAGTATATAAAGCTAATTACCAAAGCTAGAGCCATGATAGCACTCATGGTTGTACTATTATCCTGGGTGGTCACTCCATGTTCCAATTATTATGAAATAATCTTGTTTAACCATCGGGTTAACACCATAATGCCAATTTCATTTCTGGAACATTAATATCAAATAATGAGTGACATCAAAATTATCAAGTTGAGCGGTAGCACAAATTTGCAAAGCATAGTATTTTCCTAGGGTAATCAAAGAATTTAGTTGGTAAATCTAGGAAATCCTTAATTAGGCAAAACCCATCAAATTATGCAGTATATCCAAAAAGTAAACATTATTATATGCATTAATTAGGTACAAATAGAATATGCAGAGGGAGAATCCACTTGCCTTGCTCAAACGTTTCCTGTGGGTCGTCCTCGAACGTGTTTGGCTCGTCTACCTCACAATCCACTTCTAGCATCGATTTGTGTATCGTACATACAAAAGAATACCTACGCCAAATAAATAAACATACACCAGTACAGGGGTAATCATTCACCATTACATTCACATTCATACATCACACTTATCACACTCATAAATATGTCTTAAAGCGTAAATACTTATTAATTCATTATGACTATTATTGTGAGTCATTATTGATGAAATTATGAGTTGGTGGCTATAAAACTAGTTTTATCTAGTATAATATGTATTAACATTCTTTATGAAAATAAAGGCCAATTATTTTCTTTATTACTAATAATAGACTAATAGATTTTATTCTTTTTATTTCTAAACAGAACTTATGCGTATAGCTAAAAATGGTTTATTCATGATTCTTCTAACATTAATATTCTAAGAATCAATATAAATCACTAATTGGACTTTTAATAACATAATCATGGTTATTTTGACATAAACAAGTATTTTACTAATTCCACGAAATTAAATGTTATACTTATGAAACACATTTATTTTGGGCTAGTGAATATCTATTTTCATTATGACTAGTGATATTCTTTTAGTTTTCTCCTTTTTTCTAAAAGGAAGTACCATTAATAATAATCAGGGATCAAAACATCTAATAACCTATAATATTTGTATTGCTAAGAATTCTATACCGCTTACTAATTCTATGTTAAGAAAAAGCTTCTATTGTCTATTAAAACGAACTTATGATTATAACCTTCCACAAAAATTCTAAAATTCATTGTGAACAAAATTAATTATGAAATTACTTATCTACTGTTCTTACTACTAACATGCATCTACCAATTTTGTCATACTTTATTTCAAATCCTAAATTCTAAATAAATTGCAAACCAATATCATGTCTAATAATAATTCACTAATTCATCGCATATATATACTAAAAATCAATAGTGCACATATGCATGAATTCCGAATCACAACATTCTCATATTACAACGATAATTCACAAATTTCACAAATCAATTCGAACATGATTTCAAAATAAATTCAAATTATTTTGGGTTGTCTTCAACCTTTGGTTCTCTCTTGTGCAACAAGAAGCTCGACGGGGTGTTTGGCCAGGCAATGAAGGGAAGGGTTCGGCGTCAGGCGGTGCTCCAGCTTTGGTCCTTGATGGCGAGCTTCGGCGGTGAGCAGGGCGTGGCTCCGGCGACGAGTAGGGCATAGTCTACGACGAGTGCGAGAGTGAGGAGGGCTAGAGAGACTTGAGCGAGCTCGGGCAGGGGAAGGAATGCTCCGTGAGCGTGGATTTTATAGAAGAAGGGGGAGGGGAGAGAAAGAGGCGTGGAGGGGAGAGGGAGGAGCGCAGGCCGGCCATTACTCGACCATTAATGGCGGTGGCTCATTAGGGGACAAAGTGGGGGAGGACGAAGAGGAAACGGCGACGGTTACAGGCGCTGGCAGAGCCAAACGGGGCACGACGGTGCTTGGGGTCGGGGCTGCACTTGGCCGGCCGGTCAGCTGGGCACGGCGGCGCGCAGCGCGTGCGCGCGATGCCCTGCGGCCTGGTAGTGGCGCGGCGCCAGCGCGTGCGCACGAGGACGAAGGCGCCCGCGGGTGGGCTCGCGTGGCAGGGAGGGAGGGGGAGGAGCCCCTGGCGGCGGCTAATGGGGGGGCGCAGCGGCTGCTGCTAATGGGCCCCTAGTGGGCTCGCTAGGGTTAGGGTTTAGAAATTTTCTTTTGAATTTTTTTTAATATAAGTAAATATATTTGAAAATTCTAAAAATTCATAATAATTATACCAAAATTATTTATAACTAAATTATTTATTTTTGGACCAATAATTATGATATTATTTAATTGGGTTTTCTTTCTTACTAAACGTCCAAAATCAACATGAATAAAACCAAAATTTATTCTAGATGCAAAATAAAAATCAACATTAGAAAGAAAATTTATTACCCTAATTATCATTAATAATCTTAAATGTATTATTTTAGTTAATGGTTTTTTTATAGTGTTACAGGTTGTAGCCAAGTGCCCTTCGTCCATGGTTGTTTCTTAGGGGCTTATTCTTGGCGTTACCTTTTCTTGATACATCATTGTGTTGCCTTCTTGATGATGTACCTAGCTTGACATTGAGTGCACCTAGCTAGCTTATCAAGGTTAGTCGCAGAAGCATTCATATCATATCTTAACCAATAAAGACAAGTTATGCATGGAATTTACAACTTAGTGATCCAATCCAGTGTGAAGCATATGAATACCGATTGAAGTAGATTTCTAGGATATCAATTTGTAGGTTTCCAAAATTTAGAGACTATGGATCACTAATTGCACCTTTTATAGTTTAAAAATCATATCCATGTTAGTGCATATGCATGTGATGAATATCAATTGAAAGAAAGGATCCATATGCACTTTTAGATTTCACGATAAGGGAATTTAATTTTCATCAAGAACAGCTATTTAGAAAACAAAGATTAAAATCCATATGAATGAGATACAAATTTACGAGTATGGATTGTCTTAGTATAGCTTACTCAAGGGAAACTTATTCTCTACGACACAATATATATAATGTGCTCCCACTAGATATGTGCACCAAGTATTTGAATGACTTGCCAAATGCACTTTCAATTCAGTTAAGAGTCTCATGAGGAGTACTTTACATATATTGGTCAAAGCATGATAAATTTGCAATGAATTAACTTATGCCTAAGAATATTTACCACCATATAGAATGTACCAATTGAAAGACCTTACTATATGAGATGGTATCATCTAAGTATTCTTATTTTCTTCATTTGTGGAGACTTCCTTCTTTATCTTCTTATCTCTTTTCCTTTTAAAACTAGTCGAAAAATACTTTGAAAAGAGGTATTAGTGATACAAGGAAGTATTTGACGAATGATGATATTTATATATGAATGGCAAACAAATCATAATTTATGAGGCATAAAGGTATAAATTAAATTTCTTTTAAGTTAATGTACATGGAGGAGTGAATTAACAATATGCACCAATTTACAAATTTAAGCCAAAAGGAATTTAACCTTCATATTGACATTTCTTTCCATAGAATATATTATTACCAATTGAAAGAATGCCACTTGAAAGGAAATACTATTGATCAACTACCAATTGAAGTAATTAGTTCCATACCTTTGACTTGAGCATTCCTAATATTTGTTTTAGGTGAATATTAACCTTTAATGCTTGTGATTTTACCAAGTGAAAGAGCTCAATCTCTACTTATGAATTTCCATGAAATAGAGAATGCATTAGAAACACAAGCAATAGTTTCTATTTAGCAACATCCAGTATATGAATGACAAGAAGGTTACTAAAATAAGGAAACCTCATGATATGAACTAAATTACCCTTACAAGCATCATGTATAACACTGATTTAAACAAGGTGAAAATAGCATGATTATTTAATTAAGTTTACATGGCATGTTTAATTCATAGCATGGTGATTGATTATTGTAGAAGACTCAAAACCAATTTAAACAAGATGGAATACATCACATAGTATTGGATTGATCTTCTTTTAATGTTGAATGACACACTCCATTTGGGAAACACATTCTCATGTTGTGAACCTACATAAATCACTTAGATAAAAACATTAGTCTCACAACTCTAGGCATATAGAGAATTTCCCTTTTGGTAAGTGCTTTAAGAATTTGAATTTCTTACTTAGCACCCTATTCATTTAAGAACTTGGGATAATCCTATTTATGTCCAAATCATGGCAATAATATGATAATTAATTTGAAATATGCCACAAGATACACACAATCAATTTAAAGCATATAGATTGTCACATAAGAATGATGAATGTGCAATCTACCATATAATTGGAACTTTTCCAAGGCACGGTAAAATGTTTTAAATTCATTTTCAAGTGCTTCATTTTTCCTATGTGGCTACAAAAGACATAGAGGAATATACTAATTAAAAGCAATGTGCACTTAAGATTTAATTGTTACCATCCTTTGTATATCCCATAGTTGTAGGCCTTTTGCTAGATTCCCACAAAGATTAATCCATATTCCCTACAACACAAGTTCTTGCTAGGGATGAATATGAAGTTAGTGATATAACAACCCAATTCATCTTTGGGTCAATCTTAAAGGATAGACAATGTAAGATTGATAGCTTGAGATAAGAATTGAGTTAAATTGCTCAAGCACCCCAAAGCTTCATATCATCTTTGGGTACCTACAAATTATTTCAAACATATTTTGGTGCCCATCTCATGATGGGTCCATCAAGGTTAGCCAATACAGACTTAGGCACCCAAATAGCCTTGGTCCTAGAATGTGGTGAACTCATCACCTTTCTAGCAAAAGAGTCAAATTTGGGTCTCGTAAGCATATTTGAATGTATTGACAAGTTAGGCTTAGGAGTTTTACCCTTTGGACAAACCTTGAATAGATGACCTTTTTCACAGCAATTATAGCAAATGCAGTGCTTGTCCTTACAATGCATTTGCCTTTTGCTTTCATCTTTCTCGATCATGCAAGGTCTTGGTTCTTCATGTGGAGGCATGAACCAATTTCATGACCCTTCTCCTTGCATCCATAGCACCTCCTATCGCTTCTCTATGATCTTTCTTTGTTGAAGCACATAGGTACATTGTTAGAGCAAATAATACGAGCATTAATTTTCTCACCTTGAGTCATGCTCATGCCATTCTTTGAAAGCTTGGTATTCTTTTGAAGGGGTTTTGTGCATACTACTGTTGCCTCTTTCTCAAGCTTTTTCACCATGTTATCACAATTATCTTGAGAAGGTTGAGCATGACACTTCCCCTTCAATTGAGTCAAGCTCCTTAGCCTCTCACTTTCTTCCTTGAGCTCATTGTTTTCTTTTGCATAGGAAACATTACTTGTTCCTGAAAATTCTAGCTCAATGGAACTTTCCTGAGAGCAACATTTGTTACCACATGATAATATAGTTTCTATTTGAGTACATGTGCATAAGTGAGGTTGGTATGATTTCATATTAGTTAACACAACCTCATGAGCCATTTCTAACATGATATATGAATCCATAAATTTATTATGAGAGCACACAAACATATCATGTTTTTCTTGCGAAGCTAGATTTTCAATATTTAGCTTTTTTATCATGTTCTTGAGCATAGTGTTTTCTTTTTCTAATTGAGGAGCACATGATAAAGCATTTCAAGTACTAGTTTGCTCAACTGAAATCTTTTCATACCTTTGGACCAAATCATCATGAGAGCACTTTAGCTTCTCATGCTCTTTGGTCAACTTCTCTAAGTCTTTAATTTTTTCGATGAGGATATCTTCTTGCTTATGAAGCATTTCCTTTTGTTCTTTCGCTCTTTTCATGCATTTGAGCAAGCTCATCCGGTTCTTCTTTCTTAGTTGAGCGAAGAATTTTTGAAGATCATTCTCATCTTTACTATCACTTACATGTTCATCCTCATCCTCACTTTCGCTTTCACTGCCACTCCCATTAGCGACAAAGCACATATGAGAAGTGGATTTGAAAGACGAACCTTGTGAAGAGGTGGATTCGTCGTTTGGTCTCCATCGATCATTTTCTTCTTCTTCAATCTTGTTCTTAGCCTCATCTTTCTTCATTTTGAGAAACATCCTTTCGATGATTCTCATGGCAAGGTCTATTGCCCAAGGATCAACATCTGCACCAAAAGATGAAGTCAAGGTAACCTCAACTTTTTCAAGCTTAGAAGCACTTTCGTTTCTTAGTACCCCCGACATGATCTTTTCCTCATGCGGTTAAGCGTTAGAATGAGGATTAGCCTCTGATAACAATTGAAAGTTGGCTAGAGGGGGGTGAATAGGCAAGCGGAAATTTTTCCAACAAAAACTCGAAACGAACTGGGTAAAACCGGTTCAGCCGGTGTCAAAAGCGGTTCAACCGGTTTGCACGAGCTCAACTAAATAATGAGATATAAAACTGAATTGATCTCGAAATTCACCTAGTTAACTTTGGAAATGAGATGTTCTAGATGATCCACAGGGTTCAAAGTAGTAGATTTGAGAAGGGCACTTCTCAATATCCACAAACCAAAAAAATATAAACAACTCTTCCACGGAATGGTGAGAGAACGAATAATACGAATAAACATTGTGAACAAGAACACAAGAGACACAAGATTTATCCCAAGGTTCAATCACACCACCAAGGTGCCCTACTTCCTCGTTGAGGTGCCCACAAAGAGCTGGGTCTCTTTCAACCCTAATCCTCCCTTTGTCCACCACAAAGGTGAAGCCCACACACTAATCTTTGCTCAAACGGGCGGGTAATACAAACTTTCTTGTGGTCTTCCACAAGATTTGGAGTCACACAAGAGACACCTAATCGTCTAGGAGCTAGAAGCTCCAAGAGTAATGAATCGACAAAGAACTCGATGTAGTACCAAAGCTCGAATCTGGAAGAATAAGAAGCATTTGGAGATGAAGCACAAAAACCGCAGCTCTCAATCTTACTCAAAGATTTCTCTCCAAAGATTTGAAATGGGAGAGGCAAGAGGTGTGTGAGAGAGAGTGGGAGGTGTTTCTTACGTTAGAAATGGAGTTCAAGTCGTGCTCTTGTGTGTGGAAGAGAAGTAGGAGTGAGTATATATAGGTGGGGCTCCAAACTAGCCATTTTTTCTGCTCAAAAACTGGCTAAGCTGGTATTAAAACCGGCTGGACCGGTTTCCAGCAGACTAAATTTCGGTTCAGTGGCCAGCTAAGTAGGTGGGTGGACCAGAGCCAAAACTGGCTGTAAACCCTAGTATAGAATATTAATGACCTTTGTCATTGAAATTAGTAAAGGAGCTCTTTTGATGAGGTGATTTATGCATAAGACACATTTTATTTCAAATAAATACCAAATAAAAACACGTAAACTTATGCATCATGCTAGACTTCTTTTGTTTGTGCATCAACCACAAATTTATAATTAAAACAAGTCTAGCTTCGAATTGAAATTAGAGCACTAAATAATATGGGAGAAATAGAGTAAAAGATGGAGAATAAATAATAATTATGACAATAAATAAGTAATAACTATTACAAAAAGGTGTAGTATCATTCATATTAGAATTTTATTTGATATTTGAAAGCCTGAAGTTCAAACTAACAATTTAAATTCATTTGAACTCTTAAAATAGAAAAGCAATAAATAAAAAAGGAAATAAAAATAAAAAAATACATACTGGGCCGACATCCTCGGCCGGCCCACCCGCGAACCCCACTAATTTCCCCCTGCAGCCCACTGCCCCAACTCACGCAGCCCAAGTTGCTCGCCGATGTGGAATGGCCTAGCCTGAGATGCTCAGCCACTGACCTGGGGCCCCACACGTCAGCCCCCTTAACCAGAAGCTAGGCACGGTCTCGCTGGAGCATGGGACCCACTCGACCCAGCACTATCTCCTCCCCACAACAGACCCACCACAACACCCAGAGGAGCAGACCGGTGATCTCACCAACTAACCGTGATTCTCTCCAAAGACATGCCTCCTAGCTGCATAAAATCCCCCTCACGGTTGACCCTTCCTTACTTCCTCCCTACTCCTACATAATCGTCAAAGTCGCGGCGCACCATCAACGTGAAACACTCCCTCCCCGGCCAGAACCCACCTCGTGTCAGCCGATTACCGCGCGATGTCTGTCTTCCTGGGGTCTAGGGGGAATCTTGACTTGCGAAGCGCCGCCCGGTAGCAGGTGTTCTGCGTGACCATCCCTTCTACCAATGGTGACCGCGCGAACCAGTGCTCGCTGAGCTACTGAAAATACACCTCAACGTGGTACCATGTGCCATCGTAGGCTTCATCTCCTCAACGATGTCGTCGACCGGTTTGCTTCAATTGTAGTGAGCATTGCCCTCTGTGCTTTGACGTACCTTTGGTCGCACGAAGCTCTGGCGCGCCCTGGGCTCCGTCGCCTCTGAGTAACGCACGCACGCTAATGCCATGAGGTGGAAGAAGACTGGGTGGCTGTTGATCCAGCCCTGTATGGTAGATATTGGACGACAGTAGCAACACCACCAAATTGATGCGCGACCGTTGATGCCAGATCGTGTGCACAGGATTGGAGTTCAGTTATTTAAAACCTAAGTCGTAGATCCAAATGCCAATGGATAGGATCTTTTCATCACATAATGTTTCGCGATCTAATTCTAGCCCTTGGATCCGATCCAACGGTCAAGATCTTAGGATACCCCTTCAGCTTGCGCGTCTTGCAAAAGAACCCCTGCGCTTTACATGAATAAACCCACAGTCCAGGCACTAGAGAAAGTAATTTGAGTTAGCCCCCAGAATTTTGCACAGAGAACCCTGAACTTCTCCAGAATCGTGCGCGCAGTCCAGGAACTGATTACATTAGATAAACTGATATAGAAAATAATTTTTAGTGTAAAACCATTTCTAGAAACTTATTTAATTCATAACTAATTCATTTTAACTCCTTTTTAATTCATTCCACTTGTATTAATTTGGTATTAATAATGTTTATCACTTGGTAACTCTCTTTCATCATAAAACATAGATTAAAGTTGCTCACCTAGTATACTCTGTACCAAACACTCAATAACTTCGAAAAATTGTAACTACATAACCGTAACTCCGAATTTAGTGATTCTCGAACCTAAGATCTCATTACGATGCATAGAATATTATTATGCAGTATGTTCTCATGTTTGGTGTGATGTTAATTTCTCATGTATCATGTTTTTTGTATTTTTGCGAGTAGACGAGCAAGCAACTGAGGACCCAGGTGCTTAGCAGGTGGAAAATACTGAGCAGGAGCTCGTGGAAGGCAAGTTGTGCCCTTGGTCACTTCTATTTACCCAATAATGTTTCTGTTAATCATTATGATCTGCATAGGTTAATTTTGATGGGACCCAATAGGTCCTAGTTTAGCTATCTTTATACCTTGTTTACTGCTGAACTTTTGGGTAGTACCTTCTATTGCTTTATGTGGTTTTGGGTGTTAAGATACATATTATTCATGATCATGCTTTTATTATCAATTTGTTATTCACTATTCATGACAAGATCATTATGTTAATTGGAACATGGAGAACCACCTAGGAAAATAGTGCTACCACAAGGGTGGTATGGGACGCCCTTGGCTGACTAATTAGGGAAGCTAGTTGATGACTACCTTACCTGAAAGGGGCAAGGGCAGTAGGGGAGTGGTCGGTATAGGGAGGTTCTCGGGTTGATTTTGCTACAATGGCTTTTCAGACGGGGGATTCCAATGTTGCGCTCCCTAGAAACTATAGCTGGTTTTCTGAAGTTAGTGGAACTTTGTAAAGGCCTAGTAGTATTACCATGCCTCGCTTCCTTGGTAGAGGTGTATGGGATTCATGACCTCTTGGTAAATGGGTAACATGACTTGTGGGTAAAGATGTGCAACCTCTGCAGAGTGTAAAAGTGGTATATCAGCCGTGCTCACTATCATGAGCGGCTCGGGCCCTCACATGAGTAACTTATGGAATTAAATTTAACTGGTTATTTGCATCGCATTGTGGTTTATTATTAATTTGATCTATTATTACTCTGGTTGGGTATATACTTACATTTAGTAACCGCTAATAAAATTTGACCAACTTATTAAAGCAATGCTTAGCTTAAACCATTATTTGTTGATCAGCCTTACACTTCACATCAACTCCCACCTTTGGTGAGTCCATGCACATTATTCCCCACAACTTGTTGAGCTATGATCTTTTGTGAGTTCACTCTTGCGATATAACCCCCGCCCCCCACACAGGTGAAGAGCAGGTAGACCAGGAGGAGGTCTACAATGAAGAGTACGAGCTTATCTAGGTGGCGGCTCCCAGTGAGCTTTTGTGGCGCCAAGGAATAATATTTAGTTCACTTTTTTGTTATCATCTATTTTTGTAAGATACTTCTGCTATGTAATAATGATATTTGTGACATTTATCTCTATACACTTTGTCATTATATGTGATGTTCTTCTTTGTCGCACATATGAGACGCACCCGACTTTATCCTTTAAATTCGGGTGTGATAGAAGGGGTATCAGAGGAAATGTTGACTATAGGACGAAACCTAGATAAAACTGGACAAAACCCTTGCCTACTTACCTTCACTCTGATTCTTTCTATACTTTTCTTGATCCTGTCTCACCTTTGGTTGTTCTATTCTGACTATTCTTATCTTTTCTACTCTAGAAAGACAAGAGGGATTTCACACCTTGGACTCCTACAACTACAAACTCCCTAAAGAGATAGGAGACCTAAGACAAAAATATATATATTCCTATCTAAAATGCTTGGTTGATTGTTCTGATGACAAATACTTGATTTGCTTCTTTGATTGACTGAATTAGTATAGCAGGGCATTCTAGCATATACCACCATAAGGTAATATATTAGTATTAGTAGGTGATACACTAATCTACTGAGCTAATAAAACCCCCAAAAGATCATGTCTCGTAATTAAGAGCACCTAGAGGGGGATGAATAGGTGATCCTGTAAAATCCAACACTAATAGCACAAATTTGGTTTATAAAGTATTAGTTAGGTTAAACCAAGTTGCTATAGAGTGAGCTCTTGAGATAAATCAATCACAGAGAAAAGCAACACAAGAGACATGGTGTTTTTATCCCATGGTTCGGCCAAGTAACACTTGCCTACTTCCACGTTGTGGCGTCCCAATGGACGAGGGTTACACTCAACCCCTTTCAAGTGATCCAATGATCAACTTCTATATCACGGTCCTTTTCTTTAGAGTTCTTTTCCCGTTTGTGAGGAATCTCCACAAGTTGGAGCCTCTCGCCCTTACAATGTTTGATCACAAGAAAGGCACAAGAGTAAGGGAGGGAAAGCAAAGCACACAAGACTCAAATCGCAGCAAACACATGCACACAAGCCAAGACGTGAGCACAAAACACAGCGTAGGGAGTTCACAACTCAAATGGTGCTCAAATCTCTAACACAACAATCCAAATGCGTGGTGGCGGAGTCTAGGCATCTTAGAATGATCAGAGAATGCTTGGTAAAATGCTCCATGCTCCTAGGGGTCCCTTTTATAGCCCCAAGCCAGCTAGGAGCCGTTGGAGATCAAGTTGGAAGGCAATTCTTGCCTTCTGTCGGGTGGCGCACCGAACAGTCCGGTGCACCACCGGATATGAACAGTACCTGTCCAGTGCTTGATCTCCTTCCTTATTGGGTGCAGTCGACCGTTGGACCTTCTGTCCCGTTGGTGCACCAGACAGTCCGGTGTGACCAACCGACCGTTGGCCCGGGCCACGCATCGCCCGCTGATTGCGCTGCCGACTGTTGGCCGCGGGCGCCTTTGGCTCATAGGACAGTTCGGTGCACACCAGACGGTCTAGTGATATTTAGCCGAGGCGCATTCGCTTTTTCCCGAGAGCAACGAGTTCATCGCCGGGCCAGCCTGGGCATCGGACACTGTCCGGTGCACCATCGGACAGTCCGGTGCACCACTGCTGTTGCTGGTTTGGCTAAACTCAGCCAAAACTTCTCTTGTCCGATTCTAGTTCTCTTGGCTATGTTCCTGGAACTTAGATAAATATGTTAATACTCAAAAACAATTTACTAAGGCCAGAGACATACCTTGTTCTTTGATTTGCATCTTAGCACTTATGAACCAACTTAGTACATATGAACTAAAACAATGTGTGTTGGGCATCTAATCACCAAAACAATTATAGAAATGGCCCAAGGGCACATTTCCCTTTCAATCTACCCCTTTTTGGTGATTTATGCCAACACATTAAAAAGCAACTAAAATGCAACATCATTCTCAAAAGTGCAAATTTGAAGACCAAATTTTCTCATTTAGTATTTGGCATATTTGGATCACTTTTGCCACCACTTGGTTTGTTTTCGCAAATCAAATTCTTTTTCCTCTAAGTCAAACACACTTGTTTGGGCAAATAGAGAGATGTTTCAAGAGTAATTTTGATCAAGTAGCAAAAACTCCCCCTTTTTCCTATATTCAAAATTTTCCCCCATAAGAGACCAAATTTTGCAATGAGAGGATTTTGGACGAAATACAAATTCTAACTCTACAATTTTTGAAATTCACAAGTGGTTGGCTGATCCATTTGCTTTGGCCTTAATTTCTCCCCCTTTGGCATTAAGCACCAAAACGGAATAACTTTTGGCCCTTTAACCCCATTGCCTCACCAAAATGTCGAATAAGAGCAAAAAGGCAATGAGATTATAACAACGAACTTAGGACAAGATACATTTTACCAGAATGGAGTGGAAGCTCTTTCGTTGTCCAAGTTCACATTTTCCTTTCAATATCCCTTTGAGACTATTTCAAGAACACTTAAACAAACAAGTTAGTCTCAAAGAAGTCAAGTTGTAGCACATCTCCCCCTAAACATGTGCATCATTCTCATAAGGACTTGTGGGTCTGGGGATGAATTGTACAACTTGAGCACCGAAAATAAGCAATAAATGACATGAATGCTTAAAGTAACATGATCAAAGGCATATAACACATGTATGCTATAGATCAATCCAAGTTACGCGAATCTAAGACATTTAGCTCACTACGCAACCTGCAAAACCTTTTCTCATCTAAAGGCTTGGTGAAGATATCGGCTAGCTGGTTCTCGGTGCTAGTGTGATAAATATCGATATCTCCCCTTTGCTGGTGGTCTCTCAGGAAGTGATGCCGGATGTCTATGTGCTTAGTGCGGCTGTGTTCAACAGGATTATCCGCCCAGCGGATTGCACTCTCATTGTCACATATGAGTGGGACTTTGCTCAGATTGTAACCAAAGTCCTGGAGGGTTTGCCTCATCCAAAGCAGTTGCGCACAACACTGTCCTGCAGCAACGTACTCGGCCTCAGCGGTGGATAGGGCAACAGATGTTTGTTTCTTAGAGCTCTAGGACACTAGGGACCTTCCTAGAAACTAGCACGTCCCTGATGTGCTCTTCCTATCAACCTTGCACCCGGCATTGTCGGAATCTGAGTATCCGATTAAGTCAAAGGTAGACCCCTTTGGATATCAGATCCCGAAGCAAGGCGAAGAAACTAAATATCTAAGAATTCGCTTCACCGCCACAAGGTGACACTCCTTAGGGTCGGATTGAAATCTAGCACACATGCATACACTAAGCATAATGTCCGGTCTACTAGCACAAAGATAAAGTAATGAACCTATCATTGACCGGTATGCCTTTTGATCAATGGACATACCTCCTTTGTTGAGGTCTAGATGTCCGTCACTTCCCATCGGTGTCTTCGCGGGCTTGGCATCCTTCATCCCAAAACTCTTGAGAAGATCTTGAGTGTACTTCATTTGGGAGATGAAAGTGCCTTCCTTGAGTTCCTTCACTTGAAATCCAAGGAAGTAGTTCAACTCACCCATCATCGACATCTCAAATTTCTACATCATTACCTTGCTAAACTCCTCACAAGACTTTTGGTTAGTAGAACCAAATATAATGTCATCGACATATATTTGGCAAACAAAAAGACCACCATCACAAGTCTGTGAAAAGAGTGGGATCAGCTTCCCAACCTTGAAAGCATTTGTGATTAGAAAGTCTCTAAGGCATTCATACCATGCTCTTGGGGCTTGCTTAAGTCCATAGAGCACCTTAGAGAGCTAATACACGTTGTCGGGATACCTGTCATTCTCAAAGCCAGGGGGTTGTTTCACGTAGACCTCCTCCTTGATTGGCCCATTGATGAAAGCACTCTTCACGTCCATTTGAAACAGCTTAAAGGATTGGTGAGCAGCATAGGCTAATAAAATCCGAATTGATTCTAACCTAGCCACAGGAGCAAAAGTCTCCTCAAAATCCAAACCTACGACTTGGGCATAACCTATTGCCACAAGTCGAGCCTTGTTCCTTGTCACCACTCCGTGTTTGTCTTGCTTGTTGCGGAACACCCATTTGGTTCCCACAACATTTTGCTTTGGACGTGGCACTAGGCTCTAGACTTCATTTCTTTTGAAGTTGTTGAGCTCTTCCTGCATGGCCAACACCCAGTCCGGATACTGCAAGGCTTCTTCTACCCTGAAAGGCTCAATAGAAAAAACAAATGAGTAATGCTCACAAAAATTAGCTAAACGTGAGCGAATTGTTACTCCCTTACTGATGTCACCTAGAATCTGATCCACTGGGTGGTTTCTTTGGATCGTCGCTCGGACTTGAATTGGAGGGGCCCGTGGTGCTTCTTCCTCCACAACCTGTTCTTCCTGTGCTCCCCTTGATCCTGCCCCTCTTCTTGAGGTACCTGTTCTTCGTCTTGAGTTGGGGGATGCACCATCGTAGAGGAAAATTGTAACACCCCTTGTGTTACTGCCACTAAAACCTAAGCATAACATCATAAGCATTGGCATATCATATGTTTGTTACACATAGAATGCATTCACTAGGCAAAAAATTCAAACAAGTTGTATTGATATGACATTTTGTGAAAAAACCCTAGGGTAGAGTACTTAACCCTAGATTGGGCTTAAAGGGATAACCAAAGTTTAACCAAGAGAAAACTCCAAAGCTTAGTTATAATAATCATAAAATATCATAATAAGTGGACCAAAGTGGCATTAAAACCTTAAAAGTACCACAAACCCTAAATAGAACCCTGGAGAGTCCTAGACTTAAACCCTAGGGGGCTAAGTGTAAAATTAGTGCACTTTTGGACTAAAGTGCAAAAACTATGAAGTTAAGGTGCCTTAAGTAATATGGTTCACAAATATGTGAGTTTGCAAGTAAAACCTTGAGATTTGGACCTAATTGCAAAAGAGCCACACTTAAACTCTATGGGCTAAGTCTGAAATCAGTGGCATTGGCTCAACTTAGGAGCCCTATATCTGCCAAGTTATAAAGTTTTTGCCCTAGGTCACCACATCAATTTTATAGATCTATGGAAGGAGAATAACTTTACTATAGAGATCATGCCTTGGTACCATGAAGAATTCTGAGATAAATGTGCCCCAAGTTGGGATGTCAAGCTGTCTGAAACCTGAATTGTGGTGTTCAGGGTCATGGGATGAACTTTGGGGGCCTTTTTGAAGATGATCCCGTGGATGTTTAGGCATGATGACTGTAGTTGGTTTATAGATGAATCAATAGACAATAACTTGATACTTGTCGATCAGCATGTTGCCATGTAAATTTAGGAGAAAATTTGACTCAAAATTGATCTGTCAGACTGCCTGAATACACTTCACGATGGTACAGTAATTGGATTAGGCCGCCAGCTCAGTACCTCGCCGCCGGCGACTATGCGCTTGGATTCGCACTCGCCGCGATGATTCGTTCTTTGCTCGGTTAGTTAGCGCCGTGGGTGGGTAAATATCATCGGATGGATGAACTTGAGCCCTGTTCACTCCGGCCATCATGTCCTGCCACGGTCGATCATGTTGGCATCACCGGAATTCACCATTATCCGGCCAGACCATGCGGCTTGAGGGGTTAACACGTCGCTGTGAATCAGTATGACAAGCCTAACCATCGCTGGTGAGCTTGCCACGGTTGTGGCCACGAATCACCGCGCTAGTGACTCAGTCCCTACCTCCGGCCGCCGTGTGTCTTCATCCGATTCCTCGGCCACCGCTCACGGACTCTATAAATTGAGTGTGTCGTGAGTTCCGTAGGATAATTATGCATCCAAAGCACCAGCTATTGCCTCCAATCATCCACCAGAGACCACGAATTTCTTACTTCCCCCAATCTTGTTCCTGTCACCACCGAAATACCCTCGTCGTGGCCAGCTTGCTCTAGGTTCGTTCAAGTACTCTGGTCGTTTGTTCTAGCGTCCTTAGGTCCTCCTCAAGCTTCACGACTCCTTTGATTGAACTAGACCGCCCTGGGTTGCCGTGAATGCCCGTGTTCTTCCGTTGCCCATGCGGTCACCGTGGGCAGGGCGTTTTAGTGGGCCATTAGTGAAATTGATTTAGGGGAAACGGTCCTTAGGACTTGAATTTGGCTTCGGCCAAAGTAGGACGCCAGTCGTTGAGTGAATTGGCCGGTACACGAGCACGTCGGAGCTCTGCGCGTCACCGTCCACCGTCGTGGGCTTCGGAGTGTAAATAATTAGAAGTATAGGGGCTCTTCTGAAAATGTCAGTGACTGCCTAAAATATTGTCTTGGACTTTTTCGGGTTATGCCAGAAGACGAGGACTTTCTTGCAAAAACTACACGCGGGCGCGGGCGCGCGCGTTCCCGCCCATAGTTGGGCCGACCTGGGCCGAATTCGATCCAGAACTATTCATGGTTTTTCATTTTCCTTTTCTGCCAGAACTAAAACAATTCTAGAAAATTGTGGAAAAATGATAAAATTACCAAACCAATTTTGCTAGGTCTCTAATTTCCCATAGTATTTAATAAAAATAGTTACTTGATTTTTAGTCCAAATAGGAAATTATAGAGTATTTAAAATAGCTAAAAACCTTGCTTGTGGATTTTTAGAGAATAAATAGTAAATCCAAAATTCACTAAATTTTTAGGATAAACTTTAAATAATAATTAGAAGCCTTGTTTAAAGTTTGGTATGCTTTGGACTATGTTTGATACTTAGAACCCAAAACCCTAGCCCTCCTTGCCCTATGAACTTCACTATTGACTCCGGAAACCCTAAGTTCTCAGAGATCCATGAAGGAAAATTGTATTCAAGACTTTAGATAATAAACTTTTATTATCTTTGCACTCACATGAGCATTACATGGGCATTTATTATTATGTATGGTTATATTTAGAAAACGAAGAAGAAGTAGAAGTCAAAGAAGCAAAGACTTCACCACCACCTGAGGAACATCAGGCAGGCAACTGTTTTTATTTCGATATCTGCGGAACAGAGCCTAATTTACCAGTCACACAAGGCAAGCCTCGGTGCATTTGCCACCTCCTTGTTACTTTTAAAATCTTTCTCACTTACTTGATGCATTAGGTGATAGGAGTTGTGTGCTAAACCAATTCCTGCATTTCCTTCCTTGGATTACTTCTCTTGAAATCCCTGTTCTACAAAAGGTTTTTCTTATGCTTAGCTTTGCTTTAGAAAAACAAAATGTTTTGTTTTCTCAAAAGATGATGTTGCAAAGTGGGTGGGATGTTTTTGAAAATAAAACTTGATGGTGGATCCATCATGGCCATGATGGGTTCAACATCGGAAAAGATGTACCTCTGCCAGGTACCAAACTTTGGGTTTTGAAATGATTAAGCTGAGACCGGGCGGGTGACTTGCACGAGAAGAGAGTCTCGTTGTAGTGTCTCCGTCTGAGTCGTTTAAGGACCGTCTCGATGTAGGCTTGCTGACCGAGGACCCTTTAACTGGTCACATACCTCGTCATGGGTAAGCTTTGCCTTGGGCAGACTAATACCAGAATAAGATACCACGCAATGGGAGTGGAGAGATGGCGAGAGTAGCGTGTACCCTCCATGGTAAGAGGCTGGACAGTGGTGTATCTGTGCTCTCGGTTGGCGTGAACCTGATCTGGTCTTAAGAACCCCGGTGGCGAGTTGACATATGCAAGGGTTAAGTGCTACATATGTCGTGTGATCAGAGATCCTCATCTGAGTATAATCGATTTGGATCGTCGTACCTTCATGGTTATGAAGACTTGGTCACTACCCTATACGTAGAAATCCAGTGAACTAAAGGGATAATGAAAAGATGGCTAGTATAGGCCAAGTGCTTGAACTAGGGTAGAAAGAACTCTAGATATAGGTAACTTTACTTAACCTGATAAGTAAAAATGGATTTTTAAGGATCCACTCTTAGTAAGCATTTCTGCAAACAGAGTCATTGATTATTGATAATCCTTACCTTGACTCCCTCTAGCCAGCATACCCTTGAGAGTCTTTTCTTTAGTCGGGTAAGACTTGCTGAGTAATTCCATACTCAGGGCTTTATCCCATGTTGTTTTAGGTACCAAACTTTGGGTTTTGTTGCTTCTGTTCAAAGGTGGTACCAAAGGAAGAGCCTCAAGACTAAAGATGCGGGAGGAAAGGATCCTCCGTAAAACTTTTGTTTAATACTTATCGGGAGGGGTTTTTGACTCCCATGGTTTGTAATAATAATACTCAGCACTCATATAATATGTTCTGGTCTGTAACTATATAACTTTGTCTTACTTTTCAATAAAGGTAAGTTAATGTAATTGCTTCCGCATTTTTGTATCTCTGATGTGTTATAATGTATGCGTGACGGGTGAAACGCTCTTGGGAAATGTAAGGAAAGCAGATACCAAACTTGTCAAGTGATTCAGGGGCACCTTTAGGGTTGTCTGAGGTCCATTGGACAAGGACAACTGTAGGTGGGCCTAATGATTTGGGAGGTTCCGTCACAGCTTGTATCGGAGCGAAGCCCATCTCTGCAGATGTTATGAGGCATCTTCAAAAAGAATTTTCAAAGACTTATCTAGAAAATTTCTTTCTTTCTTATCTAACCACCTTCTAAGTATTTATTTGAAAGGCTAGACAGTAGAGTACAATGTATAGAAGGTGTGAATCAACTCAGGTTGATTTTGTAATTACACATGCATCATGCTAAAAACTATGCTAATAAGATTTTCCCCATTAAGAAATGCCGCCGCGCACAAGAAAGACCGCGCGCAAGTCTACTGGGCCGATTGGCGTACCCCGTCATCAACTCGCTCTGAGGCATGAAGGCAGTAGCAGTGGTAGCAATGATCCAATCGGGGATCTGGAAGCCCAAATTGATCAGCTTCGAACAGAACTCTGTCGCAGGAACGACATATGGGTCGCAGATGGTGAAAGAATAAACGAATTAAGAACAGACATCCGCCACCTGCAAGATCAGCTCGTGGAACGAGATCTAGCGCTCGACTGGGCGGTTAACTCTCGTTCGCTTGCTTGGGCAAAGGAAGCTAGAGCTCGAGCCCACGTGGAAGAGCTCAGCACAGCCATAGATAACTTGCAGGTTTATTGTAATACATTACATGAAGAAGTTCATGTATTGTATTCCCAACTGCACCCCAACGTACCTGCGGATCCTGTCGGGATAGAAGTCGGACCTCCTGGGACAGCGGGAGAAGCCTTTGGTGGTGAACTAGACCTTTTCAGGCCTCCTCCCTCTATGAAGTTGGTAGATGAATGGTCTCCTACTCCCGACAGCAAGGCTACCAAAAGTGACAAGAAGCAAGAGTAGTATAGTGTAGAAGTAGTAGTAATGTATAATAGGTAATGTAATCCTGTTGTAAAATTCGAGTCTGTAACATTACCCTTTTTAGTAATGTAAAATGGATGGTTTTTTTGGCATATTATATTCTTCCAAATGTTTGTTGCCTTAGATGCCTTCCAAGACTTGTTCACAGGATGGAGCAGGGACCTCCAGTGGGAGGGAAGCAACTCCGAACCCACCCCACTACCTCCAACGTTAGCTGAGGCCATCGCTGCCTTGGTTAACACTACGGCCGAAAACACCCGTTTTCTGTGGGAAATGGCGGGTCAACAGTTACAACAGCAAGGCGGGCGAGCATATCAGCAAGGACCCCGTGAAACATCGTATTTGGATTTCTCCGAGACACGCCCTCCGTTGTTCGTCAAGGCGGAAGATCCTCTGGAAGCGGATGAATGGTTCCGCGTTATCGAGTAGAAGTTCGGGCTTCTCCGATGTACAGAGATTCACAAGCCCCTATTCATAGCACAACAATTGCGCGGCCCTGCCAGCACTTGATGGGGAAATTTTGTAGCCGTTCAACTGGCTGGTCATCAAATAACTTGGGATGAGTTCAAGTTGGCTTTCCGGGAGCACTATATACCTGAAGGGGTGCTCCACCTGAAGCAGGAGGAGTTTATGAAGCTGAAACAAGGTGGGGATACTGTCACTCAGTATCTCAACAAATTCAACCACTTATCCCAATATGCTATCGATCAAGTCAACATGGATTTAAAAAAGAGGAATTGTTTCATGAGAGGTCTTAATGATCGAATGCAAATGAAGATGGCCACCTGCATTAATCTTTCCTACGGAAGGGCTGTCAGTACTGCACTGGCAGTCGAGGCTAAATATGCAGGCTCTAGAAAATCCAAGGGTTACAGAGGCGACAGGCCCAGTCAGGGGTCTGAGAAACGACAAAGGTTGGCAATCCGACCTTTTAATCCGAATCGCTCTTCCCCACGTCCACCCTCCTACACTTTCAAGCAACCGGTCTTCATTTTCCCCGCCACTGCCCCTACTTCAACCACTCAGCCGGGTGCCACTGGTACTCGTTTCCCTGCCCTCCCAAGCTCTTCAACTGGCTGTTTCAATTGCGGAAAGTCCGGACACTTTATCAAGGACTGTCCCTACCTGAAGCAGAATAAATCAAGTAATCAGCTGAGTTTTGGAAATTCCACTCAAGGAAAGGGAAACATGGCAAACAATACCATGGGCAATAGTACAAGGAAAACGGGACGGATTTATTATACTCAAGTGGCCACAACACCGAACGGCGAACCAGTTATGATGGGTACGTTTCTAGTGGCCAATCACCCTGCAATTATTCTATTTGATTCTGGTGCTTTGCATACATTCATAAGCAAGAAGTTTGTGAAGCAACATTGCATTCCATACCATGAATCAAGGGAACGGTTTAAAATTCATTCGCCTAGGGGACAAATATTTACTGAAGAAGTGGCTTACCAAGTGCCCGTAACATTGGCTGAGCGGGACTTTCCTACTAATATGATTGTGCTGGAAGGCCAAGATATAGATGTAATTCTGGGCATGAATTGGTTGGCCCAACATAAAGCTATTCTAAACACTAATTTGAGAACTATCAGATTGAGTTATGGCCAAGAAGAGGTTCTCTTCACCATCCCCGTAGCCATTCCAGCTAAACCATTTGGCAGAGTGTATGAAGCTATCATACCGGAGATCCAAGATATTCTGGTAGTATGTGAGTTCCCAGACATTTTTCCAGAAGATTTCCCCGGACTACCTCCAAAAAGAGATGTAGAATTTGTGATTGAGTTGAAGCCCGGTACGGCTCCTATTTCTAGAAGGTCGTACTGAATGCCTCCAAATGAACTGGCAGAGCTCCAGACCCAATTACAAGATCTACTGGAGAAGGGATTCATCCGGCCAAGCTCATCACCATGGGGTTGTCCAGCCATCTTTGTTAAGAAGAAGGATCAAACACTACGGATGTGCGTGGATTATAGACCCCTTAATGAGGTTACCATCAAAAATAAGTACCCTCTTCCACGGATTGACATTCTATATGATCAACTGACTGGAGCGAGGGTCTTCTCTAAGATTGACCTCAGATCGGGCTATCATCAGATCCGTATCCGACCCGAAGATATACCGAAGACCGCATTCACTACGCGGTATGGGTTATTTGAATATCTGGTTATGTCTTTCGGACTAACAAACTCCTGCCCACTTCACCTATCTTATGAACTCGGTATTCATGCCCAAGCTGGATAAGTTTGTAGTGGTATTCATTGATGATATCTTGATATATTCCAAGAATGAAGAGGAGCATGCTCGGCATTTACGGATCGTGTTGATGCGCTTAAAAGAACACCAATTATATGCTAAGTTCAGTAAGTGCGCGTTCTGGCTGGAAGAGATCCAATTTCTGGGACATGTATTATCTGCCAAGGGGATTGCAGTGGATCCTGGCAATGTCAATGATATTTTGGAGTGGAAAACCCCAACCACTGTACATCAAGTCCGAAGTTTCCCTGGACTAGCTTGCTATTACCGCTGATTCATACCAGATTTTTCCAAACTTGTGAAACCAATCACAAGTTTATTGAAGAATGATACTAAATTTATTTGGTCTTCAAAGTGTAATGAAGCCTTTGAATAGTTGAAGGTATTATTAAACACTGCTCCGGTATTGGCTCAACCGGATATGGAAAAGCCCTTTGATGTGTATTGTGACGCATCGGGCAGTGGTCTCGGCTGTGTATTAATGCAAGAAGGCCGAGTAATAGCTTATGCTTCAAGGCAGTTGCGCCGACATGAGGAACATTATCCAACTCATGATCTGGAGTTAGCTGTAGTGGTTCATGCCCTAAAAATCTGGCATCATTATCTGCTGGGGAATATCTGTCACATCTATATAGATCATAAAAGTTTGAAGTACATATTCATCCAGTCAGAATTGAACATGAGATAGAGGCGATGGCTCAAGCTTATTAAAGACTATGAATTGGAAATTCATTATCACCTAGGCAAGGCCAATGTTGTGGCAGACACACTCAACCGCAAGGCTTCCTGTCACTGTCTTACCATGAAGATTTCTGACATTACCTTATGCCAAGAAATGGAAAAGTTGAACCTAGGAATGATCCAACAAGGAGCCTTAAATCAGCTAAAGCTTGAGTCAGTCCTTTTACAAAGGATAATTGATGCTCAAAAGAATGATGAGGGTATGAAGCACATCCATGAGAAGATAAAGGCTGGAAGAGCCACATGTTTCAGAAAAGACGATCAAGGCATTATATGGTTCAACAAACGCATAGTTGTGCCTAAGAATAAGGAAGTCCGCCAGCAAATATTAGATGAAGCACATCTTAGTCGCTATTCTATTCATCCTGGAAGCACTAAGATGTATCATGACCTAAAACAACATTATTGGTGGACAAAGATGAAGATCAAGATTGCACGATATGTGGCATGATGTGACACCTGTAGATGTGTCAAAGCCACACACATGAAAGCTGCTGGTCCATTACAGTCTTTACCTATTCCAGCATGGAAATGAGAGGATATTAGTATGGACTTTATTGTGGGGTTAGCCAGAACAGCAAGAGGGTATGATTCAATCTGGGTCATTGTTGATCGACTTACAAAGATCGCCCACTTCATTCTAGTCAGGGTAAAGTATATAGTGGCCACATATGCAGAATTATACATTGCCCGTATTCTCAGTTTGCATGGTGTTCCAAAGACTATAGTGTCGGATCATGTACCACAATTCGTGTCCAAATTTTGGGAAGAATTTCACAAGGCTTTGGATACTAAGTTGCTCCATAGTTCGGCCTATCATCCTCAAACCAGTGGGCAGACTGAGAGAGTGAATCAAATACTTGAGGACATGTTACGAGCTTGTGCTCTAGAATTCCCACAAAAATGGGATGATTATTTACCATTAGCAGAGTTCTCATACAATAATAGCTATCAAGAAAGCAACAAGATGGCACCCTTTGAGGCTTTGTATGGGCGACGGTGTCGTACTCCGTTAAACTGGTCTGAACCAGGTCAGAGAAGTTTCTTTAGGCCAGATATGGTAAAGGAGACATAAGAGAAAGTTCAACGAATAATTCATAATTTGAAGAAAGCTCAAGCTCGACAGAAGAGTTACGCAGACAAACACCGGATACCCTATACTTTCTAGTTGGAGACTATGTCTACCTGAAAGTTTCACCAATGAAGGGTGTATCACGTTTTGGGGTAAAAGGGAAGCTTGCACCCAGGTATATTGGTCCTTTTCCTATCCTTGAAAGATATGGACTAGTGGCATACCGACTCCAGTTACTTGAAACCTTGTCTGCAGTACATAATGTGTTCCACGTGTCTTAATTGAAGAATTGTCTTCGGGTTCCCGATCGAACCATTGAAGTAATGGATGTTGCCTTAGAACCAGACTTGACATATTCAGAGCACCCTATTCGAGTCTTGGATCAAAAGACAGAATTACCTGAAGAAAAACTCTTAAGTTTTACAATATACAGTGGAACCAGCATTCAGAAGATGAGGCTACATGGGAAACTCGAGACTTTTTAGAAAAGAATTTCCTAGGCATTTTAGCCTCATGTAATTTGTAAAGTTTATACAATTGTTGTAATAAAGGAGTGAGCCCCAAACCACCCCTGCCTTGTACCATAAATAAGGAAATAAAAATGTGAAGCATTTCCTTTTCCATTACTTGCCCTAGGACTTTTAATCTCAGACGAGATTCTTTTATGGGGGGAAGGATGTAACACCCCTAGTGTTACTGCCACTAAAACCTGAGCATAACATCATAAGCATTGGCATATCATATGTTTGTTACACCTAGAATGCATTCACTAGGCAAAAATTTCAAACAAGTTGTATTGATATGACATTTTGTGAACAAAACCCTAGGGTAGAGTACTTAACCATAGATTGGGCTTAAAGGGATAACCAAAGTTTAACCAAGAGAAAACTCCAAAGCTTAGTTATAGTAATCATAAAATATCATAATAAGTGGACCAAAGTGGCATTAGAACCTTAAAAGTACCACAAACCCTAAATAAAACCCTAGAGAGTCCTAGACTTAAACCCTAAGGGGCTAAGTGCAAAATTAGTGCACTTTTGGACTAAAGTGCAAAAACTATGAAGTTAAGGTGCCTTAAGTAATATGGTTCACAAATATGTAAATTTGCAAGTAAAACCTAGAGATTTGGACCTAATTGCAAAAGAGCCACACTTAAACTCTATGGGCTTAGTCTGAAATTAGTGGCATTGGCTCAACTTAGGAGCCCTATATCTGCCAAGTTATAAAGTTTTTGCCCTAGGTCACCACATCAATTTTGTAGATCTATGGAAGGAGAATAACTTTACTATAGAGATCATGCCTTGGTACCATGAAGAATTCTGAGATAAATGTGCCCCAAGTTGGGCTGTCAGGCTGTCTGAAACCTGAATTGTGGTGTTCAGGGTCATGGGATGAACTTTGGGGGCCTTTTTGAAGATGATCACGTGGATGTTTAGGCATGATGACTGTAGTTGGTTTATAGATGAATCATTAGACAATAACTTTGATACTGGTCGATCAGCATGTTGCCATGTAAATTTAGGAGAAAATTTGACTCAAAATTGATCTATCAGACTGCCTGAATACACTTCACGATGGTACAGTAATTGGATCAGGCCACCAGCTCAGTACCTCACCGCCGGCGACTATGCGCCTAGATTCGCACTTGCCATGATGATTCGTGCTTGGCTCGGTTAGTTAGCGCCGTGGGTGGGTAAATATCATCGGATGGATGAACTTGAGCCCTGTTCACTCCGGCCGTCGTGTCCCGCCACGGTCGATCGTGCTAGCATCACCAGAATTCACCATTATCCAGCTAGACCATGGGGCTTGAGGGGTTGACACATCGCTGTGAATCAGTCTGACAAGCCCAACCATCGCCGGTGAGCTTGCCACGGTTGTGGCCACGAATCACCGCGCCAGTGACTCAGTCCCTACCTCCGGCCACCATGCGTCTTCATCTGATTCCTCGGACGCCGCTCATGGACTCTATAAATTGAGTGTGCCATGAGTTCCGTAGGATAATTACGCATCCAAAGCACCAACTATTGCCTCTAATCATCCACCAGAGACCGCGAATTTCTTACCTCCCCCAATCTTGTTCCTGTCTCTACCAAAACACCCTCGTCGTGGCCAGCTTGCTCCAGGTTCGTTCACGCACTCTGGTCATTTGTTCTAGCATCCTTAGGTCCTCCTCAAGCTTCATGACTCCTTTGATTGAACTAGACCGCCCTGGGTTGCCGTGAACGCCCGTGTTCTTCCGTTGCCCATGCGGTCACCATGGGCAGGGCGTTTTAGTGCACCATTAGTGAAATTGATTTAGGGAAAATGGTCCTTAGGTCTTGAATTTGGCTTCAGCCAAAGTAGGACGCTAGTCGTTGAGCGAATTGGCCGGTACACGAGCACGTCGGAGCTCTGCGCATCGCCGTCCACCATCATGGGCTTCGAAGTGTAAAGAATTAGAAGTATAGGGGCTCTTCTGAAAATGTCAGTGACTGCCTAGAATAGAGTCTTGGACTCTGTCTGGTTATGCCAGAAGACGGGGACTTTCTTGCAAAAACTACACGCGGGCGCGGGCGCGCGCGTTCACGCCCGTAGTTGGGCCGACCTAGGCCGAATTCGATCCAGAACTATTCATGGTTTTTCTTTTTCCTTTTCTGCCAGAGCTAAAACAATTCTAGCAAATTGTAGAGAAATGATAAAATTACCAAACCAATTTTGCTAGGTCTCTAATTTCCTATAGTATTTAATAAAAATAGTTACTTGATTTTTAGTCCAAATAGGAAATTATAGAGTATTTAAAATAGCCAAAAACCTTGCTTCTGGATTTTTAGAGAATAAATAGTAAATCCAAAATTCACTAAATTTTTAGGATAAACTTTAAATAATAATTAGAAGCCTTGTGTAAAGTTTGGTATGCTTTGGACTATGTTTGATACTTAGAACCCAAAACCCTAGCCCCTGCCCTGTGAACTTCACTGTTGACTCCGGAAACCCTAAGTTTTCAGAGATCCGTGAAGGAAAATTGTATTCAAGACATTAGATAAAAAACTTTTATTATCTTTGCACTCTCATGAGAATTACATGGGCATTTATTATTATGTATGGTTATGTTGGGGACTTGTTCTCAAATGCTATGAATTAAGAACAAGGCAACATAAAAGGGTTAACAGTTAGAACCATTCGTCCTTCGAAGCCTTATATCTTTTAGGATATAAAGATCTTCAGACGAAGGGCGTGAAGGACATACCTTCGACATTTTAACATATATTAATGAAGGAAGAAGCATATAAAACATGAGAAATATCATAAATAATCATATGGCATCATTAATATCCTTAAATCATATCATTATGAATAGACATGAACAATATCGAATTACATTTATACCTTCGGCTCGATAGAAGGCAAAGATTCAAGTGTGATGTGCGAGCGAATACAAATCAGCGTGAACAGTATGGGGGTACTGTTCACCTATTTATAGGCATAGGGCGCAGCCTATGAGATTTTACATTCATGTCCTTTACAAAAGATTACAACTATGACACAAGCTCTCATGGACTAATTGGTCATTTTATCTTTAAGTCGGTGCGATCCTTCGTCTTGAGACATGTTACTGTGCCGAAGCTTCATGGATGGTGGCTTCGGCGCTGCTTTTGAGAGGATCTGCCGAAGGTATCTCCTCTTTCAGGATCTTCGGCGACGAAGTATACCCCCAATAGTAGCCCCTTCATGCTGCTAGATCGTTTTTCGTAACGAGCTTGATCCATGAAAAAGTATCCTAAGCTTCGGAAAGCCGAAGATCCGAAAAACACCTTCCTTGAGCTCGTTGCCGAGAAACGAATAAAATATTCCGAGTGCGAAATGGTCCCACCATGCATCGAGCATACGCGTCCTGGCGATTCACCTTCTCAAGCTCTGTGGCCCACCATTCTGTGAGTGTGGGCGACTGTTCATCCGGTGCGGAAGACTTGGCGATTCACCTTCCCGCCTGCGGCACTATATAAACAGACGGGTAAGTGTGAAGTTACCACAGCATTCATTGCTATTGCACTGTTTTGCTGCCAAAAATTTGACCATAGCCGAAGCTTGTTTATTGCACTCAACCGAAGCACCGCTTTTGCTTTTGCTTCGTCTCAAGAGGGAGCTTCGGCAAAATTAAAAAAGGTTAACGACTTCGTCAAAAATTGTAAGAAATTCACCATCAAATGGCAAGGGTGCACTCCACCGCTAGGGTTACATATGACGAAGAAGAAGCCGAAGCTGCTGAAACTGCTCCGATTTCCGAAGTAATGAGACAGTCAGGGCTGGTAGTGCCGGAGGACGTTTCTGACGAAGGTGCACCTGCTGCCAAAGCTGAGCAAGTTGATGTTTAAGAAGGTGAAAGTGAAGAAGAATATAGTGCCCTGCCATCTAAATCCAGCCACCTAGAGTTTGGAAAATCTACTGTTACTGAGGATGATATGCCAAAATTGTTAAAGCTAGGCTATTTCAGTGAAGCCAAGAAGAAGCTGATTCGTTTTGGCGGAGAGGAGATCACCCCAAAGCTAGAAAAGGATGAGGTGGTAGTTTTTAAAAGCTTCTTTAAAGCAGGATTGAGATTTCCTTTGCATGAAATGATTGCGGATGTTTTGGAGAACTTCGGGATTTATCTTCATCAGTTGACTCCTAACGCCATCGTTAGGCTTAGTGTCTATATTTGGGCTCTCCGAAGTCAGGGGGCGGAACCACTTGCCGAAGGCTTCTGCCGGTTACATGAGCTTCATTACCAGACAAAAGCTAGAGAAGATGAGCTGCATGAAAACTTCGGGTGCTACAATTTTGCTTATCGCAAAGATGCAAAGTCTCCGGTTATTTGCTACCGTACCAAATGGCCAACTGGCTGGAAGGCTAAGTGGTTTTATGTTAAGGTTGATGAGAAAAAGGAGAAGCTGGTTCAGAGCCCATTAGACTTAATCTTCGGAGAAACTAGGCCCCAGTGTGACATGACATTGGGGGGACCATGTCAAATTGCTTTGGGTGAATTTCGAGTTGTTTCGGAGCATATTGGTACTAGGGATTTGGTACAAGAATTATTAGCTTATAGAGTATTCCCAACTTTGAAAGAATGGGACATGCTGAAGCTGAAAGGGGAAAGAAAAAGAAGGAACTTGTTCGGCTACCATATCATTTCAAGTTCAAGAAACACTTCAAAGAACCCTGCCAAGAGTGGTTGGAGACAATTGAGGTTATGTGCAACGAGATTTTGGGCAATTACATGAGAAAAGAAGATCAGTTGATGACCGCAGCCTTCGGCACCCGACTGAAGTGAAGATTAAATCGGGCAATGGATGCTTTGAATTTTGAATATCCAGACTACGAACGATTGAGTAAGGGCGCCGAAGGGTAAAAAAAGAGTTGTCAGTGTTGTGGGCAGGCAGGCCGCTAGAATGGTAAAAGAAGATGAAGAAAAACTAAAGAGGAGAAGACTGAGCCCTGAGCCGAAGGCAATCGCCTCGAAGAAGAGGAAAGCTATGGTCCCGAAGCAAAAGGTAGCTGATAAGGAAGAAGAGACTGCCTCAACACCTTCTGCTGCCGACGTAGAAGAAATTCTAAAGGTAATTACTGAATCATTGCCCATCAAGCTAAGTCCACTGGGGCCGCATCTGACGAAGCTTTTACAGAAGAAGGAGGAGCCTTCGGCAACAAAGAAGTTTGCTAGGCCAAAAAAACAAAGAATTATTACTGTGACAGAGGCCATTGAAGAAACACCACCACCAGCCTCGGCGCCAAAAACACCAGCTGTTGAGAGCGCTGCAGCTACCGAAGCTACACCTGCTGAAGCTGCAACTACCGAAGGTGCAAACTTAGAAACTACACTTTCTGATATTGATAAAATACTTCTAGACATAGTTGCAGAAGAGACTGGCACAGCCACCGAAGAAACCATGGCCACAGTGCCTGGGAAAGAGAGGGAAATCACCGAAGATACTTCAGAAGGAGAAAGTTTCAACTTTGAAAGCTTAATTGGTCAAGAATTAACAAAGGCTGAGAAAGAAGAATTGAAAGACTACGCCATCTCCTGCGGGTACCAGCCAGGAGCACTACTCTTCGGCGGTATTGACGATGAAAGCCTGGGTTGCCTCCAAGACCGAACCGGAGCAAAAGTTATCGGTACTCTATCGAAGAGTATTGGCTTCCCGAAGCTTGAGAGCGATATTAGCCGCTACGAACGACATCATATCGTCGGTAGTTTATTCTATTCTAACTTCAAGGTAAAAACTTTTCTTTGAGTTTGCATTGTTTTTAACTTCAAAGGTCTTTTTTAACGAAGGTTGCTTCTATACAGAGTATGTTATTAAGCAAAGCTTTGAGGATGCAACAGGATCTTGAGGATAAAAAACACGAAGTTATAATTGAAGGGTTAGAGAGCAAAATAAAAGATCAAACAGCTACTCTTGAAAAGAAAGATTTTGAACTTCAGACAATGGAAGGTTTACTGGCCGAAGCTGAGGTCAAAATTGCAAAGTTGGATAAAGAGCTTCTCTCAAAATCAGAGAGTTTCAAACAAGAAAAACAGAAATTTGATAAAAAGCTTGCGGCTGAGGCCGAAAAAAGTTCAAATTTGCAAAAATCATTGAAAGAGCTTCAAGATAAATGTCTGGAGTTCAGCAACCAATGCGTGCAGCGGCTAAGGCAGATCTTCAACTCAGTTGGAGCCAACTCTGAAGAATTTAATCCTTCAGTTGAAGACCTGCCGGGAACCTTCGAACACATTGAGGGCGAAGTTGATGCTCTTGATGAAGTTATAGCAGGTCACGGTGATTTCTGTGCCCTACTAGCTTCTCGGGGCACAGCTGTTGCCTTCATGAAGTCTGGTTGCACGCATGGAAAAATTGTTAATAGACCAAATTTCAGCTTATCACCAGCAGATCTGATTGATATCCCCAGTCTAGCTCGAAGCATAGGGAACAGATTTATAAAGCAAATATGGACAAAGGGTGGGCGGAGCCTAGCTGGTGACGAAGCCGGGGTCATCTCAAGCCGGTAAAATCATACCTTGTGCTTACCTTTTCCTTGAAACTTGAAGTTCTCTTATAATGCTTTGATATGTACAGGATGACAAAGCCGAAGAACATAGAGCTGAAGCCTAGCTGGTAATCCGAAGCTCAGCAAATGAAGACGAAGCTAGAGTACCTAGCTGTGGAAAAATTCTAAGGAAACTTTTGTATTAACCTTTGTAAAGAATATTGTAACTTAAGAATCAGATTGTACTCTGTAAATTTGTCCATACCTTGTAATATGTTTTTACCTTTCCATCGATGTATGAAATGCTTTGATGTGGTCGAAACCTGTATTTTTGAGCCGAAGGCGAAAAACACCTTCCCTTCTTTTCGTACACAACAAAGCACGAATCTGCTTCTTGAAGTTGCATGCTTAGACCCGAAGCAACTGTCTGTATCTATATGATATGATGATGATATGATATGATGATGATGATCCTATGTATGTCTAAATGAATGTTTATGAATGCAATGTATGATGTAATGTTTCATGCAAATGAATGCCCAAACACACATATCCGAAGCTTCATCCACAACCTTCATTACTGTTGGGGACCTTCGGCTTCCGAAGGTCCTCAAAAACATGATTTGACAATGTTTTCCGAGTGAAACATGTGAATAGGTATCTTCGGAGTCAGGTTGCGGGTATACAAGAGCATGGTTAAGACGAAGCTTGGCTGGGATGGAAAGCGACCACGACGAAGGATAAGATGATCACGAAGCTATGTGCAGAAAAGCTTCGGCATGACGGCAGAAAAGAGGAACCGACTTAAAGATGAAAAGCCAAATTAAACCTCGAAGAGTTGCTATAGAGTTATTGATATATGTAAAGGGCATCAATGTAATTTTACATGGGCTGCGTCCCGTGCCTATAAATAGATGAACAGTACTCCCGTACTGTTCAGGCTGACTTGGCATACGCTTTTTGCATCACGTCTGTACCTTTACTTTTCATCAATCTGAAGGTACATTTATAATTTATCTTTATGAATTTGGTAATAAAAATAAGTTGATGATAATATTCGTATCATTATTCATGTTTCATATATGTGTTCTTTTTTACCATCTTTTCGATCTTACGAAGGTCTTTTCCTTCGTAACCTTCGTCCGGAATTCATTATATCTGAAAGGGCATAGTGTTTATAAGGACGAAGGAATTTAACATTTAACACTTTTTATGTTGCCTTGTTCTTAACTCTTAGCATTTGAGAACAAGTCCCCAACAATTACCTTAGGAATAACTGAAATCTCTTTGCCGTTTATTTTTCGGCTGCACCGTTTATTTTTCGGTGTAAGTTCTGCATCCCCTTAGGAACGTCTTTTGAACTTCTTCGCCTTCTATTTCGGCGGTATTCGCGTTGACTTTTCGTGCTTCGCCTTATATTTCTGCGGTATTTAGCTCTGCATTCCCTAAGGAATGACTTTTGAGCAGAAAACATACGCTGCGCTCCCTTAGGAACGACTTTTTGTAGCTTCGTCATGCTCTACATCCCCTTAGGGATGACTTTCGAGCTTCTCTCTGCTTTTTCCTTTTTTTTCTCTGTGCACTCGAAGGTGCATGCCCAGATTTTACATTTACATATTTGGGGGATTTTGCTCTCATGGAGCTAAATAAGAAAAAGAAAAATTACAAATTATGGCCCCATTAAAAACCTTTCTCCCCCTTTGGAAAGGAAAAGGGTACCATAGGAAAAATGAAAAAGATTACATCAAATTACACATAGTATTGCCGAAGCTCGCCCGCATTCGAAGATCTAGGAATGTTGTTGCCGTCCATATCCTTCAATCTGTAAGAACCGGGTTTTGACGAAGATACCACAAGAAAGGGTCCTTCCCACTTCAGCTGTAACTTGCCTACTGTATCTAGATTTGCCACTCTACGAAGCACCAGATGACCTGGCTTAATGTTTTTAGCCGTACCTTTCTGTCACGCCATTTCATTGTTTCTGCTTGATATTTAATAATATTCTCCACAGCCTGAAGCCTAGTCCCTTCTATAGCATCTTTTGCCACAGAATAATCAGCTTCGTCCTCTGCCGAAGCTGCTGTTCTAATTGACCCTGCCTTAGCTTCTTCCGGAGTTATTGCTTCGTCACCAAACAATAACTTGAATGGCATAAAACCTATTGACCTTGATATTGTTGTGTTGTGGCTCCACACCACTTTAATCAACTCATCTGGCCATTTTTCTCTAGGCTGATTGAAGATTAACTTCATTATTCCCATCACTATGATACCATTTGCCCTTTCGACAAGTCTGTTTGACTCTAGATGTCTGACCGATGCAAAATGGATCTTGGTGCCAATCCGATCATAGAATTCCCTGAAAGCTTCGGCATCAAACTGTGTTCCATTGTCTACTGTGATAGCCCTCGGCACACCAAAACGATAGACAATATTTTGCCAGAAAAACTTCTGGACTGTGACCGAAGTTATTGTGGCCAAAGGCTTCGCCTCGATCCACTTAGAAAAATATTCTACCGCCACCACAACATATTTTAAATTGCCTTGTGCTGGTGGAAGCGGGCCTAGCAAATCAAGACCCCACCTTTGCAATGGCCAAGTGGGCTATATTAATTGAGTAAGAGATGATGGTTGCTTCTGGTCTCTGGCACATTTTTGACAGCCTTCACACTTTTGGACTAGCTCTGCTGTATCCGAAGCTGCCTTCGGCCAGTAAAATCCTTGTCAAAAAACTTTTCCCAGCAAAGGCCTAGACCCAATGTGAGATCCACACAATCCTGCATGTATCTCCTTCATCAGCTCTATACCTTCGGCTCTAGATAAACACTTAAGAAGTGGAGAGCAGACTCCATGCTTGTATAACTCCCCTCTGACTATTACATATGGTCTTGTTCTTGCCTCCATTCTCTTATTATAAGCTTCATTGTCTGAAAGGCAATTACCTTGGAGGAAAGATATAATCTCAGTCCTCCAATCTTCACTATGAACAGAAGATATAGTGAGCACTGCTCTTTCGAGGAGTTCCACCGAAGGTGCTCTTATTGTTTCAAAAAACACTTCCGAAGGTAGAGGTAGCCCCTGTGCCGCTGACTTGGCTAACAGATCAGCGTGCTCGTTTTCTCCTCGCGGAATATTCTTAACAGAAAACCCTTCGAATGAAGCCTCAAGCCTTCGAACTGTATCTAGGTATTTCTCAAGCTTCGGATCTCTTGCTTTGCAACTCTTGTCGACATGTCCAGAAATAACTTGAGAGTCGGTTTTAAGGACCGCCCTTCTAATCCCATTGCCCTTAACTTCCGAAGCCCCAAAAGCAAAGCTTCGTATTCAGCAATATTATTTGTGCAGTTAAAGTCAAGCTTTACTGCATAGCATGTTCTGACTTTGGAAGGTGCAACTAAAGCAGCAGCCGCACCTGCCCCGAAGGTTCCCCAAGAACCATCGCAGAACACTGTCCAAGCTTCGGCATCTTTATTTGCTTCTTCTTCTTGAGCCCCTGGCGTCCAGTCAGCAATAAAGTCTGCTAGCGCTTGGGACTGAATCGAGGATTGATGCACATAATCAATGCTGAATTCGTTGAGTTCCGCAGCCCACTTTCCAATCCTTCCAATAGCTTCTCTGTTCCTCATGATGTCCTTCAGAGGCTGTGACGAAGGACCAATTATATGGAATGCTTGAAAATAATGCCGAAGCTTCCTGGAGGCCATTAAGACAGCATACAACACCTTCTCCAATTCTGTATAATTTTTCTTTGATAAGCTTAGAACTTCGGAGACAAAGTATACTGGGGCTTGTTTTTTGATTTGTCCATCGAATTTTTCCTGCACAAGCACCGCACTTACATACAATAGTAATGGAGCCCCTGGCGCAGGTGGAGTTAATGTTGTGATATCAATCAAGTATTGCTTCAGCTCTTCAAAGGCTTTTTGTTGAGCTGGGCCCCATTGAAAGACTTTGGCTGACTTTAGTATTTCAAAGAATGGCAAGTTTCTTTCTGCTGACCTAGATATAAATCTATTCAATGAAGCCAATCTTCCTGCCAACCATTGAGCCCCCTTCTTTGTGCTCGGTGGTTCCATTCGAAGGATAGCTTCAATCTTGCTTGGGTTAACTTCAATCCCCTTCGTTGAAACCAGACAACCAAGAAATTTGCCTTTCTTCACTCCAAAGACACACTTTTCAGGATTTAATTTCAGGCCAGCTTGTCTGAAATTAGCAAATGTTTCTTGCAGATCAGTGATATGATTTTCTTGCTTCATGCTTTTTACTATGATATCATCGACATATGTTAGCACATTTCTGCCTATTTGGGAATGAAGGACTTTGGCCGTCATCCTGCTGAAACTGCCTCCAGCATTTTTGAGCCCCTCAGGCATCCGAATATAGCAATAGGTTCCACTGGGAGTTATGAAGCTGGTCTTCGGCTCATCCTCCTTCTTCATCCATATTTGATGATATCCTGAGTAGCAATCCAGAAGACTCATAAGTTTTGATGAAGCTGCTGCATCCACAAGAGAGTCTATCCTTGGTAATGGGAATTTGTCCTTCAGACAGGCCTTGTTGAGGTCCATGAAATCAATACACATTCTCCATTTTCCATTGGCCTTCTGCACCATAACAGTATTGGTTATTTTACTTCTCTGATGACACCAGCACTGAGAAGTCTTTTTACTTCATTCCGAGCTCCTTCAGCTTTATCATCAGACATCTTTCAAAGCCTTTGCTTTCTAGGCCTGAAGGATGGATCGACATTGATTGAATGTTCAATGACATCTCTGTTGACACCATAGAGATCGTTAGCTGGCCATGCAAAAACATCTTTGTTGTTGAATAAAAACCTTATCAAAGTTTTCTCCTGCTCTTCAGATAATTGGGACCCCAGCAATACCTTCTGCTCAGCTATGTCCTCACACAGAAGCATGGGCTTCGAGTGATGAGGCGAAGCAGCCTTCTCTTTTCTGTATTTGTACTGCTCACAAGCTTCAGGTCCATCTATATTGTGGATGGCTTTTGAGTCTGTCCAATTTCCCTCAGCCTTTCTGGCAGCTTCCTAACTTCCATGAATAGCAATAGGCCCTTGCTCTGAAGGTATCTTCATGCATAGATATGCTAGATGAAGAATTGCTTCGAAAGCATTAAGTGTCCCTCGACCAATGATTGCATTGTAGGGATATTCCATGTCAACAATATCAAACACAACCTGCTCAGTCCTTGTATTGTGGACAAATCCGAAGGTCACTGGCATTGTGATCTTTCCAAGTGCTACAATCTGCCTTCCTCCGAAGCCACAAAGAGGGTGTGTAGCATCATGAATCTTGTCCTTTGGCTCTTGCATCTGTCTGAAGGCCTTAGCAAATATGATGTCAGCTGCACTGCCTGTATCAACCAAAACATTGTGGACCAAAAATCCCATGATGACATAAGATATGACCATAGCATCATTATGAGGATAATCCTTGAGCAGAAGGTCCTCTGGGGAGAAGGTGATTGGGATGTAGGACCATTTTGTCTTGATGAAGGGTCCCTGCACCCCAACATGTTGTACTCTTCTCTGAGCCTCCTTCTTCTGCTTCTTGTTGGCTGGCTCTGAGCATGAACCGCATGTTATTGGGAGCACTAGCTTTGTAGCCGAAGCAGCTTCAGCTTGCTTGTTGGACGAAGCCATCAGCTCAATCAATGGAAGTGAGTTCACCGGAGGCGGGCGCCAATGTTGGGGACTTGTTCTCAAATGCTATGAATTAAGAACAAGGCAACATAAAAGGGTTAACAGTTAGAACCCTTCGTCCTTCAAAGCCTTATATCTTTTAGGATATAAAGATCTTTAGACGAAGGGCGTGAAGGACATACCTTCGACATTTTAACATATATTAATGAAGGAAGAAGCATATAAAACATGAGAAATATCATAAATAATCATATGGCATCATTAATATCCTAAAAATCATATCATCATGAATAGACATGAACAATATCGAACTACATTTATACCTTTGGCTCGACAGAAGGCAAAGATTCAAGTGTGATTTGCGAGCAAATACAAATCAGCGTGAATAGTACGGGGGTACTGTTCACCTATTTATAGGCACAGGGCGCAGCCTGTGAGATTTTACATTCATGTCCTTTACAAAAGATTACAACTATGACACAGGCTCTCATGGATTAATTGGTCATTTTATCTTTAAGTCGGTGTGATCCTTCGTCTTGAGACATGTTACTGCGTCGAAGCTTCATGGATGGTGGCTTCGGCGCTACTTTTGAGAGGATCTGCCGAAGGTATCTCCTCTTTTAGGATCTTCGGCGATGAAGTATACCCCAACAGGTTATATTTAGAAAACGAAGAAGAAGTAGAAGTCGAAGAAGAAAAGACTTCACCACCACCACCTGAGGAACATCAGGTAGGCAACTGTTTTTATTTCGATATCTGCAGAACAGAGCCTGATTCACCAGTAACACAAGGCAAGCCCCGGTGCATTTGCCACCTCCTTGTTACATTTAAAATCTTTCTCACTTACTTGATGCATTAGGTGATAGGAGTTGTGTGCTAAACCAATTCCTGCATTTCCTTCCTTAGATTACTTCTCCTGAAATCCCTGTTTTACAAAAGGTTTTTCTTATGCTTAGCTTTGCTTTAGAAAAACAAAATGTTTTGTTTTCTCAAAAGATGATGTTGCAAAGTGGGTGGGATGTTTTTGAAAATAAAACTTGATGGTGGATCCATCATGGCCATGATGGGTTCAACATCGGAAAAGATGTACCTCTGCCAGGTACCAAACTTTGGGTTTTGAAATGATTAAGCTGAGACCGGGCAAGTGACTTGAACGAGAAGAGAGTCTCGTTGTAGTGTCTCCGTCTGAGTCGTTTAAGGACCGTCTCGATGTAGGCTTGCTGACCAAGGACCCTTTAACTGGTCACATGCCTCATCATGGGTAAGCTTTGCCTCAAGCAGACTAATACCAGAATAAGATACCACGCAATGGGAGTAGAGAGATGGCGAGAGTAGCGTGTACCCTCCGTGGAAAGAGGCTGGACGGTGGTGTATCTGTGCTCTCGGTTGGCGTGAACCTGATCTGGTCTTAAGAACCCCGGTGTCAAGTTGACATATGCAAGGGTTAAGTGCTACATATGTCATGTGATCGGAGATCCTCAGCTGAGTATAATTGATTCGGATCGCCGTACCTTCGCGGTTATGAAGACTTGGTCACTGCCCTATACATAGAAATCCAGTGAACTAAAGGGATAATGAAAAGACGACTAGTATAGGCCAAGTGCTTGAACTAAGGTAGAACGAACTCTAGATATAGGTAACTTTACTTAACCTGATAAGTAAAAACAGATTTTTAAGGATCCACTCTTAGTATGCATTTCTGCAAACAGGGTCATTGATTATTGATAAGCCTTACCTTGACTCCCTCTAGCCAGCATACCCTTGAGAGTCTTTTCTTTAGTCAGGTAAGACTTGCTGAGTAATTCCATACTCAGGGCTTTATCCCATGTTGTTTTAGGTGAAGAAGCGACAAACTTTTGTTGCTTCTCTTCAAAGGTGGTACCAAAGGAAGAGCATCAAGACTAAAGCTGCGGGAGGTAAGGATCCTCCGTAAAACCTTTGTTTAATACTTATCAGGAGTGGTTTTTGCCTCCCATGGTTTGTAATAATAATACTCAGCACTCAAATATTATGTTCTAGTCTGTAACTATATAACTCTGTCTTACTTTTCAATAAAGGTAAGTTAATGTAACTGCTTCCGCATTTTCGTATCTCCGATGTGTTATAAAGTCTGCGTGACGGGTGAAACGATCTTGGGAAAAGTAAGGAAAGCAGGTACCGAATTTGTCAAGTGATTCAGGGGCACCTGCAGGGTTGTTTGAGGTCCGTTGGACAAGGACAACTATAGGTGGGCCTAATGACTTGGGAGGTTCCGTCACAAAAATGGTTGATCTTGTTCCTGTAGTTCCTGTGGTCGTACATCACCTATCGCTATATTTCGCATTGCGGCCGTCGGAACCTCATCTTCATCTACATCATCAAGATCAACTTGCTCTCTTGGACAGCCATCAGTCTCATCTAATACAACATCGCTAGAGACTTCAACTAATCCTGATGATTTGTTGAAGATCCTATACGCCTTTGTATTTGAGTCATATCCTAGTAAAAACCCTTCTACGGCCTTGGGAGCAAATTTCGAATGTCTACTTTTCTTCACTAGATTGTAGCATTTGCTCCCAAATACATGGAAATAAGAAACAATGGGTTTGTTACTAGTTAGGAGTTCGTAGGAGGTCTTCTTGAGGAGAAGGTGCAGATAGAGCTGGTTTATGGCATGGCAAGCTATGTTCACAACTTCCGACCAAAACTGCTTAGGCGTCTTGTACTCTCCAAGCATCGTTCTCGCCAAGTCGATTAGCGTCCTGTTCTTCCTCTCTACCACACCATTTTGTTGTGGTGTGTAGGGAGCGAAGAACTCGTGCTTGATTCCTTCCTCCTCAAGATATTCTTCAACCTGTAGATTCTTGAACTCAGACCCATTGTCGCTTCTTATCTTCTTCACCTTTAGCTCAAACTCATTTTGAGCTCTCCTTAAGAAGCGTTTTAGGGTTCCTTGGGTTTCGAATTTGTCCTGCAAAAAGAATACCCAAGTGAAGCAGGAAAAATCATCAACTATAACAAGACCATAGTTACTTACCCCGATGCTGAGATAGGCAATGGGGCCAAAGAGATCCATGTGTAGGAGTTCCAGTGGTCTTGATGTCATCATCACATTCTTGCTGTGATGAGTGCTTCCCTCCTGTTTTCTTGCTTGGCATGCTGCACAAGGTTTGTCTTTCTCAAAACAGACATTGGTTAGTCCTAACACATGATCTCCTTTTAGAAGTTTATGAAGGTTCTTCATCCCAACATGTGCTAGACGGCGATGCCAAAGCCAGCCCATATTAGCTTAGCGATTAAGCATGCATCTAGATCAGGATTCTCCTTTGAGAAATCAACTAAATAGACCTTACCGTCTAATATACCCTTAAAAGCTAATGAACCATCACTCCTTCTAAAGACAGATACATCAATATTTGTAAATAAACAATTGTCGCCCATATGACACAATTGACTTATAGACAATAAATTATACCCGAGCGACTCTACTAAAAACACATTTGATATTGAGTGCTCGGTCGTGATGGCTATCTTGCCCAAACCTTTGACCTTGCCTTGGTTCCCATCTCCAAAGATATTAGTATCCTAGGAATCCCTGTTCTTGACGTAGGAGGTGAACATTTTCTTCTCCCCCGTCATGTGGTTTGTGCATCCACTATCGATAATCCAGCTTGAGCCCCTGGATGCATAAACCTGCAAGGTAATTAAGCTTGGGTTTTAGGTACCCAACTCTTGTTGGGTCCTACAAGGTTAGTTACAATAACTTTTGGAAGCCAAATGCAAGTCTTGTCTCCCTTGCATTTAGATCCGAATTTTATAGCAACTACTTTGGCATTTTTGCATAACAATACAAAAGAAGCATTACATGTTTGACACATAGTAGTTGGACCAGTGTAAACTTTCCTAGGCGCGCGAGAAATAGTATGATTGCGCCTAGGCCTACTCTTATCATGAACATATGTGGAACTACAAGCAACCATAGCATGTGAATCATGATAAGTAGGTAAAGCAGCATGACTATAACATTTAGCATGATGAGAAACTTTCTTGACATGAGCATAAAGATAGGCATGGTTCTTTTGATCATGTGAAGAACTACTAGCCATAGGAGCCTTCCCTTTCTTCTTGTTGAGACCAGAAGACCTTTGGCTTGTTGAGTTCTTGGTTTCCTTTAGAAAACCAAGTCCATCCTTAATTGAGGGGCTCTACCAACAGTGTAGGCATCCCTAGCAAATTTAAGTTTCTCATAATTATCCATGCAAATCTTAAGTTGAGCATTAAGACTTGCAACCTCATTGTTTAACTTAGCAATAATAGAGGCATGTTCATTACAAGCATCAACATCAAAATCTTTACATCTATTGCAAATAACAACATGCTCTACACATGAACTAGTTGTATTTACTTCCTATAGCTTAGTATTCAAATCATCATTTAACTTCTTTAAGCTAGAAGTAGATTCATGATAGGAAGACAATTCAGATGACAGTATTTCATTTTTCTTAACCTCTAGAGCAAGAGATTTTTGAACACTAATGAATTTATCACGTTCCTCATATAAAATGTCTTCTTGCTTTTCTAGCAGTCTATCCTTTTCATTAAGAGCATCAATTAATTCATTTATTTTGTCTACTTTAGCTCTATCTAAACCTTTAAATAAATCAATGTAATCTACTTCATCGTTAGAGGATTCCTCATCGCTAGAAGAAGAATACTTAGGAGTATCTCGAATACATACCTTCTTCTCCTTAGCCATAAGGCACATGTGTCGTTCGTTGGGGAAGAGTGAAGACTTGTTGAAGGCCGAGGCATCTAGTCCTTCATCTTCAGAGTCGGATGAGGAACAGTCGGAGTCCCATTCCTTCCCGATGTGCGCCTTGCCCTTGGCCTTCCTGTAGTTTTTCTTCTTCTCCCTCTTCCCATGCTTCTCTTGCGCCTGGTCATTATTATTATCGGGGCATTGTGCAATAAAGTGACCAGTCTTACCGCATTTGAAGCAGGAGCGCTTTCCCCTTGACTTGTTCTTGTTGGGGTACTCCTTGCGCCCTTTCAGTGCAGTCTTGAAGCATTTGATGATGAGCGCCATCTCATCCTCATTGAGCCTAGTAGCCTCCACTTTTGCTACCTTTCTAGGTAGTGCCTCCTTGCTGCTGGTTGCTTTAAGAGCTATGGGCTACGACTTGTAGACGGGAAGTGGACCGTTCAAGGCATCGTCTACATATCGTGGTTCTTTCACCATCATATGCTCGCTTACAAATTTTCCGAGGATTTCCTCGGGCGTCATCTTGGTGTACCTAGGGTTTTCACGTATAAGATTTACAAGATGGTGGTCAATAACCCTAAATGACCTGAGCATGAGTCGGACGACGTCATGATCCGTCCATCTTGTACTTCCGTAGCTTCGGATTTTGTTGACAAGGGTCTTGAGCCTGTTGTGTGTTTGTGTTGGCTCTTCCCCCCCTTATCATCGCAAATCTTCCCAGCTCGCCTTCCACCAGTTCCATTTTGGTGATCATGGTAGCGTCATTCCCCTCGTGAGAAATTTTGTGGGTGTCCCAGATTTGTTTGGCATTGTCCAAGCCGCTGACCTTGTTATATTCATCCCTGCATAGAGATGCTAGCAAAACAGTAGTGGCTTGGGCATTTTTATGAATTTGTTCATTTATAAACACAGAGTTATCCGTACTATCAAAATGCATTCCATTTTCTACAATTTCCCAAATGCTAGGATGGAGGGAAAATAGATGAATACGCTTTTATGGCTCCAAAATGAGTAATCCTCTCCATCGAAGTGCGGGGGTTTTCCAAGTGGAATAGAAAGTAAATGAGCATTTTAATTGTACGGGATGCGAGAGTAATCAAAGGAGTATTTTTTATTAACTGTTTTCTTTTTGGACGAGGAGTCATCGTCGTCATCATCCCTTGGTGAAGAAGAGGAGGCATCGCTGTCATAGTAGATAATCTTCTTGATGCGCCTCTTCTTCTTCCCATCCCTCTTCTTGTGACTAGAGCCTAAGTTAATGGGCTTGTCGTCTCTTGGCTCATTGAAGAGGGACTCCTTCTCCTTGTCGTTGATCACCATTCCCTGCCCTTAGGATCCATCTCTTAGGGCGGTTAGTCCCTTAGATGAAGAGTACGACTCTGATACCAATTGAGAGCACCTAGAGGGGGGTGAATAGGTGATCCTGTAAAATTCAACACTAATAGCACAAACTTGGTTTATAAAATGTTAGTTAGATTAAACCAAGTTGCTATAAAGTGAGCTCTTGAGAGAAATCAATCACAGAGAAAAGCAACACAAGAGACACAGTGTTTTTATCCCGTGGTTTGGCCAAGTAACACTTGCCTACTTCCACGTTGTGGCGTACCAATGGACGAGGGTTGCACTCAACCCCTTTCAAGTGATCCAATGATCAACTTGAATACCACAATCCTTTTCTTTAGAGTTCTTTTCCCGTTTGCGAGGAGTCTCCACAAGTTGGAGCCTCTCGCCCTTACAATGTTTGATCACAAGAAAGGCACAAGAGTAAGGGAGGGAAAGCAACACACACAAGACTCAAATCGCAGCAAACACACGCACACAAGCCAAGACGTGCGCACAAAACACGCCGCAGGGAGTTCACAACTCAAATGGTGCTCAAATCTCTAACACAACGATCCAAATGCGTGGCGGCGGAGTCTAGGCGTCTTAGAATGATCAGAGAATGCTTGGTGTAATGCTCCATGTGCCTAGGGGTCCCTTTTATAGCCCTAAGGCAGCTAGGAGCCGTTGGAGATCAAGTTGGAAGGCAATTCTTGCGTTCTGTCGGGTGGCGCACCGGAGAGTCCGGTGCACCACTGGACATGAACAGTACCTATCCAGTGCTCGATCTCCTTCCTTATCGGGCGTAGCCGACCGTTGGACCTTCGGTCCCGTTGGCGCACTGGACACTATTCGGTGCACACCGAACATTCCGGTGTGACCAACCGACCGGTGGACCAGGCCACGCATCGCCCGCTGATTGCGCTGCTGACCGTTGGCCGCGGGCGCCTTTGGCTCACCGGACAGTCCGGTGCACATCGGACGGTCTGATGATTTTTAGCCGAGACGCCTTCGCTTTTTCCTGAGAGCGACGAGTTCATCGCCAGGCCAGCCTGGGCACCGGACATTGTCCAGTGCACCACCAGATAGTCCGATGCACCAAAGCTGGTGCTGGTTTGGCTGAACTTAGCCAAAACTTCTTCTGTCCGATTCCAGTTTTCTTGGCTATGTTCTTGGCACTTAGATAAATATGTTAGTACTCAAAAACATTTTACTAAGGCTAGGGACATAGCTTGTTCTTTGATTTGCATCTTAGCACTTATGAACCAACTTAGTACATATGAACCAAAACATTGTGTGTTGGGCATCTAATCACCAAAACAATTATAGAAATGGCCCAAGGGCACATTTCCCTTTCAGTAATTACTCGTCTTATCTACAATTATATCTTACCATGTGTCTCTAACCCAGATGGTCAATACCAGGAAGGGAGGCGGAATCGATCTACCTGCCAACCACCACAACAGGAGGATTGTTAGACAACCACAACCTGAAGTGAATCCTCCCAATCCTCCACCGACTGGGACAGATCCAGTGGTTGCCGCTCAGATGCAGATGTTACGGCAGATGGCAAACACGATGAATGAAATGCAAGCTCAGATGAGGCAAGAATGCCAGGAGATGCATCAGGAAAGGCAGGAGATGCGAGAGGAGATGAGGCAAGAACGAATGGAACAGCAGCAACAACCACCATTACCTCCACCACCACCAGCTCCACCCCTTGACAAGCACCGGGAATTCATGAGTAACAAGCCACCTACAATCTCCAGCTCTCCAGACCCCCTACATGCTGATGAATGGCTGAAATTAGTGGAGAAGATGCTTAATATTGCTCAATGCACTGATTAAGAGAAGGTGCTCTATGATTCGGGTCATCTCACTGGCCCCGATACTAATTTGTGGGACTGCTACACTGTTGCCCATGATGCTGCCAATACTATTACCTCGGCGGAATTTGCTACACAATTCAAAAACTACCATATTCCTGCTGGTCTGATGAAAATAAAGAAGAAGGAATTCCTTTCACTAAAGCAAGGCAACATTTCAGTCAGTGAATATCGTGATAAATTTATTTAGCTATCAAGGTATGCTCTAGATGAGGTTGCTGATGATGAAGGGAAGCAGGAGCTTTTCATGGAGGGGCTTGTTGGGCCTCTTCAGTATCAGCTAGTTTCTCACACCTTCCCATCTTTCTAGAGGCTTCTGGACAAGGCTATAGCTGTTGAACACAAACGTGTTTAGCTGGGCGAGATGAAAAGGAAGGCTATCACCTAGGGGCAGGGGAGCAGTAGCATCCGTCCTCGCTATGTTCCACCCTACGGTACACCAGCTCGTCCTGAAGGAGGGCAACGACCTGCTCAATTTACACCACACACTACTTGACAGACTCCACATACCCATCAGGCTGCCCCCACTGGCACCCCGGTGAGACCTGCAGAATAGGGTAAAGTCACCACTTGCTTCAAGTGTGGTGAGGTTGGACACTACGCCAATGCTTGTCCAAAGAGGATGCCTAACACACCTGCTCGAAACAATGTCCAAGGCAAGCAACAGACTCCAGCTTCTGGAAAGTGATTCAGCATTGCCAAAGTAAACCAAGTAAGTGCTGATGCTACTGCTGATGGAGCTGATATTGCTATCGAAACGTTTTATATTAATTCAGTTCCTGTAGCTATATTATTTGATTCTAGAGCTACGCATTTATTCAGTTCTGCTTGCTATGTCAATACAAATGAGTTACCACTACAAACTATGCAAAAACCCCTGATAGTAATCACCCCTAAAGGGCCTACTGAAGCAAATTATATGGCCAACAGATTAACACTGACAATCACGGGGAGGGAATTCTGGTCTATGCCTATAGTATTAGAGGAAAGCAGTATAGATCTGATACTTGGTATGTCATGGATAAGGAAAGAAAAGGCAGTTATACAAGGTGCTAGGGGAACCGTAGAACTCACCAGTCCAAAAGGAGAAAGATTCGAAGTAATGATTACCATAACCCCCTCTACCGGACCCGCCATATATCTAGTAGATGGTAAATTTGTGGGCAGAAACATCCTTGTGGTTAGAGAGTTCCCGTATGTCTTTCCAGAGGAGTTACTCGGAATGCCACCAAATAGGGAAATTGAATTTGTTATTGATCTCTTACCTAGAACCACTCCTATTTCAAAAAGGCCATATAGGATGTCAATGGAAGAACTAAAAGAACTTAAGAAGCAACTAATAGAGTTATAGGAGGTGGGGTACATTCATCCGAGTTCCTCACCTTGGGGAGCACCGGTTCTGTATGTACATAAGAAAGATGGTTCACAAAGGATGTGTGTTGATTATAGATCACTTAATGACATCACAATTAAGAACAAGTATCCTTTACCTCATATTGAAGATTTATTTGATCAAACGAGAGGTGCCAGGGTATTCTCTAAGAGTGACCTTAGATCGGGTTATCATCAAATGAAGATTAGGCCTTCTGATATTCCTAAGACGGCTTTCTCTAGCCGATATGGTCTATATGAGTTTGCAATCATGTCGTTTGGCTTAACTAATGCACCAGGCTACTTCATGAATCTGATAAACAAGGTGTTCATGGAGTTTCTTGATAAGTTTGTCATGGTATTCATCGACGACATACTAGTTTATTCCAAGAATGATAGTGATCATGAGGAACATCTGTGATTGGTGCTACAGAAGTTAAGGATAATCAACTATATGCCAAGTATAGCAAGTGTGAGTTCTGGCTTGACGAAGTACCATTCCTTGGGCACATCATCTCTAATGGAGGAATATCAATGGATCCTGCAAAAGTGAGAGAGATAATTACATGGAAAATACCAAGCTCGGTGACTGAAATTCGGAGCTTCCTGGGACTCACGGGTTATTACCTGCGTTTTATTGCAGGATTCTCCAAGATTGCTAAGCCTATGACCTCCCTATTAGAGAAAGGAAAGGAGTTTATGTGGACTCATGAATGCGAAGAGAGTTTCAATCAAATAAAGTTAAGATTGATGTCACCCCCAGTAATGATTATGCTAGATCTATAGAAGGGATTAGACATATATTGTGATGCGTGCCACCAGGGCTTGGGATGTGTTCTTATGCAAGAAGGACATGTCATTGCCTACGCATCTTGCCAGTTGCGAAAACATGAGTTGAACTACCCCAGTCATGACTTAGAACTGGCATCCGTAGTGCATGCTCTCAAGATTTGGAGGCATTATATAATGGGGACTAAGTGCCAAGTTTATACTGATCATAAGAGTTTAAAGTATATCTTCACTCAGAAAGATCTCAACCTTAGGCAACGCCGTTGGTTGGAGCTCATCAAAGACTATGACTTGGAAATCCATTATCATCCGGGCAAGGCGAATCTGGTTGTGGATGCCTTGAGTCGGAAGGAACGTGTTCATGCAGCTATTGCCGCCTAGTTACCCGATGAGTTAGTAGAAGACTTTGAGAAGCTCAATCTGGGAATAGCTTCTCATACTGAGGGGATCACCATCAAAGTGGAACCTACCTTAGAACAAGAAATACGAAAAGGTCAGATCGGTGATGTTAAAATTCAAGATACCAAAGATCTGATGGCAGAAGGTAGAGGTCTAGACGTCACGGAAGATGAGCAGGGCACACTCTGGTTCAAGAACAGGATTTGTGTCCCTGAGATTGATAGTCTTCGTGAAACCATATTGAAGGAAGCACATGACTCAGCCTATTCCATTCATCCTGACAGTACCAAGATGTATCAAGATCTAAAACAAAAGTATTGGTGGTATGGTCTGAAAAGGGATGTTGCTTCACATGTGGTAGTGTGTGATGTTTGCTAGAGGGTAAAAGCCAAACATCTGAGACCAGCTGGATTACTTCACCCACTGAAGGTACCCGAGTGGAAGTGGTAAGAAATTGGTATGGACTTTATTGTTGGTCTACCCTGCACTTCTGCTGGGTATGACTCTATTTGGGTGATTATGGACAGACTAACAAAAGTGGCTCACTTCATCCCTATGTGGACTAATTACACGGGGGCCAAGCTAGCAGAGTTGTATATGACCCGAATAGTTTGTTTACATGGAGTGCCTAAGAAGATCATGTCAGACCGGGGATCCCAGTTCACTTCTCGATTTTGGCAGAAGTTGCACGAGTGCTTGGACACGTAGTTTAATTTTAGCTCGGCCTACTGTTGGGGGCCTTCGTCTTCCGAAGGTCCTCAAAAACATGACTAACATGCTTTCCGAGTATAATATGTGCACGATATGAAAGGCGGTCTGACAGAAGGATGAACCAGTGCCGAAGCTACTGGTGAAGAAGCTTCGGCTCAACGCAAAGGCAGTGATGGAGAATGGAACTGACATAAAAGGGAATATACCACTCAGTCCTTGACAAATTACTCCTTAGTCAGTAGTAAGTGTTGGGGACACAAATGTAATTTTACCCAGGCTACGTCCTGTGCCTATAAATAGATGAACAGTAACACCGTACTATTCAGGCTGACTTGTAATTGCTCGCACGTCACTTTTGGACTTTTGCCTTCTATCAAGCCGAAGGTATAAGATGTATTTCAATATTTGTCCATAATCATGTAATAAAAATGTTGATGATTTAATGATTTAATATAATCATTCATATCCATTCATGTTCTTTTATGTCTCATATCTTCTTGTTTTTTACATATTGACACGATGAAGGTATGTCCTTCATGACCTTCGTCCAAAGATCATTATATCCTAAGGGATAGAGTGCTTCAAAGGACGAAGATCTCTAATCATTAACATTTGTGTTGCCTTGTTCTTCGAAGCATTTGAGAACAAGTCACCAGCATTGGCACCCACCTTTGAAGAACTCATTGGACCACCTTCGGCAAGCTGTGACCTTCGTCATACCGACAAAGAAATCTTCAATGCTGGGGGCTGCACTGCAGCCACTGGATGTCAACCAAGAAACATTACGCGAAGATAGAAGTAAAAAAGGAAGGCTGCAAGTCCAACACCTCAGGAGGAAGAGTTGGACCAAGAAATCAGGGACCTCGAAGCATTCATCAACAGGTCGAGAGGAAAAAGGAAAAGATGCTTCGTCTTGTCAATCTTCAGAAGAAGATTGATGAGGCCGCTGAGGAAATGCGTCATCTCACCCAAGATGGCTAGGACCGAAGACCTCAACATAGAGAGCTTCATCAAGACAATTCCTACAATGAGGATGAATGGTATGATGATTTCCATCATGGAAATTTTGCTTTTGATGATGCTTCTCCTCTATCAGTAGAACTACAAGCTACCCTGTGGCCCCCATCATACAAGCCACCCAAGCTCCCCATGTATGATGGGCATTCAGACCTGAAGT